>CM057450.1:608450526-609650526 GCA_016271365.2 Neoceratodus forsteri | reverse complement strand
ACTAAACCCCAAGCAGCATAACTAATATAAGTGGTTCCAAAGATTTCCACTAACACAGCCTTACCTCTGTGCCAGAGTCCATAAGTAGGAACTGGAAGGGGGGACAGAATCAGATCTACAGTACAGTAGCTTCTTGTTTTACATTGTTTTTCATGGATTCTACTTGGTAGAATGTTTATTTTCCTTCTTACTACTAAGGGGCTAGCAGGGTATTGTTTGGGGCTGTTGGAACTTTGAAACCTGTTTTGGTAGCTAAAAGTGGGCTCATTTGTTTGGTTTACGGTGTGGCAGGCTGCATTTGTAGAGGCCTATTTCTTCTCTTTTAAACATAATTGGTGTAATTTAACTGGTCTGTTTCTTTGAATTGGAGACCTATATCTTATAATTCCAAACCTATTTTGATGTATTGTTGGTGAAGCTGTTTGAATTGGTGTCCTGTTTCTTTAGGTAGAATTTATTCATTGTTGCTGGCTTCACTAGCTGCAAAGTTTTGAGTGGGGAAGGGTGCTAATTTGTCTGGCCAGGTCTCACTCAGCAGGAGGCAGAGCTGAATCAGGTGTGGAGTCAGTGCTTTGGCTTCTCAGAAGGAACTGGAAGGGGACAGAATCAGATCTACAGTACAGTAGCTTCTTGTTTACATTGTTTTTCATGGATTCTACTTGGTAGAATGTTTATTTTCCTTCTTACTACTAAGAGGCTAGAGGGTATTGTTTGGGGCTGTTGGAACTTTGAAACCTGTTTGGTAGCTAAAAGTGGGCTCATTTGTTTGGTTTACGTGTGGCAGGCTGCATTTGTAGAGGCCTATTTCTTCTCTTTTAAACATAATTGGTGTAATTTAACTGGTCTGTTTCTTTGAATTGGAGACCTATATCTTATGATTCCAAACCTATTTTGATGTATTGTTGGTGAAGCTGTTTGAATTGGTGTCCTGTTTCTTTAGGTAGAATTTATTCATTGTTGCTGGCTTCACTAGCTGCAAAGTTTTGAGTGGGGAAGGGTGCGCAATTTGTCTGGCCAGGTCTCACTCAGCAGGGAGGCAGAGCTGAATCAGGTGTGGAGTCAGTGCTTTGGCTTCTCAGAAGGAACTGGAAGGGGACAGAATCAGATCTACAGTACAGTAGCTTCTTGTTTTACATTGTTTTCATGGATTCTACTTGGTAGAATGTTTATTTTCCTTCTTACTACTAAGGGGCTAGCAGGAGGTATTGTTTGGGGCTGTTGGAACTTTGAAACCTGTTTTGGTAGCTAAAAAGTGGGCTCATTTGTTTGGTTTACGGTGTGGCAGGCTGCATTTGTAGAGGCCTATTTCTTCTCTTTTAAACATAATTGGTGTAATTTAACTGGTCTGTTTCTTTGAATTGGAGACCTATATCTTATAATTCAAACCTATTTTGATGTATTGTTGGTGAAGCTGTTTGAATTGGTGTCCTGTTTCTTTAGGTAGAATTTATTCATTGTTGCTGGCTTCACTAGCTGCAAAGTTTTGAGTGGGAGAAGGTGCTAATTGTCTGACTAGAGGCCTCAGCTACCTGATTGTTTCCGGAGGACTTGGGCTGGTCCCACCCACCCTGGTCAATTATTCCCTTTGTACTAGGGGTTCTGACATCACTTCCTCAAACAGGCAAAGGATTTGCACCTGTCATAACAGAAGAAGACATCCAGGAAAGGAACTGCAGCAAGTGAAGAGGTGACTCTCTCAGTGGAAGGAAGTAAATGCAAATCTAGGCGCTTTCATTATTACTACTTCACATAGTTATTGCATTGGGTAAAGGGAGTAGGAGTTGAAGAAGGTGTGCAATGGCTACTTAAAGTATTTTTGAGTGTGGATAGGAATATACAAAGCAGTTGCTCAACATATCTAAACGTGTGCAACAAAGGAGTAAGGGACATAAAGAATGTTTTGCACTGATAGGGGGAGAGTGGGGACTTGGGGAGTGTTTGGTATCCCGCATCTGAAGGGTGGGGGTCGCTGGTGGCAACGACAGCAATGGGTAGGTGGTAGGCTGGCAACAACTGGGGTGCACCAATCTTTCTAAACATTGCCTGGAGAGTGGGAGGATGTTTAGTGTGCAACCACATAGAAAAACTTAAAAAGGAGATTGAGGGTCTGCAGGAGGAACTAAGACAGGCAAGGCAGATTGGGGTGGGTTTAGCCCAATACTGGAGGGAGGAGGAAGGGGAGATGAGGAGGCAATTTAAGCCAACAGTGGCGAGGAGAGCTCAGAAGAAGGAAGCAGAGACAAAGGGCCCAGGCCAGGAAGAACGATTGCAGGGAAACCAGGTCAGGAGACAAAAGTCAAATGGAAGGAGGCAATAGGGACTGTGAGGGAGGCGAAGAAGTGGCAAAAGTCATGGAGTGGAAAGGAGAGAACAGGTTACTATGCAGAGAGGAGCAGGCATTTGTGAAGGATCTTCAGAAAATAGTTTTGCACTGCTAGAGAGGAAGAAGGTGGAGGAGGAAGTGATGAAATTAGAGGTAATTGATAAATGCCTGGACCAAACTGGAGCGGGAAGTTCTGCTGGAGAACTGCAACAGGGTAAAGGGCATAATAATGTGCAGGAGGAAGAGAGGAGCTGGAAATGAGGGAGGAGATGAAAGGAAGCAAGCAGGGAGTAAGAGGGGTGGAATCTTAGTGCTGGGGGACTCAATACTAAGAGGAGTTAGGTGGGGTAGCAAGGTGGAGAGGCATAGTCACATTTGGGTGGAGGCCTTGCCAGGAATGACAGCGGAAAGGGTGGGACAGTCTGTTCTGAAATATGCTAGAAGGGGTAGGGACAAGCCTCATTTAATTATACTTCTTGGGACAAACGACCTGGCTGACAAGACAGTGGATATAGTCCAGAGGAGGTTTGAGGAACTAGCACAATTATGTGAGGGGGCAGGAAGATCAGTAACTTTTTCCGAGATACTTCCGGTGCCAAAGGCAAGCACAACAAGAAAGCTGAGAATAGAGAATTTAACAGATGGCTAAGAACCTGGTGTTGTGCTAAAGGGTATGGGCTGTTGGGGGGTGGGGAGGGACCTGGGAGGACAGTAGTCTGTATGCCAAGGACAGACTACATTTGAGTGAGGAAGGAAAGAAAGTGTTGAAGCAGAGGATGGAAGAATATATAGAGAAGTTTGGAGTTTAAACTAGGAGTGGGGGGTGGCAGTTGGGGAAGAGATATGCAGGGACCACAGGTTGGGAAATCATATGAGCTTACCCCCCATAACAGTGACAAAGGACAAATGGCAAGTACTGTTGGTGATGCTAGGAAAGGAGGGCAGGATGGGAGGAGGGGGAAAGGGTGGAAGGTGGTTACCCTTAATGCTAGGAGCCTTGGGAGGAAAACTGCAGAGTTGCAGGTTCTCATGGCAGAGGGAGAGGTGGACATTGCAGCCATCACGGGAAACATGGGCCACCCAATATAATGACTGGGACCTGTCTGTACCAGGGTACAGGTTATTTCGTGAGGGACAGGGTGACTGGGAAAGGAGGGGTGGCACTATATGTGAAGGAAGGACTGAAGTGTAAGGGAGGAAGGGAGGAGGGCAGTACAGAGTCACTTTGGGTGCAAACCAGGATTCCAAGAATAGGAGTCTTAGAATGGGAGTGGTGTACAGGCCACCATCTCAGATGGAGAGTTAGACAGGGAGACTAGCGGGACAGATCAGGAGGACCTGCGAGAAGGGTAGTGTGGTGATTGTGGGGGATTTCAACATGCCAGAAGTGGACTGGAGCACCCCAACAACCAGGAACAGAAGGAGCAGGTACTGCTGGATGCCTTCAGGACAGCTTCCTGCTGCAAATGGTCAGTGAACCAACCAGGTTAGGGAATACCCTTGACCTTGTGCTGGAAATGGGGACTTTGTGAGAGAACTTACAGTGGAGGAACCGCTGTCAGGGAGTGACCACCACTCAGTATGGCTCACATTGGATATGGGCAAGGAAGGAGTGGAATCTGGCACAAGAGTGCTGGACTTCAGGAGGGCTGACTTTGGGAGGATGGGAAGTGGTAAAAGGGTACCTGGCCAGAATTCAACCTAGTATGGATACTAACCAGAGATGGGAGCTCATAAAGTTGGGGATAGTGGAAGCAAGCAAAACCTGCTGCAAGCCCAGAGCAAGAAGGCTAGAGCTAAGAAGCCGAGCTGGTTGAGCAAAGAGGTCATGGAAAGAGTAAGGAGGAAAAGAGCTGCCTTTAGGAAATACAAGAAAACGGAGGGGGGAGGACAGAGAGGAGTACTTGACAGAATCGAAGGAGGTGACAAGGGCAGTAAGGGGAGCCAAAGCATCTACGGAACTCAGGCTGGCACAAGGCATTAAGAAGGGGGAGAAGGACTTCTTTAAGTACATCAGGGAGAAAAGGAGCTGTAAGGACCACATAGTAAGGATTAGGAAGGAGGGGGGTTGGGTGGAAGCAGGGTATGATAAGGCGGAAGCACTAAATGAGTACTTCTGCTCAGTATTTACTAAAGAAGAAGGGTGACACCCAAGATGGGTGAAATAGGCAGGCGCGGGGAAGTGGTGACAGATGGAAATCATGGAGGACAGAGTTCGAGAGGGTTTGAAGGCACTGAGGGTGGACAAGGCACCAGGCCCAGATGGCATCCACCCAGGGTACTGAAGGAGCTGGCAGAGGTCCTTGCAGGACCTTTGGTGAACCTATTTAATGCCTCACTACTTCGAGTGTGTGTACCTCCAGGACTGGAGGATGGCTCATGTGGTGCCCTCCACAAGAGTAGCTAAGGATGAACCGGGAAGCTACAGACCAGTGAGCCTCACATCCATCGTGGGTAAGCTAATGGAGACTATCCTGAAGGGAGGCTGGTGGCCCTCTTAGAGGCCAAGGACTACAGGACAGCAGACAGCATGGCTTCATACGTGGCCGATCCTGCCAAACCAACCTGGTCGGGTTCTATGACTGGGTAACTAAGGCAACTGGACGGGGGACATGCAGTGGATGTCCTGTATCTGGACTTCAGTAAGGCATTCGACTCAGTGCCACATGGAGGCTGGGAAGGAAGTTAGTAGGCACAGGGGCAGGTGCAATGCTGGTGAGATGGGTAGGAAACTGGCTGCAGGAAGGCAACAGAGGTGGTGGTGGGTGGGAGCTCTCACACCCAAGGGCAGTGAGCAGTGGTGTCCCACAGGGCTAGGTGTTGGGACCAGTGTTGTTTGGGATATTCATTGCAGACATATCATGGGACATCAAGAGCAAGATCAGTCTGTTTGCTGATGATACCAAGGTTGGCGCGGTGGTGGATGACCTAGGGGGATGGCAGGGGTTGCAGGATGATCTGGCAAAGCTTGAAACCTGGTCAGACACCTGGCAACTGGCTTTAATGCCAAAAGTGCAAGGTGATGCATTTTGGGATGAAGAACCCAAGGAGGACTTACCAGCTAGGGGAGTGCAGCTAGCCCAGACAGAGGAGGAGAAGGATCTGGGTGTGCTCATCACAGGGTCAATGAACAACTCGGCACAGTGTAGGGAAGGCAGCTGCAAGGCCAACAAAATGCTGGGTTGTATTGCAGGGTATATCCTCAAGGAGGGAGGTGATTCTGCCACTGTATAGGTCATTAGTTAGACCACATCTGAGTACTGCCGTGCAGTTCTGGCGTCCGTATCTGAAAGGGACATTAAGTTACTGGAGGAGTGCAGCGCAGGGCGACAAAGATGATCAAGGGTCTGGGGACTTATCACATGAGAGGAGGTTGAAGGAGTTGAACATGTACTCACTGGAGGAGAGGAGAGACAGGGGGACATGATTGAAACCTTTAAATACATGAAAGGAATAAACAAGACAGGTACAGAGGGCTGTTCAAAGTAAGGAGGGAGGGCCACCAGGGGCCATGATATGAGACTGGAGGCGAGGAAGGTTCAGGAGGAGATGAGGAGACACTTTTTACAGAGGGTGGTGGCTGGGTGGAATGCATTACCTGCAGAGTGGTATGCAGTAGAACAGTGGACTGCTTCAAACGAGGATGGGACAGGACAAGGGGGAGGGTTAATGAAGGGGAAGGGTGGAAGGGAGGGGCAGCTGCAGAATAAGGGGTGCTAGCTGCACATTCGAGCAGACTTGATAGACCTCTAGGCCTTTATCTGCTGGCAAATTTCGTATGTTCGTAGTAAAAGGAAGCCAGGTCTAAGATGTACTGACAGAAAAACAGAAACAGTTCATGGAACGCAGAAAGTAGAGAATAAATAACCACTGAGTGTGACGAGCAAGCTGGTTTTCACACCACGGAGGTACAGTGATGCAGTGAAGCATGAGGCTCACGTGACCTATAATTTCACTGTAACTACGAAGGGTGAGAACCAAACATGTTGTTCACTCTCAGTCTTTTTAATTTCTTATAATATAAACTAAGCATCTTTTTTTGTAACTTTGAGGCCCCGACATTCAAAAGTTAGAGGTGACACAAAAGTACTTTAGGCCGCCACAAATCTGGGTTTGTGCTAGTGCGCCAAGCAGGGCCATATTTAGAGGCTCTTGGAGCACCCCCAAACTTGGCAATGCCAAATTGTGAAAATACCACAGCGCCTATGCAAATAAGGGGGTCCCCTCATGCATACTGGCACAGTGGCATTTTCAAAGGTTTGCAGTTGTGGTAAACAGCTCCCCAAGTGGCACTGTTCACCACCATTGAAAATCACCCCTTCAGCAGGTGCTAAGCCCATGCCCCCACCCCCAAGGAAGGGTGACTGTACTGCTGCCTCCTGACCCTGTGTCGAGCTACTTCCCCCCATCTCCCAGTACATGGGAATATATAAATCCCTGGTTTCTAGTGAATCCCCTACCTCCTGATCCCCCAGTATATTTCTTTTAGTGAACTCCCTGGTGTCCAGGGTTCCCCCCCAAGCCCAATCCCTCAGTATATTCTTTTGGGTGAACTCCTGGTATTAAGTGGTTCCCCACCCTCCACTCCCCAGTATATTCCTTTTAGCACTCCCCCCCTCTACTTCCCTCGCCAGACTGAATGCCCTCTGCAATGCTTTCTGTCATCATGCTGCCAGCTCACCATCTCATATTCATCGCTGCTCCCTCTACTCCTTCCTTTCCAGCCTCCCGCTCCCTTCATGTTGCCAGTCCCACTGCTCTTCCTTTATATCAAAATACCAGTGCTCCCAGATCTACAGGGATTTCTGTATTTTAAGGGATTTTTACTACAAAAACAGGATACGGGAAGGAAATCTTTTATTTTTAAAATATCAGGGGAAATGGACAAGCACTACGGGAAAATGCCCACTATGAATCTCATGGCTGCCAAGATCCAGACAGAGCTCTCCAATTGGTGCTCAGTTTGCTGACTTTGCTACACTAAACAATTCTGTTGGTCCACTTGCAGCCTGTGTTTCTCTGGGGTAGTAAGATAATATGCTGGCAGTGCATCTTTCTGAGGATGAATTCAGATCTTCTGATCAGGAACCAGTGAGCTGCTGTATGTCAAACACCTGCCCGTGGCCCACTCAAAACAACAACACAGTCTCAAATGCCACTGTTCTGGACTAGCAGAGCCTAAGCCATTGAAGGTAAACAAGCCTTCTTGTGGGCAGCCTCAGGTTAGTCTATTTTAAACTAATTTTAAGTGCAAAATGAGTCAGACAAAAGACTGGCCACTTGATGGTGTTATGCTTTTGGGGGGATGCAAGAAAGAGTGCTTAAGTGTTGCTTGAGGGAAGCAGTGCCCTGAACCACCAAGACAAACAAACCTTCTGTTTTGCAAATGTGTTCATTTTAAACACATGAAGTGCAAAAACGAGCCAGACAAAAGAGACTCAATGATGGTGGGCTTTAAAGGGTGACAGGGACACAAAGAGTGCTTAAGTTCTACTTCACTTGTTTGATGCGCAGAGCAGAGTTGTGTTTTTAAAAAGATCACTAAGGCAGCACTTCTTCTGACCAGCCTAGAGGTTGAGGTTATTTGAAAAAAAAAACTAGACAATGTTTCTATTTAATTGTGAGCCTAGGAAAGGTATGGGGGGTGTCCTCATCAAGATAAGCAGGAGTTATGAATTATATGTGTGAGATCAGAAGGGACCCATAGACCCTGGTCTGGCCTAAGGTTAGTAAAATAAATTAAAAAAAAGGGAATATTTGTTTTTACCTCAGAGTTTGGTGCACAAAGCTGTGTGTGTGTGTGTGTGTGTGTGTGTGTGTGTGTGTGTGTGTGTGTGTGTGTGTGTGTGTGTGTGCGTGTGTGTAGGGGGATGCTCAAGTGTGCTAATGAAAAACACAACAATACACTGAAACAATGTTTATTAATGGAGCGCTACAGGTACACAGAGCTGTAGACACAATGCACGACTGGTGTGGAGTGGCTATGCACACGTATCTGGGGCGAGTAGCTACTTCACACCCCCTGTGCCCCCTGTGTCACATGCACGAAGGGGGCATATGCAGACCCACTGCACCCGAACCCCCATGTCTGCAGACAGCTCCGCGATGGGGACATTCCGGAGGCATGCCAGCACTACGTGTATTCACTAACCCGCATAGTGCTGGCCGCATGGGTGCAGAGGGTGGTGCAGGGTACACTAGGGAGACTCTGCCATAACCCACAGCATGCCCCCATGAACACAAGCATTCGGTCACGGGGACCAGGACAGGCACACTGTGCTGCTCCTGACTGCTGGGCAGCAGGAGTTGGCAGGGGCAGCTGGATGGGCGAGCGCCCAGAAAGTTTATGTGAGGCAGCACTGGGACTGGAGGGTGCCGCACTGGTCTGGGTGCGTGCTATCAGCATGCACAGCCCCAGACCCATGCCACCCTACATGTGGGATCCACTATGGGTCCCAGGAGGCATCCCATTGGATGTCTGCCTGGCATGACTCCTCCCCCAGCCACCCTGCAGAGTCCTGTGCATTGAGGGAGGAGCTGTGGATAGGTGATCGGCATTGGTGAATGCCGGTATGGGCGCACCTGTCTGTGGGCTGCAGGGGCAAGGGTGGGATATGCACATTTTGTGCATCCCTATGCCCCTTTCATGCATTATGAGCAGAACACAAAATGTATCAGTCTGTGATTAAGGGATAAATCTGAAGTTAAGGCATTTCATACTATAAATAGAATATTGTATAAGGGATTGTATTATTACAAGGTTATAATACCTTCAGGAGGTTCTGGAGACATGTGAACCTTGAGAACTGAGCTTTATAGGTTCCAGCATTTCCCCAGAACTTCAAGATGGTATTATATTGTTACATATAAAGTTCTTATAGTTGTAGAGTAGTTATGTGATACGTTGTAGGTGATTTTTTACATTTTAAATAAATAAGAACACATAAAACAGCCTGAACATTTGTCCTAGTGATTTTATTGACTGGCACAATGACACCAAATCAAATCAAATCAAATCAAAATTTATTTATAAAGCACTTTTCAATAAATCAAAGCGCTGATACAAAACAAGAGATAAAACATCAGCAATAATAAATAAAAACATAAGGCAATAAAATGACCATAAAATAAACTAACCAAATGCCAGTGAAAATAGGTGACTTTTCAGGGATCTCTTAAATGATTCCATGGAAAGGCACTCTCTAATCTGACGAGGTAGAGAATTCCACAGGGTTGGGGTCATAAAAGAAAAGGCCCTTGCCCCAGATGATTTAAGACAAACCCTGGGAATCTCTAGCAATCCCTCGCCAGTGGAGCGGAGTGGGTGGAGAGGACAGTAGGGACAAAGGAGATCTTGCAGGTAGCCTGGTCCCTGACCGTGTAGGGTCTTACAGGTCAGCAATGCGACCTTGAAGGTGATTCTCCATCGCACTGGTAGCCAGTGCAGTTCGCGCAGCACAGGTGTGACATGACAAGTTCTTGGTAGCCCAGTCAACAACCTAGCTGCCACGTTCTGCACCAGCTGCAGGCGACGGAGATCTACCCCGCAACCCTAGATATAAAGCATTACAGTAATCAAGACAGGAAGAAACAAAAGCATGGACCAACACAGGAAGGTCATCATGTGGAACAAGGTGTTTTATCCGGGCGATATTCCTCAGATGGTAAAAGGAAGATTTACCAATTGTGTACTTACATTGATTTGTGCATACAGGAAAATCTACAGGAATTTCATCCCAGTTTTACAGGGAAAATACAGGGAAAATTAGGGTACACTACAGGAAAATGCTTTGCCTGATCTGGGAGCACTGAAATACTGGTGTAGGTACCTCTTCTCTTACCTATCCTGACTCCTCTCTCCCATCCCCTCTTCCTTCTAGTCCCTTTGTTCCAGGGATCCTCACACCTTCTCCCTTCCCCATCCATACTCCTCTACCTCGGCAGTCTGCCTTTTACTGTCACTTCCACTCACTCTAAAACCTGCATCCTTCCTCCCTCTCCCCACCTCTCATCCTCACTTCAAGTCTTTAGACACCAGATAAGTTTTTTCCCTGCTCCCTCCTGCTCCTGCCAAACCCCACCTGACCCTTCATCTTGCTCCTGACTACCCCTCCTGCAAACCCCTCTCCCCCTCATGATTTTGGCTCTTACCAGTGAACAGAAAAGACTACATACAAAAATTATAAAAACACATTGTTGTGCATTGTGTTTCTGTTTTTCTGTCGGCCCCTGTCATTCTGTTCCATGTGTCTGGCAAGGCTTTTTTTTTTACTTTTCTCTGCCAGTTTTAAGGCCCCTGGGGTAGCCATTCAGGCTTTTGTTTATTGATTTTGATTTGCTGGAATTTTCCCAGAATGCCTCTGGGAATCATATAAATTAGACCTAAGTCCTTCAAATGAAGGAGCCTCCCCCAGCTAAAGGGGGAGGAGGAATTGACACGGGGTCTTATCCCACCACTGCGGCCTCCTGCTGGAAGCCATCCCTCCCTAGGGGTGCAAAAATGGCTGGCACCAGGCCAGCAGGTGACACAACTTGGGATGGAGGAGTTGGTGCCAGGCCACTGGCAATTGGTTAACAGGCAGGTGGTCTGGGGACAGGATTGGCGGAGTGGGCAGTGGCAGAGCAGGCTGTAAGGGGTTAAAAGGTCTTTACCTGCCCCAGCCTTTCTAGCTGTGCTTCCTGACAGAACTCTCCTTTGCCGTTCTGTTTTTTCCCATCCACCCACCCTTCTTTGGGTCCATGAGACCGCGGCCATTTTTGAAAGTGTGGAGGCATCAGATAGGCTTGCTCTATAAGAATGTAGCACACAACTTGCTCAAGTAATGGTGATGGGTTGGGGTACCTCAGGGAGGCCCGGTGAGTGCGGTACTCCCCATTCCCTGCTGGTCTGAAGCTGTGCGATGGAGGGTTGGAGAGGCAGGGACAGGGTGGCGGGGATTCTCTCTCTACCCTGATGGGGCAGGCAGCTTGGGGGTGATGGGAAGAAGCTTGTCCACCTCTTTGCATGCAGCTGAGGTAGAAGGGGCCCTCCAGGAGGCCAGGACACCCACCCAGGCGGAGGGGGGTGAGTGGCATCTAGGGATGGGATCCAAGGCCCCCAGGGGCCGGAGAAAGGGTGTAGGATGTATTGTGGTTTCTAATATGCTGAAAAGTGATGTAAATGTGGTGTAACTAATGTAAATGTTGAAAATATGAACACGTTTGATGATATACTTGTAACTGGAAATTTAAGTTGTAGTGAAGTTGTGCTGCAGCCTTTCAACCCAAAGAGATGGTGTGTGGTGTATTCTTCCAAAGGGGCAGGAATAGGGGGCGGGCATAGAGGCCTCCATGTCCAGTGTATTGGCTTTATTATCACCCAGTGACAGACAGCACCTTATAAAGAAAATTGCCACGCATCCAGAATAACAACAGTTGGCTGTTAGAAAAATCTGACATCAGCTAGGGAAGGAGGGCAAATACTTTTCCAAAGCAGTTAACTTTCACAAGCAGTTGCAGTTAGATGGTGTGACTAGATTATAACTAGGATCCTGCGCTCTTAATTCTAATGCAGGGTGTAATTCACATAATTTCCAGAGGAATTCTGGGAACATTCCAACAGATAAAAGACAATAAAAGAAGCCCAAATGGCTACCTGCAGGGGCCACAAAACTCGCAGAGAAAAGTAAAAAAAAAAACAACACTTTCATAAGCAGTTGCACTTACATGGTATAACTAGATTACAACTAGGATTCTGGGCTCTCAGTTCTAATGCAAGGTCTAATTCATATTATTCCATTACTGCAGTAATAAGTACTGTTCATAGTGTTTGCTGCACATTGACTTTCCACCTTTGTGTCTTTGCTCCTTATTTTACCACTGCAGAATTCAGTGATGTGAATTTTTCCCCTACTTCGTATTAGTCGTACCCTTTAACTTTCACTGCTGCATTTTATTATTTATTAACTTATCAAGTTGAGTTAATAGAAAGGATATTACAGCAAACAGTCTGTATATTTGTGTGAAATTGTGCTGATAGCTGTGCCCCTCTCTCCCTCTCTCTCCTAAAATCTTAAACTCCTCATTTCTCCCTGCTCTCAGCTACGATCGACCTCGCTGCCCTACCCATCTCCCTTGCATATTTTCACCTCTAAATCCCCCAGCTTTCTCTACACTCTCCCTTTTAGACCCTCCCAATCCTGATTTATTTTACACTGTTACCAGCATCAGGATCCTGGTTGCCATTGTATTATTTCTGCATCCAGCCTCACTGGCACCATAGCCCTGACCTCCCCCACCTCCCTAGTCTTCTCTGCCCCCCCACCAGCAATCTAGCCTAATCTCCCTCTTTTGTATTCCCTGCCTGAACATGCCCACTAATTAATTCCTAACCCTAGGTTTTGGTTTTTGCAGCCTTTATACTGATCTCTCTCTCCCCTCTCTTCCTTCTTTTCCAGCTGCCCCTGACAGGGCTCCTTCTTGCCTGAGGCACCCACTGGCTGTGGCTCCCAGTGGCCGTGCCCACTCCAGGGACCCACCTGCCCAGCTGCAAGACTTCCAGGTATGGACCCCTGCTCGGATCTGGGCTTTTTAGCCTGATTTAGTATTGGTCCACAGTGCCTTCCCTCCTGCTTGTATTGGATACCACTGAGCTCTGCCAGCACAGGATTGGTTCCTTGCTCCTCGACTCCAGTTTTAGACTGCGCTTTCTCAGCTAACTCTTAGCTCTTCGAGCCGAGATTTCTGGAGCTGATTTTTTGGCCCACCCCCACTCCCACCTCGTTACTCTTTATATTCTCTCTCACCATTTCAGGACCGCCCCTTACAATCTCTCCCTGTCAACACCATCCCATCATACTCTCTTGCTCTCTCTCTCTCCCTCTTAAGCATGATCAGACCCTTAAGGTGATAGTATCTGATTCTACAACTCCAGTTACTTCTCCTGAGTTACCAGTGATGTATCTCTAGGCTGCAGACCTTGGATGTGTCTCCCTAAGATGCCATCAACTGGGAGCATTATCAGAATCCCCTGTCTAATAATTTTAGCTCTCCTAATGGCAGTGCAGGTTGTGGATGATGAAAATATATCTCTCTCACACTCTGTGTAGTCTACCTACACTGCTGGCACTGAAATTAATCCTTGGGGGATTACTGTTTCGTGTGATGATGTACCTAAGAGCCAGCCACCTTGTAACCACCTGCCCCCACAAATTAGACAGGCAGCTCTTGCCTCAGCTGCAATTGCAGATTTGTTGGGCGCACACTCATGGTCTGCTACACCTAAGCTGCATAAGCACACCAGGTGCCTCTGTAGAAATAAGTCCTATTGGAAACACCTTTTAAGGTTATTTATCACCCTCCTGCTACTCTCTGATAATGTGCACCCTAACCCTGTTCCCCCCAACCTTGTGAGTAACAAGGCTTCTAGCCACATTAAAATTGCATCAATCAATATCATTAGCTTGCTAATCAAACTCCCACAACTTAAAGCTTGGGTGGTGCAGCACAACCCGGACATAATCTCTATCACAGAATTGTGGCTATCCCCTAAGATACCCAACTCATCGGTATGGTGTTCGACACAGTATCCCACTCCCTCCTCCTGGCCAAGCTTGCCATTGCAGGTCTCTCACAATTGGCCACTGCCTGGTTCCACTCCTACCTGGTTGGCCAGACACAGTAGATCAGGATTGGTAACTCCACCTCTGATACCCTCCCCATCACCTCAGGAGTCCTGCAGGGCTCTGTTCTTGGGCCTCTCTTGTTCTCTACCTTTCTAAACGACCAACCCTCCACCTGCCCCCACACTTCCATTCACATGTATGCAGATGTCACTGTGCTATACACATCAGGCCCATCTGCTGGGGATGTGGCTGCCAGACTTCAGCAGGACTTCAACAGTGTCCAGCTCTGGTTTCACTCAAACCAGCTTCACCTCAATACCAAGAAGACAGTCTCCATGACCTTTGGCACAAGGCAGAGACTCTCTCTCGGCTCCCCTCACCCCCATCTTTCCACACCCTGGATGGGACTTTACTGGAGGCCTGCCCTTCCTTCAGATTCCTGGGGGTCTGGCTAGACCAGCACCTTGATATTTCTGTACAGATCGATGGCATTCATAAAAATTTCCACCCAAAACTGGGTGCCCTGTATCTCAATCGTGGCTGTATCCCATTGCCGGCTCCTCATGCCATAAAACAGAAAATGATACTGCCAATCTTTGATTACAGTGACGTAGTCTAGAGTGCCACCCCAAAGTCCTCCCTGACCAGACTGGACCCCCTCTTCCACTCCTTTTGTCATTTTGCCCTTGACTGTCCCTACTCCACCCATCACTGCTCCCTCTATCAATCTCTAGATCTACTCTCCCTTCAGGACTGTAAATCTTCACACTGTGCATGCTTCACTGCCAAGTACTGGACCTATGCTTTGCCTCCCTACCTCTCCTCAGCCCTGTCAGCTCAACCATCCCCAGTTTATGAGCTCAGGACAAATGACTCCAGACTCCTTTATATTCCACATAGGTGCTTCTCATTGGGTCAGGCGGCTTTTAGCTACCACATGCCCAAGCTTTGGAACTCCCATCCTCCGCACCTTCAACACTCCACACCTGCACAGCACCTAAATGGTCTACTAGCTGCATATTTCTCCATCACCTGCTCATGTGCCTAACGGATTCTCAGCCCTATGACAGCTCCTCCCCCTGGCTTACCCAGCTCCACTGCAGAACCTTCCATACTCAGTTATCCCAGTGCCTCCATTCCCTGTTGGCCCCACAGTCAGGGCTCTGTGGTTGCTAGCAGCACCCTATTATCTTTGCTTAGTAGGCTCTGCCTTCCAGCTGTCAGCCGCTCATGTAAATGCACTTGCACCCTACCTTGAATCGTGTTGATACCTTGCTGTTATATTGCCTGCACCTATCAACTCTTATTGTTCTAGTGTTCTATTGTTTGCCACACATTATTCATTGTATTGTTCCCAGGATGCATCTGGAATTGAGTGGTTCTCCGCTCAGTATGCCTTCCTGGTAAAACTCTTAAATAAATAAATAAATAAATCTATCCTATTAATTGCTATTCCATCTTTTGACTGGACAGACTTGCCAAATGTGGTGGTGGTTATCTGGTTTACTTGTGTAATGAGCTCAAAGGGTATTTGTTGCCAAACAGCATCTCAATCAAAGAGGCTCAAATTCTATCACTCAAAGTCTCCATAGGTCAGCAGGAAAAAATCTCCTCATGACTGTATATTTGCCCCTTGGAGGACAATGCAAAGGGATTGAGCAGTTTTGCGACTTCATTAAACAGGGCAAGCAGAACTGGGAGAACATATTAGGAGATTTTAACACAAACTAGCTCACACAGGATTCTGTGGCAGTTAGAGACTGCATATCTAACCTCTGCCTTACTCAGATGGATACAGAAGCAACAAGGAGAAAGTACCATACCGGCACCTCCACCTTAATCGACTGGCTACTCACCACTTGCCCCGAGAACATAGCCAGCGTGTCAGTGCTACCTGACTCCTTGAGGCAGTATAGCACAGTGGTCTAAGGCTCTGAGCTGCAAATCTGGTGACATCCAGCAGACCAGACCTGGGTTTGAATCCCACAGTTTCCACTTGAATACTGCGTGACCCTGAGCAAGTCACATAACTTCCTTGTGCTCCCAGGTCGCACCTGGAAACAAGCTCTGGCTTAGTGTGCCTTTCCTGGTTAAACAATTTCCCCCCTATCATTCGCCAGTGATGTTCTCATGGTCAAACAAGACCCAGAAAAGCCCTCCACAACACATCAGAAGCTGATCCCTATAAAAGGGGCAGCTCAATAATCTCAAGCTCTTTCTAACAGTGGTGGATTGGTCATCATTAGATAATATTTAGGATGCCAATCAGGCTCTTGATTACTTTGCAAATATTTTTAATAGCGCCTGCAACACTTTCGCACCATGCAGATCCTCAAGAGTGAAAGGCTGCTTAAACCTCTGGCTAATGGGCTACATCATTGAGTAACTGAACTTACAGGATAATCTTTGGCATAAGGCCAGGGCTACTGGTAAGGTGGCTGGCTACGCAGCCTATAAAGAGGCATGGAATAGATGAACCTGATTGGTCAGGAATGCCAAGGCTAACTACTATAAAGAACTGCTAGGCAGGACACGGGGCAATGGTAAACTGTTCTGGAATAACATAAAAACACTAACTGGTAGAGAATCCAATGCACATTCTGACCTGATTACTATGGATTCAGACACCTTACAGGGCCCAAAGGAATTGGCCAATGCATTCAAGCTGGCGTTCATGGACCTCAGTGCAGTCCTATCATCAGAGTACCTAATTCCCCAACCTCCTAACAAGTACTCCAGAGATGACCCACACCCTGCATGCAACTCCGGAAGACTGCTATTTTATTTCAAACAGATATCAAAAGTGACTGCCATTAAATATGTCAAATGAGTCATGGGCAAGACTAGGATTGCTAGTGACATGCTTGATATGAAACTTATTGCACTCACGCTTGATGAAATAGCCCTTCCCCTTACTAAACTATTTAACATCTCATTAAGAACAGGTGTCAGCTGGCCCATTGGCACAGCAGTTGGATTTCCGCTTGCGACGCTGGCAACCTGGGTTTGGGAGCGGACTTGGGTCACTGGAGGGCCGGCCGAGGGAGAAGGCTTGAGCATCCTAGGGACTGCTCGCCTTCTCCGGGGAGAGGGAGGGACAGGATCTGTGGCTTGTCTGACCCTGGGGTAGAGGCCTGAGGTACAGCAAGCTGGTAGGACAAACCAGTGGGGAGCTGTGTGGTGGACGTCGGTGAACGCTGTGACGTCAGGGCACACACTACACAGAGAGAAACAGGGAAAAAGCACTGCCAGAGCACGGGTAGATGGAGCTCGGTGTCAGCCCTGATTGTGACTGCCTGCCTGACCACCGGGAGACCCGACGAGACATGAAGATATCAGGGTGTCCAGGCCCCACCCCATTTCTGCCTGGGGGATATAGCCACGGCTCCATGAGGGAACCCCTGGGGATTCACGTAGGTCAGTCACGGGGGGGCACATAGGAGTCTCCCAAGGAAGTGCAGCGCTAGGGCGGGAGTAAGGAGGAAAAATAGAAAGTTAAAAAAAAAAAAACAGGTGTCTTCCCTGACAAATGGAAGATTGCACATGTGGCCTCAGTATTTAAAAGTTGGGACAGGAGAAGTCTGGGTAACTACAGGCCTGTATAGATTCTGCCTCCCCTCTCAAAGGCCCTGGAGTGGATAGTGGCTGACCAAGTGACTGAGTATCTTGACAAATATAGACTTCTGTGTGCACAGCAACATGATTTTAGAAAAAAAACATAGTACCATCACTGCTCTTGTTGAATATACTATGCAACTGTATGACACCCTGAATGCTGGCATGTCAGTAGGGTCTATTTTTATAAACCTTACTAAAGCCTTTGACATGGTCAATCATCGGATACTACTTGATAACCTTGTGTCAATAGATGTGTCATACAAGACAGTAAATAGGTTTAGCAGTTATCTGTCTCACCGGACACTGTGTAAAAATAAGTGGGTCAACATCCTTCCCAAGGGATGTAGCCATAGGGGGTACCACAAGGGTAAATTCTCGGCCCTTTACTATTCAGTCTTTTTATAAACACACTACCCTCTGTGTGTTCGGCCAACCTGTAATCTATATTCTGAAACTGGTTGGCTCCCATTACAGCAAAGGGCCAGCTACCAGGCATGTCTGCTTGGAAAAACATCTCAGCTGGGCCTAACGCCAGCCACAACAACCGATACCTTCAAGCGTCACGCAACCTCCAAAACAACTAGAAGATCTGTGAAGGGTATTCTCCAGGTACCATTCAGGTGCACCACCTTTGCCCAGAGAGCCCTGTCCTTCAAGGGACCTCAATGGTTTAATGACCTCCCTGCAACCATGTTTGAAAGTGAAAACATAGGCCCCTTTAAAAGAAGTCTTCGACTCCTGCTGGAGCAAGCAAACCCCTGTGAATGCTACTCTTGATTGATGCTCCAATTGTCCAATTGGCAGAACCCTGACTAGCCTCCTATTTCCCCTCACTCCCTAACCTCCTCTTCTCTCTTTTTCATCAACCCCTTACCCCTTTATCACACCTTAACTACTTTCTCTACTCCCTTCACTCCATATCTCACCCACCCACCCTACTCTTACCTCTTTCCCTAGTATTGATAAGGCCTGCCTGGGCTGCAACCCTTAGACTGGTCCGTTCCATTCCATCATACTTTCCTTCTACTCACTCTCCCTCACTCTCTACTGATAAAGCCTATTCAGGCTGCTACTCCTTGCAGGTTGTCTCTAGTTGCTAATTAGCTATCTTCTCTGACCATGACCACTTTGTAACTCAACCTGCTGTTATTATTATGTTAGGAAACACATGTCGTGCTATGTAAATGTTAAAGAAATGTCTGTACTGTTACGTTTACCTAGTTCTTCTAGCATCTTTGTACATGTTCTGTCATATCTGCCACCACTGTGTTGTTTATTATGTGCTTCATCGACTTGGAACATTTGTAAAAGAGCCTTTTGTGCTCAAAGGTATTAATCCGAATTGTGAAATAAATAAAATAAATACATAAATAAAGTATTCTGGGAAAATTCCAACAGATCAAAGGCAATAAAAGAAGCCTGAATGGCCACCCCCAGAGGCCATAAAATTTACATAGAAACATAGACTTTGACGGCAGAAAAGAACCGCTTGGCCCACCTAGTCTGTACATTTCACTAGCTATTGGACAAGCTGCAGATCCTAGTTAACCAACAGCCTACTTCTTCCTACCCCCCACCAGAAAAGCCTTATGTCTGTCCCATGCATTTTTGAATTCCCCCACTGCTGTTTCTGACCCCACAACCTCCTCAGGAAGGGCGTTCCATGTCTCCGCCACCCTCTCTGTAAAAAAAATACTTCCTCACATTGCCCCTGAGCCGTCCCCCCTCTACCTTCAGATTGTGCCCACTTGTTCTTGCACATCTGTTTTTCTGAAAGATGCTACCCTCTCAGACTTTGTTGATTACCTTGAGGTACTTGAAAGTGTCTATCATGTCCCCCCTCTCCCTCCTTTCCTTGAGGGTATACATATTAAGCTCCTTTAGTCTCTTTTCATATGGCTTCTGTTGCAGACCCTGCAGAGAAAAGTAAAAAAAAAATTGCTACAGGCACAGATGGACTCCTCAGAGAAACAACAATCCAATATACAACATGTGTTTTTCATTGCATGTAGTTTTCCTTTAACCTGCATGCTTTAACTCATCTGCAATACCAAAGCACTGCCACTTGCACTGTCACTTTCTTCAACAGGCACTGTGCACTTTACTTAACCCTTGTGTACACTGTATGCAGCCCTGTAGGCTAATTTTGTTCCCCTCCATTTGTCATGATGTTGTTCACCTACCTGATCTGTACCATTATTATACTTTGTAATTTATCATTGCAGTCACATCTTATGGCTTGTTTATAATTTTGTTATTCTCTACTACCCTTTTCCTCTCCCCTGTGTCGCACCTGGAAATAAGCCTTGCCTCAGTGTAATTTTCCAATTACCGTTTTTAACTAAATGAATAAATGGAATAAATGCTAGTGAAATCCCTGGTGTCCAGTGGTTCCCCAACCCCGATCCCCCACTATATTCCTTTTATGCCAAATACACGCATATATCCTCAGAAAACAAATCAGAGCCAATATCCGCCTGAATCAGCAACCTCCATAATCTCTTGGCTGGAAAGAGCAAACTGGAGTAGTCCAGGAAGAGGATACAACCTTGTGCCAAAGAGGATGTACATTCCTGGAAGGCAATGATTGCAAATAACAGGAGCCTAACCAACAAACTTCCTAAACTAATAGCCATCTTGGAAACAGAAAGGTTGGACTGGGTGGCTGTAACAGAAATGTGGTTCACGGAAAACCATGGATAGGATACAGCCATT
The DNA here is from genome assembly GCA_016271365.2 of Neoceratodus forsteri. Lineage (NCBI taxonomy): Eukaryota > Metazoa > Chordata > Ceratodontiformes > Ceratodontidae > Neoceratodus > Neoceratodus forsteri. The sequence goes on along the minus strand of CM057450.1, from coordinate 609,630,267 downwards.
CCTGGTTACAATCTGTTCAGGAAAGATAGGCAGGAAAAAAAGAGGGGGTGGCATAACCATTTACATTCGGGAGGAAATAAAAGCCACAGAAGACATGGGCAAGAGAAAACCTTTCAGAATCAGCGTCATGTACAGGCCCCCAACTCAAGCAGATAAACAAAGACCTAATAGAGGAAATCCACAAAATGTCTGATAACGGTGAAGCAATACTGGTGGGGAACTTCAACCTACCAGTTATTAACTGGAGCACACTAACGGCAGCAACAACAAGAAGTAGGGACTTCTTATTGTTACTACAAGGCATGGGACTGTGCCAGCTTGTTAAAAACCCAACAAGGGGAGATGCATGTTATGTGTAGTACAGCTTTAAGAAATGTACTTCCTGTGAGTGTCTTCCTGTGTGTGTGTTGAGAACAGTTTTCCCCTTGTGTCTGTGCTGAATGGAAGTAAACAGAGAAGGCCTAAATTTATGTGGTGCATGTTTTTCTTAGTACCAAGACCCTGATGTGTTTAAGGTACTTATTTTGGCCACCAAATACAACAAACTGGTGACAAGGATGGTGAAAATTTTCATAGCTCCATCTTACTGAATTGCACCATTTTGTGATTTTCTACATTGAAGGCAAGTAAGCAATTTGGAACAGTACTATATCATGGAAACTTCAGCCACCTTTGAGATTTTTACAGGAACAGACTAGGATGCATGGTCCAGACGGTTTGAACAGTGGTTATTACTTAATCCTGTCATACAAGCTGCTAAAAATGAACAGCAGGGTGAGCTTATTCGAGCTGCTTTTTGTACTTACTTGGGAAGTGAAACCTTCAAACTTTTATGCAGTCTGCGTGCACCGGACCGGCCAGAGGATGTGTTATATCAAGAGCTAAAGGCTAAGCTGAATGCACAATACAGTTTAACAACTTTTCTAAGGGCTGAACATTATTAATTCTACAGTTACCATTAGAAACCAGGTCAGTCATTACAATCTTATTTGGCTGAGATCAAACACTTAGCTCTCATATGTGAGTGGAGCAGGGAGCATCTTGAATCTAATTTAGCTGATAAATTTGTTATGGGGTTGAATAATGAACATCGTATTAAGGAATTATGTTCTGTAAATGTCAAAAAGTCTGCTGATGAACTTTTACAGTTGGCACTAATGTATGAGGCTGCAGAAAATGAAGCACATGCTAAGATGAACTCTAAAAATGAGGTACAAGTTACTGCAGTAAACCCCAAATTGAAACAGCCCAAACCTAAGTCTAAACCACTGTTAACAAAGAAAAATTCAAGCACTCCACCCAAACTGCATGGCCAATACAAATGTGCATCATGTGGGTCTTCTCAGCATAGCAGGGACCAGAGCAACTTCAGAGAAGTTCAGTGTCATGCATGTAAATGTCAGGGGCATATGGCTAAAGTTTGCAGAAGCAGGATAACTGCAGTGTTCAGTTCAGAGAGCACAGACAGTGCAGTGGTTCCTATTGTACCACAAATGCAGACTAAAGATGTTCCTACTTTCTATGTGTTATTTCAATTGCCACAACTGAGGCGTCAGTTGTGTTTATTGGTAGATTCTGCTTCCCCAGTTACTTTTATTAACCATCAAACATGGTCTGATCTGGATAAGCCACCATTGTCTCCTTGTAATAAGTTGCTGCATGCATTTGAAGGGCAACCAATTCAGCCACTGGGCTCGATTACCACTTTGGTATGCAGGACTGATTCTCCTAGTACACCTTTAACTTTTCTGGTTTCAAAAAAGGGTGTCAACATTTTGGGCAGCGACACTCAGGTTCTTCTAAACATTCATATTGATCCAGCAGATTTTAACCTACTTGCTACTGTCCAGGTTCCACAAAGCAGTAACCCGCTCAAGCTTGGGGAGATTTTAGATATGTATCCAGAGTTGTGGAAAGGCCTGGGATGTTGCACAACAGCTAAAGCCAAGCTAGTTACAAAGCCTAATGCAGTTCCTAAGTTCTGTAAACCACGGACACTTCCTTTTGCCTTAAAACTGGTGGTTGGGGCAGAATTGGACAGACTGGAAAAAGCGAGTGTGCTGGAAAAGGTTTCAAGTTAAGATTGGGCTACTCCAATTGTGGTGGTATCTAAACCAGGTGGTAAGGTTCGAATATGTGGAGATTTTAAGGTGACACTTAATCCAGTACTTGGCACAGATGTGTTAACTTTACCCTTACCAGAGGAACTTTTTCATAGACAGAATGGTGGTGTGGGGTTCTCTAAACTGGACCTCGCTGATGCATACCTTCAAGTGGAACTGGATACAGACTGTCAGAAATTGGTAGTGATTAATACACACCAAGGACTGTACAAGTACAAATGGTTATGTTTTGGCCTTCGTTCCTCACCGGCTATTTTTCAAAAAGTGATTGAGCAAACGGTGGGTGATATACCAGGTGTTGCTTGTTATTTGGATGACATCATTGTCACGGGCAAGACAGAAGCAGAACATTACTTAGTTTACAAAAGACTATAGAGAGATTGCAACAGAGTGGATTCAGACTCAGGAGAGAAAAATGCCAATTTTGTCAACCAAGTGTCACTTACTTAGGTCACACTATTGACAAAGATGGAATTCATCTGAATGATGAAAAGGTGGAAGCCATTGTGCACATGCCTGAACCACAGAATGTTTCAGAGTTGGGCTCATTCTTGGGTATGGTGCGCAACTATGACCATTTCATACCTGGCTTAGCCACTAACTGTGCTATCCTAAATGAACTGTTACATAAGGGTACTCCATGGAAGTGGACTAAGGGCCACAGTAAGGCAGTTCAATCCATCAAGCTCTCACTAACTGATGTGAATAATTTAACTCATTATGACCCAAACGTACCTGTCACATTGGCCTGTGATGCTAGTCCTGTGGGTATAGGATCTGTCCTTTCCCATACAAATCCAGAAGGAGTGGAAAAGCCAATAGCTCATGCTTCATGCAAACTCACTTCAGCTGAAAGGAATTATGCCCAGATTCAGAAAGAGGCATTAGAAATTGTGTTTGGAGTCCAGAAATTTTGCCAGTACTAGCTAGGTCACAAGTTTCACCCGAAGACGGATCACAAGCCACTAGTGACAATTTTAAGTCCAGAAAATGGAATTCCAGAAACAACTGCTAGCCGACTTCAATGCTGGGCATTAATTTTGTCTGCCTATAATTTCGAGGTTACATACCAACCAACGGACCAGCATGGAAATGCGGATGCTTTGTCGAGGTTACCAATATCGAGTGTAATGGAGTTCGATGTAGGACTTAAAGAGGAGCCATTAGTATGCCAGGTGGGGCCAGATAGTTTTCCAATTGAATTCAAAGATATGGAGGACTCTACTGTTGTGTGTGCAATAGAACTACAACAGTTAGATCAGCTTCCAGCACTGGCCAAGGACATTGCAAAAGTGACTAGTCAAGATGCAATTTTGAAACAAGTGTATCAGTATATGCTTTAGGGCTGGCCACAAGGCACTATTTGTTTGGCTGAACTACAACCTTGCTATACAAAGAGACAGCAGTTGTCCATTGCTGAGGGGTGTCTTCTATGGGGATTGCATGTCATAGTATCCCAATGTTATCACTCAAATGTGTTAACTCTTTTGCATGTGGGCCATCCAGGCATTGCTAAAATGAAATCCCTAGCCAGACTTCACATATGGTGGCCTTCCATTGGCAGAGAAATATACCATGTTGTGCAAAGATGTGAAGGTTGTGCTGTATTGATGGGAAATCCGGCAAGAGTGCCAGTTCACCATTGGGAATGACCTGAAAAACCCAGCAAAAGTTGCATATTGATTTTGCAGGACCTCATTTAAATTCCATGTGGTTACTCTTAACTGATGTTTATAGTAAAGGGCCAGAAATTCATCAAATGTATTTGACAACTACTGAGAGTACTATTTAAGTGTTGAAATCTATCATTGCTACCCATGGTTTTATGCAAGTGATTGTCTTGGATAACGGACCACAGTTCCCGCCTGTTGAATTCCAAGCATTTTGCCAGGAACGTGGTATCCACCATATTTTCTCACCTCCCTACCATCCAAGTTCAAATGGTGAAGCGGAACGCCTGGTTCAGACTTTTAAAAAGAGTATGGACAAAGCTAATCCTAGTACACTGACGGGAATACAAATAACCAGTAACTGAAATGCTTCTTTTACTGAATCACTGATTCTTTGTCATAGCTCTTGAGTTGTCTTGCCAACATACAGTTTGCCACACGGACATTGTAATATGTAAATTACGTGATGGCTCTTGCAGTCAATATGTTGTTTTATCCAATGTTTCTTATTCATATATGGATCTTCAAAGAAGGTTTTTTTACTTGTGTTGCCACATTGAAAGTAATGCTCACAGGGTATATGTCCTGGTGCTAGTGGGCCCAACAATTGTCTGTCTTTATTAATTTCTTTATAATGTTGTGTGTGTGGACTAATTTGTCCTTAATTGTCTGATTTTTACATGTTGAAAATGTTTTTTCTCTAACTCTATCATTCCTAACCAGTCCTGTCTGTAATAATGCCAATTATTATTCATAATTTTCTTAATCCTCGAAGACAAATGGCTATATGGTGTGGAAAAAACAATCCTATTGGTAATATCTTTTTTCTCCCTATGGGTACTTAAAACATCTTACCTGGACGTAATTTGTTGTGCTGTTTCAAGTAATTTATCAGAACCATACCCTCTCTCTAAAAATCTATATATCATTTCTTGTGCTGTCTCTTTGTATAGTGAATATTCACTGTAATTCCATCTTACCCTAATTAACTGTGACTTAGGAATGCTGTCCTTCAGCCTAGGATCATGGTAACTTGTGCAGTGCAAAATAATATTCTTTGCTGTAGTTTTTCTATATAATCTAGTCTGAAGGCCACCTATGCCCTTATAGAATTCTAAATCCAGAAAAGGAATCTTATCTTTATCACACAACATCATAAAAGATACAGTAGCAATGCAGCATTACAGTTAAGGTACTCATTAAATTGGAGCAACCTATTCATGTCACCATCCCAAAGGAGGCGTATGTCATCTATAAAACGCCTCCATATAGTTATCTAATTCAAAAAAGGATTTACTTCTAAATTCAATAGGCGTGGATTCAAAATCCCACATGAATAAATTTGCATAAGATGGCGCCATTGTGCTGCCCATAGCAGTACCTTTAACTTGAACAAAAAAATGATCTTCAAACTTAAAATAATTCTGTCTCAAAACTATTTCAGATAGTTGTAATAAAAACTCACTTGGGGGATGTTGGTCCTGTCTGTTACGTAATGACTTTAGTAATGAATGTAGACCCTGTTTCATGATCTATACTTGTGTATAAATCTTTAATGTTGAATGTCACTAAAATGGATCACATGCGTGACTTTGGCTCTGTTTTCCTTCGCTTTCCCAGTCATGCCACATGTACCTTCTTGATTCACCTCTTTGTGTACAAGAGCACACTTGGAATTACATTGGAGCCGGTGTGGTGACGTCGAATAAGATGTCATAATACTTCTCCCACCACCACGGTATTTAAACATGGAAGTTATCGAGTATTCCTCCCTCAGTGAGTGAGGAGGACACGACCCCCTATACGGAGGTACAAAATGATTCGTTAATTTGTTTATTTCACTAATACTTACTTTGTACTTGGGCAATTTCATCATATGATAATATATTTTTTACTTTTAAGTAACCTGCAAAAAACAGAAGTGAGTGCATTGCTAAATGAATGAAGGTTGAATAGTGTTTGAAAGTGAAGCGCATAAGGCGAGCAGTGTTTTTCGGCCACTAAAAATATAACAAAAGTATGTGTGTGTGTATGTATGTATATATATATATATATATATATATATATATATATATATATATATATATATATATATATATATATATATATATATATATATATATATTCTGTAATGCTCATTTTAAGCATTTAATTACATTGCCTAACTAAAGAATTTTTATAATAATAAATAAAGGAGTACTTGAAATGTTTAAATAATTTTACTTTTTTTGAATGAATAGGTCATTATAAAGCACTCGTTCTGTTATCAGTCAGGAAGATTAGTGGCATTTTCAAGCCATTATAAACAAGGTAATTGTTTTACTAATATCAGCTGGCTTGTTTAAACATTTTCCATGCATTTTCTTACTAAGGCATTTTTTTGATTATTTAGCAATCACGTCTGAAAGATATGATTACCAAGTGGACAAAGTTTAAAGTATAAAAAAAGAATTGAATTAAGGTATTTTATATTTTGTTATCTCTGCACATTTCTCCTTGGGTTTGAAAATAATCAGCTAATTAGGATTGATTATATGAGTTAAAAAACATTATGTGACATTTACATTATTTTTATTTGTTTTTATATTAGCAACACATAGGGGCCCGAGAAGTGGAATGTACCACAAAACTGTTGCCCAAAAACTTATTGTGTGAAGAAACTATTTGAAATAAATATTGAAAACTGATGCAGTGGAGTTTACCCATTCTGTATTATTTTGTTTGTGTATTAATCACTACCAATTTCTGAGAGTCTATATCCAGCTCCACTTGAAGGTATGTATCAGCGAGATCCAGTTTAGAGAACCTCACACCACCATTCAGTCTATGAAAAAGTTCCTTTGGTAAGGGTAAAGGAAATACATCTGTGCTAAGTACTGGATTAAGTGTCACCTTAAAATCTCCACATATTCGAACCTTACCACCTGGTTTAGATACCACCACAATTGGAGTAGCCCAATCTGAACTTGAAACCTTTTCTAGCACACCCACTTTTTCCAGTCTGTCCAATTCTATCCCAACCACCAATTTTAAGGTAAAAGGAAGTGTCCGTGGTTTACAAAACTTAGGGACTGCATTAGGCTTTGTAACTAGCATGGCTTTAGCTGTTGTGCAACATCCTAGGCCTTTCCACAGCTCTGGATACATGTGTAAAATCTCCCCAAGCTTGGGTGGGTTACTGCTTTGTGGTACCTGGACAGTAGCAAGTAGGCCAGAATCTGCTGGATCAACATGAATGTTTAGAAGAACCTGAGCATCTCTGCCCAAAATGTTGACACCCTTTTTTGAAACCAGAAAAGTTAAAGGTGCACTAGTAGAATCAGTCCTGCGTACCAAAGTGGTAAACAAGCCCAGTGACTGAATTGGTTGCCCTTCAAATGCACGCAGCAACTTACTACAAGGAGATAATGGTGGCTTATCCAGATCAGACAATGTTTGATGGTTAATGAAAGTAACTGGGGAAGCAGAATCTACCATTAAACGCAACTGATGCCTCAGTTGTGGCAACTGAAGTAACACACAGAAAGGAGGAACATCTTTAGTCTGAATTAGTGGTGCAGTAGGAACCACAGCACTGTCTGTGCTCTCCGAACTGACCACTGCAGTTCTCCTGCTTCTGCAAACCTTAACAATATGCCCCTGACATTTACATGCATGACACTGAATTTCTCTGAAGTTGCACTGGTCCCTGCAATGCTGAGAAGACCCACATGATGCACATTTGTACTGGCCATGCAGTTTGGGTGGAGTGTTTAAATTTTTCTTTGAAAACAGTGGTTTAGAATTAGGTTTGAGCTGTTTCAATTTGGGGTTTACTGCGGACACTTGTACCTCATTTTTGGTGTTCATCTTAGCATGTGCTTCATTGTCTACAGCCTCAGTGCCATCTGTAAAAGTCAATCAGCAGACTTATTGACACTTACAGAAAGTAATTGCTGAATACAATGTTCATTATTAAACCCCATAACAAACCTATCAGCTAGATTAGATTCAAGATACTCCCTATCCCACTCACATGTTAGAACTAAGCTTTTGATCTCAGCCAAATAAGATTGTAATGACTGACCTGGTTTCTGCTGGTAACTGTAGAATTTATAATGTTCAGCCCTTGGGAAAGTTGTTAAACTGTATTCAATTTAGCCTTTAGCTCTTGATATGACAAATCCTCCAGCTGGTCCGGTGCACACAAACTGCATAAAAGTTTGAAGGTTTCACTGCCCAAGAAAGTATAAAAAGCAGCTCAAGTAAGCTCACCTTGTAGCTGATCATTTACTGATTGTATGGCAGGATTAAGTAATAACCACTGATCAAACCATCTGGACCATGTATCCCAGTCTGTTCCTGTAAAAATCTCAAAGCTGGCTGAAGTTTCCATGATACAACACAGTTCCGAACTGCTTACTTGCCGCCAATGCAGAAAGTCACAAAATAGTGTAATTCAGTAAGCTGGAGCTATGAAAATTTTCACCATCCTTGTTGCCAGTTTCTTGTATTTGGTGGCTGAAAATAAGTACCTTAAACACATCAGGGTCTTGGTACTAAGAAAACACATCACCACAGAAATTTAGGCCTTCTCTGTTTACTTCCATTCAGCACAGACACGGGGGAACACTTTTCTCAACACACACAGGAAAGAGCATTTACAGGAAGTGCATCTTCCAAAGCTGCACTGACTAGCATTTCTTAAAGATGCACTACACATAACAGTAGGAAGACAAAAGAGGGGGATAGTAAAGATTGCTACTGAAGAAGGGAAATGCACCAAACATGACCCTTAGAAAGCCAAAATCCTCAACAAATACTTCTGCTCTGTGTTTACCAAAGAGGACCCAGGGGATGGCTCAGCCCTGAAAAAACACAACACCCCAGGACCAGGGGTAGACACGAGTCCCTTTACAGAAGCCAAAGTACAGGAGGTGCTAAATAAATTGAAAGGAGACAAAGACATGGGTCCAGACGAGATGCACCCCAGAATCCTTAAGGAACTGGGGGCAGAATTAGCAGCCCCTCTGGCACTTCTATTCACGAAATCCTTGAAGAGCGGTGTGGTACCTGAAGACTGGAAAAAGGCAATAGTGGTTCCACTTCACAAATCAGGCAGTTGCGAAGAGGCTAGTAATTACAGACCAGTGAGCCTCACATCTATAGTAGGGAAACTAATGGAAATAGTACTCAAACAGAGGATCATATCATTCCTTGAAACTAGTGGCCGACAAGACCCTAAACAGCACGGTTTCACAGCAGGTAGGTCATGCCAGACAAATCTGCTCAAATTTTTTGAATATGCTACAAAAATATTGGATGACAGTGGGGCAGTAGATATGGTTTACCTAGACTTTAGTAAGGCCTTCGACTCGGTTCCACACAGAAAGCTGGTAAAGAAACTTGACCTTGCAGGGGTTGGTCTAGAAGTAGTCAGATGAGTACAAAACTGGTTACAAGGCAGAACCCAGAGGGTACAAGTTAATGGAGCACAATTGACGGAAGGCAGGGTGACCAGCGGGGTGCCCCAGGGCTCAGTGCTAGGGCCTGTGCTCTTCAATGTTTTTATAGTAGACATCACTGATGGACTGGAAGGGAAGGTGTGTCTGTTCGCAGATGACACCAAGATATGTAGCAGGGTGGACACCCCAGAAGGAGTGAGCAAGATGGAAGCCGACCTCAAGAAACTAGAAGAATGTCCTGGAGTGTGGCAGCTGATATTTAATGCCAAAATGTGCAAGGCCATGCACATAGGAAAGAAAAATCCAAGAAAGGAGTATTACCTAGGAGGCAAAAGACTGGTAGCCTCAAACCAGGAACGAGATCTGGGAATCATAATCTCAGATGAGTTGAAGGTTACTAAGCAGTATGAGAAGGCATTAATGAAGGCCAACAGAATGCTGGGCTGCATTGGGAGGGGAATCACGAGCAGGAAGAAAGAGAGGTGGTACTACCACTGTATAGATCGCTGGTCAGGCCTCACCTGGAATGCAGAGTCCGATTCTGGAGGCCTCCCCTCAGGAAGAACATTGACTGGGTGGAAACAGTACAGAGAAAGGCAACAAAAATGATTCAGGGTCTGCAGTACATGTCCTACGAGGAAAGACTTAAAGGACTGAATATGTACTCCCTGGAGCAGAGAAGAGAGAGAGAGGGGACATGATTGAAACATTCAAGTACATAAATGGCATTAACAAGATACAGGCACAGGATCTTTTTCACTTCAAGAAGAGCTCAAGAACCAGGGGACTTAACCTCAGGCTGCAAGGAGGGAGGTTCTCTACCAACACCAGGAAGTTTTTCTTCACAGAAAGAGTGGTAGACACTTGGAACAGCCTGCCCCTAGAAGTTGTGGGGGTCAACACTGTTGGGGGATTCAAGAATTCATGGGATAGACACAAGGGAGCCCTGACTACAAAGGGCAATTAGACTGTCAAAATAGGTCTAAAATAAATAGGCAGACTAGATGGACCTAGCGGTCTCCTTCTGCCATCAACTTTTATGTTTCACTGAAATCCCAGACCCCCCCTGACCCACCGCTCACATCCAACATCGTCATACTACCCTTACTCTGGCATCCACCATTCACAGAGGAGTACAGTGACTGGCACAACCCTTCTCTTCTGCAGCTGGCCACTGTATGAGCTGTCAGTGAGCTTGTGTACTGTAAATACAGCTGTCCTACAGTACATAATGCTCACTGACCACTCATATGGTGGCCTGCTGCAGAGGAGAGAGCAGGGCTGTGCCAGTCACTTTATTGCACTGTGAGCCCCAGACACTGGGGTGAGGAGGGTGTGGGGAGGTGGAATGAGAGAGGGCAGGTCGGGTCAGGAGGGGGCAACTATTGGACCACCAGGGATTTCACTCAAAGGAGTATACTGGAGGATCAGGGGTTGGAAAATTACTGGATACTAGGGATTTCACTAAAAGCAATATACAAGGGATGGGGGAACCACTGGACACCATGGATTTCACTAAAAGAAATATACTGTAGGATTGTGAGGTGGGGGGGGGGGACCACCGGATCATCAGGACTGTCCTTTTACTGAGACATGGGTGCTAAGGGTTTGCTGCCCCCTATGCAAATAAGCCCATAATGGGCATACAAAAGGCCCCTTAGAGCCTTGTATGCCCAAAAGCACATTTGCATGCTCGGGACAAATATGGCCCCAAGGGGACTTGGTGCTATCTCGTTATCCCCTGAGGGCCATATGTAGCTCTTGTCTGTGTATGACATTGTGCAGATTCACTTAGAATATACATTCTGCTTAATTGTATCTATCCTACTCAAAAAGCTTAGGGGGAGATGTGACCAACGGGATAGATCTTCTGTCAATTTTAGGGTCAAGGGTTCGAGATTTGACAGCTCTGTATGTATGGGATTTCTTGTGAGTTTTATTCCCAAGTATCTCATCTCTTGTCTGTGCCACTTAAAGGGGAAGTCTTTTTTGAAGTGGGAGGAAGGGAGGTAAGTGCACGTTAATACCTCAGTTTTTGATTTGTTAATTTTATATCCTGCTAGCTTACCAAATGGTTGTAGCTGTTTCCAAACCTTTGGGATGGATTGTTCAGGCTCAGTAAGCGCCAGCAGAATATCGTCCGCAAATAGTGATATCTTGCTCAGACGACCTCCCAAAGGAATGCCCTCTATGCCCCGAGAAGATCTGATGGCAGTGGCCAAGGGTTCGAGATATACAGCAAACAACATTGGGGACATTGGGCATCCCTGGCGAGTGCCCCTAGAGAGTTGAAATGTGTCTGAAAGTGCCCCATCCACCTTAACATTTGCTTTAGGGGGAGGCATAAATATTTTGTAATTCTTATAAGTTGTACCAGGAATCTCAAAGAGGGCCAAATTGTCTTTTTGTTTTTGGTGCCTGTACAATAGAGGCTTATCTCCTTCTGCTAGTGGCATGTTCTCATCCAGGTAATCCTGCACCATTTTATTTGCTAGCATTTCAGGCACCACTGTATCAGACAGTGACCTGCTGTGCTTTTTCATCAAGTCATTTTTCAGACAGTTGTTCCCATAGTGGTTTGTTATCAATTGCTGTCTTTTTTTTGGGGGGGGGGGGGGGTGCAGCAGGAGCAGCAGTAGTAGTAGTAGCAGGTGGACTTGAAAACAAAAATGAGTGACTCCTGTGACATTCAGCAGCAGCAGTGTAAGCACATGAGGATCCTCCTTCTTCCCTCTGCTTCACCTGGCCTGTCAGTACGATTGATGAGTGTTGTTCTTCCTGTTTTTGTTTTGTGCCATACATGCAGAAATCAGATGGATAAGCCAAGCTTTATAGGACTGCTGATCCTTATTGCATTCTTGTACATCAAAGAATGTCTCAAGTGTGTCTTTAAACTGATGGTCCAAGAGAGTGAACAGGATATAGTGGTCATTTGTACACAGTTTTGAAATGCGTATCATTCCAGAAACATGAACCTGTCCTGTCTTCGAGGATGACAGCAGTGGATGTATCCTCCTTTTCTTCATACTGAGTTTTCATACAAAGAAGTCACAGGTTAATGAGGGGGCGTACCTGGCTTAGGTAAGCTGAATCAACACTTACCACCACTGTGGCCTCCTCAAAGGGCTTCAGCACAGTGCAGCGGGTCTCCATCAGGTGCCACTGATTTGGGCTGATGTTTACCTCTCCCTTGCCAGTACTGTGCTCAATGGCATACTGGTGGCTAGCATTCAGTTTTTCTAGCAACCGTTCCGTCACGTAATTGGTGGAGTTCCATCATGTTGCCACATCCTGTTTCAGGTGGTGGAGGGGCAGGTGGTTCCGCTGCTGAATGTTACATAACACCTTACATGTCTTTACAGAATGGCTAAAATGGCCACAAACCTTTTTGGCTAGACCTACATGTCTGCACAGTGGTGCCTTCCTCATCTAGGAATCCCTGAACTACCAGATTCACACAGCGAGCAAAACATGGAACTTGTATAATTGCCATCGTCAATTGCCTTTACAATATTCTTTGCATTATCTGTTACTATAAAACCTGGTGTCAATGAGTGTGGTATCAGTCAGCCACTCCTCAAACTTCTGTTGAAGGAAGTGTAACAAGCGTTCTGCATGATGGTTATCGTCAAAGCCAACGATACATTAAGCTGCCTTCTCTTGGAAGCTTAGGGGAGCCCTGGTGACTTGCAGCTACTGCTGCTGCTGCTGGCACTTAACTCAGGAGGAGGAGGAGGAGGAGGAAGGGAATGGAGAGGGAAAACTGACTCAATGGGCACTCACTGTCATGTAATCAGTAATCTGACCACTAGTCCACATGCCAGTGGTGATGTGAATGACTGGAACAAATGGTGATTTCAGGGCATGTGACACAGTCTTGTAGACACTCTGATACAAATCAAAAGGAGCCACTTTGGAAAAGTAGGTATGGCTGGACACTTGATTCCTTGGCACTGCAACCTGTGTTAGAAACAGAAAGACAGCGTTGCTTACAAAGGAGAATGGCAGCAAGTTGATGTCTAGCATTTCCACAATTGCTCTTGTTAACTTTCTTGCTTCTGCCTCTGTTGGCCTTATATTTCTGGCCCTTTTTCAGGGACTCAACCAGAAAGAGTTCAGTGCATGTTTCCATGGATGTGACAGTTGCCTACTAGTTTTACCCTACAGGAGGGGGGGGAGAGTGTCAGGGGATTGCGGCCCCTTGAAGGTGTAGGAGTCAGTGGGCTAAAGAAGTGATGAATGGCAGATGTTGGAGTTTTACATCAGCTACCATCTGAAGGACTTTCTTCTGTTTCCTCTCTACCTGGTCTCCTAGGAGTCATGTTCTCCTTCCTCTGGCATTATCATCATCATCACCATCAGCTTCACTGACTGATAGTGCTTCTGATTATGCCATTGTGTTGGCATGCCTTCTCATGCTATCAGTGGGAGTACTGTACTTCAGCAAATGCCTTTTCATGGTATATGTTCCCAGCCTTTATCCATTTATTTGTATTTATTTATTTAATTTCAAAAAGTTTCACCAGGAATGACATACTCATTTCTAGACCTGTTCTGGAGGTGGGGGCTGTGGAAAAATAATATACAGTAAATATAATACATTAATAAACATAATCAAAAATTGAATACAATCATTATAACAGATATGTGTACTAGAAGAGGAACAAAAAACAGATTGCCAGGGCAAAACTGGTGGTGGTGGTGGGGGGGAGACAGTCATGGACAGATGTAGGAGAGACTTTAAGAAGAAAGTAGAAAAGGCAGAGCAATTTGAAAAGGGAAAGGAGGACCACAGTTCAGAAAAGTGGTATGAGAAAGCAGATTAACCAACAGTAGATTTTCTAGAAGTAATAGTGAGGAAATAGGAAGTATTATTGCATAGATGATAGTAGGAAGTTGAGGGAGAGGATAAAAGGGATGATTATGTAGGAGGGACGAGAACCAAACCAGAATTTGGATATAAAGGATGCACAATGGAATAGGTGCCTGGCATCCAAAATGGAAGTGAAAGGGCAGAGTAGAGTGAGAAATGGAGGGTACAAGGTGAACAGCCTAAAGCAAAGTGACAAAAAAAGTTGAAGAGGGGTCCAATCTGGCAAGGGAGGACTTGGGGGCTTCACTATAGACTATGTCACCATAATCAAAAATGATGAGGCTCACCTTTAAAGCAATCTCTTGGTAGACAGGAAGAGGGATACTTGCTTTGTTCCTGTACAAGGCACCAAGATTGGTGTGAAGCTTCTGGTGTACGGCATCAAAATTAACCAAAAAGTCAAGGTGATGGACAAGCCAGACCTTGAGATACTTAAAAGAGGATACATCCTCAGCAATAGCACCATCAAGGGTGTATAAAGAAGGAAGAGTGGTGAGTCTGGAAAGGCTCTGATGGGTGCCAAAAGTCATGGAGATATTTTTTTGGCATTAAGGGTTAGTTGGTTAGACTGGAACCAGCGCTGAATATTGTCAAAATCCAGCTGAAGCTGTGAGGTAAGATCATGGGAAGAGGAGCCAGATGCAAAAATAACATATCATCGGCATACATATGAATGGGTACAAAGGAACAGACAGAGGGGAGGTCATTCAAGAATATGGAAAAGAGAATAGGGACCCAGGACAGACCCTTGATGGACACCTGAGCAGATAGGGAGTGGTAAAGAAATGTAGCTACCTATCCGGACAGCTTGAGGCCTTCCCTCAAGGTAAGAACAAAGCCAGCTGACTGTAGAGTCAGAAAGATCCACTGCTTTAAGCTTGTTCGGACAGAGGGGATGTGCCACTGCATCAAACACTTTAGCAAGATCAACAAAAATGGCGGACATGATCAGACCCTGGCCCATACCTGTAAGGATGGAGTCAGTCAACAGAAGGAAGGAAGTGGAAGAGAAGTGGGATTTTCTAAAACCAGACTGAAAAGAGTGAAGAAGGAAAAGGAGTCCAGGAAGGAAGATAGTTGTGATAGTGCAAGATATTCCTATAACTTAGCTAAGGTAGAAAGGATAGAGATGGGACAATAGTTACCTGGTGAAGAGGGTTCACCACCTTAGGGATAGGAATGACAGTGGCCTGGTTCCAGATATCAGGAACAGTAGCACAGGGAAAAAAAGATGGAGAAGCAGGGTAATAGGCAATGCAATGACAGGGGCCAATAGAAGTAGAAGTTTGGGACCAAGGCCATCGGGGCTACCACGTTTGTAAGGGTTAAGATCAAACAAGGACTTGAGAAGAGTAGAGGTGGTGACTGAAGACGAGGAAAAGAAGAGATTTAAAGGAAGAGAGAGAGAGAGGATATTCAGCCTTGTTCCTTGCTTACCACAGCTTAACCTGTCTTTACATAAAAGACATACTGCATGTGTCTGTGATTCTTTGTCCACTCTAAAGAAATCCCACACCATCGACATCACCAGTTTGGTCTTTCCTACTGGCACTGTTGGCTGTTACCTAATGGGCGGGCTGCTGGGGACTGCTTCCACATCATCACCCTCCTCCTCCTCTTCCTCCACCAGTTCTCCAGGGTCAGGGAATGGTTCTTCTTCCTCCTCTACCATACGTCCTGGGCCACCAGTTTTGCCTGTATCTTCTTCATCTGCTGTGGCTGCTGTTTGGTTTTACCACCACATTTGGTCTTTTTGGATCTCTTACATGCATCTGCCCTAAGCTGAACTCCCATCTGTTCCACCTCCTCCTCCTCCTCCTCCTCCCCTGAACTGCTGCTACTGCTATAACTTTATCAGGCATATAATCACAACCCGAATCTTTGTTCCCAAGAAGCTCCACCAAATCACGTTCCTCCTCCTCCACCTGTCTTACTACTTGACACACTCCTTTCTTACTGCTTTTATTTTTTTCTACAATGATTGCTCGTGTTGCAACATTTGCAGTGCCATTGCGAGTGTTTCCTACAATGTGTGATACTCAATGGACTATTAGACCACTATTGTCCTCTTCTTCTACACTTACAGTTCCCAGTGAGGCAAAGGGTCTATTACCAAGCCCACTATGCTTTTGTTTTTCTCTGATGTGACTGGAATTGGATGATCCCATGCCATCATCTCCTTGACCTATCCACCGCTCCATTTCCCTAATGCTTGCTATAGTGCTCAGCTACTTGGGTGATGATGAGAATGATGAAGACATATTTTATTTGATTTTGTAATGTTACTTTTGTTTTTTATTTTATCAGTGGAAGACTTTTATTTAATTTTGTGATTTATTTTAATTTTTTGAATAAAATTTTTTTTTTATTTTTATTTTTTATGAGATGCCACCAAGATGCCACCTACAGGGGCTGGGCACTGGCATGCTGCCAGCTGGTATGCACTTGTTGCCCACTGCCCAGATCGCACTGTCCAGATTATACTGCAAAGGGCTACTTCAGGATTTAGGAAGAGAAGGAAGAAACAATTCTTTAATTTTTGTATGGGATGCCACCAAGGTGGCACCTACAGAGGTGAGGCACCAGTATGCTGCCAACTGGTATACACTTGCTATCCACTACCCAAATTACACTGCCCAGCTCACACTACTAAAGGCTGCTTCAGGACTCAGGAAGAGGAGGAAGAAACTATTCTTTTTTTTAAAGGTTTTTTTAATGGGATGTCACCAAGGTGCCACCTACAGGAGCCAGACACCAGTATGCTGCCATCTGGTACACATTTACTGCCCAGATCACACTGCAAAAGGCTGCTTCACGACTCAGGAGGAAGATGAGGATGAGGAATGTACTATCTTTTTTCCAGTTTTTATGGGATGCCACCATGGTGCCACCTACCATGGGCTGGGCACTGGCACACTGCCAGCTCAGCTGGCACACATTTGCTGCTCACTGCCCAGATCACACTTTAAAAGGCTGCTTCAGGACTCAGGAGGTGGTGAATGGTAATGACTAAAAATTAAAAAACTTCCACAAAAGAATTGGAAGTTGAAACTTAAGAGGATGCCACCAAGGTGCCAACTACTTGTGGCCAGAAACTTTCCTGCTTCAACTGGCACACACTTACTGCCCAGCAAAACAATTTTTTTCTAACAGAGTAACTGTCAAAAGGCTTCTGTCAGGGGCTTGTAATGTCCTGCTAAAATGCTACTTCTGCAACAAAAAATGGTCACTGGCAGACTGCCACCTCATGTGCCCCATCTGCCCACTGCTCAGCCGAAAGTACTCTCCTCCAGTCCCAGCCAGGCAAGCCCCTGGTTTCAGAGGTCTGCTGCAAGCCTACAAACTGTAGCACTGCTGCTGCCATTTGTTTTCTTCCTTTACCTCCCCTACCCCAAGTTGTAGCACTGCTGTTCAGCCAACTGTCTAATCGAACTTTTTGGTGGAAAAAAAAAAGAATAAATTTTCATTTTTCCTAGCGCATCTAACTAGATTTGTACAACACCCTGCCTGAGCTACCTATCAACACAATGATAAGCGCACAAGTGAGCTTCCCCACTGGATCACATCAGGCTGAGCTGACAATCAGAGCTGGACTGGGATGCAGGGGGCCAACCTGAAAATTTGGAGGGGACCCAGGAGGGTCATATTCATATCAGCTTTATACTTCAATTCATACCTCTTAACCTTTCATCACCCAAATGTGTGACACGTCGTGTGACAAGAGGACAAAATGTGTGACACATCATCAAACATGACCTTACAAGGTCAGAATACTGTGGAAATAAGGGCACTAATGTTAATAATGTTTACTGATAACCTAGCATCTTACATTGTTATATATTTCTGCTTAAAAGTCTCAGTGGTCAGTGTGGAATGTCACCTTCTCAATGTGGGACAGAGGGTTTCTGAGGGATAAAATGAGTGCTGTACCTTGTAATGTGTGACAGTTGAGAGGTATGCTTCAATTTGGTACAAGGGTTGTAATTTTGTACTTCATATTTTCCTGCAGTGATCAGAACACTCCATTTCAATATAAAATAGTTGCTAAAGTTAAGGATTTTCAGAGTTTGAACGTTGGGAAAGAGCCCAAGTGAAGGGGGCCCACCTGGAAATTTTCAGGTGTCCAGGTGGGCCAGTCTGACACTACGAGCTGTGTAGCTGTGTCAAAGAGGCTGGACTAGCCTGTGACTCACAGTTATAGTAACATTAACAGTTTCAGGTGTGAACTGCAGTTTGCAGTTCGACTGGTTCAACAAGTTTGCCTCATTTAGACTAGGTTGAACCAGTCGAACCAAAAGTCCACCTACTTACCCTAAAGGTTCGCCACCATCTGAAAGAATTGAACACCTGACGTTTGAGGTGTTCCATTCTTTGCAAACGATAGTAGAACTGAATTGGCAGGTCTAGAAAGGATGTTGCTCCTCCCAGTTTTTCATGCAACCTTCTGCCGCAGATCAATAGCTCTCGCTTTTTGTTACACAAGTGCGATCAGCAGATGATCGTTGTTCCACTGCTGTAAAACAGCTCACTCTCAGACTGCTGGCACCGAAGCAATTGCCACAACATTTAGTCATTAGCCACCATTAACACCTCTTCCAGCCCCTTTGAAGTTAAAGTGTGTTTTCTGGTAATCGGTACCTGTGCCTCACCTTAAAACAAAAACGTAAAAAAGTTTACATACAAGTAAGCAGCCAGAAACAAAGGGGCCTGTTCTAAAAAAAGCGTAAAGGCAGACCCACTCCACCAACATTATCTTCCTTACATCTCCCCAGAAAGCTTTTTTTTTAGTTCATTTCACATATTGCAACATACATACCACATCAGTTTCTCATGTAGATTTCTCAGGCAAGCAGGAAGGATCAGGGAACAGGGAGTGAGGCTAGGCCAGGCCGGGCTGAAGCTTGATGTGTTAGTATCACCACTGACAGCATTGGGGGTTAGAAAATAGATAACTGTTTCAGCAAATAATTTGTATTTTTAAAAGAAGCCAGTCAGGAATCTGTGAAACAGGAGTGGTTGTGGTGATGGCTGAGAGAGGCAGAGTGGAAACATTGGAGGGGTTTGGTGTTGAAGAAACAGAGAGGTGGAATGGAAAGCAGCAATTGCAGATGAAAGTGTAAAGGAAAGGAGCAAAACAGTTGAATCCTCTGGTGAAGCCACAAAGGAGTGAGCAAAGAGCTGCGTTTACACTGCCTCTCGGCTTACCTTGTGTTGCCGCTCCTGTGCAACTCCGACCTTCCAGAGTGATCATGGTGCATGTTTACATGGCCTCTCTCGGTGCTCATGCAAGACACACTGGTGAAGGGCCATGAGTCGAGGGGGGGAGTGAATCTGCTGATTGACATCAACCCCTAGTATGCTGGAGTGAGTGATGCAGCTTATCCACACGGCTACTTACTAACATACTAAAAACCCCAGCAGAGTAGGCCTCATGGTCTGTTGAGTCTGCTTGGGCCTCAGCACCCTGATTGGGTTCCGTAGCCATCTTCCAGGCTCCTTTCATGCTTACCCTCTCCCCTGATCCTGGTCTCCCTGGCAAGCCATCCTTTGCTTCACCCCTCGCCTACCTGTCCCATCCTCTCTTGAACCCTTCCACTGTAGCTACCTGTACCAGCTCCCTAGGCAGCTCATTCCATGGTTCCACCACTCTCTCGGTGAAGTACCTCCTCCTCCTTTCCCCCTAAGCCTTCAACCCTCAGTCTTCCAACTGTGCCCTCTGGTGACTCCACCCTTCTTTAGCCGAAGGATCCTATTTTGGTTTATCTTATTTACTCCCCTGAGGTACTTGAAGACATCAATCATATCCTCTGTCCCTTCTCTCCTCCAGCGAGAACAAGTTGAGCTCCTACAGTTGCTCCTCATATGTCATATCCCCCAGTCCCTGGATCATTTTGGTTGCCCTCCTCTGATCCCTCTCTTGGAGCTAGATGTCCATCCTTAGGTGTGGCCGCCAGAACTACACACAGTACTCAGGTGTGATCTAACCATGCCATTGTACAGCGGCAAAATCATCTCCCTGTTCCTCGAGGTAATCCCCCTGGCGATGCAGCCCAGCATCCTATTTGCCCTGACTGCGGCCCTCTTGCACTGCTCTGAGTTATTCATGTTGACATCCACCTGGACTCCCAGGTCTTTTTCCCCAGCTGAAGCCTGCAACTCATCCCCCCCCAGGGTGTACACATATTCGGGGTTCCCTCACCCTAGGTGTAGCACCTTGCACTTGGAGGAGTTAAATTTCAATCTCCAGGTGTGTGACCACCTTTCCAGAGTATCCAGATCCCCTTGCAGGGCCAACCTCAGCTCCTCCCCCTCCACCACCGCCCCCAGCTTAGAGTCATCCGCAAAGAGACTAATTTTGCACCTGATGTCTTCCCTGATATCAGAGGTGTAGGCATTAAACAGGAGCGGCCCCAGAATTGATCCTTGTGGGACCCCAGTAATGACCTCCTTAGGAGACGAGACTCCCCCACTACCTGCCAGGTGCACTCAGAGAGCCAATTTCCAATCCACCTAACCATCAGTGGCCCTACCCCCATCCTCCTCAGCTTCTCCAGTAGGCCCATGTATGGGACCGAATCAAACACCTTGCTGAAGTCCAGGAATAGTACATCCACTGGTCTCCCCTGATCGAGTGCTGATGTCACCCACTCATAGAACTCCACAAGGTTAGCTTGACACGATCTACCTGGCACAAACCCATGCTGCTGGTCATCCAGGTATCCCTTTTTTTCCAGGAAACTCCCCAGCCTCTCCCTAAGTATGCCCTCCATTAACTTTCCCACCACTGACGTCAGACTGATGGGTCTGTAGTTCCCTGGCTCTTCCCTCGAACCCCCTTTATGGATGGGCACAATGTGTGCCTGCCTCCAATCCCTGGGTACCCTCCCCATCTGCAGCGACATGTTAAACAGATCTGCCAGTGCTGCAGCCAAAACATCAGCCAACTCCCACAGTACTTTGGAATGAATAGCGTCAGAACCCAGAGATTTGTCCTTTTTTAGGGACTTGAAGGCTTCCCACACCTGGCCGATATGGATATAAGCATCCGTCCCTCCCCCCCTTCAGCAGATCCAGCCTGACACCTCCCGAGACCTTCTCCCCAGTGGCCTGTTCACCAGCAGGTACCCTAACAATCAGGTCTGTTGTCCCATCTGTTCCCTGCAACCCCTTTTCCGGAAGTTCCCTAGCATCCTCCTTAGTGAATACCGAGGCAAAGTACTCACTTAGTACCTCCGCTTGCTCACCAGTCCCTTCTGCCCACCCCCCATCCTCAACATACTGAGCTGGCCCCTGACTTTCCTCCTCTCACCGTATAACCAAAGAACCCCTTTTCCCCCACCCAGTATCCCCTGTGCAAGCCTCTGCTCTTTTCTAGTCTTTGTCCCCCTCACTATTCTGGTGACCTGCCTGGCTGCAAAAAGATCATTCTCCCCATTCAACACCCCTCACAATCTTTTGTACCTACTGTAGGCAGCCTTCTTCTCCCTCACCACCTTCTGGACCTCCTTGGTCCACCAGCATGGTTTTCGAGACCTACCACCCTTGTGCCTCACTCTTGCACAGGACCTGGTAGCCTCCTGTAGCCCTCATTTGATGATCCCCCACCTGTCTTCTTCGTCCATATCTGGTTTTATCTCCTCCAAATGCTCCTTGAGAATTTCCCCCATGCTCCTAAAGTCTGCCCCCCTAAAATCAACTGTCTCTATCTTTGTACGATCCCCTTCCCCCCTCAAGTCGAGCAGAAACCAGGCTGTGTCATGGTCACTCCCAGCCAGGGGATTCTCCACAACTAGGTCTCTTACCAGGTCCCCGTCTGCTAGAACCACATCCTGGATATGACCTTCCCTCGTTGGGTCCCTCACCTGCTGATTGAGGAATGCATCCAGGAAGCCATCCAGCAGCCTTTGGTCTCTAGTCACAGTGGACAACATAGTTTCCCAATCAGTAGCCGGCATATTAAGGTCCCCCATCAACACCACCCCTTCCCCCTCCTGCCCGCACTGACTCATTATGTTAGCTAGCAGGCAATTCTCCAGATCCTCAGCCAGCCCTGGGGGCCTATAAACCACCCCATCTTGATCTTCCTTCCCCGGGGGGTTCACAAGGTGACCCATAAGGCCTCCACGTTGCCCACAGCTTCCTCTACTCTAATAATCCTGATGTTATCTGTAATGAACATTGCTACCCTCCCCCACTACCATTCTATCCTTCCTGAGTGCAATGTACCCACTCAGATTTAGATCCCAGTCATGGCCAGGGGTCGCCCAAGTTTCAGTGACCGCTGCCACATCCACCTTCCCCTCCACCAGCATGGCCTGGAACTCAGGCATCTTACTTCCCAGGCTCCTGGCATTTATTAGCACCACCCTCTATCCCTTGCCCTTATCCCCCTTTACCCTACCTACCCCCAGAGCTTACATATGGCAGCCCACTGGCCTCCCCTAAGGCACCATCTGACCTCCTCATTTTGTGGTCGAAGGCTAGTTCTACCCTTGATAGATATGACAGGATCAGCCCCACAGCCCTTCCCTCCTCCGTCACAAGTTTAAACTCCACCTAGTCTGAATAAACTCTGCCATTCTCTGTTTTGGAACCTCCTTTCCTACCAGATTAAGGTGAAGCCTATCCCTGGCATACAGCCCCTTGTCCTCCCAAATTTCCCCCCAGTCCCCCAACACCCCAATCCCCTGTGCACTGCCTGAGCCAGTCATTAATCTCCCTGATCTTCTGTTTGTTCTCCACAGTGGCCCTTGGTACTGGCAGGATTTCCGAGAAGGAGCCATTGCCCTGACAGACCCTGACCAGTACTCGGAACCTTGCCTGAATTTCCAGCACACTATTCCCTTCGATATCATTGGTCCCCAGGTGTACCAAGAAGTCAGGTGATCCCCCACAGTCCTGCACCAGCCCATACACCATGAACTTTGCTCTATGTACAGTCATACCAGAAACCCCACTACCCTAACTGGGCTGGATTTTTCCCTTGCCCTGCCCCTCCCAATGAATACTCCTGCTCATGGAGTCCCGCAGCAGGAGTACCTTAGTGCCTCCTTGACCTTTGGGCCACCTCCTTTTTGGGCTCCCATTCAAGCCTTTACCTCTCCCCCCCCTTCCCCGAGCCCACTTCCCCCTGGCTGACCTCCAGACCCTTTATGAGAGAATCCCTTGCAGCCCTACCCCTCTTGTCACACCTTTTGTTACTGATTACCCCGGCTCCCCCAGTTCAGCCTTCACCCCACTTCCTACCCCAGTCAAGCCTTCCTCCTGCCTCCCCCCATCCAGCCCCTACCATCCATTTCCCCCCTCAAAATGGCACTCTAATGCCATCACCCTCACCTGCCCCTCCGTCATCCCCTTATCCCCCTCCATACAAACCTGCATGGCCCCCGGACCTTTTAGCCCTACTCTTATAGGGTCCTCCACCCTCAGAGGATGACCCTCTCTGGACTCAATTTCTCCTTTCTTTGCACTGAGAGAGCTCTCAGATCCCACCCTCCCTCTGCAGATTGCCCCCTCCCCTTTTGACAACAGCTTTGCCCCTTCCCCTGCTAGCTTGCCTATTTGAATGACCAGTCCCCACCACACTCCGATTTCCCATGTCCCTCTATCCTCCACCCTCCTTTTCCTCCTCGACTTCCCCAACCCCTCCTTCTACATCCAACTTAGGCAGTGGCTCAAATTTGTTATAGCACATAAAGCCAACCTCCTTTTTTTGACCCGATTCCCCTGTCGGTTCTCCCCTCCAACTTGCTCCTTTCTGAGCCTCTCCCGGTTCTCCTCTACCCGCAACCAACAGCCAGCTCCTATGGTGCTTCTCACTATTTCTTCCTTCCCCCTGCAGGGGGGCCCTCCTTTGCCTCCTGCACACTCTCCCTTCCCCTCACTATTCTGCCTGAGCCTCTGATACTGGGGTCGGTTTTAGGCCCTATTTGCTCCGTCCCCGTCCCCCCTTCTATCCCCATTCACCCTTTCCCCTGCCAGGATGACTATCATCCTCACTTGCCCTGCCTCCTAGGCTCCTCCCTAACCTCCACAGCTCCTCCTTCAAACTAGCCAGCTGGCCACAAACCATACACCCCCCTATCCTCCAAGCCCAGTCCAGAATCATGGCAGACTCACACTCTGTGTACCCTGTCACAACCCCACTCAGCAGGTCAGGCCCTCTGCTCCCACAGTGCCAACCTCCAAGCGCCATATTGTGAACAGGGGAACAGAACAGGGTAACCCTCCTGTCTGTTTGTGGGTCCAAATCAACTTTGGTCTCAAGTTCTGGAGGGATTCAAACTGTGAACCTTTTGCTAGTGTACCCAAATGTACAGGCTCAGATAATTCTGCTTTTCGGGGAAATGCCAGATATCTTTTGCCAAGGGCACCTAACCAGGTATACAAAATGAACCCTTAAAAACTCTATGAGAGACCTTAGATAAATTCTTATCTTTTCCCAGTTTGGTATACCATTAAGCTTATGAACAGTGTCAACTTTAACCATATATGCTTCACATGCAAAAGTAAAGAATTTCAAAGGCACACCAGGTAGTTTCTTTAAAATAAGAGGTTTACTAAGAAAATGGATAAAATTAGGTAAAATGTAAACACAGAACAGTATATCACAATGCATACAATCACTTAAAAGAAAACAAGTAAAAGTACAAATTCCTACCAACA
The DNA here is from genome assembly GCA_016271365.2 of Neoceratodus forsteri. Taxonomy (NCBI): domain Eukaryota; kingdom Metazoa; phylum Chordata; order Ceratodontiformes; family Ceratodontidae; genus Neoceratodus; species Neoceratodus forsteri. Next base: position 609,605,492 of record CM057450.1, on the reverse strand, counting down.
TACAGTTAGACTTTCTCTACCTAATGTATACCTTCTTACAGTGCTTATAGTTAGATGTTGTTGTTTCAAGAGAGTCCAACAGGAATGTGTCTGTGATGACACACAGAATACAATTTTAAATTGCTGTGTTTCAACCCCTTCCATGAGGTCATCTAGCTCCTCCTCTCAGAATACAAAAAAATATATACAACAGGATGTCTTATCAAGAGGTATATTAAATACTGTGACTTCAGCAAAAACCTAATTTTCCCAAATTTTGACAGTCTTTAAATTCCCTCTTCGATCTTGAGCATTTTCTCTCCCCATGGCATATCTGAGGATTTTTATGACTTAGCACCATAGTGATATAACAGGTTTTCTTCCTCTAAACGTCATAAGAGTTTATGATCTCTATCCTGGCAGCTGGTCAGCTACAATTAAGTCAGATAAACAGGAGACTCTTAATTATGTCTCTCTAGTCTTTAATTATCTCCTGGTTTCAGGTTAACATATATCCTGTTATTTTAATGAAACCTGGTGGTGGTGGGGGGGTCATCCCAGGAGCACAGGATGTCTCATGAGAGACACTCAATAACACATTTTTATCTTACAAAATCACAGAGCAATCAGAACCAGCTGTCCAAGTGTCACACACCCCACCACCCTTCCAAAGATACCTGCCCTAGTGATGTGCGGCACTTGCCCTATTCTAGCCCCCATCCTAGTTTCTGCAGCATAATTCAATGAAAAATATCCCTCAGTAAGCAATTTGTACTGTAATTCAATGAAAAAAAATCCCTCAGTAAGCAATTTGGCACTGTAATTCAGTTAAAAATATCACTCTGGCCCGGTGGCGCAGAGGGCTGAGGCACTGGATGCCACACCTCGAGCCACGCCAGCGACTCAGGTTCAGGAATGAACTCGGGGCGTTGGGGACTGGCTGGGGTAGGAGAGGATTGAGCATCCAGAGGACTGCTGTCCTCTCCTGGGGTGGGTCAGGTGGAAAGCCTTGCTCAAGTGGTGGCCCCCGGTGGAGACCGGGGGTACTACAAGCAGCGGCGGAGGAGTGACAACCAGGAAAGCCAGAAAACAACTTAGTGCCCACCGGATGACGGCCTCCATACTCTCCACACCTCTGGAACCTCTAGGAGCCTGCTTCTCCACAGCAGCACCCCGAGTCAGTAAGAAAAATAGAGTGCTGGGGGGTTCCCCTTCCCCCGGTGGATTCCCCCTCGGAGGAGGGGGACCTGCCCAGAGATGGGTTATGCTGGGATGACTCGGAGGGTCGGCTGTGATATGTGGTATGAGAGCAGCACTCGGGAAGAGGATGGCTGGGGAGTGGAGATACTAGGAGGGCCCGAAGGAGAGGCGGATGCTGAAGCGTTGTAGGAGGTAAAAAGATAATACAAAAAAATATATATCACTCAGTAAGATAAGGCATTTTTTAGACTTGGAGAAATTGACTGTACTAACTTGAGTTACCCCCTATATATCCCTCAGTAAGCAATTTGGCACTGTAATTCAGTTAAAAATATCACTCCGTACATTAAGGCATTTAGTAGTCTTAGATAAATTGACTGCATAACTCGAGTTACCCCCTATAACCACTGTTTCCCCGGTTGTGTTACAGTGTCACAAAAAGTCTTAGTATCCTAACCCCAGGTTTAGCTTTAGGGATGCCCTTGCAGTATCTTTTTTGTAGTCCTAAGTCTCCCTTGCAGCTTTAGGGATGCCCTCACAGTACCTTTTTTGTAGTCTTAAGCCTCTCCTGCAGTCCTGCTTCAATGCACTCCTTGAGAAATCCAGTTTTTTGCTGTGCTCCTCCTCCTTCCAGCTCCTGATAGGTGGTCCTCCCGTTCGATATGCCTGTTCACTTCCTTACGCTAGGGAGGAGCCCAGACCACCATTTAATACTGGACGGGGTGGGGATGGGTGGGCAGGAAAAATTCCCCTCACTCCTCCTGCAAGTCCTCACAGCGTTCCTAATGTGGGGGAAGAGGTGGTCCCAGCGTGGACCCCACAGTCTCTTACCCCCATTGCAGCAGTTCCCGTCTCAGCAGCTCTGAAGCTGAGAGGGCTTCTCTCCCTTTTTCAATTTGGCACCTCCTCTTTGCTCCCTTCTTATTGGCTCTCCTTGCTCCCTTTCACCCGCAGTTTGTTTCAGGCTCCTGTTTCAGCCTGACACCGTGGAGCTTGGTGTGAGTGAGCCCCATCTATGAAAAATTCCCCTCACTCCTCCTGCAAGTCCTCCGGCATTCCTAATGCAGGGGAAGAGGTGGTCCCAGCGTGGTCCCCACAGCCTCTTACCCCCATCGCAGCAGTTCCCATCTCAGTAACTCTTATACCGGTCGCTCCAACCCATGTCTCAAGGTTTATTGGCGATTCCTGAAGTGGTGCAGTGATTGACTTACTGCGATCTGGTAAGTGTCCACATGACTGCCTTTGCACTGGAGCAACTCAAGCACTCAGATTACTCCATTGCAAAGGCAATCACATAAACAACCCTAAGGGGAGAGAGAGATTCTGAGAGGGGGATAGAGTCATACAGAAACTCTGGGCCTGATTCTCAAAAGGTTACGCCTGGCGTAACTTGACTTACGCCACAATAAATGGCGTAAGTAGCAAGTTATGCCAGCAGTTGCAACAGACGGCATTCTGCAAAGCAGCCTGTGACATGTCACAGGCTGCTTGTACCAAAGTGGACATACGCCACCGGTTATGCCCGAAATCCCCTGCGACATGGTGCTAGGGGGTTTGCGGCAGCATTTGTGCCCTATTCTGAAAGGGGAGCAACCGAGTTCCCCAGTTTGCTATTCTCAAACAACCCCCAGAGGACATCCGACAAAGGACAGTTACCACAGCTTTTAGCTGGTATAGAAACATAGAAGTTGATGTCAGATAAGGACCGCAAGACCCATCCAGTCTGCCCATTTCTTTTTCTACCTTATGAATGTGCCATCGGCCTTTGCTCTGTCAATGGCCTATCTATTCATATTCATCTGTATTGCTCCCTTATGCCTATCCCATGCCTGTTTGAAGCCCTGCACTGTATTCATATCCACCACTTCCTGAGGTAGGCCGTTTCATGCATCCACCACCCTTTCTGTGAAAAAAGAACTTCCTCACATTACCCCTTAATCGGCCTCCCTCTAATCTCATGCTGTGTCCTCTTGTTCTGCTATTTTTCTTATGTTGAAACATGTTAGACTCTTTCACGTTATTAATGCCCTTAAGGTGTTTGAATATTTCGATCATATCACCTCTCTATCCCTCGTTTGCTCTAGGGTATACATATTGAGCTCCGTTAATTTGTCCTCATATGTTTTTTGATGCAGTCCCTGCACCATTTTGGTTGCCCTTCTCTGTACTGTCTCAATTTGGTTAATGTCCTTGTGAAGGTGTGGCCTCCAGTACTGCACGCAGTACTCCAGATGGGGCCTAACCAGTGTCTTGTAAAGAGGGATTATTATCTCCCTCTTTCGACTTGTGATACCCCTACTAATACACCCCAACATCCCCCTAGCCTTACCTACTGCTTTAGTGGTCTGCTTGGATGATTTCAGGTCATCTGTGATGATGATGCCCTAGTCTCTTTCTTCCTTTGTGACTGCTAGCAACTCCCCTCCCAGCCTATAGGTGGCTTCAGGGTTTCTCTTCCCTATGTGCATGATCTTGCACTTCTTTGCGTTAAACCCCGGTTGCCACTCTTTTGACCATTTTGCCAGTTTATCCAGATCTCTTCTCATTCTGCCCACCCCATCTGGATCATCTACTGTGTTGCAGATCTTGGTGTCATCTGCAAACAGACAAATCTTACCCTCCAGTTCATCTGCAGTGTCACTGATGAAGATATTGAGGAGGACTGGCCCAAGGACTGATCTCTGAGGTACCCCACTTGTGACTTGCATCTCTTCTGACTGTGTACTGTTTACCACCACTCTGTTTTCAGCCCGTCAACCAGTTTGCCACCCAGTTGACCAACTTCTGACCCACCCCGAGCCTACCCAGCTTATTAATCAATCTTCTATGTGGAACAGTATCGAAAGCTTTGCTGAAGTCAAGGTAGGCAACATCAACTGCTCCCCCTTGGTCCACCATCCTGGTTACCCAGTCAAAGAAATCTATGACATTAGTTTGACAGGACAAGGATAAGTGTACTTACGCCCTCCAGGGGTTGCGCAAATGTGCCACAGGCCCATCCCCCAAGACATGCCACTCCCACCCTCATGCCCTGATCTGCATAATGTTCAAGTGAAAGCCCGACAGGGCTAATCATGCCCCATTCCTTATAGTGTCCAAGGTAAAGCCCTGCAGGTGATTATGTCTCCAGGCTCTCGATCTCTAAATTGTTGTGTATGTAGACCTTTGAGAGTTATTATGTGCTTTTAAGCCTTTTGATTCTCCAAATTCTGATATTTAAATTGGGGCCATGTTTCCTCTGGACATTGCTGCTCATAAAGGGTACATCCTGCAAAATAAAGCTTAGCCCATTATCCCTGGTAGTGTAGTGGACACCCGGCAGTGCCAGACCCCCTGCTCCCCTACCCACCCCTACCCAGCAGCGACTGGCAGCTGCTCTCACCACCACGGCCAGCCACTGAGTGAGCTCCATCTGAGCATGTACTACTGCAAATAGTACATGCTCAATGAACGAAACTATCATTCACTGGCCGCGTACTATACAGGAGTACATGCTAAGATGGAGCTCAGTCAGTGGCTGGCAGCGGTGGTGAGAGTGAGTCTGCAGTGCAAGCTGGATAGGGGTGGGGAAGCGGTGATCTGGCACTGCAGGGTGGGGAGTGGAGGGCCACTAGACTACCAGAGATAATGGATTAGATTTTTTATTTTATCAGGATGTGCCATTTGTGGGTGGTTGGCTATCGGGGCCTGGGGTATACTTAGTTCTCATGGGACTTTTAAATTTCACAATTTGGGGATCAGGGCGGGGTATGATTAGCCCTGTGGGGCTTTGACTTTCCCTATTTGAGGATCGGGCATGGGGGGCACTTACGCCCTTCTCACATTTGGGTTGCTGTGATAAGCCCTTCAGGTACACCTTCATTTGGTGTTACCTGTGGGATTGTCGCAAGTCGCAGGACTTAGATGCGGGGACCCTGCCCCTTACAGAATTGGATGCAGGGTCCTTGTTGCAGTTCCACCCCTTGCATGTCGCAACTTGTGACATATATAGGGATGCTTCTAGAATCGGGCGCTCTGACTTTCTCTAGCCCCTTTGTTAAATGGAGGAAGCCAGAGAGTGCACATCCCAAATAATCTGTACCCAGCTCTGGAGCCTAATGTTAGGTAGGCAAGAGAAGCACAATGTCCCAAAGCATCTTCAAAGTATTTCTTTTAATGATTTAAGTGAATTATGTATATTGTAATAGCAATCCCAGAACTCATAATTTTGTTATAGAGCTAGATTATTGGGGGTGGGGGCATATGTTACTAAACATTTGAGGAGGGAGAGCAGACACAAACAAATAATGCCTCTACTCACCGGTGTGAGAATGTTTTAAAACTTTTTTGCCCAGCCCCCAGTGTCTAGTGCCCACTTCTGTCTGCTGCCACACTGACCATCCCAACAACTTTTGTGTTCCCAGCCTACAGTTCCTGTTTTGCCCACTGGCTCCACACATCCTGGCCACAGCTGCGACCAGGAGCAGGGTCATCCTAGACTCCCTACAATGGGCATTTCTCAGGTAGCTGGTTACAGATCCCACTAGAGACAGGACAGTGCCGGATCTGGTACTTACAAACAGGGACAGCATTGCAGACATCACAGTGGGTAGCCCCCTAGGTAGGAGCAATCATGGTATAGTGTCATTTGGCATACAAACTGGACAGGAGAAAAAACACACTAGCCCGAGGATTCTGGACTTCAGGAGAGCAGATTTTAAAGAAATGGAAGACTGCCTTAAGAAATACCTTGAAGGGGTGATAGCTGGGCACGGGGAGTAGAGGCACAATGGAAGAGAAAAAAAGGAGGCAATATCTAATGTAATGACAAGCTGTTTAAAGGTAGTAAGCAAGGGAAAGAAGAGAAAAAGGCCACTGTGGTTCTCAAAAGAGGTGACTAAGGCAGTAAAGGAGAAAAAACAGCTTTCAGTACAAAGAGACCCAAACGAAGGTGGACTGGGAGGTATATCTAATTAAACAAAGAGAGACAGGAAGGAGAGTAAGGACAGCAAAGGCTCAGACTGAGGAAAGGGTCACCCAGGAGGTCAAAAATGGAGATAAGATTTTTTTTCAGGTATGTGAGCGAAAAGAGGAAGGCAAGGGGTTGTATAGTAAGGATCAGGAGATCGTGGTGGGGGGGGTGGACTGTGCAGAGGAAGACCAAGAAAAGGAAAAAATCATAAACAAATACTCCTGTGCTCAGTCTTCACAGTGGATGGGAGGTGTACCAACATGCATTTACAGTCACCAGGAGGAGTGGATACTAGTCCATTTGCAGAACAGATTCCACTGGGTTTAGAAGCCTTAAAGTAAAACAAGACAATGAGACTGGATGGAATCTACCCAAGGGTACTAAAGGAACTCAGCACAGTGCTAGTCACCCTTCTGGCAACACTAGTTAGCACCTCATTGGAGACTGGGGGCGGTTCCAGAGGACTGGAGGAGGGGGGGCTGATGTGGCAGCAGGGAGAAGGTTTGCAATTACAGACCTGTCGGTCTCACATATCTGTGGTGGGGAAATTAATGGAGTCCCTGATGGAGGAGAGACTGTTGGAGTTCCTGGAGACAAATGGGCTGCAGGACAACTGGCAGCATGGCTTCACAAGGGGGAGATCATGTCAAAAAAGTCAAGATTTCTTCGACTGGGTAACTAGGGATGTGGATCAGGGAAGGGCAGTGGATGAGGCCTATTTGAACTTCTGTAAGGCCTTTGACACTGTACCACAGGCAGAGATATGAAAGAGACCTTTAAGTTCCTGAAAGGAATGAACAAGGTAGATTGTAGGGAAATATTCACCAGGACTGAAACAGAAACATAGAATTTGTTGGCACAAAAGGATCACTTGCCCTACCTAGTCCGTCCAGATGTTTCCTGTCTGTTCTGTCTCCACAGTCCCTATCTGACTTTCAGCAACCCTCCTGCCTCCCCGCCTCTTTTTAATTTATCCCTGTGTTTATTACATGCATGCTTGAAGCCTCCCAGTGTTTTAGCTTCCACCACTTCTGCTAGCAGTCTGTTCCAGCCTTCTATCACTCTTTCAGTGAAGAAGTATTTCCTCACATCTCACTTGAACCTCCCCCTTCCAGCTTAATTGCATGGCCCCTGGTCATGATGCCCATTCTCATTTGAAAGAGACTCCCTGACTGCACCCTGTTTACCCATGGGAGGTACTTGTAGGTCTCAATCTTTTCACTTCTCTCTCCTCTCTTCCAGGGTGTACACGTTGAGATCCATAAGTCTCCTCATAGGGCTTTTTGTACAAGCCCTGCACCATATTAATTAAATATATTTATTTAAAGAGTTTCACCAGGTAAAACATAATGAACTAATCAGCTAGTTTCCAGATGTGTCCTGGGGGGCAGGGGTCGAAGAGAGTGCAATCAGTATCAATAATGTTAAAATCACAATAACAATTATTAAACAACAATAACAAAAGTACATGGTAGACAATTAAGAAGAAAGTAAATAAGTAAAGAAAGTAAGTAAGTAAAACTTTATTTTTTAAGCGCCTTTCAAAACCAAGGTGCCGTACAGCATATTAAAACCAACAATTAAATAAACATATATACATATTTTAAGAACCTTCAGAGAAAGCATTAAAAAACAGATAGGTTTTGAGCTCCGACTTAAAACTCGAGACAGTCAGGCATTCTCTTATCTTACGAGGTAGAGAATTCCACAGGGTAGGGGCAGTGTAGGAAAACACACGCGCCCGAGATGTCTTTAACCGAACCCTGGGAATCTCTAGCAATCCCTCGTCAGTGGATCGGGCTGAGTGGGAGGGGCAGTAAGGCGTAAGGAGATCTTGCAGATACTGGGGTCCCTGTCCATGTAGGGCTTTATAGGTCAGTAACCCGACCTTAAAGGTGATCCGCCACTGAACAGGCAGCCAGTGCAATTCTCGTAGGACAGGCGTAATATGACTAGTCCTGGATGTACCAGTCAAAAGCCTGGCCACCGCGTTTTGCAGTAGCTGCAAGCGGCGGATATCAACCCCTGGAAGCCCCAGGTAAAGGGCATTGCAGTAATCAAGGCGGGCGGTTACGAAGGCATGGATCAATGTAGGAAGATCATCCTGAGAAACCAGGTGTTTCACCCGGGCGATATTCCTAAGATGATAAAAGGAGGATTTGACAACGGCAGACACCTGCGATTTTAGGGTCAAACAGTCATCAAAGATAACGCATAAGTTACGCACCCGGTCTGAGGTCAGGAGCTATACACCATCAAGCCATAAGCCTGATGGAAGCCCAGCACTAGGACCCGCCTCAGGGTGACCAGGCTCCACAACCAACACCTCAGTCTTAACCCGGATTTAACCTCAGCCAGTTAGTGCTCATCCAGTCTCTGATCTCGGCTAGACAGCTGTTAAGCATGGAGATCGCATCATCCCGTCTGGGAATAAAGGACAGATACAGTTGTGTATCATCTGCATAGCAGTGAAAACCCAAACTGTATTGCCTAATGATGTCTTCTAATGGCAGCATTTAAACTGTGAACAACATGGGTGCCAAAATGGAGCCCTGCGGCACCCCACAGGACAGGGAGATGGTGTCAGAGGAATAAATTCTGGTAACAACCCTCTGTGTCCAGCCTGTAAGGAAAGATCAAAACCAATGTACAACTGTACCAGACAGTCCACAAAGAAGCCACAGGCACTCCAAAAGCACACCATGGTCCACAGTATCAAATGCTGCAGAGAGATCAAGAAGGACTAAGATAGTATGAGCCTTTTGATCTCTCGCAATTAGGAGGTCATTTAAAACCCGGACCAGGGTGGTCTCAGTGCTATGTCTTTTCCTAAACCCAGACTGGAGAACATCATAGACATTGTGATTTGCAAGATGGTTATCCAGCTGCAACGCGATCACCTTCTCAATAACCTTACTCACAAAGGGTAGGTTAGAGACAGGTCTTTAGTTAGCTAGGCAGTCTGGGTCTAAGGAGGATTTTTTTAAGGAGTGGTCGAATGATCGCCTCCTTTAGGGGATCAGGAAAGACCCCCCTGCTCCAAAGACTTCCAGACGATTTCAGCGATGATCGGGCAGATGACATCTACACAACCTAATAATAGCGGTGTAGGGCCCGGATCTAAACTATAACTGGTGGGTCGTACAGTCTGGACAATCCTCACAATGTCCATGAACTCCGGCCTGCTAAAGTCAGACCAGATAGCCTGGGTGCTCGCCACCTCTTGCCGATTTCCGCAATCCCTTAAAGAGAGAGCTAGGCCGATACCTGACCTAATGCTGGCAATCTTATCTGCAAAGAATCAAGCAAGCTCGTCACACTTTATTTGTGAAAAATCTCTTCCAGACTGAAGACAGACTGGATTGCACAGTCTGTCCACAGTCCAGAAGAGCTGAGCTGGTCAATTCCACACAGCAGCAATCTTCCCAGACAGGAATTCTGCCTTCTTACGGGTGATTGCTGATTGATAGACCACACAATGGTCCATCAACTTAAGCCTGTCAGCATCCAGGCCAGATTTCTGCCACACTCTCTCTAGCCTTCGCCCCACTCTTCTCAGCTCCTTCAAGGACCCATCAAACCAAGGGGTTCTCGGGCACAGAGTGAGTGGACAAACATGAACAGGAGCAATTAAGTCTAGGGCATCACCCACCGCCTTATTATAAGCAAGTACAAGATCCCCTGGACTCATGCATTCACTTGATAAACCCGAAGGGTCCAGCACCTCCGATAGGCCCTCTGGGATAATCTCCCTCAAAGGGCGGTACTGGACCATCTCCATAGGGGCAGGCCTACTTGGGGTGCCCTGAAGCTGAACCTTATGGTGTGATGATCTGATCAACCATTTGGTTCCACCCCCAATCCCATGGTCTCCATCCCCTGGAGAAACACAAGATCTAATGAGTGACCCCCTATATGGGTAGCAGAGGTAACCACCTGTGTAAGGTCCAACATAGTCATAAGTTGGAGGAGATTACTACTTCCAAAAAAAAAAAGAAACTTAGTAATCAAGCAATGCAAAACATAGCATATCAAAAGTAACAGTTCCGCAAAGTGCAACTGGCAGAAAAATGAGGGTGGGAAGGAAGATAGTGAGTACAACGGGTACAAGTCCAAGTGGGCTAGGAGACCTGTGAATCACGGCAGAAGAGGAGGAGATAATATGGTGGGAGGAGCAAAGAAACTAGCCTAGATCAGTGGCAACTGCAGGAGTGAATAGTGAATTAATAGAGGAAGGATTTTAGTGATAGGGAAGAGGAGGCATTGTGAATAGCAATGGAGAGGGTGCTCTAAAATTTTGGGAAGCCGAGGGAGAAAGCAGCTTGATCAGCAGAGGATTTGAGAGGGAGGAGGAGAGTGTAGGTGTCAGAGTTGCAGAGGGAGTAGTAGGTGGAAGGAGGGGGGGGGGGAGGAAAGGTAGGGAGAGAGAGCCAAGCTAGAATCTGTCGATGGAGATAGTACAATATGAGGCATCTGTTGTCAAGGGAGGGCAAGGAGAGGGAGGAAGGGAGGAATACAGGGGGAACAGTGGTGGGTTTTGGGGAGGCAATCCAGGGCAAATTGGCAAAAGGATTGAAAGAGGATATCCAGCCTAGCAAGGGTGGACTTGGGAGCAGCACTATATACTGTACAATGTTTCCAAAACTGAAGACAGGCAGCATCATCTTTGTGATAATCTCTGTACAGGCAGGAAGTTCGACACTTGCTTTGTTCCTGTGAAGTGCCCTAAGTTTAGGGTGCAGCTTCTTGTGGCTGACGTCCATATGACTAGAGAAGTTCAGATGACAATCTAACCATACCCCAAGGTATTTAAAGGAGGAAACATCCTCAATCACAACATCATAAAGGGTCTGGAAGGGGAGAGCTTAGCAAGCTTCTACCTAGTGTCAGAGGTCAAGGGGACAATTTTTGGGGCATTGAGGGGCAGCTAATTTGCCTGAAACCAATGCTGGATGTTGCTGAAATCCAGGCAGAGGAACCAGAGGTGTGGAGAACCATGTCATATGCATACATGTGAATGGATGCAGAGGAGCAGGTGAGGGGAAGGTGATTTAGGAAAACAGAGAATACTGTAGGATAGGACCAAGGATGGATCCTTGGGGACACCGGAGCACATAGGGAGAGGAGGGGAGATGGTGTCACCAATACAGACAAATTGGATTCTATCCTCAAGGTATGAGCGAAATCACTCAAAAGAGGATGAGAAGGAAAGGCCCACCACTTTTAGCTTGTCCAGGAAGATGGGGTGGGTAACAGTGTCGAAAGGCTTTGACCTTCCTCTGGACTGCCTACACCTTGTTTATGTCCTTTCTAAGGTGCGGTCTATAAAACTGGACACAATACTCCAGGTTAGTTACACCATGAGCAATACAGCAGCAACACCACCTTCCTCCCCCTAGTGCAGACACCCATTCCTACGCACCCATCTTCCACTAGCCTTATCCACTGCCTTGTCACACTGTCCTCCCACCTTGAGACCATCAGCTATGAACCTCAAGGTTCCTTTCCAGTCTAGTGACTGCCACTATCCCCCTCTCCAACATCCTATACTCATTGCTGGGGTTCCTATGCCTTAGGTACATGATTTTGCACTTTTTGGCATTGAACTCCAACTGCTATGCTTTTGACCACTCCTCTAGGTTCCTGAGATCCCTGTTCATTTTCTTCACCCCTTCCTGAGTGTTCACCCTATTGCATATTTTGATGTCATCTGCAAAAAGGCATACCATCCCTTTCAGTTCTTCTGAATTGTCCACTATGAAGACATTGAAAAGGACTGGTCCCAGTACCGAGCCCCATGGTACCTCACTTGTCATGCTTCCAACCTTAGAGTGAGTTCTGTTAACCACCACTGTCTGTCTCCTATTTGTGGTGGAACTGTTCTCGTTCTACTCAGTCTCTCATCAGCCTTTGACACTGTGTTCCATGGACTGTTGTTTGATTGTCTTAGGGAATAATGTGGACTTACCAGCATAGTCATCAACTGGCTTGAGTCCTTCCTTTGAGATAGGATGCAGAAATGGTGATGGGGAATTTCTCCTCATTCCCAAAGGATGTACCCTAGAGGTTGGCCTTCTCTCCCATGCTGTTGGCTGGGTATGCCACCCTAGGAGGGATCATTAGACAGTAGAAGCTGGGATTTCACTGCTATGTAGATGACACCAAGCTATACTTTTAATTCCCACCCAGGACGCCGGGTGCAGTAGAAGTACTAAATTTGTACGTTGCTGAGATTCAGGACTGAATGTGATCAAGCTGGCTAAAATTCAACCCAGGTAAGATGGAGGTGCTAGTGATTGAGCCTAGTCGAAGGGAAGGGGGTGCGGAGGCAACTGGGGCGATGTCTAGGCTTGTGCTTGGTCTCACCTCTCTGGTAGTCTCCACTAAGGTGAAAGATCTGGGGATCATTCTAGATGATAGGGTCATGTTTGAGGCTCAGGTGTTGACAGTAGTCCAGATTGACTTCTACCATCACAGGAACATCATTCAGATTAAAGCCTTTATCCCTCCTGAAGACTTGCCATCCCTGGCACACATATTTGTGACCTCCAGACTTGACTACTGTAATGCTCTTTATCTCAGGGTTGGTGGGGGTGTCTTACAGTGCCTGCAAGTTGTGCAGAATCCAGTGACAGGGTTACTGATGGGTCTTCTGAGGTCCTGTCACATGATCCTGGCCCTGTGTGACTTGCACTGGCTGCTGGTGAAGTGACGCATCACCTTCAAGGTCAGTTTGCTGACCTATAAAGCTCTTTATGGACTGGGCCTGAGACACATGAGACATCATGACCCCTTGCTGTACCTCCTGCCCCTTCCACTACTCTGAGCTGGTCTCCTGGCTGTTCCTAGGACCAATCTTAAGTCATTGGGTGACCACACCTTTTGGAGTTGCTGGCTTGGCCCTTAGCATGTTCCTATCAAGATCTTTGAGGGAGTTCCCCCTTAATGCAGGCCTCTAAATAAGGCCTGTAGACCAACCTGTTTAGGGAGGCATTTGGTACAAATTACTCTGCCTCCATTTTTCTGATGTCACTGCCTTTTAGTTTTTTTATTGCTGTTTTATATTTAATGATTTATATTTATAAAATGCATTTATGTTTCTGATTTGCTACCTGTTTAAGGTAACCTGAGCCTCCAGGAATGGGTGCTCAATACATAAAATTACTACTACTACTGTTGCCCGATTCCTAACCTAATTCACCAATTAGGATCCCAGTCCTTGGCTGGTGAACTTCTTTATAAGCCTCCTATGTGACACAGTGTTGAAGGCCTTGTTAAAGTCCAAATAGGTCACATCCTAGTTCCCAGGTCACCCAAAGAAAACTGTCACATTAGTTTGTTATGACTTACCCCTTGTGAATCCGTGTTGCCTGTGGTTTTGCAACCCATTGGATTCTAGAAGCTATACCAGTCTTTCTTTGAATAGAGTTTACTTTAATTTTCCCACCACTGAAGTGAGACTGGAGTTGCTAGTTTCCTCCCTGCTGCTGTTCCTTTGCAGAGGGACCACATCAGCACTTCTCCAGTCCTCTGGAACTACACCTCTTTCCACTGAGTTGTTGAATAAGGCCATCAGTGGGTTTCCATTAATTTTCCCACCACTGAAGTAATACTGACCAGCCTATAGTTGTTAGTCCCCCATCCAGGGAGCACCAGAGCCACCACCACTACCTCAGAGGTTGCGAAGAAAGCACAGCAGTTGGACCACAGTGGGCTCAGGAAGGGTGAGGATGGTGGAACAGAGGCACACCCAGTCAGTTGTTCCACTCCAGAATCCATACACCATTCTGGGGGAGCATAGCTCCCCTATGGATGCACCCGCAGAGGAGACTAAGGAGGCTGAGGACAACTGTCACAAGGGAGGCCCACAGGAAGGAGGCAGAGGACACCACAAGGAAAGGAAGCAGCTCCTGGTGGGGAACTCAATTATTAGGGGATAGAACTGGGGGCAGGGGAAACTGAAGTAGGCGCCTGCCTGGTGTCATGGCTTGAGAGACAGGAAGCGCATCCTCAGGATCATGAGAACAGCTGCACGGGAGTCTGAGCTGGACATCATTGTCCATCTAGGGACAAATGACTTGGCTCATCATGAGATTAGAGCAGTGCAGAAGGACTTTGTAGAATTGGGGAGGGCCTAAGACAAGTAGCACACACCAATATCCTTCTCTGAGGTGCTGCCTGTCAATGGCATGAGTGAGGTGAGGGTACTTTGCACTGGCAGTTTAATGAATGGTTGAAAAATGGTGTGAGCAGGGTTTGGCTTCACTGGGGACTGGGATTCCACCTGGAGGGACACCAGCCTATACTGGCAGGATGGTCTGCATCTGTCCAGGAAGGAACAAGTCTTTTGAGCAATCGTTTAAATGCTTCATTGGCAAGCTTTTAAACTAGTCAAGGGGGAGGCACTGATAAGCAGCAGGAAAATCCCAGCCTCTCCCTACAAAACAAGGTACTAAATGAGAAAAAGACAGAGGTAGAAAGGTCAGTGGGGGATGCTGCAAAAGAAGGTAAAGCCATCAAAAAATCGAGAGCAATGAGTACCAGTGCCCATAGTCTGAGTAACAAGCTTCCTGAATTAGTGGCCTTGATGGAGGAGGAACATCTGGATATCGTGGCAGTCACAGAAACATGGTACACACAAAACCATGACTGGGACATAAACATACCAGGATACACTATCTACAGGAGGGACAGGGAGGGTAAAAGAGGAGGAGGAGTAGCTCTTTACATAAGGGAAGGAATAAAAGCAACAGAACAAAAGGGTAAACAGGGAGGAGAAGAAGCACTGTGGGTAAATTTGGAGACCGGCAATGGCACCACAATCCACACAGGGTTAGTACAGACCCCCTTCTCTCAGGGGAGGAAATGGACAAGGAAATGATAGAAAGAATACTTAGAATGGCAGAAAAGGGGAGATATTGCTGATGGGTGATCTGAATATGCCAGATGTTAACTGGAGTGCAGTTGCAGCAGCCACTTCAAAGAGTGGGGTTATTCTAGATGCCCTACAGGGGGCATGCCTTAGACAACTAGTATTGGAGCCCACTCGAGAGGGAGCAATCTTAGACCTGGTTCTCTCAAATGGAGATGAAGAGAGGATCACAGATGTAGAAGTGGGTAGCCATCTGGGAACTAGCGACCATCGAACAGTATGGTTCACAATAAACACTGCAATAGAGTCAAGCCATACAAAGGCAAAAGTACTGGACTTTAGGAGGGCTGACTTTGCCAGAATGGGTGAGTGCTTAAGGAATGCACTAGCAAATGGGCAGGAAGGAGGGGTGGAAGAACAATGGGGAATAATAAAAACTGCCATCACAGAGGTAACAAGCCTTTGTGTGAAGCAAATAAACAAAACGAAACAATGTAAGAAACCACTATGGTTCCTCAAAGGAAGTGGCAATGAAGGTTCAAGAGAAAAGAAAGCATTCAGGAAGTACAAGGAATCACAGAAGGAGCAGGACAGAGAACTGTATCAGTTAAAGCAAAAGGAAGCTGGGAAGGCAGTCAGAACAGCAAAGGCCCAAACTGAGGAAAAGATAGCCAACTCAGTTAAAAAGGGGGATAAAACCTTGTATAGGTACATCAGGGAGTGAAGGAAGACCAAGGGAGGGTTAGTGAGGCTTAATACAGGGAAGGGAGGATGGACAGAGGGTGACTGTGAAAAGGTAGAGATACTAAACAAATATTTTTGCTCAGTATTTACAAAGGAAGAGGGGGAGGTACCTAAAACAAACAGTAGAAACACTCTGGATACAGAAGTTGATACCAGCCCATTTACAGAAGAAAGGGTTCTGAAAGAACTCTTAAAACTGAAGGTGGACAAAGCAATGGGGCCTGATGGGATTCATCCCAGAATTCTAAAAGAACTAAGGGTAGAACTAGTGACACCACTGACTACCCTCTTTAACAAATCATGGGAGGATGGGGTGGTACCCGAGGACTGGAGGAGGGCAGATGTGATTCCCTTCACAAAAGTGGGAGCAAGGCAGAAGGAAACTACAGACCTGTTAGTTTAACCTCAGTGGTAGGAAAATGATGGAATTACTTCTGAAGGAAAGAATTGTTGAGTATCTAGAGGCCAGAGGGCACAGGACCCAAGACAGCATGGATTCACAGTGGGAAGGTCATGCCAGACAAATCTGATAGATTTCTTTGACTGGGTAACCAAAGTAGTAGATCAGGGAGGGGCTGTGGACATGATCTACCTAGACTTTAGCAAGGCATTTGACACAGTCCCACACAAAAGATTCATATGCAAGTTAGCCAGCCTGGGAGTGGGTCCCAAGATGACAGCCTGGGTAAAGAATTGGCTGGAGAATAGGACACAGAGAGTAATAGTAAATGGAGTCCACTTTGAAGAAAGGGGGGTTACTAGTGGGGTACCGCAGGGTTCAGTATTAGGACCGGTCCTCTTCAATGTCTTTATAAGCGACATTGCAGAGGGTCTGGAAGGAAAGGTATGTCTCTTTGCAGATGACACAAAGATCTGCAATGGAGTTGATGCACAAGGTGGGGTGGAAAGGATGAGAAGGGACTTGGCAAGGTTAGAGGAATGGTCAAATGTATGGCAGCTTAGATTCAATGCTAAGAAGTGCAAGGTAATGCAGCTGGGAAACAAAAACCCAGGGGAAGAGTACACAATGGGGGGTGAGATACTAACAACAACAAAAATGGAAAGAGACCTGGGGGTAGTCATATCAGATGACCTAAAGGTGGGCAAGCAATGTGAGAGGGCAGCAAGGAGGGTTGGGGATACTGGGATGCATAGGAGAGGCATCCAGTAGAAAACAGGAAGTTATTAACCCTCTGTACAGACAGTTGGTGAGACCACATCTGAGTACCATGCAGTTCTGGAGACCCAATCTCCGAAGACATAGGATGGAAGCTGTCCAGAGGAGGGCACTCAAATGGTGCAGGATCTGCACTGGAAGACATATGAAGAGAGATTTAAGGAGCCAATATATATAGCCTCGAGGAAAGGAGGAGAGGGGGGACATGATAGAAACTTTCAAGTACCTCAAGGGAATCAACAAAGTCCAAGAGGGTAGCATCTTTCAAAAAAAGAGGTGTGCAAGAACAAGGGGGCACAATTTGAAGATGGGGGGGGGGCAGCTCAGAGGTATGGAAATAAAGCGTCTTGAAGGCATTTATACCGATTAGAGTGCTTAATTTGAGTTTTTTTTTGTAGATCGTTCCATAAGGTAGGTAGCACAAAGCTTATGGCTGCCCTGCCGAAGCGGGATTTTGCTTTGGGTACTTTAAGTGTAATAGCTGAGTAACTTCTTAACGCGTATTTCCCAATTATACTCAGGGGAAGACAGCAGGCAATATAGTAAGGCAGCTTATTAGAGATGGCTCTATAGGTCCAGAGAGCAGCGTTTCTGTGGCGCCTGAACTTTAGTGATGTCCACCCCACTGCCACATATAGGGTGCAGTGATGCGTGTCGAAGGGGAGTCACATTATAAACCTCAGTGCTCGATGGTACAGTGTGTCCAGTTTAGCCATGTAAGAGTTGGGGCATTGGCTGTAGAGGAAGTCAGCGAATCAACCAATGATAGGAAAATGGATTGGACCAGTTGTTTCTTGGCATCTCTGGTGAGAAATTGGTTGATTCTAAAACAATCCAAGCCTTTTGCCAAGTCGCTTTTAGCAAGTCGTCGATATGTTCAATGAAGGAGAGTCTTGGTCTATTCAAACTCCAGATACTTGAATTTTGTAACAAATTCTAGTTTTCCCTAGAACTGTGGTAATTTGGGGAACTGTCCCACTGGACACAGGGTTAGCTGTACAGATAAAAGGGAGAAGACCATCGCTTAGTTTTTGGCATTAAGGAGAAGCTTTTGGAGGCGTTGGTTTTGGTAAAAGGTTGAATTCTGACTGTAGGTCATTCGGCAGCTTCAGGTGTTGGGCTACTCACGTGAGAATTGCATCATCTGCAAAACCGATGGATGTTGGCTTTTATACAGTAGTTGATGTTATTAATGTAGATTGCAAAAGTAAGGGCCCTAATATAGAACTTGAGGTATCCCTCTTTGCAGAGTTTTAAGGGACAGGCCTCCACGGCTTTAACTTGTTGAAGGCTCCTGTAAGATAGTCAGTAAACCAATGCAGAGAGGAGGGGTCCACACCTATGGTTTGAAGGGAGGAGAGGAGAAGGTTATGGTCGACGGGTGTCAAAAAGCCTTGCTTTGATCAAGGAATACAGCACAAATAAAGTTTTTGCTCTCAAGATTACGCTGCCAGTCGTTAGTAACTTTGGCGAGGGCTGAGATAGTGCTATGTTTAGCTCTGAATCTGGACTGCATAGGATTTAGCAGTTCTCTAGACTCAAGGTGAGTCCTCAGCTGTGCATTTACAATTTTCTCTAGGAGCTTGGACAGGACTGGAAGGAGGGAAATTGGCCTATAGTTTTTGAGATCGCCAGGGTCACCCGATTTGAACAGTGGTATGACATGTGCTGTCTTCCATATAGGTGGTAAGGTGCCCTGAGACAGGGATAAGTTAAAAAGGTGGGTGACAGATATTGCTAGTACGTGGTAGGCAATTTTTAGGAAGTAAGGGTCAAGGGTGTCGGCCCCAGCACTTTTTCTAGTATCCAACTGAAGCAAGAGGTTGATATAAGTTATGCTATGTTGTCATCCTTAGTAATAAACAAAGTTTAACATCTCAACCGAACCAAGTGATGTGATTTCATTTCATTTCATTTATCCAGACATGGCATTTCCTTTTTCTTTTTCTTCCCTCCCATTCCCCATTTTCAGTTCTCCACCCCTCCCTTTTAATTCCCCTTTTCTTTTCCCCCTTCCCCCCCCTTATAAACCAGTCAGGTTTTAGATATTCCAGAAATCCCGCCTCCTTTTAACTTAGGCCAAAGCCTCCTGTAGGCTATCTCAGGACAGAAGGTATTGCTCTAACACCGGGGTGCCCTCCAGACTTTCAATATAATTGTAGTAAGGGAGCCATTTTGCATTATACTATTCTGTGGCCAGTCTTAGACGGGCAGTTATAGCTTCCATGTCTTTGATTTTATAATATTAGCTCTCCACATGGAGAGGGTTAAGGGTTCTGACTGCAACCAGTGTTGCGTAATCACTTTTAGAGCTGCAGCCACTAATATATAATACAAATATTTTAATCCCTCTGGTATCAGACCTACTACCAAATGGGCTCCATTAACCACAAAATCCCCTTGAAAGATAGTCTGGAGAGCCTGTATAATTGACCTTCAATAGCTGCTTATCTGCGGGCAGTCCCAAAACAAATGAGTATGTGTGCCCAAACCCTCACATCCCCTCCAACAGTTCTTTGTTGTCAGTTGTGTATAATGGACCGAAACCACTGGAGTAGTAAAATACCTTACCACTACCTTCCATCTAAATTCCTTCCAGCTCGGAAAGGTGGCTGTTTTCGAAATTCCCAACCAGATCTCTGACCATTCTTCCTCCGATAGCTGCAGTTTTAATTCCTCCTCCCACCTCTGTTCAAGCTGTTGGGTTAATAATTTACCTATATTTTCCTGTAGTGTTTTATATACATATGATATAAACCCTTTAGGGTCTGTCATACGACTCCTTTGAAAAACAGTTCGGATGGGGGCAGGTGGGTCTGAAAGAACCGCCTGTTGCCCTGTTCTCATGTTAATATAGTGGCGGCACTGGAGAAACCTAAAAAAATCCTGTTTGGGAATGCCAAATTCTCTTTGCAGGTCTTGAAAAGATTTTAATATATTTTGTTGAAAAAATTGGGTCAAAAAACGTAATCCTTTACTCTGCCATTGTTTAAAGCAGCTATCTCCGAGCGTAGCTGGAAACCCAGGAAGGAAGTTAAATGGAATATATCTCCAAACTGGAGTTAAAGACCCCCAATACTGTCGGATATCCAGCCACACTTGAAGAGTGTGCTTCGTCCACTTATTTGTAACTTGTCTGATGTCTGAAGGCATTGCTACCCGGGTAACATCTGCAAGGGAATAACTTGATGCACCCTAAGTTCCATAGGACACCACCCTCCTATCTGTCTCGGATTTAACATATCAAGAATAGGCAATATCTGAGCCGTCTTATAATAATTGTAAAAATCTGGTATTCCTCTGTCCCCTCTATCCCTATCCTCCGTAAGGAGTTCCCAATGCTTCCTAGGTCGTCTTCCTGCCCAAATGAATTGAGAGAGCTTCTGTCTCAGCTCCTTCCAGTCTTTTTTTGGGAAGGGTAGTGGTAAACTAGTGAACAGGAACAAATACTGTGGGAGAATGTTCATTTTCACCGCCTCTATCCTGTTAGTGAAAGAGAAAGGCATCACACGCCATCTGTTTATCTCAGCAAAGACTGCCTTCTGCAACAGACCATAATTAACCTGGTATAGACGGGATAGTTTAGTTGAAATTTGAATACCTAAGTATCTGACTCTGTCTTTGGTCCAATTAAATGGGATCGACTCTTGTAATTCCCCCGAAATTCTGCCACTTATTGGAAAGATCTCAGATTTGTTCATATTAATTTTAAATCCTGATATTTTACCAAATTGATTTAATAAGTCCATCAATGGAGGGATCGATTTAGCCGGGTCCTGCAGGTATATTAAGGTGTTGTCCGCATACAATGAGACCTTGTTTGTCACCCCCTCTATCAGAATCCCCTGAATCTTGTTCTCTGCTCTAATCACCTGGGCCAGGTGCTCCATTGCCAGGGCAAAAAGCAAAGGGGATAGGGGACACCTTGTCTGGTGCCTCTTTGTATAATAAGAGTTGTGGAGATAGTGCCATTTACCCGTACTCTGGCAACTTGCTGTTGGTAGGCCATCATGATCCATTGCAAGAAGGAGCCTTCAAATCCCATTCTACCAAGCACTGATTTGAGATAAAACCAATTAAATCCTATCAAAGGCCTTTTCTGCGTCTAGAAAAATAGCTAGTTTGGGAACTCCAGAATGCTCTTTGTGCCCTAGTATATTTAAGAGGCGTCTAATATTGTCTGACAAATGCCTCTGGGGTATAAACCCCGTTTGATCTGGGTGCACTAATATCTCCACATTTTTAGTAACGGTTAGCCAAAATTTTCAGAAAATTTTGGAATCCTGATTAATAAGGATATAGGCCCTATATGACTCACAAGATGTTGTGTTGGTTTACCTGGTTTTGGGATTACAGTTATTAGTGCCTCCCTCGATGAGTTCGGGGTTTTTCCCTCCTCAAGCATAGTGTTCAAGACTACTACTAATTTGGGTACCAACATTTTTTTAAATTTTTTATAAAACTCTGCTGGGAGTCCATCCGGGCCAGGCAATTTTCCCGAGGGAAGGTTATTTATCACTGTAAGAATTTCCTGTTCTCTTATGGGGCCTGATAACTCTTGCTGCATTGTGGTGGATAATTTGGGGAGTTTTAATGTTTTAAGAAAGCATTTCGTCTGAGTTGTCACAGTCTAGGGGTCTCTCTTTTCTGCATATAGCATCTGGTAATACTTTTTAACGACCTTAGCTATGTCTCCTGGCTTCTCTATCCGACTGTTGCTACTACCCCCTGTCTGGAGGAAAGGGATGTGTCGACTTGCATGTTCCTTCCTCATTCTGAGAGCTAATAATTTCAGTGCTCCCCACCCCCCATAATATTTTTGGTTGGTAAACGTAATAGTCCCTCGGCCTTATCTGATTCAAAATCATTAAGTTCCCTCCTTTTTTTAACTAATTCTTTAAGAATTTTCTCCTTTCCCCTTGGTTCACTTTTATGTTCTCTTTCCAGAGCTTTTATTGCGGTTTGCAGCTCCAGTAACTTTTTATTTCTCAACTTCTTTTTGGCCGAGGCCAGACTGATTATATGGCCCCTTAGCACTGCTTTCATAGTATCCCACCACACCCCAGGGGAACATTCTGTCATAGGGAAATCTACTGTTAGATGTTGAAAATTTTGGACAATTGGTTGTACCAGGTTCTTGTCATTAAGCAATGATACATTTAACCTCCAATTAGTGACTCTGGGTTCCCTACTCCAAGTATACTCTATGGATATTGGGGCATGATCCGATAAGGTTAAGGAGTGGATCTAAGCTTTGGTGAAAAGGTGGAGATCAGTAGAATAGGCCAAGAAAAAGTCTATTCATGAATACGAGCTTTGAGAAGCTGAGTAAAATGTATAATCTTTCTCAGTTTTGTGTCTCTCTCTCTCCAAATGTCTACCATCCCTCCCTCTTCTACCAGGGTCTTCAGTCTCTTGCTAGCTATCCTAACTGTGTCTGTGTTCCCCGAGGACCTATCCATTGCAGGGCACAAAGTGGCATTAAAATCTCCCCCTGGTATCAAAAGACCCCTAGGAAGTCCCCCTATTTTCTGAAAAACTTCCAAATGAAATCTTTCCGCGCCTGTATTAGGGGCATATATGTTTATTATATGTACTAATTTTCCCTGTATAAGACCAGATACCCTAATACATCTCCCTGGGTGTATAATTTCTGTCTCTTGCACTATAAAAGGGGATTCCTTCTTTATTAGAATTGCTACACCAGCTTTTTTCCCCTTTACCTGAGGTGGCTTCAACTCTCCCTACCCATTGACGTTGTAATTTCAGATGTTCTGCTTCTGAAAGGTGTGTCTCTTGTAAAAGAGCAATATCTCCCTCCATTCTTCTCAATTCAGTTAGAATCTTAGTTCTTTTAATGGGTGAGTTAATGCCATTAATATTGTAGGAAATTACTTTTAAGCGTGTCATTGAGTCCTGTTGTTTCTGAACTTCTTGTTCGTCTCGTGTGTAACTTATATCTATCTACCCCCCCCCCACCTAATTGTGTAATGATCCATCCGGCTGGTTTACTCTGTATGAAATCACATCGCAATTTTGCAAAAAAACAGTAATTTAAGAACATTGTTTTAACCCTATAACTGTTAACTATTAACTTGTAAGGTGGAACCCTTTGATTCCAACAATAAAGAGTTGATTAATACAACCAAAATCCCAATATTTTGACCTCCTAGGAGAATCCGATGGCATACACTATCACCACCGGAAGTCACAGGTGTGACTAGTTTCAGATCCCCGTGATGTATTGGGGAGTTGCGGCTATACCCAAATCATTAGGCGTTCGCCTGCAACCTATAAATCCACCTGACACCTCAGGTGGGAGCTGAACCAGATATCCAATAATCCCCAAAACCCCCTCCCTCTTCTCATTATGTGCCGTGACTTCCCCCTTTATAATTATAAGAGACAGATCCCATTCTCATTTCCCCCTTCAAGTCCCTCTCATTACCTCCCCTTTACCCGATATCTCCCTCAACCCCTCTTTCTCCTCCCCGTCCTCATAACCCTTTCCAACCTCTTTTAACCATCCTTCCTTTTCCCTTTGGTAGGTCCCCCCTTTAGTCCCCCAACAAATATTTATTTATTCTTGCATATTTACTACAAGGTTTCCCATCACAGCACTTCAAACCCATTGAACCCTCTTGCAAGTGGCTTCTGTAAAGATGAAAAGAGCTTATATAATTCTAAATGTCATAATGCATAAGTTCCTCTCAGAGTCTCCTTAAACGCCATTGGTCCCATTGTATTAGTTTGCATCACTCCATCCCCATAGTGTTTCGTCAGAATCTCCCTCTCCTACGCTTCTGCGGGAGCATTTACCAGTTCAATGCAGCACCTTTAATTTCGAATTCAAAGTCAGTCCCCTTCAGATGCCTGTTTGCTTTTACCTCCGCTCTGTGCTTTCACTCTCTTTTCCGCTCGCTGCATAAGCTTCACAATGTCCCCTATTGCCGCTGGTGAGATTGCGCCTGGAAAACCACATATCCTGTTGTTAGTGCAATTTACCACATTCCAAGCCCCCATCCTGAGCTTTCGTTCCAATATATCAGACTCTAGGTGAGGCATCGAAATCTGAAGCTCCTTCAGGGTAGGGGTAGCCTCCACCAGTGTAGAAAATATTTTTGCCCCCGATTCTGAATGAATCTTAATCCTTGCAGGAAAAAGCAGTTGAGCCTTTATGTCCTTTTTTACCTTTAATTCTCTGATGATCCCTCGTACTCTCTGTCTCTCAGCTTGCAAAGCAGATGGAAAGTCCTGGTCGAAATAAATTCTCTTCTCCTGGTACATTATTTCCCGCAGCCTTCATGCTTCACGAAGGATCCATTCTTTGCTGTGGTAGTGAAGCATACGAATTATTAGGGAACGAGGCCTTGCATTCTCCTCATTTGGTTTTGAGCCCAGGGACCTATGCGCTCTGTCTATCTCCAAATTTATATCAGGTGGAGGGGATAGCGTAGATCTAAGCACTTGTACAAAATCAGCCATTGTAGCAAAGCCCTCCTCAGAGCCTTCTGGGATTACGTGAATCTTAAAGTTATTGTGCCGGGAGCAATTTTCGAGATCTTCCAGCTTGGTCTGCATCTCCCGATCCCTCTGAAGTAAGTGTAAAAGCAGATGATCTGTACAGTCCTGCGCTTCTGAAATCTCCGTTGTTTTAGTATCTGAAGCTGAAACCTTTTTGTCTAGGATGCGAACGTCCTGCCTTAGGTCTGCAAGTGCAGTGCCTATTTTATTTACTGTTGCTAGTATTTGTTTGAGCATCTGGTTAGTATTTTCAGGTAGCTCAATTTCCTCTTGTTCTCAGTCTGCTGAGGATTCTGATGGCTGCCATCGGCGCGGTGGGAGAACAGTTAGGCCTTCTTGCGGTCTGCTCAGGGTCGTTTGTTTCATTTTACTTGGAGCGGAGGAGAATCTTGAACCTCTGACTTTCTGGGGTTTCCCCGCCATCTAAGGGACCTCAGGCTATGTCTTTTTTGTAGTTAGTAGCCACTCTCCAGAGGATTTAACTCAATAAAGGTGAGGGAGATCGTGGAGCTTTCAGGTTCAGCTGCCCACCATTGCGGTGACGTCACCGGAAGTCGACTCTTCACATCTTTTCACCTTTCCATTCCTGGCTGTGCTATTCCCTGAAGTCCCCCAAGTCACATCTTCCCTTTTCTTTCACCATTACTGTTCTCCCTCAATCCTCCATCCTCCCCTATCTGAGTTATATCCTCCTTTGCTTCCTTCTTTTCCCAGCCCCTGTCTTTCTCTGCCTCTGTCCTAAAGGAGTTTTCTACCCTCAGGCCCTCTTTTCTTGACATTTTATCACCCAGGGAGGGGGACTTGTTGCCTCCATTGGTTTTACTGCCTCTCCCCTGACTAATTTAAATGCTAATTTGCATTCAAGTAGCATTTAAACCTCCAATCAAGGACTGCAGTCCTCTTCCATGAGGGTGCAGGCCACCTCCCTTATAGAGGCCCATATCCTCCCAGGTGGATCCCCAGACCCCAGTGTAGCCAGATCTCTCTTCTGTCCCCCTTCTCAACAGAATCCTCCACCAGCAACTGCTTTCTCTTGGGCTGTGGGCCTCTTCCTCCCTCCGTGGGCCTCCACTTCTAAGGACTCCCACCTCTTACCTTCCCACTGCAATAGGTAGACTGGTAAATCAAGAAAATGGGGGTATGAGTGGAAGCTGGTGGGGGGAGATTCAGGAGGATGTGAAAAAGTTGTGTTTTACAGAGGGAGTGGCTGTGATTGTGACCAAGTGTAAGCACCCTCTGGGAACTTACTAGCTAATTTTGGTTACTAAGGGTAGTCAGGCAGGAAAGAGAGCTATGGTGCCGATATGTCTGGGATGCTGGGCTGCTTGTGGGCATCAGGGGGCCCCATCTGCAGGGGGTATAATGAAAGAGCTTTTGGCACCATAGGAGGAAGAGGGAGACCCGGGTTAGAGAAAAGGAGTTGGGGGCGGCTTGCAAGTTCAACCAGAGGGGCGCGGCAGGGCCAGGGTGGGCAGCTTGCCACCCCAACCCTCCTCCCTCAAAGATCCGCGTAAGAGAAATGTGGCCATTCAGGTTATGAAAGCGTAGGGGGAGCCAGTAAAGCAGAAGGTTCTAGGCCAGTTGGTGCATGTGGGCATCAGAGCCCATGGAGAGAAAGAAGTATGGAGGCATACCTTGAACTGAGTTTGTGAAAATGTTTTACTGGCTTTGTTAACATATTTTTTTTTAATCCTATTTAAGACTGTACTGGGTTTACATGCTTACTGCTATGGACTTAGTTAGAAAATTCAGTGAATTGTAAAATCTGTGTAGCCTCTGTCTTGAGCCTAAGGCTCTTGCCCTTGACTTTCATTCTTAATCATCTTCCTTTGTCCCCCTGTCCTCCTCTGTCTCTGTTCTGTCCCTCCTGTCCTCCCCCATCAGTCTGTTTTTTTGTGCTTGTTTTGGATTCCTGAGTTAGCTGGCACCTTGCCTCTGTCTGAGACTGCCCCCTGACTTTGTCTTTCAAGTTGGTGCTCAGCTCTGTTTGTGTGTCTCTGTTTAGACACCCCCCCATCTGCTCCTATTTAATCTGCTGTCTGCTTCCTTACAGGTGCCATTTGCCCCACGGGCAGCAGTCACGATCCAGCCATAGCACCTCTACGGTGCAAGTAACCTGATCCACCCACCCCCCAAAGAGATATGTAACCCCCCTGCAAATGGGGGTTCCCAGAAGTCTTCCAAGAGCTTGCTTGAATGCTCCAATACTGGAGGTGTTCATCATTTAAGCTGCTTGAATGTGAGTGCTTTTAGAGCCTCTAGTACTGTCTCTTTAAGAGCTGCCTGCTTGTGACCATAATTAATTGAGGAGGGGGGACTGTGTGTTCTAATGCCTGAATCCTGCCCGGGCTGCTGCCAATTCGCTCCATTTTTGCAGTCACTAGGAGTGCAAAGGGAGCCCATCTGAAAGCTGTAACTGCCTGTAATCATTTAGCAGCATTTGTGAGATTGCAGTTTATCTAACCTGTTTTATTGCAGCTGGGACTCTGTGTGTGTTTCCCCTCTATGTTGGAATTGAACTGCTGAACTGGACCAATCAGCATGGGGAACCTTTAAAATGGAGCCTGCTGCTGGCAAATCAGAACTTGGACTCTTGAGTTGAGCCAGCCACAATGGGACTGAATGGCAGATGCCTCTGGGAATTGTAGTTTGGACTTCGGCGCCTTTTTGCACCAACAGGGGGAATCTGATTGTGAGTGACAGCCAAACCAGCCAACTGAACTGGGAGGAACTCAAAGGAAATGCCTGGCTCTGTCTACTGGAAAGATCAGATCAGTTTGGGCAGTGAAGAGACAAGGAGCTGTGTGCTTCTTCGGTGTGTAGTTTTAGCGCAGGAATCGCGTGTAAGGCCCTAAGTTTTGGTCTGCAGCTTGTGCAAGTGCCTGTTCGGACTGAATCCGACCTGTGAAGAGAATCAAGGAGATCTGAAGTAGAAACCAGGCTTACCCTGTAGAAGACTGGAGAAATTGCTGTATCGCACTCGGTCTGTCAGGAACTGAATCTGCTGTGTGTTCTCCTGGGTATTGTGCAGTAATTGCGATCGGGATAGAGAAGCAGCTTGCCTGGTATAGTACTTTTCTTTTACATATAAATGTGTGTAGTGCTTGTGGGGAATAGCGCTTCAAATCCCCTGTACAGTGAATTGAGTGCATGAAGCTGGAAGTAAACCCCAGCTTAATACAGACTACATCCATTTGCTCTAAACTGCAGTGCGGTCCAGTCACAAGGACCTTGTCCACAGAGTCTGCTCCTCCTGGCAATCCAGGACAATCTGCCTTCCATCCAGTTCCCAGCATTGAGTTTGTGAGTACAAGCAGGGTAGCTCCCTGCCATCTGTTTATCGAGTTGCAAGTGTGTCATCTAATTGTTGTTTTTTCATTTCTTCATGAACTGAGCCATCCAGCTCCGGATTACAATTGGGTCTTGTGCAAGTGTTTTTTTATCACAGGGCCCCAACCAGCTGCACCAATCCTGGCTAGCCCCCCCCCATCCTGGGTACCCAGTGAAAGTGACAATTTGGGACTCTGAATATGCGCACAGTACTGTGATTATTAATGTGCTTAACCTAATTAACCTGATTTCCCCCTTCCTTGTTACAGCTCCTTAAATAAATCAGATCTGTTTGTTTCAGCAAAGTTACACTGTCTGAGGTATTTGTTTATGTTAAAGTATTGTACTGTGGCTTTTGCACTATATCATCTTGTTTTACAGGGGCTCCCCAGCGTCCAGTCGACAGAGCCAGTCCTGGGGGTAAGTGTACATTGTGTAGATATTCCTGATGCATTGTATGGGACACTAGTGGGAAGAAAGGGAGGTTACAGTGTCCCAGAGGGCTGTGACCAAGTTAGTTGAACTACTGCAAACCCTGACCTCTGGGTGGAAGCACTCGCCATTGGACCTAGCCCCCTCAACCTGTTAGCAGTTATGCAGGCAGGGGTAGTAGCCCTTGGGATAGCACCACCTAGGGGTTACATCTTGGAGGCACCGCTGGGATTAGCATCCTCTAATGGCCACATTTACGAATTACTGTTAAAAATAAATGGATACCCCAACAGAAGTGGCTGTACACCAGTTGGTGAAGGGGTGTGCTGGGCAGGAGATCGACTCCCAAAATGCTATACTTGTCTTGGATATCCCGCTGGGTACCAGTACGGACACTGTAGAGGGAATACTTTCCAAGGTCGAATGTTTACGAAATCCTGTGGTAGTGGGGTGGCTGGCTGATCTGTTCACCCAAACTTTCATGGCTCTAACAGAGTGTAAGGACCCTATAGACAGTTCTAAAGTGCCACAGACCATTACCCCAGAAGAAGCCCTCACTGCCTGGAAAGTGATAATTAAAGACAGTAAAGACCCCGGGGAGAATGAGCCCCCCCACTATCTGAAATTTTTGAGGAGAAATTTGCTAAATTGTTGCTGAAGGAAGGGAAACTGTGGAGGGTTTAAAGAAACTATTATTGCCACCTGAGAACGTTCCTCCACCAACAGCCTCTCCCCCTCCAGCACCTGTTATTGCCCCTCTTTCTGTGCCAGTGCAAGCCGCTATGTCTGTACCTGCCAATAGTCATGACTCTTAGTGCAGGTTGAAAATTTTCTTCGGCACCCTCCCCACCCCACAAGGGGAGGATGACTGGGAGACCTGGATAGCCTATGTTGCCCCTCAAGTGCTAGAATGGCAATGCTCGGAAGCAGAAAAGCGAAAGAGGGTAAGTGAGAGCCTCCGAGGTCCTGCCCTGGCTACCATCCATGCCAAACGGGCCGGTAACCCTGTAGCGACTGCACAGGACTATCTTGAGGCCTTGGAGAATGTGTATGGGATCCCAAATTTTGATGAGGACCTATGGTGGAGAATAAGAAATGCACAACAGTACCAAGGGGAGTTGTTGTCTGTGTAAGTATCTCGGCTGGAAAAATTGTTGCAAGAATGCCTCAGAAAGGGTAGTTTGCCAACAATTGAATTGGACCGAACCAGGCTGGACAGGATCCTTAAGTCTGCCCCCTTCTCAGAACTGCTGTTGCTTCAGTTACGCCTAGCCAATTGACTGGAATCCCCACCCTCCTATGATAAGCTAATGAGAGAAATTCGAGGAGTTGAGAAAAGGCGACCCCGGAAGGGACTTGCACCAATAGCTGCTGCTATGACCCGAGTGACTGAGAGTGGCCCATCAAATGAAGTTCAGGGGCAAGGGTTGGCAGTTAATGAGTGCTCTGAGAAGGAAAAGGGTGTGCCACCATGGGGTGAACTGCTGCGGGAGATTAGGAAAGCAACAGACAGTCTCATCATGAAGGCCGGTCCTACGAGTACGGGCACTGACACTTGCTCGACTGCTTCTGCTATGGGGGTGCCCACCCAGGCACCTCATGTTGACAACAGTTCAAAACTTGATGCCTTGACCATGGAAGTGAGAAAACTGAAGAGATGTCTCCAAATGTCCACCCCACTGCCGGCTGAGGTGGCACCAAGGTTTTCTATTGATAATACCAATGCTGCAGTCCCCAATGTGATGCTTCAGTCACCCCAAACTTTTGCTGACACATTTTGCCATAATTGTAGGAAGGATGGGCACATGAAGAGGGAATGCAGGTCTCGGAAAGACTTAGAGAGAGTGGTGAGCTGACTACAAGGAGAGCTTTGGAGCACAAGACAGTGGTTAAGTGGTGCACGAAATGACCACAGTGAAGGTCCCAAAAATGTTAACTCACGTCCCTTTGTGGCAAGGTCAGTTGCCCAGGCCCCTGCTACCGCCTCTCCAGACTGGTCCAAAATAGTGGGTCCCTCCATAGAGACCACTGTAAAGGTGAATGGAGTGTCTACAAGAGCTGTATTAAACAGTGGCTCCCAAGTGACAATTATGTTCTCAGACTGGTATCAGAAGCATTAGTCTGATGTACCCTTACAACCGTTGGAGGGGCTGCATGTCTGGGGGTTAAGTGAGAAGGCCTACCCCTACTCGGGATATATCCGAATTTGGCTGTCTTTTCCCACCTCCGTGGCTGGGGTGGCAGTGCAAGTAGAGACCCTGGCCTTAGTGTGTCCCCCTACTGGACTGTATGATGGGGTTCCTTTACTAATTGGGAC
Source organism: Neoceratodus forsteri (assembly GCA_016271365.2). NCBI lineage: Eukaryota > Metazoa > Chordata > Ceratodontiformes > Ceratodontidae > Neoceratodus > Neoceratodus forsteri. The sequence goes on along the minus strand of CM057450.1, from coordinate 609,574,966 downwards.
TAATGCACATATGTTTGGATGGCTGGCACAGTTGTGTTATGAAAAACAGGGGTCAAGGACTAGTAGAGTTTTAAGAATTCCGGCCTTGATCAAGAAGCCTATGAGGCACAGAGAGATGCTGACAAAGTGGAACCAGAAGAACCGGTTGGAGTTGTCTGGAAAAGGATACTGAGTCTCTGATCCTGGCACCAAATGCCCAGTGTACCTTACAGGGAGAGGTCCGTATCAGAAAGGATGTCAAGAATAAAATATTAATGTTGGATGCACTAGGCAGTGGAAAATTGCCGGAGGGACTGCTGGTTAAGCCTAGTATTTGCCTGCTAGAGCCCATACTTATGCCAGAAGGGTAATGGTTCAAGTTCATAATGTGTTTGACTGAGAGATTCGAGTAAATAGAGGTTGCACCCTGGCTAATGTGCATTGTGCAGACACTGCAGTGCTAGCCAGTAGCAAGAGTTCAGGGAAGAATGACAGAGTAACCCCTGACTTGTTTGATTTTGGTGACTCCCCGTTGCCAGCTGAATGGAAAGTGAGGATCAGTGAGAAGCTTGCCCAGAGAGACCAGGTGTTTTCTTTAAAGGAATGGGATGTAGGATGCGTGCAAGGAGCTGAGCACCATATCCGGCTGCATGATGAAAGGCCATTTCGTGTGAGGTCTCGATGCCTGGCACCTGCTGACATAGATGATGTGAGACGGCACCTGCAAGAGGTGCTAGCTGCTGATGTAATACAAGAATCCAGAAGCCCCTATGCTTCCCCCATTGTGGTAGTGAGAAAAAAGAATGGGGCAGTAAGGGTGTGCGTGGATTATCGTACTTTAAACCGGCGGACTCTCCCTGATCAGTACACAATGCCCCGAATTCAGGATGCTTTGGACTGCCTAAACGGGAGCAAGTGGTTCTCTGTACTGGATCTCCGCAGTGGGTACTACCAGATCCCGATGGCCCCAGAGGACCGTGGGAAGACAGCCTTTATCTGTCCGCTTGGCTTCTGTGAATTCATGAGGATGCCGCAAGGGATTTCAGGCGCCCCAGTCACTTTTCAACGATTGATGAAGTGTGCAGTGGGGGACATGAACTTACTAGAGTGCTTGGTATACCTAGATGATGTTATTGTGTTTGGCAGCTCATGGGAGGAACATAAAAGTAGATTATTCAAGGTGTTGTACTGACTGGAAGACTTTGGCCTTAAACTGTCCATTGATAAGTGTCAATTCTTTCAAACATCAGTAAAGTATGTGGGACACAGTATCCACCGAGGGAATGGAGACCGACCCAAATAAAGTTGAGGCCTTGACCACCTGGTCACAGCCCAAAAATCTAAAAGAACTGCAAAGATTCCTGGGATTCTGTGGTTATTATCGACGTTTCATTAAGGACTATTCAAGAGTGATCCGCCCTTTACTTAACCTTACTCAAGGGTATCCCCCAACCCACAAAAGATACAAAAAGTCAGCATCCCTCGAGACTGAAAGAGTGTATTTTCATCCAAGTGAAGTATTTGGGGCCCGCTGGACTCCTGATTGTGAGACTGCTTTTCATGAGATCATATATCAACTTATCCATGCTCCAGTGTTGGACTATGCTGATCCAACAAAACCTTATGTTCTGCACACTGATGCTAGCTTGCAAGGGTTGGGGGCTGTGTTGTACCAAGAGCACGAGAATGGCCTGAGACCAGTGGCCTTTACCAGTAGAAGCCTGACCCCATCCGAAAAGAACTATCCTGTACATAAGTTAGAGTTCCTAGCTTTGAAGTGGGCTGTTGTTGACCAATTCCACGAGTACTTGTATGGGGCTAAGATACTAGTAAAGACTGACAATAATCCTTTGACCTATGTGCAGACTTCAGCTAAGTTGGATGCCACTGGCCTTAGGTGGCTTTCTGCATTATCTACATATGACTATGCTGTTGTATACAGAGCAGGCCTGAACCACATAGATGCTGATGCTCTCTCCCGGAGGTCTGTTCCCCAGAATGACTGAGTCAGACTGTCAGAACCTGATATTCGAGCACTCTGCCAGAAGTTTGACAGGGAGGAACAAATGTCCCTAGATGCAGTGGACTGTATGGTGGATTGTTTGGGACCCTCTGAGAATTGCATACCTGCTGCTTATTGCCACTTTTCTGCAATAGACATTGGTGCACTGCCTCAGCTGGACAATGACAGTATTTGGCGGGCTCAATCCCGCGATCTCATGATCAAATCAGCTTTAGAAGCCCTCTATGCAGGGAAAGATGTGTCCAAATTACATTCCACTGATCTGAGAACTGCATTGTTATACAAAAAAGGTCCTAAGTTGAAACTGATCAATAGACTGTTATACAGAGAAACAGTAGACAGAGGGGGACAAGTAGACAAACAACAACTAGTGCTGCCCACTGCCTTTCGAGACTCAGTACTGAGGTCCTTACACAACCACATGGGGCACCTTGGTATAGACAGAACACTTGACTTGGTGAGATCCAGATTCTATTGGCCTAAGATGGGGGCTGATGTGGAACAACTCATTCAAACTTGTAGTCGCTGCTTACAGAGGAAAGCTTTGCCCCAGAGGGCTGCCCCTCTTGTTAACATCACCACCAGTGCATCCATGGAGCTGGTCTGTATTGATTTTCTGAGTTTGGAGTCAGATCAAAGAAATATTAGTAATGTGTTGGTGGTCACTGACCATTTTACGAGATATGCCCAAGCTTTCCCCACCAAGGACCAGAAGGCATCCACTGTGGCAAAAGTACTTGTAGAAAACTTTTTTGTTCACTATGAGGCTCCACAAAGAATCCATTCTGATCAAGGAGAGACTTTGAGAGTCGTCTAATCAAAGAGATGCTTTCTCTGTGGAAGTGAAGTCCAGAACCACCCCTTATCACCCCAAGGGGGACCCACAGCCTGAACGATTTCAACCGCACCTTGCTAGATATGCTAGGCACCCTCCACCCAAAGGACAAGCCTAGATGGAGCCAACAAATTAGCACCCTGGTACATGCATACAACTGCACCAAAAGTGATGCCACTGGGTTCTCCCCCTACTGCCTGATGTTTGGGAGAGAAGCTCGACTGCCGGTAGATGTGTGTTTTGGGGTCTCTCCTGATGGGATTCAAGCTGACAACTATTTACAGTATGTGCAAAAGTTAAAGGCCCAGCTAAATCACGCATACCAACTGGCTCAAACCATGGCTGCCAAAAGAAATCTGGCCAACAAAGAAAGGTATGATAAAAAGGTTAAAGCACAGGAACTCCAAGAGGGAGACCGGGTATTGCTAAGAAATCTGGGACTGCATGGCAAACATAAGATTGCTGACAGATGGCACCATCTCCCTCACATTGTAGTGGGCAAACTAGATGATCTGCCTGTGTACAAAGTAAGGCCCGAGAATAATTCAAAAGATGTTAAAACAATGCATAGGAATCATTTACTGCCCATTGGACAAATCTTGATTGAGTCTGAGCCCCCAGAAAATGCCCCCTCTGGCCAGTGACTAGAGCTGCCGCTAAGAAGAAATCAAGAAAGTCTGCACCTACAGAACCTGAGTTAAAGTGTCCCCCTCCACCAGTCCCAGTTGAACATGACTGTCAGTCCATGTCAAAGGAAAGTGAGTGTGGTTTTGAATACTACCCCTCTTACGAACTGAGTCAATTGTTTCGGGGCAATCCCCTAGTCAATCCTGGAGATGAAGTTGGGCCTTCTGGACTGTCTAAGCCCCCAGCTTTGTCCCTGGAGCCAATGCTCCCAAAAAATGAAGTGCAAAGCATTAAGTCAGATGATATGGAGTCATTGTGTGTGGTTGAACTGTTTGAGCTTTCAGAGGAGAAAAATGATGGACTGTAACAGACTGGTGACATACCAGAACAAGAAGAGTGTGTTGAGTGCCCTGATAATTCACTATCAGTGTCAGAAAGCTCTCCATGTGAGCCAAGTGTTGTGGACTCAGAGATTGTAACTCCTGGAGCTGAAAGTGCCCCAAGTTCTAGTCTCTCTACCCCAATGGAGACTCCCCTGACAAGTGAGGACAATGCTGAAAATGAGGCTCAGAGTGCAGAGACTGTAACAGTTCCCCCTAGAAAGACTGGTTGAGCTGTAAAGCCTGTGGTGCACCTCAGTTATGATTCCCCTGGGAAGCCTGTGGACTTGCCTCTCAATGTTGTCCATAAAGGAGTGTATGTGTCCCCGAGCTCATTGCCCAAACTGAACATCAGTGCTAACTCCAAGTTACTTGTGTTGCCCTCTAGGTATGGTGCCCCTGCCCCATCCAGCCCCAAGGTAGGTGATAGGGAAGGGCCCCTTCTCTTCAGGTTTTATGTACAAGAGGTAATAACCTTAGTTATGATACAATGTGTGTGTAATACTGTGTAAAGAGTGACGTACTGCAAAGTTTCAGAAATGTGTTTCTGGTAAAGTGATATATTGACTGATGATTACATGTATGAGCATAATGTGATACTGATGAAAATGTATATGGTTATATTGAAACTTATGGGGGTATTTGCTTGACGCGGATGCCAAGCTTTCCCAGGCCAGGAAGGGTGTAACCCCCCTGCAAATGGGGGTTCTAGAAGTCTTCCAGGAGCTTGCTTGAATGCTCCAAGTCTGGAGGTGTTCAGCATTTAACAGCCGCTTGAGTGTGAGTGCTTTAGAGTCTCTGGTACTGTCTCTTTAAGAGCTGCCTGCTTGTGACCATAATTAATTGAGGAGGGGGACTGTGTGTTCTAATGCCCGAATCCCACCTGGCTGCTGCCAATTCACTCCGTTTTGCAGTCGCTAAGAGTGCAAGGAGCCCATCTGAAAGCTGTAACTGTTTGCCTGTAATCATTTAGCAGCATTTGTGAGATTGCAGTTTATCTAACCTGTTTTATTGCAGCTGGGACTCTGTGTGTGTTTCCCCTCTATGTTGGAACTGAACTGCTGAACTGGACCAATCAGCGTGGGGGACCTTTAAAATGGAGCCTGCTGCTGCCAAATCAGAACTTGGACTCTTAAGTTGAGCCAGCCACAATGGGACTGTATGGCAGATGCCTCTGGGAATTGTAGTTTGGACTTTGGCGCCTTTTTGCACCAACAGGGGGAGTCTGATTGTGAGTGACAGCCAAACCGGCCAACTGAACTGGGAGGAACTCAAAGGAAATGCCTGGCTCTGTCTATTGGAAAGATCAGATCAGTTTGGGCAGTGAAGAGACAAGGAGCTGTGTGCTTCTTCGGTGTGTAGTTTTAGTGCGGGAATCGCATGTAAGGCCCTAAGTTTCAGTCTGAAGCTTGTGCAAGCGCCTGTTCGGACTGAATCCGACCTGTGAAGCGATTCAAGGTGATCTGAAGTGTAGAAACCAGGCTTACCATGTAGAAGACTGGAGAAATTGCTGAATCGGGCTCGGTCTGTCAGGAACTGAATCTGCTGTGTGTTCTCCTGGGTATTGTGCAGTAATTGTGATTGGATAGAGAAGCAGCCTGCCTGGTATAGTACTTTCCTTTTACATATAAATGTGTGTAGTGCTTGTGGGGAATCGTGTTTCAAATCCCCTGTACAGTGAATTGAGTGCATGAAGCTGGAAGTAAACCCCAGCTTAATACAGACTACATCCATTTGCTCTAAACTGCAGTGGGGTCCAGTCACAAGGACCTTGTCCACAGGGTCTGCTCCTCCTGGCAATCCAGGACAATCTGCCTTCCATCCAGTTCCCAGCATTGAGTTTGTGAGTACAAGCAGGGTAGCTCCCTGCCATCTGTTTATCGAATTGCAAGTGTGTCATCTAATTGTTGTTTTTTTCATTTCTTCACCAACTGAGCCATCCGGCTCCAGATTACAATTGGGTATTGTGCAAGTGTTTTTTCCATCACAGGGCCCCAACCAGCTGCACCAATCCTGGCTAGCCCCCCCCCCATCCTGGGTACTCAGTGAAAGTGACAATTTGGGACTCTGAATATGCGCACAGTACTGTGATTATTAATGTGTTTAACCTAATTAACCTGATTTCCCCCTTCCTTGTTACAGCTCCTTAAATAAATCAGATCTGTTTGTTTCAGCAAGGTTACACTGTCTGAGGTATTCGTTTATGTTAAAGTATTGTACTGTGGCTTTTGCACTATATCATCTTGTTTTACAGGGGGCCCCCAGTGTCCAGTTGACAGAGCCAGTCCTGGGGGTAAGTGTACATTGTGTAGATATTCCTGATGCATTGTGTGGGCCACTAGTGGGAAGAAAGGGGGGGGTTACAGTGTCCCAGAGGGCTGGAACCAAGTTAGTTTAACTACTGCAAACCCTGACCTCTGGGTGGAGGCACTCGCCATTGGACCTAGGCCCCTCAACCTGTTAGCAGTTACGCAGGCAGGGGTAGTAGCCCTTGGGATAGCACCACCTAGGGGTTACAGATAAATAAGGTATGACGCTTGAAAAATTGCCACGATTTCTGTGGGCTGTGTGAACGCTGAACCGGATCATCACTTACAGTTTGCTGTTTTCAATTTCGGTGCCTTCTCAAGGTAGCGCTGTTGGCTCCACGCCTGTGTAGAACTCCCTGATTGACTGGTCTCACTCACCTGAGACAGGAGCACCCGAGACGTGTGGCTTAATGTAAGCCTGCATCCTGTACTGGCTCCTAATTTATATATTTTAATTTAGCCTGTTCTGCTCAGCCTGTAAAAGTAACTTACCATTCCCTCCTGCAGTTTCTCCAACTGTATGTGCACTGATTCAGTGCTAGCTCTGCAAACTTCCCTTGATTTTTCGTCCCATGCCCCTCCCTCCCAGGCCTCCTTTAAATGCACACAGTCTCCGCCACCCATCTGATGTTTCAATTTATTGGTTACTTACTGTCAACAACTGCAATTCCTCCCATCCCCTTTTGCAACTAAGCCTTCTAGCAGCTTTATCTCATTCTGTCTTGCTGAGGCATACCATTTTGGTACTTTAGGGTTTGCTTATTGCTCACTAGCATATCCTGTCTTGCTAAGGCAGTTGATTTAGGTCAGGTGATCTCTCTAGTACTTAGTCTGCTCCAGAGTAGTAGCTAAGAAATTTGCTTCAAATCCTCTCTGCCCCTAGTACTACTCTATAGTCAGGTGAACTCTTTTCTTATTAGCCTGACTAGGAGCTGTACTTAAGGATTACTGCTTCAGGCTCCACTGCCTATAGTAGTATTCTGCAGGGATTAAGAAATTCTCCTCCATTGAGAATCCCTTCTCTTGCCCGCACTTGTAGTGCCCATTGGGTGATAGTCTCACAATGAGGGCATATTACCTGCTTCTATGCTTGCCTCTGCTCATCCTACATGTATTGGACCCGAACGTGAACCAAAAAATAACTCCTAGAGTGGAGAATGGCTCTCTTTTTACATTGTATGACCGGGACTTTTCCTGTCAAGTTGAAGAACTTGTATGTGCTCTAACTTCCCCAGCCCACTGCTGGTCCTCCACCTGCAACGGCATACAGGAACTCTCCTAGAGCCTGCCCACAGGGCTACACCACCTTCTGCATACTCCTCCCTACTCGCATTGACTCTCTCGGTCAGGGTATAATTGTATGCAGCATCAGGAAAACTGGGAACTAGCCTCAGAACTCCCTATACTGCCGCAGACAAATCACGTAACCGAAAGAAGACTCAGCCACCCACACTTCTCCTAGGACTCTGCAGGAAACTCTTGTTCCTGCTTTTACTATGCTCAGGAAATGTTTAGCTTAATCCAGGCCCTCTGGCACCCATGGAATCCCCAGCAGAGCTACAAAGCCTCAAGGGGATTACATTCTTGCATGTTATTGTATGTAGCCTATTAAAAAAAAATCACTTCTGTTCAGGCTTGGGTATGTCATACTGCTCCAGATGTTCTGGTGATCACGGAGTCCTGGCTCCGCCTGGCAACCAGTAACAACGAAGTTAACATCCCCTCCTACTCTTTGTTCAGAGCCGACAGGCAAACCAGAGGTGGTGGGGCAGCTATTAACATCAAGGATAAATTCCCTGCCTCCATAATTGACTCAACCTCTGTCCCAAAAGAATTCAAAAGTTTGTCATTAAAGATTGAAATTGCCACCGGTGTCTCATTATGTATAATAGGATGCTACAGACCCCCATCAGCTGGACTATAGTTGTTAAAACATCTCGGAAACATCCTGGGTTCGGCATCTTCAGAGTGTATCATACTAGGGGACTGCAACTTAGACTGGCTCTCCAGTGCATCCACCCCACTTAAAATGTTCTGTGATTCTCTTGGGTTGTCACAGCTAATAAACGAATCTACTCATCCTAACAAGCTCAACCCTAATAACAGTACTCTCTCGAATATCATTTTAGTTAACAAACCCCATTTATTCTCCCATGCTGGTATCTTTTTCTCTGATATTAGCGACCATTGCTTCATCGCGTGTGTAAGATCCACTCTTAAATCCACAACTACACCAAAATTCTCCTTTAAAAGGTGCATACATAACTTTGATCTCCATGGGTATATATCAGACCTAAGAGACTCTATGCGATGGTAGGACTTTTATCTAGCCAAGTCCCTGACTACGGCTTATAATATTTTCTCAGAAATTGTGCTAGGGACTCTCAACAAGTATGCTCCCATAATAAAAGTTCGTGCCAGAAACAAATCCTGTCAGTGGTTTACAGAAGACCTGAAAGATGCTTTGTGGAGTAGGAATGTATTCTGGAGAACTGCTAGGAAAACTAATTTAATAAATGACTGGAATTCTTTCCAGAGGGTGAGGAACCTCTGCACCAAAATGGTCAGAGAAGCCACAGCTAATTTCTACCGCTCTCAGCTGGAGAGCTCCTCAAGAAATTCCTCCAAATTCTGGAGGACTATTAAAGACATTGAAGGTCACACCACTGTAAATTCCCTACCTACTAAATTATTGATCGACAATACTGTCATCTCCGACAGACCGTTTATCCTCGATGCTCTCAATAATCATTTTGCCACTGCAGGGCTAGCCTTTGACTCCTCTCCCACGAATATCCTCTGCCAACAACTTAGATTGGATACACAAGAAAAACTCATCCCCAGTCCATCCTTCTCTATACAGCCTACCTCCCTGAAAGAGTCAAAGATCTTCTCCTTCAGCTGGACACTAGGAAAAGTGCTGGGGCCGACCTCTTTGACCTGTACTTCTTAAAGGTCGGCTACTGTGTCCTCGCAGTCCCAATTACTCATATCTTCAACTTATCCTTGTCCCAGGGTGACCTACTGCCCATTTGGAAAAATGCACTTGTGGTCCCTTTGTTTAAGTCAGGAGATCCTAGTGACCTCAATAACTACAGGTCAATCTCCCTACTTCCAATCCTGTCAAAGATGCTGGAGAAAATAGTGAACTCCCAGCTTCGGAAGTACCTGTAATCATAAAAATTGCTCAACCTGTTACAATCCGGTTTTAGAGCACAGCACAGTACAATCTCTGCTCTAGCCAAGGTGACAAACGACTGGCAGCTTGAATTAGACAAAAAAAACTTTGCACAGTTTTCTTGGACCTAAGCAAGGCGTTCGATACCGTTGACCACAGACTGCTTCTGTCGTCCCTCCGGAATATTAGTTTGGATTCCCTATCCCTTAAATGGTTCTCCAACTACCTCTCAGGACGACTTCAACAAGTAAAGGCAGAAGGGGAAGTTTCTCCACCAATACCCCTATTGAGGGGTGTATTGCAAGGTTCCATTTTTGGTCCCTTGCTCTTCACCATTTATATTAACAACGTAGATGCCCCAAGAAGTACAAATACACCTATTCGCGGATGATACGATACTCTATGCTAGTTGCCCCACACCTGAAGTGGCCTGTAAAGCCCTTCAAAATGAATTTAATCTGTTGCAACATCAGTTTATAAACCAGAAACTGCTCTTAAATGCAAAAAAAACCAAAGCAATGTTCCTCTCGCCCCTTCAAAATGCAATAAATCCTGCAATTTCTGGGACACTCCCACAGATCACTACCATTCTAGGTGAGCGGTTGGGCTATGTACCAAAGTTCAAGTACCAGGGGGTCTTGTTAGACCATAGACTTATTTTCACAGATCACTTAGAAGAACTGGCAAAGAAACTTAGACAAAGACTTGGTCTGTACTTTAGGATTAATAATCTCCTCACAAGAGACACTAAACTGAAACTGGTTCAAACTAACTTTCTTTCACTTTTGGATTACGCAGACTTTCTATATAGTCAGGGACCTGCAGGTACCCTAGCCAAATTCGATACGCTTTATCACAGAGCCACAAGATTTATCACGGGTCTTCCATACTCAACCCACCACTGTGCATTGTACACGGCAGTGGGATGGTCATCCCTTGCTTACAGACGGCAAAAAAATGCTGCAGTTTGGACATACAAAGCTGTCTCAAATAAACTGCCCCAGTACATCTCTGTCTGTTTACCTTTGTGCACTCTGGGGAAGTATGCCCTGAGAAGCACCTCATATATCTATCTTTATGTTTACAAAGCAAAATCTCGCATTGGCAGAGCAGCCATCAGCTTTGTGCTCCCTCAACTGTGGAACAAGCTGCAAAACACTTTGAAATTAACTCACCCTATCAGCCTAGCAGCTTTTACATCTCTATATCTACATCATAATAAGGAGTCCTGTGCCTGTCTACCCTAAATAGTGACTCCTATAAGTCCAAGCACACTCTAATTACTACTGTTAAAAGACTGATCACATCTATAATCGACTCTTCCCTCTCCCCTTTTTCTACCCCATATCTGTCCCTTCCACATTCCTTTGACCCTAGTTCCAGCTCTAAATTCTCCATACCGTATCACTATATATCTTTTTATATTAGGTTTTATTTGTGTTCAGTGCACCTGATATGTATATTTCTTTACTTTTATGAAAAATTGTGTCCTACCCAAAACTAGCTGTATCTTCTGTTCCAAACATATACTACAGTCAATGCTACCTGCTGATACTTTGTATATACTGTATTATTGTATCTCACTTTATTTGTATTATCACTATTTTCTTGTGTGTTGCATCCCATATATATTGTTCCTTGTTAACAAACCCAGGTCCACCTCGAAAATGAGCTTGCTCAACGGTGATCGCCTGATTAAATAAAGACTTTGATTGATTGGTATGGAGGCCTGCCAGATGAACTTCAGCACCTTGGTAGGGTAAGCACTGATGGGTCCCTTTGATTAAAGTAGTCTCGCCCATGGGCAAGTGCAACTCGTGGGGTCAGAGTGTGTCCTGTGTGTGGGCCTATTATGGCAAATTGGGCATAGGGTGCATTTCAGAGGTGGCAGCCTATACTGTTGTGGGCATAGCAGTGGCAGCGCTACCTCTTTTCCCCTGGCCGATGGCCACTAAAGTGTTGGGACTCTTGAGTTGAGCAGCCTGTGTAGGCAGGGAAAGGTCCATGTGGGGAATGGTTGGTTGGGACCTCGGAGGGGTCTGGGTGCTCTGTGTGGCATGGTAATTAGTCCCCTGGGTGAAGGAAGCCCAGAAATTGGAATCACTGAATTAGCGGAGGTGCTGTTGGTTTCCAGATCAGGAAGCAGAATTCCCTGGGAAGCCATTCTAGGCGCATGGCATCAGTGAATGGATGTCCGGAAGGTCTTCCGTGGTTTGGTTCTTGCTAAAGAACACCGATGTGACTTTTAAGATCTTAAAGTAAAGAAAGTGCTCCCTGAATTGTAAAGTACCCCCCCCCTGTGGAGAAAGTGTAAAGTAAGGCCAAGTTTGGAATGCGATTGGGACAGTAGAAATGTCTTGTGCTGTCATAGTCCCCAGTGAGTATCTAGTTTTGAGAATTAGAGAATGGAAAATCAGCAAGGGCTTGTGTAAGGATTTGTATTGAAAGAAGGGTTATGGAATGAAAGTCCTGCTAAGTACAAGCTACCTTAATGTGTGGCTTTATCAGTTCGTGTTGTTGCTGCTGCTGCTGCCAGAAATGTAGCCCTTTCGGATCAAGGGAGTGTCTGCATGCAATAAATCAGTCTCTTGGCAAATGTTGTAGAGAGAAAATCAGTAGTTAGCCTGTGAAGACCCCCACCATATGTGTTACCCCACGCTGCTTGGAGTGGTTCATTAACTTTCTAGTTCATTAAATCTGTTTTTTGCATTTCGATCATGGAGTTGACATTGGATATATTTAAATCAAACTGTGCATTTTGTACCTGCTAACCACCATTGCCCCTTTAGCTTACCTTTGGAACTAAGAAGCGTTCCTGTTCCCCAGTTAAGCAAAGCCAACCTGCTGCCATCAGAAGAACCAGGCAGTGAGCACATTTCTATCTTCCTTGGACTGTGTTTGCTTGGGTTGTATGGTGCCCCCTCCCACCTTTTACCTGGATACCCCTGGACAATGGGAGGGGGGCTTGCAATGTGGAGGCTCATCTGGGATTTGAAAGAACTATTGGGGAGCAGGTTTTGTGCCTTGATTGACTTTTGGGGAGTTGCAGGGGAGTTTCCATACTGTGCAAGTGCCATGTTGAACTTGTGCAACATCACGCCTCATAGCAGTGCTATTTTGCAACCTGAACTATTTAGCATATACTTAACATATGCAGAACATTGGAGTCCCCTGCTGATTGGTTGGAGGTAGCCAATCTGGGAGCCGTGGTTGCATTGCATGGAACAGGCACCTCATCTTTGTTGACTTCCATCTGATCTGCGCCACAAGTGTGTCATGGAGGGACAAGCCTGTTTAACATAAACTCTTGCCAAGTTACTCTACCGGCTATAACTTTTTGCAAATACCACCACCACCATGGCTGAAGCTTCAGGGGATGGAAGCAGGATGCTTTTTGTGACAGCATTGCAGGTGTCAATCTTAACATTGTTTTACTAGCCCAAAGCCTAGTGCAAATTGACCAGGGCTAGTGCAGCTAACTCTGTACTTGTCCGTCTTGACTAGTGCAGGTTTTCATGGCTGTTAATGAATGTAAAAAAGTCTCTACTTTAGCAGGCTCTTATTCTCATGCTAATCTCTTTCGATGTTCCAAGATAGCCTCGTGTGATTTACAGCTCATTAAGAGCTACAATTATCTGGCAGTTCAAGAGGGAAATCCCACAAAAGACTCAATGTGAGTCATTATCAGTGTCCATGGTGTGATCAAGGGTAGAGTGCTGTTAAGTCACTAGCTTCCAGTTTTCAGAAGAATGCATCTCTAACAGTTTCTTCCATATTAAGATCAGTGCCCCTCATTTCTCTACATTTTGAGTGTCTGTATCCAACATTTCAGTGACAAAATGCGAGGAGGTATACTGGTTTGGCCCTGCAGGTGGTGGGTTTTATCCCAGCCTAACCATAACTTCACTCTCCCCTCCAAATCTCTTAACTCTGTTCTTTCCCTGGATACCACTGCAGACCAGACTCTGAAATGACCATCCACAGATCCATAGCTGTCATTACTGGCAAGGGTAGGGGGTCCCCAGCTTTTCTAAATGGACTATACCAGCCATTACCATCCATACAGTCCCACCGTTATCCCACCCAGCATGATCTTTCATCCTAAAAACAAAGCTTTGGATCATGTATGGTACAAAAATAAACCTAATAAAATACATAATTTGAAAGCTTAAAATAGGCATTCCCAGGGTCCAGGGTACATAGATCATCCTATATAGAAATAGAGATAATATACCATTATGCATGTGTACTGTTTCCCCATGGCTGGTGAAAGGACAATGTTAAAGAAAAATATGTTATTGTTGGGGCAGAGCATATTAAAATCAGTGCTTTTAAAAATAAAAATGTTAGTTTTCTATTTCCCAAGCCCCTTAGGTTTGTGTAGCCCCCACCCCAAAGAAATCTTAGATGTGCTCCTGTCTCACTTGAGACTGTACAAAAGCTTCCAGAAGTGCAGGTCTCCAGTTGACTATAGGGTGGGGGCTGAGCACGTCTTTGTCTGCTTGACTCTGTTCATTGCCCTGTGGGTGGTGGTGACAGTGTGGTGAGGTGCATGATGAGGTCAGCTGTTGTATGTGCAGAGCTAGGACTGCTTGACTGAACATTTGCTGTTGTGATGTCCTCTGGTTTGGTGTGTGTGTGGGGGGGGGCAGAAAGAGGAAGAGAGGAGGCCATGGCACAAAACAATGCGGGGGGGGGGGCTCACTGTGTGTGATGGCATTGCAGTTTTTGTTTTCTCCTTGGGAGCTGGAAGCAATGTGGGAGCAGAATAAATGAGCAATAATCTGAATATTTTTTGGCTTGCATTGTTTCCTGTGTAAGTGATAAAAATGTACCATTGTAATTGAGGGCTAGTGCAACCATCTATGGGCTAGTGCAATTTTGAATCAACTTGCCCTGCTGGCTAGTGCAAAAAAAGGTTAAGGTTGACCCCTGCAGCATTGTTATGGGACTTGGTCCAAAAGGGAGGAACACAGTACAAGTATGTGATTTGTCATCATTTTGGTGGTGTGGTGAAGGTCCTCCCGGTGTGTCTGGACTGTGCTGGTAGTGCTACCATTTTCCCAGCTTGCCCTGCTATAGAGTACCAGCCCACTTGGAGTTTGGCTGCTACTTCTGCTTTAGTGAGTGCTGCCTTTTCTAGTTTGGAGAATTGGGAGCAGGTGGGGCTGCCACCAATGAAATGATCCATGGGGGGGGGTGCTAGCCGTCTGCTCAGCCCTTCTCCTCTTGTGGCACCTGACCCTCCCTATGGCAGAGGGAGAGGCCATGGGGTGGCACATAGAACTGAGCCATTCGAGTCCCCTGCATTGGGCCCACACCCCTCAGTGGCAGTCACCGTGAAAAGTTCCAGAGGACCCTCCTCCATTGCTGCAGAGGCCCCAGTTAAACAGAGTCCTGCTGTGGTGGTAGGAGAAATTATTTCAGAGGATGACTCCAGCACCAGAGAAGATCAGGAATATACTGTGCTCCCTCCAACTGGGGTGCATTACAAATGGTACACCTTCAATGATCAGTTCTGGGAATGGGACATCCCTAAGTCATATAGTTTCCCCAGCAAGAGATTTCCAGCTACTATTCCCTGGCTGCACCAGGTTTGCATGCAACACAGAAAGGACACGGACATTTACTGTCCCATTGACCCCTGTTATTTAAAGTGTACTTCAGAGATTTGGCTATTAAAGGGTACTGCTCCAAGAATCAGCGTGCGCAGCATCCCAGACTAGTCTCAAACTGGGCGCTGGGTTCATCGTCACATCCAGAAAGAGTACCCTGGAGAGAATTACCTTTATGTAAATGAGTGCATTTGGGATATAATTGAGGAGAGACGAGAAGACTGGGTGTTCCAGGCTACCCTGTACAAAGTTAAGACAAAATGTTGTGTGTGCGCTCTGGAGTTGGGTGGACATGAGCAAGAAGCCATCAAGAAAGGAAAGGGAAATTGTTTAACCAGGAAAGGCACACTAAGCAGAAGCTTGTTTCCAGATGTGACCTGGGAGCACAAGGAAGTTAAATGACTTGCTCAGGGTCACACAGTATGCAAGTGGAGGCTGTGGGATTCAAACCCAGGTCTCTAGGTTTGCAGCTCAGAGCC
Source organism: Neoceratodus forsteri (assembly GCA_016271365.2). Classification (NCBI taxonomy): domain Eukaryota; kingdom Metazoa; phylum Chordata; order Ceratodontiformes; family Ceratodontidae; genus Neoceratodus; species Neoceratodus forsteri. Next base: position 609,559,541 of record CM057450.1, on the reverse strand, counting down.
TTAAACCACTACGCTATACTGCCTCCAAAAGCCAAACAAAGGTTGTAAATCCGATTCTTGAAAAATAAATAAGTAAACAAATGTTCCTTTCAACAGTTTGGACAGGAGTGACTCTGTTCAAAACCTTCACCATGGTCCAGGATGTAGAATGCCAAAAAACCAAATACTATGTTATTTGTGAATATGCCTTTGAAAATGAGTGCACCAAGCTGTATTTTGCTTAAAATGCCTCTTCTCACTGTTGTCTGGCCCTGGGGAAAGCAACCAAAGATTGTTTACCATCTGCCTCCTGGCACTTGCCGTGCATCTGGGAACAATGCAGGACTAACCTCTATTGGACTCCAATGTGTGGGGCAGCATGGACAGTTCTGTTTGTTTCCATCATCTTGGTCCTGGACTGCAGAATGGGCCAATCAGTACATTTGGGACTCTAAAATGGAGCCTGCCTACAGGGGCTTGGTGGGGCCAAAACTTGTAGGAATTGTAGTTTTGGGCTTTAGGCACCTAAAATAACCTGGAGGGGGAGCCCTTGTAGCGACTGACAGATCAGCCAACCGAACCTTTGGGATCTTGGGGAAAGTCCCACTCTGCTTGCAGTTTCAGTTAGATCTGAGTTGGGAAATGAAGAAGTAACAGCTCATGATAGTTTGAGCAGCAATCCATAGTGGATTCGCACGGGAGAACTGTGGAAAGGCCTGAGTTTGGCCTACATGCCTGTCTGCTGTTCCTGAGAGGGAACTTGTGCTTTTTCTCGGACGGAATCCGAATTTGGAGAGCGAATTACGCCACTGAATTATGACCAGGCTTTAACCTGAAGAAGACCAAAGATTTGCTGAATGCGTTTGGCCTGTCAGGACTTCCAGCTACCTCTGAACTCCTGGATCAGTCAGAGACTCTGTAATTGCAACCGGAGAGCCATTTGCCTGGTACAGTGGAATTTCCTTACATGTGAATGTGCTGTGTGCTTATAGTGAGTCGTGATTTGGTTCCCCACTGTGTCTGAACTGTGTTTTGCTTGCTGGAGGCTGTATCCAGCTCCACAGACTGAATCTGTATCCATTTCTGTTTGCCTAGGCCTGCTACACTGTCCCAGCCAGAATACCTGCTACACAGAGAAAGTCATCGCAAGAGACTGGCCTGGGGATCAGTCCTCTGTTCAATGCCTTGAACAGGAATGATACCTCGGTGATTCGTTTGGGCCCTGCTTCTCTGGGCACTCCAGCTCAACAGCCTGCAGTCTCAATTTCATCCTGCCTGTGTCCAGTATTGGGTATTGTGAGTAAACATCAGGGTAGCTCTCTGCAACAACAGTTAAATCTAAAAGTGTTGTCATCTGATTGTCTTGTTGCCTTTTCTTTCACGAACTGAGCTCTCTGGCTCCGGATTACAAATAGTGTGTGTTGTGCATGTTGCTTTCTTCCATCACAGGGCTCCAACCAGCTGCAACATTCCTGACTAGCCCATCGTTTTCCTACATAGGTACCGAGAGTGTGTGACTGTGTAGGGACTCTGAACTGCATGCATAACTGTCTGATTAACATAGCTTTTAAGCAAATCAACTTGATTACGTCCCTCCCTTGTTCAAGTCCCTTGAATAAATCAGATTTAACTTTGCTTGCATTTAACCTGACTGTGGTTCCAGTTTGTGCAAAAAGTATTGCACTGTTGCTATTTGCTGTGCTTAACCTTGTTTTACAGAGGGTCCCCAGGGTCAAGCTAGAGGAACCAGCCCTGGTGGAAAGTGGAAACAGTGTGGGTAATTGCCTGGTGAATAAGGGTCATTGTGAAACTGATTATTGTATATTGTTCGGGCCACTAGAAGGGAAAGAGGGGGGTTACAGTGTCCTGGAGGGCTGTGCCCAGGTTAGCTTGACCACTAACAACCCTGACCTCCGGGTGAAGGCACCCGTTTCATTACCCAGGCCCCTTAACCTGCTACTAGCCAAGCAGGCAAGGGTAGTAGCCCTTGGGATAGCGCCACCTAGGGATTACAGAGAGATGGCCATATCTCTCCTCTGGAGGGTTGGTGGTGTGGCCTGGTTAGGTGTTCATCAGAGGGTGAATGTTTTGTGTGGGGAGAAAGTGTGAACATTTTGTGTGGTGAGAAAGTGTAAGCACCCTCTGGGCACTTGTTAGTTAATTTTGGTTACTAAGGAAAGGGAGCTATGGTGCCAGTATGTCTTGGTTGCTGGGTCTGCTTGCAGCCAGCAGGGAGCCCCATCTCCAGGGGGTATAAAGTGAGAGATTTTGGTGCCATGAGACAGAGAGGGAGAGAGACCCAAGGTAGAGGGAAGGAGTCGGGGGGGCGGCCTGCAAGTTCAGCCGATAGGGGCCGCGGCAGGGCCAGGGTGGGTCGCTTGCCAGCCTAGCCCTCTTCCCTCGAAGATCCACGTAAGAGAAGTGTGACGGTTTGGGCCATGAAAGTATAGGGGCAGCCAGTGGAACAGAAGGCTCTGGGCTTGTCAGTGCACGTGGGAGCTGGAGCCCATGGAGACAAAGAGTATGGAGGCTCGCCAAGTGAACTTCGGCACCTTGGTAGGGTAGGCACCGATGGGGCCCTTTGAATAAAGTAGTCTCACCTGTGGTTGAGTGCAGTGCGTGGGGCCAGAGTGTATCCTGTGGGTGGGCTTACTATGGGAAATTGGGCCTGGGGTGCAGTCCAGAGGTGGCAGCCTGCATAGCGATTGCAGCGAGACCTCTTTTCACCTGGCTGGTGGCCACTACAGTGTTGGGACTCCCAAGTTGAGCAGGCTGTGGAGGCAGGGAAAGATCCATGTGGGGAATGGTTGGTTGGGATCCCGGTGCGGTTGCAGTCTGTCTGGGTGCTCCATGTGGCACAGCAATTAGTCCCCTGGGTGAAGGCAGTCCAGAAATTGGATTTGCTACATAAGTGGAGGTGCTGTTGATTTCCAGATCAGGATGTAGAATTCCCTGGGAAGCCACTCTAGACATGTGGTATCAGTGTCTGGATGTTCAGAAGGTCTTCAGTGGTTCGCTTCTTGCTAAAGAACATCGATGTGACTTTTAAGACCTCAAAGTAAAGAAAGTGCTTCATGAATTGTAAGGTACCCCCCCTGCCCCGCAGTAGAGAAAGTGTAAAGTAAGGCCAAGTTTGGAATGGGACTGGGACAGTAGGAATGTCTTATGCTGTTATAATCCCCAATGAGTGTCTAGTTTTGAGAATTATGAAATGGAAAGCCAGCAAGGGCCTGTATAACGATTTGGATTGAAGAATTATTGAATGAAATTCCTGCTAAGTACAAGCTACCTTAATGTGTGGCCTATTCGGTCTGCTTTATTGCTGCTGCCAGGAATGTAGCCCTTTTGGCTCAAGGGAGTGTCTGCATGCAATAAATCAGTCTGTTGGCAAAAGAGGCTGTTGTAAAGAGAGGATCAGGAGTTAGCCTGTGAAGACCCCCACCATATGTATTACCCCATGCACATGGAGTGGTTCATAAACTTTCTAGTTCATTAAATCTGTTTGCTGCATTTTGATTATGGAGTGTACAATGGATTTAATCAATTCAAACTGTGCATTTTGTGCCTGCTAACCACTGTTGCCCATGTAGCTCACCTTTGGAATGAAAGCTCTCCTGTTCCCCAGTCAAGTGAAACCAACTCTCTGCCATTAGAAGAACCAGGCAATGAGCACATTTCTACCTTCCTTGGACTGTGTTTGCTTGGGTTGTACAGTGCCCCCTCCCACCTGGATACCCCTAGTCGGTGGGGGTGGGGGCTTACACAAGTAAAAGGCATTATAGTTACACAGGGGGAAAAGAGTAAGTTGGAGCAAAGGGGGAGGTAAGGGCAATAACCCCAACTAGACACTAGGTCCTGGGATAGAACAGGGTCAAATAGGGCAGACTGGATAGACCAATGGTCCTTTTCTGCTGATATTGTCTATGTTTCTGTTTCAAACTTCATTGTGTTCCCTCTTGTAACAACATTTGTGCTCATCCTAATCTCCCCACACTCCACCCTTTGTATCCCCCAGAGGTATTTAATTGATCATGTTTCCTGGCTCTCTTGTTCTCTAAGGAGTAGATGTTGAGGCCCTTCCACTGTTCCTCTTAGAGATTCCCCTGTGGCCTCTGTACCATCTTGTATGCCCTCCTCTGCATAGCTTCCACTCTATTAATGCCCATTCTAAGGTGAGGGTTCTAGAAATGCATGCAGTACTCATGGTGGGGATGAACCAATGACTTGTACGAGGGGGTATAACCTCCCTCCTTCTGCTTGCTAGCTAGCACCCTTTCTGTGCAGCCCACCACCTATTTACTCTCCCCACTACCCTTGAACAATGGGCTGGTATTTCCAGGTGATCTGTAATAATAACCCTTAGGCCCCTTTCCTCTGTGGTACATGCCATGATCTCTGCTCCAGTCCTGTAGTAGGATCTGTTTTTTTTGTGTCTGATGTTCAAGAATGACTTTTCACTTTTTGACACCTGGGACATCCTCTTCCTGCTACTGCCTTGAACACTCCTACTTCATAGACTGACCTCCTACTTCAACTCCTTGGTGCTATCAGGGCTCCCTGCCTACATACTACATAATCTCTTTCCACACCAACTATTCCCAAGAAGGGGATACAAAGGTACTTCCTTTTCTGGGCACTACTAGTAGCAACCACTGCCCCCTACTATGTGTGGGGGATTGTTAACATGTAGGAAAAATCAGGTTGGTACTTCCTGATATAGCAAGAACCCACTGGATCACGTCCCACACATAGTCTCATGTGCCACATTGTGAACCCGCTGATCAGTCCACTAAGATTCCTTCCCTGGCAGGTCAGACCATGGTCACTGCCCTGACTAGGATTTCCTGTCCCCATTTTTTTTTTGCTCAAACCATGTGGTAGCTTTTGTGTGACAGAACTGGCTGAATACAATGCTACTGTAAATTAAAACAAAGTGACTGTTTTTAGAGAAGACTCATCACCATCAAGCTCTTACACAAGACTACAATATGTTGTTGATGTCTTAAGATTCTGGTCTTATACTAGTGTTCTAAATGGGTCTATTCCTGCAAACTTTCAGGGGCCTAACCTTTATACAGTGTAAATGAACAGACTGAAATGATCAGTTTCATTTACTTTTTTATAATTATACAACCAATAGAATCAACTGGCTACATGATTTTCTTTCTGAAATTATAATCATTTAGCATGCTAATGTTGGAGATGTAGTAACTACTAGTAGATGCAGTGGACTACCTGGAGAGAAATAAGCTTTAGGATATTATGCAGCACAGGTTCTTAGCAGGGAGGTCTTGTCAGACAACCTTATAGTATTCTTTGACTGGGTAACAAGGGCAGTGGATAAGGGACAAGCAGTAGATTTACTCTACTTCGACTTCAGCAAGGCATTTGACTTGGTGCCACAGAGAAAGCTGTCGTAGAAGTCAAAGAATCAGAAAGCAGCAAAGGACTTGCTTGGATGGTAGGAAGTTGGTTGGGGGAGACTGCAGAGGGTGGTGGTAAACAGGGCCAAATTGGGGGAAGGGAGGTCATAAGTTTTGGTTTGTATTATATTTTTAAAGTTTTAAAATGATATAAAGCGCATTGAGTCGCAATCGAGAAATGAGCTTAATCAAATAAATTTTGATTGATTGAGAAGTGGAGTACTGCAGTGGCAAGTCAAGAGACCAGTCCTTTTCAGTATGTTATTCAATGACATAAGAGAAGGAGTAGAGGACAATATATGTCTCTTTGTGGATGGCACTAAGCTGTAGAAGTGGTGGAAGCCAAAAGAGTGGTGGTGGTGGTGGGGGGGGGGACTTCAGGTATGCATGGGATAGACATAGGGTTGTAGTAGACAGGATACAGGGAGAGGAAGAGGAGAGGAGAGGATTGATGAAGACCAGTTAGGGTCTGCAAAGATAGAATAGTTAGGGAACATCTGGGCAGACTAGGTGGACTAAGTAGTCCTTTTTTGCCATCAAGTTCTACATGTTTCTATGTTTCTGTTGTAGGGTAGACAGTGAGGAGGGGGTATAGGAGTTGCAGAGGGACTTGCAAAGATTAGAGAGGTGGTCCAAGATCTGGCTGTTGAGATTCAATGCCAAAAACAGCAAGGTGATGTGCATAGGGAACAAGAACCTTAGGAAGGAATACTGATGTGAGGGGTTTAGCTGCCTGCTACTTCCCTGGAAAGGGACCCGGGGGTCATCATAAATGACTCCCTAAAACAAACTAGCCAATGTAACAAGATCTATAACCAGACAACCAGAATGTTGGGGTGTACTGGAAGGGGTTTTAACAGCAGGAGGAAAGAGGTAATACTGCCTCTCTGTAGTCACTGGTGAGACCCCAGCTGGAATACTGTACCCAGTTCTGAAGTCCTCTGTGGGACCTATGGATCCAGGTTGGCCAGTTCTAAACCAGATGTATTAATTTTCATGCAGGCCAACTAGGGCTTATTTTAAATTGCTAAGTGAATAAATAACACACTGTTTTTTTCCTCTGCCCTTGTATTGTTCCAATTAGCATCTGTGCTGAAGGAAAAAAAGTATTTTTGTTTATACACAAGTCATGTTAGAGTCTACACTGGTACCAAATCTGCAGTCCTTGTTTATTTACGAACAAACCGATAAGCAATGCTGAATTGTGTGCACACAGGTGCATCAATAATGCATTGCATGAGTACCTTTTAGTGGTCATATTACAAAGTCAACGTGTGAAACATTTATTTTATATAAAGTATAATTTGCACCTTGTGAAATTACTGAAATGTGTTTTTATAAATAACTGAAATGTGTTTTTATAATTGTGTGACTTCAAAGCTCGTATGCTCTTGATATGTAAATTATTAACTGCCAGACTGAAGGTATTGAAAGTTCTAAGAAATTAGAGCAAAGTTCAGACTCCATTATTAGGACTTTGGCAAAAATATCCTTATCAAATGTCTTTTGTGGCATGTCAACAAAGTACATGTAGTGGCCCCTCAGTCTGGTGATGTAGGGAGAGGGATGCTGCTGTATGAACATTGTAGTGTATAAGATATGAACATTTTCTAAAATAATTGGTACCAGGACACCAAGGTACGAGCATATGTGTGTGGCACTTCTTGAACATCTTGCTGCCGTCTCATTCAGGCTGTGTGTGGGTGCTGTCGTGCGATATGGCCACCACTGCACATTCAATCACTTCACTACCAGTCTAGCATTGCTTGTAAAGCGCTTTGAGATACACTGTGTACGAAAAAGCGCTATATAAATGCTGATTTTTCTTCTTCTTCATCAAGTGGTATTTTTTTAACATCTGACAATACCATAACATCCTAACACCAAACCACAGCTGACGGAAGGAAGAGAAAGAACATCTAGTCTTCAGACGTTTTTCAATGCACCTAAAAGCAGGAGCTCTCCTACAGTTCATCTTATGATTGCCTGAACATGCCCGAGTCCAACACTAAATTCAGGTAGCTTAATTAAGACTGTGGGCCATTTCCAAACAATACTACCTACAGCTAACAGCCTATGTAAAATCTTGGTTTTTGGCAAGTGAAAGGCACTGGAAATAAGTGCTACCTGGGGGACAGAAGGCTAGGAGTGGCAGAGAGGTATGCACATAGCTGTTGCTAAGAACTGTTGGACTGTTGCTATTTGGACTCTGACTGTTGCCTTGTTTCAGCCACTACAGAGACCAGCCTACCACCAATATACTACTTTGTACCAACTTTGATTGATGCTGTGATTCTCAAGAATAGCTTACACACTACTGCAAGCTGCAAAGAAACAAATTCAGCAGACCCTCCCCCAAAGACTGTTATTATCAAGATTGTACTAATGTGTATAGAAGAGCACCTTCTACTTGCATGATTAACATAGAAACATAGAACATAGAAACATAGACTTTGACGGCAGATAAGGACCGCTAGGCCCATCTAGTCTGCCCCTACCTACAGGATAGGCCGCAGATCCTAGTTAACCAACAGCCTATATCTTCCTGCCCCCCACAAGAATTGCCTTATGTCTGTCCCATGCATTCTTGAATTCTCCCACAGTTTTAGACCACAACTTCTCTCAGGAAGGCTGTTCCATGCATCCACTACCCTCTCTGTGAAATAATACTTCCTCACATTGCCCTGAACCGCCCTCCTTCTATCTTTAAATTGTGTCCCCTTGTTCTTGCAAGTCTCTTTTCTGAAAGATGCTACCCTCTTGGACTTTGTTGATTCCTTTGAGGTACTTGAAAGTTTCTATCATGGCCCCCCTCTCCCTTCTTTCCTCAAGGGTATACATATTAAGCTCCTTTAGTCTCTCCTCATACGGCTTCTTTTGCAGGCCCTGCACCATTTTAGTTGCCCTCCTCTGGACTGCCTCTATCCTGTCTATGTCCTTGCAGAGATGGGGTCTCAGAACTGGACACAGTATTCCAGATGGGGTCTCACCAACTGTCTGTACAGAGGGATAACAACTTCCTGTTTTCTGCTGCTGATGCCTCTCCCTATACATCCCAGTATACCCCCGGCCCTCCCTACTGCCTTCTCACATTGCTTGCTAACCTTAAGGTCATCTGATATGATTACCCCCAGGTCCCTTTCCTGTTTTGTTGTTGTTACTACTAATTGCTTATATATATTATTTGTTCTTATTTTTTCCTTTCCAAACATATGTTGCTTAACAAAATGCCAAATGAATAGCTGAATGTTCTTTTCTATTGAGTGATATACCACAGTTAATTGTAAACATTTCTTGTCCAATGAAGCTCACAACATTGCAGGATTCATGTAAGGTCCTAAAACTGGGATAAAGGTTTGCTCTTAAGCTAATAATAAATAAATAAAGTTGCCTCCCACACATTTGGTGTCCAAGTTTGTGTAAGTAAAACCGGGTCATTCCACTTACACCTCACCATAGGAAATACAGAGACAGGTTGGAGGCAGTGTAGTGTACAGTAACCAAAATAATTCAGGGCTAATATGGCTAGAAACCTTCAAGTTCCTGAAAGGAATAAACAAGACAAACTGCACGGAACTATTTAGCAGGAATGGTGGAATCAAAAACAATGGGACATGAATGTAAGCTGGAGGAGATGAGATTCACGAGGGATGCAAGACAGTTTTTCTTTGTGAAGAGAGTGGTTAAGGCATGCAAAATCCTAGTGGTGGGTGCAAACACCATTAATGGGTTCAAGCATGGCTGGAACAGAGTAAAGTGATTTATAAATACTCACAAGACATTTCTTGTAAACTAGGCTAATCAGCCTAAAGATTTCTCCCCTGTATAAAAATAAAGTTTTTACTACTACTACTACTACAACTACTGCTACTATTACTACAACTACTACTACAACTACTACTACTGCTACTGCTACTACTACTATTACTACAACTACTACTGCTACTACTACTACAACTAGTACTACAACTACAACTACTGCTACTGCTACTACTGCTACTACTACTGCTACTGCTGCTACTACTACTAAAACTATTACTACAACTACTACTACTACTGCTGCTATTACTACTACTGCTACTACTACTACAACTACTACTACTGCTACTGCTGCTATTACTACAACTACTATTACTACTACTCAAGGGAGTAGCAGTAATGTAGGAAGCGAGGTTAAAAACTCCATCTAAACAATAGGTCACGGGGTAAAGTAAGGTAAAACTGGACAGACTTGACAGACACATGGTCTTTTTCTGCTGACATCTACGTTTCTAACTAAGGTGAGCCTGACTAAAGATTTACATCTGTAAGATTATCATTGCAAATGCAGGGTTGCAGCTTTACATAACTTCTCTCTTTATAAAGGACTTTGTAAATAATGCAAAAATTAACATTGTATCATAACTGCATTTTCAAATAACAGACAGTAGTCTGTTACTACTGTATCTGTAAGTATGGGGTAATTGCTGTAGATGGCCTTTCTTGCTCCTTGCTCCATCAGTATGGACTTCTGCTTTATGGGTTACACAGACCATGATCTTTTCAGGGAATATGTATTGCTTTGGTTTTCATAACTTTGGGTCCTTTCTTTATTTAGTTTTTGTGTACCGGGTAAGTGCACTAAACAAAAGCACTGCCTATTTTCAGGCATGATCCGAGAGAGTTACAGACAAAGGAACAGCAATAACAGGTTACACAGTGGTACAAAATATCTAACAATGGATTAGACATTGCCAGAGTATGCTAAAAACAAATACAGGGTAAAAGCATATCAGACGAAAATCATCATGAATAAGTGCATAAATGGATATGAGGAATCACATATGTATTGTTAATAATGATGCAAACATTATTCTTAATGAACATCAATGTGTGTTTTCATGTATGAAATTATATTTTGTTTCTTTACTGTGTCATTTATTTGATTTTGAAAAGTCTGCAAATAAAAAGATAAAACAATAAATAAAATACGTTTCTGAAATGGTGAAAGCCAGTTTGCTGAGGATCAGCTTAACCTGTGTTGATATCTCAGCATTACAGCATGAGTACAGGTCCAGCAGTCTCTTCACAATAAAGTCTGTATGCTTCGGTAACTCCACTAATCCCCTCTGCTATCCAAAACATGACCACCAATGTTGCTAACTAAAGACTATCATCTAGGCACAAAATTTAAACTCTCTGAAAAGTGAATTCAATATTTTATTTATGTATCCATTGATTGATTGGTTAATTTGAAAGTTGGTAATGGGAAAGGCACACTGAGCTGAGGCTCATTTCTAGGTGTGACCCGGGGGAGAGGGAGAGGCAATAAACTATAAGATGAGCACAACAGAACAATGTAAAGCACTGACGGGGCAGAAGTACAGAAGATAAAACTCAAATAACAGATGTACAGTAAAGTGCAGGCAGTGAAACAAAAAATTACGTTACCGATTCTGTAAAATAAGCATACATTTGGAAATGCTATTTCCTTGTAATCCTATCCTTAGACACATACTGTACACAAATTTAGAACAAATGAACTACAACTCAGAGTTTTAATTTTTGGTGTTTCTTTGTGGACCATGAAAAATCCCTTTCATTTTCTTACCTGCTTACCAGGAAATCCTCTGCTGCTTAAAGGAAAACTACAGTTAAATTTTGCAAAAAACGTGTTGCACTATGTGTTTTGATTTGTGTGAGTAGCCCTTGTGTGCCTTTTATTTGTTTTCTGTTAGGATTCTTTTGTCTAAATTTGCTTACTAGCTTTATAGCCCTTGGGGAATCTCCATTCTGTATTGTTTATTACCATTCCTGCAAGTCCCAAATGACAGTGATGCATCTAACATCATTGATTCAGTGAGTGATAGCTTAGTCCTGTCTGTAGCAGCAATCTGCTGTTAGGAACTTTATCTTCTGGCCTTAGTTAACATTTTCTAATACAGTCTTTTTGTTTTCTAGGTATGTGCCTACTGTACATTTAGCCAGCAGGAGTAAATGTTGTGTTTTTAAAGCTTTTCATTTCATCAAACTATACACAGCCATAAAAAAAGCATAAAAATCTCACCAGGTCATCAGTGCTATAATTAGTGAAGACTCTGGCATTTTCTTACAGAATAGCCTACTCAACTATCCCTCAGATGTTTGCCAAATTGTGAATGTAGCCTTTACTAGTGCTTACTGGATAAGGAAAGGCACTTAAAATTACAGCTCTATTGTTGTAAACTTGATACTAAACCTGCCGTAGCTGAATCACTGGTCTTGGATGCATAACTATCACATGGGACAGGAGGCACGTAGGACAAGCTCTGGCAGAGCCACTATGACTGTGAATGCATTAACTAGATAAGGGTGCTTCATGGGCTTAAACATAAACATTTATTTATTTAAAAAAATATAAGATTTACAAACTTTTGAGTCAGATACTCATTTACACAGGCACCACATCAAGAAGACCAGAGCAGTTCAAACAATATACAATAGCTAAAGCAAATAGACATCAGGAGTCAAAGAGAAGCCCAGAGTGTTCACATGAAGGCTGTTGCATACACTAACCGAATCAAAGTACAGTACATTGAGAAACGGCATATTTAAGCAGAGGCGAAGCTGAATGCTTCCACCACCCCAGGAGTGATGTTATTACATGATAACACACACCCTGGAGTGCCTTATTGCAACTATACAATGGCTTGTTGTTATACACAGAATTTAAAGGATGTTTTTGTTAGTATGGAAAAATATTTCTTAAGAGAAAATGTAACAAATGATCCAAATCCAAAGCTATGGTGATATCACTGTGTAATAACATCACTGTTTTAATGGGTCAGCAGGCAACTAACTGTTGATATTTGTGTTCCCTGGATAAAATCAGCTACAAGGCTGTGCTGTTGCTAAACTCATTTTAAAGCAGTACACATGCTAAATCTAAGGGCATGGATACATCACTGTCACATGAGACAGGGGGCATCGTAGGAGAAATAAAGCCAATAAAACTATTTGTTATAGAGATCCTCAGGGGTCATAAAACTATCATACAGCTAGCAAGCTAATTTAGGAACAACTCCTAATAGCAGACAGAAGGAAGGACACACTAGGATTTAACACACATATCAAAACACTCTACATAACATATGTATTTTGCACATGCTGGGTGGACTACTCCTTTAACTTTCTGTGGTTTCAATTAACCCCTCAAGCCAGAAGAAAAATAATGCTTTAAAGCTTCCTATATACTACACACAGGCACAGAAACTGGAATAACAAGTTCCAATGAGTATACACTCAGCAGGGATGTTGGGGGAATGGCAGCTCTGATAATTGTTCCAGTCTTTCTTTTCACTGATAGAAACTGAGCCAGAAAAAAAGTAAAATACATTTCATCACAGACTGTTTACACCAAGTACATGAACCTGCATGATTTATCTGTAAAGACAATTAAAAATGGATAGATAGAATATGGTAAACACATATTGCTAATCCCAAAAGCTGAACTTTGTTTTTAGTATATAAATGTTTAAGAAATACCTGAAAGCTGAGTCTTTCCTTTTGAGACACCAGGTGACTCTGATAATCATTTGTTCCAAGGGTTTTTAAATCAGTTTAAATGCATTAAGTATTATCTGTTCTCCTAGGGACTCCACAGATCTGTTGTTCCTTGGCCAGCTACCAAACTAGTGACTCTTCTTTCAGCATGATAGGATCTATCTCATGCCCCTCCCACATGAATAAAAAAAAGGTGGGCTGGATTTTTAGGAGCTTCTTGGTGGAAGTGGGTTGGATCTTACTTCCCCAAAAAAACAATGCTGCCTCCCACTACTGAGGTTCCAGTTCTTGTACCACCCATTTAAGAAATAAAATAGTACCCTACAACCATTGACTAACATGAAAGCGTATTTATTTGAGGGCGGAAAACATTTCTTGGAGGAGGGTAAGGCAGAGGAGACTATTTACACCTTCAGTCAGTTCCACGGACAGAAAACATGACATCACTCCTTTTGTACATGCAATACTCCTGTAGGCTCTGCCCACAGTCGTAAAAAAAGGAAAACAGTAACAAACTCAAACGTGGAGATCCTTAGAGGGCCATAGACCTAGTAGGCAGATTTAGAAAAAACTAACAGCAGACAGAAGGAAAGGACACACTACACTAGGACTATAGCCACAGATCAAAACACTCAGCACAAGGTACTGTTCTGCACATTTTAGCTGTAGTTCCCCTTTAACCAGCCACATATGAAATAGAAGTCCCAGCTCCATATGAAACCTATGTGCAGGTGTGAATGTGTGGGGGGAATCATACTGCCAGTGGAAATGAGCAGAATTTGAAACACATATTGTATTCAATGGTACAGTAAGCATATACTATGGGGAAATATGGTGAAAAAAGAAACAGGGTAGGGAAAGGGAGGATTAAATATAAAGAAGAAGGGTAAAAGGCACAGGTAAATGGTTGGGTGAGGAGAAAGGAGAGGCTAAAGAGTTTCTGAAATCTTTGGGAATCTGTTAGAATGCATATTATTTTGACACAATTCAGCTTATCTGTCAGCTATATTTTTGGTTTCTCTGTTCCTTTCCTTTTTTTATATCTAAAGAAATGTAGCTGAGAACAGGGGTCTGGATTTTCAAGGCCCCTGAAATTCCTGCTGCTGGGGAAACCAAAATGGGTGCAAGTGGGTCTCCACTTGCTCGCAGTTTTTCCTGCAGATGCGGTTTTCTCAAAGGTGGAGCTGGTTTATGACCGGCTCCATGGTTTATAGCAGCTTGCAGTCATTTTCTAGGCACAGCTGCACCAAAATGTTACACCTTATGGGACCAGGCGTAACATCCCCCGCAGTTGCGCTGGCTGAAAATTTGAATCTTTGCAGGTGCAGAGATTTCGTCCCGCAGTGGAGGCTACAGTGTGGGACTTAGTCCCAGAAGTGTTTGAAAATCTAGGCCAGGATCTTTATCTTTTGAATTTCATCTGCCCCTGTTGCTTGTCTTCATGTCTATGTTTATGACACCACAATGTGTTGCTGTGGAAAGGATTATAACGTCACAAGCAAAGGATAAGATGTCATGTGATTAACAGTTGAAACTGGGATGGCATACCAGTATTGGCATATGCTGGGACTATTTTCCGGAAGTGAATGAACTGTTTCGCAAAATAATTAGAATATTAGAAGTTATATTATTTTTTCTGTATTTATCTACTCCAAGAAATCTTAGGCCCATTTAATAATCACAGCTAAGTCCTGTCAACTTGGGAAGCATCTTTAACTAGCATAACGAATAACAGACAGGTATTATATAATACTGTCTATTATTTGTGCATCCCGTAGTTCTTTTTGTTAACACCATTGTACCCTATACCAAAAATTAAATAGGCTGCCATTGGTGGGAAAAGATAACCCAAGTTTTGCCCAATTATCTATAAGAACATACCTTTAAGTGATGACTGCCTCCTAGTGGATCTTATAGTCAAGTATAAGTCAGGTAGGGAATTCAAATCTTCTGAATAACATTTGTTAGTAATTCCAGCAGTTAAAACTGCAATTGGTCAAACAACCTTTTCTTATTTTGCCCCAAAACAAAGGAATAAAATTCCAGTTGATATTTGCCAAGTCTCCTCTCTAGCAATGTTACAGCCTGTTTATTCTCCAAGACACCTTGTACCCATTATTAATATTAGTGGATCCAGGGCTGTGCCAACAACCATAAAGCCCCCTCTGCAAAATATTTTGTGGAGCCCACTTCCCCACCAATAAATGTAAAATAACCATTACCGCATATGAAATTTTTATAGTGTAAGTTTGTTGTATCAGTCCTTCTGAACATACATAGTTTGTCCATGCTGCCACCCATACCCCATGCTGGCACCATGATCAAAGAACCGAACAATGTAATTTGTTCCTGCTCCTCCTGGGGACGCCAGCACCAAGATTAGATGTTTTGAGTAATGGGCCCTATTGCTTCTTTGTTCTCTACTCCCCAACCATGTGAAACTGGAGTTGGAATCTTTTGACTCCACTACTGATGAACCCAGTTGCAAATGGATAAGCAAGTTCCAATGAGAAACTTGCAAGTTTGTCTGCGAAAAAAGGTTTTCTTAACGCTGACCTCTGAGGCAGTGGGCCCCCTTTAACAGTGTGGGCCCTTCTGCAGCTGCAGCTCTTGCAGCCTCCTGGCCACTGCCCTGAGTGGATCTGTTTTAATTTTATGTTTATATATGTCAAACCTGTTAAATTTATTATGGTGCATGCTTTTGTAATAATTCTTGTAATCATGTGTGTAAGAACTTTTGATGTGTGTATACACCTGGGTTGTGCCTGTAAATGGACCATGTGGTCCAGTCTACCTAGCTGGTTAACAAAAATCCAATAAATGCACAACAAATGAATAAATAATATTGTTAGCCAACAACAATGCACACCCTGTCATGTCCTATTGCTGAAACAAACAGACCAGAACTCTGACGGATTAGCTTGTTATTATATCTGGCATTTGTAAATAAATGACTCATATGTAGAATAATGCATGAGGCTTGTTCATTACCATTTTTGTTTTTAACACACTCGAGGGAAGTGATGCCACATAAAACACGAGTGTGAAGCAAGAGTGGTTTACACAGGTATTACACACCAAGGGTGAGTAACAAAAATGAGGAATTACAACTCCCCATATTTTTTGGGAATCAGTGAATCATTCTTCAGTTATTCTCAAAGACTGCTGCTTATGTTTTAGTTCAATTATATTTTTATTTGTACATTATGGCATGCAGGCACAGAAAATACATTTTTTTTGACAAAGCATTTATTTTTCAAAAAGTTTATATTCTTTTAGATTAAGTTGGACTGCCATATGAGTTAACTGACAGCTGAGAGAGATGAGAGAAGAGAGACCCTGAGAATTATCCACACCAAAGTTTTCACTTTGGTGATCTAATTAAGCAATTAACCACTGAGAAGCTGGTCATTTTCGAAGGTTTAACAACTAGTTGAGGGGGGTGGGTGGCCCAAGGCACAGCTGAAGGACACCTCCCTCCAGTCTGTCGTTATTTAATCCAAGGAAATGACTGTTTTCAAGGTTGTTCCTGTGATAAGTTTAATCGTAAAAACAGCTTTCAATTTTATAGTTATATTTACTTACTTTTTCTTTTTTTTTTGTGGTGTGGTACTAGTCTTGTTGCATGTGTACATTGATGTTTGGTGCCATGCTGGCAGCTGGACTGATCATTTCTAAAGTGTTAATGAGCAGTCCAGTAGCCAATCAGGAGCTTTGCTAGGCTCATGAATATTTAGTCTTGTAATAATCATTTACGTCACTAAAATGTGTGTTTTTCATGATAGCAAAAACTATACTTTGAGAAATATAATTTCATTAAACATACATCCCATGAACAACCAGACTGTAGTCTATCCGTTTACCATTCCTCAACCTTTTTCTCACTTACAAACTGACCATGTGGTCCTTGGGCCTCCGGGGGCAATAAGGCCAGATAAAGTGGGCTCTCAGCCCCCTCCTCTGGACTTTTGGTGGCCTTAGACCCAGCCATGTCTGTGCGGACCCAGCCAGGACAACATGCATTCAGTAGGATTTTGTCAGCTGGTCTCTGCTGAGACAGCAGCCTGGCATGGATTTGGGACATCACAGTTACCCCAACTTTACTAACTCCATAGGCGTTGTTGGGCCACCCTTTAGCTTGGTGATCCCCATTCTTGGCATCCTGCACAAACTTGTTCATCAAGTCCACCAGCTGTTCTTCTGTGATGGCAGCACTGCGGAACTGGGCTTGAAGTTCAGGGCTACACTGGTTCAGGCAACGCTGACTGACAAAACTTGAGACATTGACCACTCTGCCACGTGGCTTTATGATTGGAAGGAGAATTTTAGAGACTTCCAGTGTTCCAAGGACGTTAGTCTTCATTGTTACTTCAGCCTGCACTCCAAATGGTTCAGTGGCATTTGCTGAGGAGGAATGACAAAGAATATATTTAGGCAAAAAGAACATAAATAGGTCAGAAAATAAAAACTTAAGCCACCCCCATTCTCCTTCAGTACACCATTGACATCCCCCCCCCCCGTTTATATGCCATATTGTTGGAACCACTCCTTTGCTATGAAAAGAATGGCAGAAGACCTATTTTGGGACCGGCACCAAATTCTGATAGTGATTCAGCCACTAAACGACGGGAGTTAGTAGTGCTGAGACCTCACTCCAGGAACAAATAATTCAACATTTTCACACTATGTCTGCTGCCACCTTAGCAAAGCAGATATTGGCTGACATCTGAACTACCCCTCTCTTTCTTCCATGCTTTCCAGCCATGAAAGAGGAAGAAGTACTTGATGGCATTCATATTCCTCTAGCTTAAAATAAAAAATATGATGGTCACACACGGAAGCAGTATAATGTAGTTTTCTTTTTTAATAATGTGCTAGTGTTGGAGACAAGGCAAAGCTTCTAGGTGCAACAACACCCCCCTACGTTTTGCCTCCAATCCAGGCTAAGGCTTTATCAGGGTATGGTGTCAAACCAGTACTAACGTGGGGAGGGAGGGAGTCACTGATTATGACGCCCAGATCTCTCTGCTCTGTTGAAGCGGCCAATCAAACTTCTCCCTTCCGGTATTTTGTATGTGTATTCTGTATACCTAAGTACACTAATTTGCACTTCTTGGCATTGAACCTCAACTGCCAGACTCTAGGCCATTTCTCTAGTTTCTCTAGGTCCTTCTGGAGCTCCTACACCTCTTCCTCATAATCGATCCTACCACATACTGTAGCTTTGTTTTGTCAGCAAAGAGACACAACTGGCCCTGGATACTCTCCCCCATGTCACTTAGGAACGTATGCAATAGGAAAGATCCGAGAGCCAATCCCGGCACCACTCTGCTTGTGACCTCTGTGCCCCTGATTTAGTCCCATTAACCACTGCTCTCTGCCATGTCCCCCTTAGCTAATTTCCTGCCTAAACCCCACCCCACTCTCAAGTCCTCCAGCTTCATCAGCAGCCTCCTGTATGGTACCGAATTGAAGGCTTTGCTGAAGTCAAAGTAGAGCAGATCTACTGCCAGTCCCCTCTGTATTGCCTTTGTGACCCAACTGAGAAACAGTATCAGGTTGGTCTGGCAAGACCTCCCTGACACAACCCCATGCTGCTTTTTATCCTGCAATCCATTGTGCTTTAGGCAGACCACTAAACTCTCCTTCACTACTGTTTCCTGGTCAGTGGTTATCAAGAGGGATAGATCTTGCTACAAGACGGGGGGGGGGATTGTATGTGATACTGTATTATGGCCCATCTGATGTCTCGTCTACATTTTTTTTTTTGCATTATTTCTTTATCTCCTACTACGTGCCCCGACCTGCCTTTTCCTTCAGGCAGCCATGATCCCTGACATCCACCTACTGTCCTCTCTTGGAACCCCCTACCTCAGATCACAGCCAACCCAGGGGTAGCTCGACATAACCCTTCACCGAGTGGGTCTCCCTCCTCCAAGGGGGAAGGCACTGGTAGGGCAGCCAGCACTCTTTCTCTCAGCCCCAGGGCACTGCTGAGGCAGTCAGGCTCCTCGAGAGTTCTTCGGTGGTGTTGCCAGATCGTCTGCCATTATTCTGGCCAATTGGGATGGTTTTTCTGTTTTCCTGGCACCCCTGATGTCGCGCCACGTCTTGTAGTGCTCCCGGTCTCCACTGGGGCCGCTAACAGAGCGAGGAATCACCCTAACCCACCCCAGGAGAGGAGAGCCGTCCTTCGGATGCTCAATCCTCTCCCACCCCTGCTGACTCCCAGTGACCCGAGTCCGTTCCCGAACCCGGCTCGCCGGTGTGGTTTGAGGTAAGGAACCAGTGCCTCAGCCCTCTGCACCACTGGGCTGGCTCGTCTCCATTTTTTAAAAATTTTATAATTTAAGATAAAGTAAAAATATTCACATTTTCAGATTTTATGATAAATGTTTTTTTTTTAACGAAATATGCACTTTGTTATATATGGTATGACATTATCACTATGTTTTGAACTTACTCCTGAGCAATGTACCAGTGGACTAATTAATTATGTAAACGGGCTAATGAATACGAATGGTTGCACTATAGAAACACAACATATTACTGCATTCTCCACATCCCCAACCCCCCTAGGAGCCTCTGGAATATGTTTTTCCTGGTTAAACTCTTGAAATAAATAAATGCTTACCTACATAAAGAAATAAACTGGTACTGGCTAACACCAGCCCTTGATGAAGCCTTGACTGGAGCTGATATGTGCGGGTGTTGTTGTGCAAGGAAGCTTTGCCTTTTCTCTGGTACTAGCTCTTTGTTCAATAAAACTGCATCATACTGCCTTGGTGTGTGCCATCCTATATGTTATTTTTAGTGTATTTCCTTGCCAGCTGCCCCTTTAGGGGCCTGGAGAGCATGGTTTCCTGTGGACAATTTATACTCCTGTAGCTTGCTTGCGTACCACGTGCCTTTAACTACTATGACCCATCCCTGGTTCTCCCACCTTCTCTTTCTCACATGCTCATATGGGACTTTATTTATTAATTACACTCAATCTGCTCCCATCAGTCACTCTCTCCCATTACCCACTGTCCCTGGGGCCTACCTCCGACCTGACAGTGCCCTATGGTTTGGCCTACATGGCACAGCCTCCTGTGTTTCCCAGTTCCAATAGGAGTAAAGATTGGCTGTTTGTTTGGCAGCCAGGTGAGCGTTGTGGGGCATGCAAAGAAAGAGGCAGCATCATCCTGTAGTCTAGGGCTCTATTTATCTCTCCCCCCCCCCCTCGGGTGCCTCACAGGTGAGGGCTGAAGTGGTCATTGCATGCAAACGTGATGATGTCCTCAGTTGGCAGGTGCCCGCCCACCCATTGAGGCTTCATTTGTCCGGCCACCTGTGGTCACCCAGGTGTCAATTTTGTAAAGGAGCACACAGACCCCGCTCCTTGGGGGAGGAGGAGGAGGAGGAGGAGGAGGAGGAGGAGGCGCATCCTCTGGGATGCTTGATCCTCCTCCCCCAAGCTGGCCCCTTATAACTCAGTCTCTCTTCTGGATCCAGGTTACCGGCACCATTAGTGGTAGTGCTACTGCTGCACTAACAGGCTGACATGTATAGGCCTTAAAGCAGCAGTATTTGTTAGTAACAATACACATTTTTCAGTAATAAGGTTTGTCTGGCAAAAATATCAAGATGCACATTTTTCTTATCATTTCTTTTCATTTGTGAACCAAGATGTGGGGTCTTGATTGTTTATAAACATTCCCACGCCCATGCCGCACTCATGCCAGGCCCATGCCACACTCACTATGAATAAAAATATTTTGTGCTGGTTACTATCAGAAACTGTTGTTTTGCCTCCTCCATTTCCACTGGCAGTCTATTCCAGGCATCCACCACTATTTCAGTGAAGTAGCACTTCCTCACATCTGTCATAAACCCCCCCCCACCACCCCTCAGCTTGACTGCCTGCCCTCTGGTCCTGATGCTCTTTCCCATTTGAAAGAGACTCCCCTTCTGCACCCTGCTTACCCCTGTAAGGCTCCTGTAATTTCTATCATGTCCCCTCTCGCTCTTCTCTGTTCCAGGGTGTACATTGTTGAGATACCTCAGTCTCTCTTTGTAGGGCTTTTGATATAACCACTGCACCATTTTATTTGCCCTCCTTTGGACTGCTACCACTCTGTCTATATCCTTTCTGGGGTGCAGCCTGCAGAACTGGACACAATACTCCAGGTGGGGTCTCACAGGATACCGATACAGTGGCAAAACCACCTCCCCTCTCTTGCTGGAGATACCCCTCCCTATGCATCCCACTGGCCCTACCAACTGCTTTGTCACACTGCCCTGCCACGCTGAGTTAATCACATACGATAACCTCACGGTCCCTTTCCTGCTTAGTGACTGTCAGTACCTCCACTATCCTACACTCCGCTCCTGGGTTCCTGTGTTCCAGGTGCATGACTTTGCATTTTTGGGCATTGAACCCCAACTGCTATGGTCTTGACCACTGCTCAAGTTTCCCAAGGTCCCTGCGCATTCTCTCCACCCCCTCCTGAATGTCCACCCTATTAAAGATTTTGGTGTCATCTACAAAAAGGCCAACCTTCCCTTCCAGTTCTTCCACAATGTCACTTATGAAAACACTGAAGAGGACCAGTCCCAGTACTGAGCCCTGCAGCACACTGCTGGTCACTCTCCCTTCATTTGAGTGAGTGCTGTTAACCACCACACTCTGTCACTTATCCATTAACCAGTTCCTAACCCAATTCACCACTTTGGATCCCACCTCTAGGCTGCTCAATTGCTTTATCAGTTTCTTGTGCAGCACAGTGTCAAAGGCCTTGCTACATTCACTGCCCTCCCTGATCTATTTCCTTGGTCACCCAGTCAAAGAAATCAATCAGATTTATGTGGTATAAACCCCTTCCCCTGTGAATCCATGCTGTCTTTGGTCTAGTAGCTCACTGGATTTAAGATACTCTACCAACCTTGGCTGTTTTTTCTGCCCCGGTCTGCCTCGTCCCCAGTGTCATCCTTATGGTGCAAGTTCCTGGGGTGCGCCACCTCCATAAGCCATGTATGTGGTGGGGACTAGTCTGAGCTGAGATCTGAATCTGATCCCCTCTCCCGTGAGGGGTCTGACTCCAAATCTAATTGGACAAAAGATCCAATTTTGGGGGGGCATCTAGGGGCATTAGAATCATTAAAGTGTTTAGTCTTCTTGTAGGCTTTCCTCACCCTAGGGGAGCCAGGGAAGGGGGATTTAGACTTTCAAACAACATGAAGTCTTGCTGTATTCTGACTATTGCAGTTAGGTCCTGCCTTTCAACTGCCCCGGAGAACAAAGAGTTAACTTTCCATGGCCAGCATGGAACGTTCAGCCCGAGCTCGGTTGAAGCCTCTGTCTGCTGTTGTTTAAACTCCAACTATCAGATTCTTTACTCCGCCTCACTGAACAGTCGCTCCGGAGATTTCTCCTTTGCTCGGTTCAAAAAAGTAGGTTAAAGTGTCATTTTTTCGCATGGTTTCTACCGAATTTCTGCTACTGAACCTGTCGGTTTAAGTCTCTGTCTGTGGTACCGTGAGTACTAGATAGGTTTTGCATTTAGTTTCTGTGTGGAACTTGTAAACATTGGATCGGTTTGGTTTGAACCGATCAGATTGGTTTTAAAAAACTTTTGAATTCATTAGAGTGTGGTAACCGGTCCATATCAGTTCTAAAAAAAATGGATTTAATTACGTTTTTTTCCAAGACCCGTAACCCGGTCAGGAACCGATAGGGGTGTCTTGCCTGGTGGATTGCTGAAAAAAGGGTATGTTTTGGATAGGATTGGCCATGTCTGAGAAACCCAAGAAAAAAAACCAGGCCCACTGGGTTTCAACACTGTAATGTGTGTGGGGAAGCATTTGCTAAGGCTGATCCCCACACCACCTGTGTTTATTGTCTGGGGTTTGACCACCTCGATTCAGACTGCCAAATTTGTTAAAGTTTTCCCAAAGCTACCCTGGATAAGAGAGTAGGTAGACTGAGGGAAAGGGAGGCTGAGAAGTCCGCTGACCCGGATGGCCAGCCCAGTTCGGTTCTGACTGAACCAGAAAGGGTGCCCTTTGACCAGGGTGAAACTTCTTTGGGCAAAAGGAGAGCCGATTCTGAGGAGTCGGTTCAGGTTAAAAGAAAGAGAAGAGAAAAATCATCTGGTTCGGATCCACAAATTCTTTCTCCGACTGCTGATGAAATAGCCAAAGCGATAAGGATAGTTCAATCGCTAAATTCGGTTCCAGCTGAACCGGCACCATCTGGCAGGGGCTCGGTTCGGTCGGTTCCCCCAGTTCCGGATTATGCTTTAGAAGAATTTTATGAACCGGAGGAGGAGGAGGAGGGAGAGTATGAGGGTAATGATGATGATGATGGTGATTATGAAAGTCTGGATGTGCCTATTGACCCGGACGTCTCCCCAGACAGACCTTCAGGTGTTTCTCCTCCTAGGCTTTCTGAGTCCCCTTCCCACTTTATGTTTTACACGAAAGTAGCTGAAACCCTCCAGCTTCCAATGGAAGAAGCAGTAGAGGATCAGGAGGAGCCTGATTTTGTTGAGATGATGGACATCCCAGAGTTCAGGAGATTGTCTATTCTCCATAAATCTTTTGGGAAACAGACATTTAAAATTTAAAGACTCCTAATTCCATACCTCCTGTGGACAGAAGAATGGACAAGAGGTATACCCTTTTAAGGCTCGGAAACGGAGTTCCTATCCCAGCAATGCAGCCATGTTGAGGTAGTGCAGGCTGCTGCCTGTGATAAGAGCAAATATTCCCTTGACATCACACCCCCAGATAAGGACTCCAGGAGGATTGATGCCACGGCAAAGAAAGCGTACATATGGCATCATTTGGGACTCAGGCAGGCTAACTATATGCCTACAGCCAGATACCAGAAGTCCAGGTGGGACACTGTGCTGGCTCTGGCTAAACAGGCCCCTGACCAGCTTGCCAAGGAGCTGGAGCAGGTGGCTGCGGATGGGATGAGAGGCATCCAAGGTGCAATTTCATGCTGCTGTGGACTCCAATGATATTTCATCTAGAGTCATGGCTACATCTGTGGCCCTCGAGGATGGCTTGGCTCAGATGTACTAGCCTATCACAGGATACCCAGGCTAAGGCCATGGGTTTCCTGTCATTGGTAATTCTCTGTTTGGGGAGCAGACAGAGAACTACATGAAAGATTAATGAGTACAGGACCACCTACAGGAGTGCTCAGGCCAAAGAAAGGCAAGCCACTCCTCAGGAGACAGCATTCCGGGGCAGAGGCAGGCCCTTTCAAAGGCCCTTTACATGCCAGGCCTCCTCTTCTGCTTATGCTCAGAAGCGTTCTTCAGAGGAGAGGCAGATGGGGAATGAGCAGGCCTGCTTCACCCCTCAGCCTAAAGCCACTGCAAGCAGACACCCTGATGGGTCTGCGGGCCGATTCTCCAATACCTGTAGGGGGCAGGCGCTGCTTGTCCAGGACTGGAAGTCTTTGACATCAGACAAGTGGGTCCCTGGAAGTAGTAAGCCAGGGGCTGGTTCTCAGCTTCAAAAAATTTCCCAAGATGAGAACCAGATCCTTTCCACCTGCAAATCCATCAGAGACCCTTGCCCTAGAGGCAGAGGTTTCTTCCCTCCTGGCTCTCAGAGCCATAGAAAGGGTTCCTACCCTACACAGGGGCAAAGGATTGTACTCCAGGTACTTCCTAACCCCCAAAAAGGCAGGAGAATGCGGCCCATCCTGGATCTAAGATATCTGAACAAGCACCTTTTAAAACCAAAATTCAAAATGGTGACTCTGGGAATAATTCTGCCCTCTCTAAGGCCAGGGGACTGGCTAGCCTCCCTGGACCTCAAAGATGCTATTTTCACATTTCCATCAGGTGCTTCCACAGAAAGTACCTCAGGTTTGAGTTGCCCTAGGCAACTATCAATTCAAAGCAATGCCCTTTGGCCTAACATCAGCCCCAAGGGTGTTCACAAAGTGCCTGGCAGTAGTGGTTGCTTTCCTAAGAAGAAAAATGATTTCCATCTTTCCATACTTGGACAACTGGCTCATAGTGGGTCAGTCTCCAGACCAAGTCAAGTCACATCTGCAAATAACTCAGCAAGTGCTCACTTCCTTAGGATTCCTCCTCAGCCTTCCAAAGTCAGTTCTCGAGCCAGTACAGCTCCTCACCTTTATAGGGGCAGAGCTGGATACAATAAGGGCAAAAGCCTTCCTTCCCCTGGACAGGGCAAGGACCCTTATAGAACTGGCCTCTTCATTCACTCTTCGGGTGTCTCAACCAGCAAGGCATTTTCTGCAGCTCCTGGGCCACATGGCAGCCTCTACAGCAGTGGTCCAGGGGGCAAGATTCCAGATGAGGGACATTCAGTTCCACTTAAGGGCCTTCTGGTCCCAAAGAAAGGATTCCCTTACCAAACTAGTCCCAGTGACTCGAACCCTGATCCAGGCTTTGCAATGGTGGCAGGATCAGGACAATTTGAGACAGGGAGTTCCTTTTCTCACTCAGTCTCATTCAGTGATACTCACCACAGATGCTTCCCTGCTGGGCTGGGGATCTTACCACCCAAGGGATGTGGTCACCTCAAGAATCTCTGCTTCACATTAATCTCTTGGAACTCAGAGCAGTGTTTCTGGCACTGCAAGCCTTTTCCAAATCTGTACAGAACAAGGTGGTCCAGATCAGAACAGACAATACCACCACAATGTGGTACATCAACAAGCAAGGAGGCACTCGGTCTACGGCCTTGTGCACAGAAGCAATGAAGTTGTGGTCTCTGGCTTATTCTCTGAAAACCTCTCTGATAGCAGTTCACCTCCCAGGGAAGGACAATGTCCTAGCAGATGCTCTCAGCAGGATATCCCAGGGCCATCACGAATGGACCCTAGATCCCCTAGTTTTGGAAGTGATTTTCTCGAGATGGGGCACTCCACAGATAGATCTTTTTGCAGCCCCAGACAATCACCAACTTCCTCTCTTTTATTGCAGAACCCCAGTCTTGGGCTCTGTCCCCCTGGATGCTCTGATTCTAAATTGGGAGGGGAAGTAGTCTGAGTAACAAGCTTCCTGAATTAGTGGCCTTGATGAAGGAGGAACATCTGGATATCGTGGCAGTCACAAAAACATGGTTCACACAAAACCATGACTGGGACTTAAACATACCAGGATACACTATCTACAGGAGGGATAGAGAGGGTAATAGAGGAGGAGGAGTAGCTCTTTACATAAGGGAAGGAATCAAAGCAGCAGAACAAAAGGGAAAACAGGGAGGAGAAGAAGCACTGTGGGTAAATTTGGAGACCTGCAATAGCACCACAATCCACACAGGGGTTGTATACAGACCCCCTTCTCAGAGGGAGGAAATGGACGAGGAAATGATAGAAAGTATACTTAGTAAGGCAGAAAAAGGGGAGATATTGCTGATGGGCGATCTGAATATGCCAGATGTTAACTGGAGTGCATTTGCAGCAGCCACTTCGAAGAGTGGGGTTATTCTAGATGCCCTAGAGGGGGCATGCCTTAGACAAGTAGTATTGGAGCCCACTCGAGAGGGAGCAATCTTAGACCTGGTTCTCTCAAATGGAGATGAAGAGAGGATCACAGATGTAGAAGTGGGTAGCCATCTGGGAACTAGCGACCATCGAACAGTATGGTTCACAATAAACACTGCAATAGAGTCAAGCCATACAAAGGCAAAGGTACTGGACTTTAGGAGGGCTGACTTTGCCAAAATGGGTGAGTGCCTAAGGAATGCACTAGCAAATGGGCAGGAAGGAGGGGTGGAAGAACAATGGGGAATAATAAAAACTGCCATCACAGAGGTAACAAGCCTTTGTGTGAAGCAAATAAACAAAACTAAATGATGTAAGAAGCCACTATGGTTCTCAAAGGAAGTGGCAGTGCAGGTTCAAGAGAAAAAGAAAGCTTTCAGGAAGTACAAGGAATCACAGAAGGAGCAGGACAGAGAACTGTATCAGTTAAAGCAAAAGGAAGCTGGGAAGGCAGTCAGAACAGCAAAGGCCCAAACTGAGGAAAGATAGCCAACTCAGTTAAGAAGGGGATAAAACCTTTATAGGTACATCAGGGACGAAGGAAGACCAAGGGAGGGATAGTGAGGCTTAATAAAGGGGAGGGTGGGCAGAGGGTGACTGTGAAAAGGCAGAGATACTAAACAAATATTTTTGCTCTGTATTTACAAAGGAAGAGGGGGAGGTACCTAAAACAAACAGTAGAAACACTCTGGATACAGAAGTTGATACCAGCCCATTTACAGAAGAAAGGGTTCTGAAAGAACTCTTAAAACTGAAGGTGGACAAAGCAATGGGGCCTGATGGGATTCATCCCAGAATTCTAAAAGAACTAAGGGTGGAATTAGTGACACCACTGACTACCCTGTTTAACAAATCATGGGAGGATGGTGTGGTACCTGAGGACTGGAGGAGGGCAGATGTGATTCCCCTTCACAAAAGTGGGAGCAAGGCAGAAGCAGGAAACTACAGACTTGTTAGTTTAACCTCAGTGGTAGGGAAAATGATGGAATCACTTCTGAAGGAAAGAAGTGTCGAGTATCTAGAGGCCAGAAGGGCACAGGACCCAAGGCAGCATGGATTCACAGCGGGAAGGTCATGCCAGACAAATCTGATAGATTTCTTTGACTGGGTGACCAAAGTAGTAGATCAGGGAGGGGCTGTGGACATGGCCTACCTAGACTTTAGCAAGGCATTTGACACAGTCTTACACAAAACATTAATATGCAAGTTAGCTAGCCTGGGAGTGGGTCCCAAGATGACAGCCTGGGTAAAAAATTGGCTGGAGAATAGGACACAGAGAGTAATAGTAAATGGAGTCCACTCTGAAGAAAAGGGGGTTACTAGTGGGGTACCACAGGGTTCAGTATTAGGACCGGTCCTCTTCAATGTCTTTATAAGCGAAATTGCAGAGGGACTGGAAGGAAAAGTATGTCTCTTTGCAGATGACACAAAGATCTGCAACAGAGTTGATGCACAAGGTGGGGTGGAAAGGATGAGAAGGGACTTGGCAAGGTTAGAGGAATGGTCAAATGTATGGCAGCTTAGATTCAATGCTAAGAAGTGAAAGGTAATGCACCTGGGAAACAAAAACCCAGGGGAAGAGTACACAATGGGGGGTGAGATACTAACAACAACAAAAATGGAAAGGGATCTGGGGGTAGTCATATCAGATGACCTAAAGGTGGGCAAGCAATGTGAGAGGGCAGCAAGGAGGGCTGGGGGGATACTGGGATGCATAGGGAGAGGCATCACCAGTAGAAAACAGGAAGTTATTATCCCTCTGTACAGACAGCTGGTCAGACCCCATCTGGAGTACTGTGTGCAGTTCTGGAGACCAGTCTTAGCAAAGACATAGACAGGATGGAAGCTGTCCAGAGGAGGGCAACTAAAATGGTGCAGGGTCTGCACCGAAGACATATGAAGAGAGACTTAAGGAGCTAATAAGTATAGCCTCGAGGAAAGGAGGGAGGGGGGACATGATAGAAACTTTCAAGTACCTCAAGGGAATCAACAAAGTCCAAGAGGGTAGCATCTTTCAAAAAGAGGTGTGCAAGAACAAGTGGTAACAATTTGAAGATAGAGGGGCAGCTCAGAGGTAATTTAAGGAAGTATTTTTCACAGAGAGGGTTGTGGATGCATGGGCAGCTTCCGGAGGAGGTCGTGGAGTCAAACAGTGGTGGAATTCAAGCATGCATGGGACAGTCATAAGGCAATTCTAGGGGTTGGGGGTAGAAAGAAGTAGGCTGCTGGTTAACTAGGATCTGCAGCTTATCCAGTAGGAAGGGAAATGGGCAGACTGGGTTGGCCAAGCGGTCCTTATCTGCCATCAAATTCTATGTTTCTATGTTTCTATGTAAGTTCCTGTATGCTTTTCCCTCCTTCCCTCTCCTGTTCAAAGTGCTAGTCAAGATCAGGTCTCAACCATGCAAAGTGATTCTGATTGCTCCAGACTGGGCCAGACAGCCCTGGTACCCACTGTTGCCGTCCTTAACAGTCCACCTTCCCCTGTCTCTTCCCAGGAATTACAACCTGTTGACATCCTCTCAGGGGAGTATTTGGTATCCGAACCTCAAATCTCTCAATCTCAAGGCATGGCTCTTGAACAGTTAGAGTTTGCTGATCTACACCTTTCTCAAGGGGTTCTGGATATCCTTAAAGCTTCTCGGAAGCCTTCCACCAGAAAGACTTACAACTCCAAATGGAAAAGGTTCACTATTTGGTGCTCTAATAAGCATATTTCTCCAGAATCTGCTGGGTTGCCTACAGTCCTGGTCTATATGGTTCATCTTAATGGCTTGGGACTTAGGCCAGCTACACTTAAAGTGCATCTGGCAGCTGTTTCTGCCTTCTTGTCAGTAGGCAAGCCCTCTCCTCTGTCAGCCCATCCTGTGTTTTGTAAGTTCTTCAAGGGATTGCTGCACACCAATCCCTCCTTTAGGGACCCTGCTTCTGCTTGGGACCTTAATGTTTGCATTGCTCAGCTTATGCAACCACCCTTTGAGCCTTTGTCCTCTGCAGAGCTTAAGTACTTGACTTGGAAAACTGTGTTTTTTGGTAGCCATTACCTCTGCCAGGCGTATCAGTGAATTGCAAGCCCTGTCAGTGGAGCCTGATTTCATCTCTTTAAATAGAGATAAAGTGGTCCTAAGAACTAACAGGAAGTTTTTGCCTAAGGTGGTTTTAGATTTCCACCTTAATCAGTCTATGTCTCTCCCTGTTTTCTTCACTGACCATTCCTCCTCTGGAGAGAGGAGGCTGCACAGCTTGGATGTTAAAAGGGCCCTCAGCTACTACATAGAGCGCACCCAAGGGTCACAGGTTTGAGTCCCTCCAGTTGTTCCTCACATGTGGAGAGGTCGGTAAGGGCAAACCTGCCACTAAAAGATCTATTGCCAGGTGGATTGTCTCTTGTATACAATTCTGCTATGAAAAACTGGGTAGAACCCCATCCTCAGGCCTGAGGTCTCACTCTACTAGAGGTACAGCTGCTTCCCTGGCTGCTGCCAGGGATATTCCTATCTTAGAAATTTGTCAAGCAGTCACCTGGAAAACAGTCCATACATTCACCAAGCATTACTCTCTGGACATCCAGGCTAGGAGTGATGCTCGGTTTGGCACAGCAGTACTTCAGAGCCTATTCCCAAAGTAGGTTCTGTCCCTCCTCCATGGAGGTACTGCTTGGTAGTCTACAATAGTCAGAATACAGCAAGACTTCATGTTGTTTGAAGAAAAAATTACTCACCTTAGTAATGTTGTTTCTTCTAATGGAGTCTTGCTGTATTCTGACCTCCCCTTGCCTCCCCTCTCAGAACCTGGTTTTTGGGATGTGGGTGGGCAGGAGCAGTGTTGGCACCCTAGAGGTGCCCCTTTTTCACCCTCCTTTATTTTGGGTGTGTGTTGTGTTTTGTGTTTTGGGTTTCCTGACTTGAGCCTTTGCTTTGAAACCAAAAAACCCTTTTTTAATAAATTTAGTTGCCAGTTGGCTAATGTGAGTTTTACAGTTTCCACACAGAACTTCTAGTGAGTATTGCTCGTAATGATCAGACGGTTGGAGTTTAAACAACAGCAGACAGAGTCTTCAACCAAGCTCACACTGAACGTTCCATGCTGGCCATGGAAAGTTAACTCTTTGTTCTCCGGGGCAGTTGAAAGGCAGGACCTAACTGCAATAGTCAGAATACAGCAAGACTCCATTAGAAGAAACAACATTACTAAGGTGAGTAATATTTTCTTCTTCAGCCTCATTTCTCTTTGAGGTGCTTTTCTGGCTGAAGGGAGCCCGAGGCAACATGTTTATACTGACCTGTCTCCTGCTGGTGGCAGAAGGTCCAAGAAAGGGGGACCACACCATCCCTAAGCCAGGGTTCCACCTCAATAAATTCACTCTTGGGGGGAAAAATGCTCAGAAGGAAGTTACTAACTGTCAAGCAATAGAAGAGTCATATCTCACCTGCCTATGGCCCAGGTCCTGTTCAGTAAGGCCCTACTTGTTACCCGCGGTAAGTTCAGCCATTCCAGGATCCACCCAGTGTTCGAGCCAGTGTTTGTCTAGGATGCCGTCGATAAGAGCCATAAGTCTGTAAACTGATATGGTGGGGCCCTCTGCTGAGGCCTGGTGAGCAGGTTGATGTGAAACATATTTTTTTTTAAAAAAGGCGTGCAATAAACTTCAGTGCTGACAACTGTCTGCAGGACAGCAAAGAAGGAGGATGAGTTTTGGTGGGCTGATGGTTTTATATGTGGCTGTGGACGGTGGGAGCTGCAGTGGACTATGGGATTTGCAGCCTAAGCGATGTCAGGACCTGTGGCCAAAGTGTTTCTACCATATTTCTTTGCTGCTGTGTGGAGTAATAGAAGAGGAGAGCAGGAATAGGAGACAGGGCTTCCAGATTTACAGGGATTCCTGTATTTTACAGGGATTTGGAGCCATCTATAGGAAAATTCTTCCCATGGACCTACAGTGATTATAGTGGAAAACAGAGCAATTTAGTTTTCATAGGAAATAATGTAATCTACAGGAAAATCTCCCTGGAGTTGCAGGGAAAATGCACAATCAATCTGGGAGCACCGAGGAGCCTCCGTGTTGTGTGATAAAGTTTGACTAGCAACATGGAGGAGACATTTTTCATAATATATCAAAATCAAGTGCATCCAGTTGGGCAGATTTTTATTTCTTCCAACATGACGTACCTGTTTAGAGGCACAAAGAAACAGCAGTATTATAGATAAGCTGATGCATGTGCTGCACTGCCACCCTGTGGTTACTATTTAATATACTAGGTTTACATGAGCTGGTGATCGATTACCTTGTCTTTGGTTCCAGGTAATTGATCACAAACTCTGTTTCCGTTTACATGAAGGGCAGCAATCAGTGCACCCAGAAGAGAATGGATTCTCGTGTAGGATAATATTCCATCACAACGCAATTGATTACTATGTAATCAGTTTTACCATATATATGTAACCCCCCTGCAAATGGGGGTTCCCAAAAGACTTCCAGGAGCTTGCTTGAATGCTCCGAGCCTGAATGGTGTTTGGTGTTTAAGCCATTTATCTGTGAGTGTTTTTAGAGCCTCTGTTACTGTCTCTTTAAGAGCTGTCTGCTTGCAGACATAATTAGTTTGTATGGGGGACTGTGTGTTTCTCTGCTTGAGTCCCACTCGAGCTGCTGCCAGTTCACTCCGTTTTTGCAGTCACTAGGAGTGCAAAGGGAACCTATCTGAAAGATGTAACTGTTTGCCAGAAATCATTTAGAGTAATAATGAAAATACAGTTTGTTTAACCTGCTTTTCTTTGCAATCAGAACTGTGTTTGCCTAGTTCCCCATTCTAGTTTTGAACTGCTGAACTGGACCAATCAGTGTGGGTTAAGAGAGCTCTAAAATGGTGCCTGTGGACGAATCAGAACTTGGACTCGTAATCTGAGCCAGCCACAAGAGGATTGTATGGGCAGTGACTCTGGGAAATGTAGTTTGGACTTCGGCGCCTTTTTGCGCCAACAGAGGGAGTCTATTGTGAGTGACAGCCAATCCAGCCAAGAACTGGGAGGAACTCAAAGGAAGTGCCCGGTTTTGTTTACTGGAGTTTCAGTTTAGCTCTGGCAGTGAAGAGGAAGGAGCTCTGTGCTCCTTGATTGCACAGTTTTAGTTGGGAAGCGGTAAGAGCCCAAGTTTTGGTCTGCAGCTTGTGCAAGTGCTTGTTTGACTGAATCTGACCTGTGAAGAGAATCAAGGAGATCTGAAAAGTAGAAACCAGGCTCACCCTGTAGAAGACTGGAGAAATTGCTGAATCGCGCTCGGTCTGTCAGGAACTGAATCTGCTGTGTGTTCTCCCGGGTACTATGCAGTAATTGCGATCGGGATAGAGAAGCAGCCTGCCTGGTATAGTACTTCTTTTTTCCATATAAATGTGTATAGTGCTAGTGGGGACTCGCGTTTCAAATCCCCTGTTCAGTGAATTGAGTGCATGAAGCTGCAAGTAAACCCCAGCTTAATCCAGACTACATCCATTTGCTCTGAACTGCCTTGGGGTCCAGTCACATGGACCTTGTCCACATGGTCTGCTCCGCCTGGCAATCCAGGACAATCTGCCTTCCATTCAGTTTCAGCAATGAATCTGTGAGTACAAATCAGGGTAGCTCCCTGCCATCATCTAATTGCAAGTGTTCCATCTGATTACTTTTCCTTTCTTTCCCCATGAACTGAGCCTACCGGCTCCAGATTACAATTTGGGTATTGTGCATGCAATTTCCATCTTCAGGGCCCCAACCAGCTGCACCAAATAGGCTAGCCTCTTATTGCCTGGGTACCCAGTAAGAGTGACATTAGGGACATTTGGGATTCTGAAATATGTGCACAGTACTGTGATTATTAATGCGTTTAAACTATTTAACCTGATTTCCCCCTGTCCTTGTTATATCCCCTAAATAAATCAGATCTGTTTGTTTCAGCAAAGTTACACTGCCTGAGGTATTCGCCTATGTTAAAGTGTTGTACTGTGGTTTTGCACTCTATCATCTTGTTTTAGGGAGTCCCAGGAGTCACACTGACGAACCAGTCCTGGGGTAAGTGTATACTGTGAAGGTAATTCTGATATATTGTGTGGGCCTCTAGTGGGAAGAAAGGGGGGTCGCAGTGTCCCAGAGGGCTGTGACCAAGTTAGTTTAACTATTGCAAACCCTGACCTCTGGGTGGAGGCACCCGCCATCGGATCCAGGCCCCGCAACCTGTTAGTGGCAAATCAGGCAGGGGTAGTAGCCCTTGGGATAGCACCATCTAGGGGTTACATATATAAATGGGGTACCAGTTTATTGAGCATGCGTGTTGGATCATTTCCAGATCCAATCATATCTACGTAGATTCCGAGATCAATCCCAACTACTTGGAAAGCACTGTTTACATGCAAGGTTAGAACCAATTACAAAGTAACGGATTACTAGTTTGTAATCAATTCTAAACTTGCAAGAAATGGGGTACTTGATTGCTATGTAATCAATTTTACCTGGCTTGTAAACGGAGTACAAGTTTACTGAGCATGCGCGTTGGATCTGTTCCAGCTCCGCTGGCATCTACATGGCTTTTAAGAACTGAGGTCAAGGTAATCTATGCACTTGTTCAGTGCAATTGGATTGATTCCAGGATCATGGGAGTTGGCGGGCACACTCCGTGTACTTTGCTGAGTACAATAAAATCTGGAAAATCCTCAAAAGCACCATTTATATGCATGGTTAGAATCAATAACAAAGTAACTGGTTACTCTGTAATTGACTCCAACCCTGTATGCAAACTGGGTAACAGAGGTTCAGGATGCTTTTATAGGAGTGAGCTGATGTTCCTTATGGTGGTGTCTCAATAAAGAGAGTTGTTGAAGACTAAGACTGGGGAGGTGTGTTTCTCTTACATGGTGCCAGAAGTACAACTTTCTGTTAAAAAAGTCTTTTTTTTAAATCAAGCAAACTTTATTTCGATGTTTTAAAATTAAAAAAAAAAAAATCACATTACATGCAGACAATTTTTTAATTAAATTGCATTCCCCCGTTTCACTTGTGTCCCTGGTGCTTTTTAATTCAGCTACGGCGCCAGAAACTGGTGAGGCGGCACATAATCGGCATTTGACTGCAACTGCATTCTTAGTGTGCAGGGTGCCTTCTCGATCATGCGAGCAGTGGCTGTGTGATATACCGGCTGCTCACAACTAGATCTTATGAGTCCTTCCGGGCTCATTCAAACAGGGAGACCTGGGAGGAACGGCAAAGTGCCACGGAGACTGGGCGGACACCAAGAAACAGCAGGAGACACCCGGAGGCACGACAGGTAAGCCCCCACCAAATGGGGGGGCATTACACATACGGACAAATATACATGTAACAGCCTTCCAGACAACCCCCAACCTTCCTCCCTCAACAGACACTCAAAATCCCTCGAGAAGAACATTGGGCAGAAACTTTATAAACACTGACAGGTTCAGGCAGAAATGAGTAAACTTAACTCTCAGAACCCTTCAATTTTATTAGTCCTGCAGAATGGCCAGACTGGAAACAAAGGTTTTCAAAATTCAGGATAGCCACAAAGCTGAAAAAAGAAACGGGAGATGTTTAAGTCAACTCAGTTATCTGTGCAATGGCAAGGGAAGCTGAACACATTTTCAAGTCCTTCCACTTCACCAGAAAATAATGTGAGGATGACTATGATGCATTTCTTCAAAATTGTGATGAATACTTTATTCCCAAAAGAAATGTAATACTGCACGTGAAAAGTAGAGTTTTATCAATGCTGCCAAAGTAAATGGAGACGGCTTAGGCTTGTGTGAGAAGCCTTTATGAATTAGCTGAGAACTGTGAGTTTGGGGAGGGCTAAAGGGAACATGTCAGAGAAAGAACTGTTAGGAATTTGAGACAAGAACCTGTTGAGAAATGGCAAATGGAAAAAAACAACAACATTAAACTGCACAATAGAAATGTCTCAACATCATGAGTTGGTTAGAACAGAAGGTTATGCTCAGACAGTTTAAGACCTAGTATACGGCCTAAAACTAATTCTAGTTTTTAAAAGCTGTCAGCTATTACCTTTTATATCTGAGGTACTTCATCTATTCCATCTGGTTAATTAGATTTTTTACCTGATGTTAGCAGGTGTGATGAGTGGAAATGCACTCTGCTTGGCAGCTGATGTATGCAGTCCTTTTTCTTCCATTACATCATCAGCATTGTGACCTCACTGACTGTGACATCTCAGCTGCTCAAAAAGAGCCACTCATTAGCTGCCAGGTCACCCATCTGTGATGTCACAGTCAGTGAGGTCACAGTGCTGATGAGGTAGTGGGGAACAACATTAAAAATATGTCCGCTATCAGTCAAAGTGCTATTCTACACATGCAGATTAATACTATCACATAATAAAGTTTCTAATGGGCACAAGGAAAAATAAAAATATTTCAGAAATCAAAAGCTACAACTACTTCTTAAAATTTGTAACAGTTTTCTCTCTGCTATTTTTGGTCCCACTAGCCCTTTAAGGGCCTGCATGAGATTTCTTGCAAGGCTGAGAGAAATCGTACAGCACCAGTGTACAGAAAAGGAACAGGACAGATTAGCCGTAATGTAGTGCAGCAGAAATCCAGTATCTAGCAGAGGCTGATGTGCACTATGTGTAACCATGAGCAGTCGTGTACTGATTATTACAAAAAAAACCGCTACCTGATGAAAATGTATAAAGAAGGCCCATTATGCTGTGGTTTGTCACACCAAAACTGTGCAGGAAGTAATGGGCCATTATTGTGCTGTAGTTTGTCACACTAAAGCTGTGCAGGAAGTAACAGCAAAGTTAATGATTTTCATTTTGGGGTCATTGACAGGAGAAAAGGATTCAGAATCACCTTGGAGAGGGAATATAAAATATGCAACATGAACAAGATACTGCATCTGGGAGCCAGAAACCCGGGCCAAGAGTACACCCTTGGGGGGGGGGGGAATGCTACAAGTCTCAATGGCTGAGAGAGACCTGGGGGTGGTGGTGGATGTCAAGATGAACAACTCTGAGACTTGTAGGAGGGCAGCGGCCAAGGCCAACAGGATGCTGGGATGTATTGCTAGGGGGATCACCTCCAGAAGGAGGGAAGTGATACTCCGCCTGTATAACTGCTTGGTGAGGCCGCACCTCGAGTACTGCATGCAGTTTTGGAGGCCACACTTAAAGAGGGACATTGAACTCCTGGAGAGGGTCCAGAGGAGGGCAACCAAAATGATCTGGGGCTTGGAGGAACAGTACCTATGGGGAGAGGCTCGAAGAGCTAAATATGTACATATTGGAAGAGAGATGGGACCAGGGGGACATGATAGAGGTCTTCAAGTGCATGAAGGGGTTAAATAGGGGAGAAGCAGTCAGGGTGCTCTGAAGGGGGGGCAACTAGAGGGCATGGGTAGAAGCTGGAGGGGGGAGATTCAGGAGAGAAAGGAGGAGGTGCTACTTCACTGAGATGGTGGTGGAGCCATGGAATGCACTGCCCAGGGGGCTGGTGGAGGCAGAGACGGTGGAGGGGTTCAAGAGGGGGTGGGACAGGTACAGGGGAAAGGTTCTGGATGCAAAGTCCTGTGCAGTGGGAATACCTGGGACTGGGAAGGGAGAAGCCAGAGAGGATGAGGGGGGCAGCAAGGTCAGCTCTCAGGGTGGGGGCTGACCAAACAAGTAGACATGAAAGACCATTAGGCCTATTCTGCTGGCATTTTAGTATGTTAGTATGTTAGTAACATTAATGTTAAGATTGACCCTGGGGCAGATACATCAGTAATGTCAGAGCTGATGTACAATACCATGAATCCACATTCACAGCTGCAGTTCACTAATGCTATTCTTGATTCCCCTGGGGTAGACTTAAATGCAAAAGAAGATGTGTTGCACAAACAGAATTGAAAGGCAACTCATATTATTTACACTGTTTTATGGTGACCAATAAGATTGATAACCTGTTATCTATTCTGCCTTGCCTTGGTGGCAATCCTCCCCTTTCCTACTGTCCTCTCTTTTTCTAACTAAACCCACATTCCTGTTCCATCCCTGCTTGAAGCTGCTGATTGACTTGGCCTTTACCACTTCTTCTGGTGTTTATTCCACTTCTCTACAATCCTTTCTGTGAATAAGTGCTTCTGGACTTCCTTCATGACTCTGAATCCCCCCCCCCCCAGCCAGTTGTAGTCCATTCCTTCCTGCCAGCTGTGGTGAATTCCCTCTCATCTCTGTGTTTAAATTCAGCCAGACTAGTTCCTTGGTGTCTAATCTATTTACTCCATGCAGGTTGTAGGTTTCAGTCATGTAACCCATTCTCCCCTTTTCACTAAGGTGTACATGTTTATGTCCCGTGTCCTCTCCTCGTATGTCTGATCTCTAAGGCCATGCACTACCTTAGCCATCCAGTCTTGTACTGCTTTCATCTTGTTGCAGTCTTTCCTCAGGTGTGTGTGGGCTCCAGTACCTTTCACAGTATTCCAGGTGTGGCTGCTGCAGTGACCTGTACAGAGGAAGGATCACTTCTCACCTTCTACTGCTCATCCCCCTCCCTATGTATCCCAGCATTCTGTTTGGTTTGCTCACTGCCCTGTTGCAGTGTACAGATGTTTGTAGGGTCTCTGATAAAATCACCTATAAATCATTTTCTTCTTGAGCACTATCCAGCACCATCCATCCAATTTTTTATTGCTCCCTTGGGTTCCTTTTCTCAGTATCCATTACTTCAAATTTTTTTAGCGTTAAAGTTCAGCTGATGAATCTTGGAACAGCTCTCTAACCTGCCCAGATCCTCCCTTAGTTCCCGTCTCCCTTCCTCCTTGTCTACCCTTGGCAGATCTTTGTGTCATCTTCTGAGTTGACCAGCCTCCTGTGGGGGGCTGAGTCAAAGGCTTTGCTGAAGGCAGGGTACACTATATCAGTTGCCTGCCCCTTTGTCTACTGCTTTAGTAACTCAGCTGAAAAGCTCAACCAGATTCATCTGGTAAAACCTTTGCCTTGCAGACCTATACTGTATGGGGTCATGTAGCTTATTCCCTTCTAGGAAGTTCACCAGATCCTCCTTCAATAGAGAATCCATGATCTTCCCCACTATAAACGTTAAGCTGACTGGACTATATCTCCCTGAATCATCCTTCTTCCCACTGTTGTGTAGTGGAACCACATCTGCTGACCTCCTGTCCTTAGGAACCACTCCCGTGGCTAGACAACTATTCAAAATGTCTGCTAGTGGCCCTGCTATAACTCCTGCTACCTCTTTTAGCATCCTTGGATATAAGCGGTCAGGTCCCAGAGGTTTATCTTCTTTCAGCCTTGCTAGCTTTTCCAACACCCTTTTCTCTGTTATCGGGACCTTTTCTCCAGTGTCTTTGCTCCCTCCCTTCCTAATCCCACAATCTGGCAGTGGCTCACCCTTCTCCTTAGTGGTACCCGGTTAGATTAGTGCTACATGAATAGCACCAAGCATGAGAGTGCTAGTTCCTATAGTGCTACCACGGACAGCGAGCAGGGATGTAGAGCACTTGCGATATGTGCTCCCCTGGTCACTGTCAATGGTGCTGCTACAGGACAAGGGCAGCAAAATACCAGAGGCTGGCTGAACTACTCCTGTGGCATGGGGGGCTGGGGCATGGAGCAGCTCATCCAGGAGGCAGTGGAGGCCAGGGTTCTAATCCTGGTCTCCTAACATTTTTCCAGAATCGGGACTTTGATTTTTTACAAGGAACCTTGGAAACAGTTTCCCATAGTCACACAGGTTTTAACTTTCCCTGTGATCCGCTTCCCCCCCTGGAGGGAGAATCTTTAAGTAAGGTGGGGCAGAGTGATGGCATTTCAGCTGCACTGTTCTAGCTGATGGCATTGTGGTCTGCTATATTCAGATCCAGTGCCCTCCTTAGCAAATACCGAACAAAAATAATAATCGCTCAGTATCTTTGCCTTTCTCTTATCCCCTCCTCTCACCCCTCATTGCTCTTAAGTCTCACTATATCCCTTTGACCTTGCACTTTTCCTGGATATACCGGAAGAATGCCTTATCCATCTTTTTCACCCTGTTGCCATCTGGAGCTCTGTCTGTGCTTTGGCCTACCCACCTTTCTGGTAGTTTCTTCCAGATACTGTACCCTGTCTTCCTCCCATTGACTACCCTTACACTTAAAAAATGCTCTGTGTTGGCTCTTACTGCTGCCTTTTTGAAGGCTGTGAACCACATTCACCCCTTAGCACTTTTAATCTTGGACACCTTTAGAATGGAGCCACCTGACACTTCTATCATCGCCTTTTTACATTTTGCCCACTTTTCTTCTGTGTCCCCTACCTTCACTGTGTCCTTCATGCTACTCTCCAGTTTTTCTTTTATTTTGACAGAGTCCCCTTTTTTGAAGTCCCATACCTTTATTTCTTTTTCCCCTTTGCCTCTCCCCACCTGGACCTCCAAAGCTACTGTCCTGTGGTCGCTGGAAATGAGTAGTTACAGGAGTACTATGTTCTGAATCCTCTCACTGTTGGTGAGCACCAGATCCAGTAGGGCCTCCTCCCTTGATGATCCCTGAACTAACTGCTCTAGAAATGCCTTCTGGCAGACATTCACCAGAAACTGATTCTGAGTACTAGCAGCGATTGGAACTTTCCAGTCCATGTCGGGCATGTTGAAATCTCCAACCGCCACCACTTTCCCCAGTCTTGCTGCCCCTCTTAAGTGTCTCTCCCCATGTGGATCTAGGCCTGGTGATCTGTAGACCACCCTGATCCAGATTAGATTCCCCTTCCATGTTCATGCTAGTACCCACAGGGTTTCCAGTTCTCCTGACCCTCACAGACTACCTTTTTCTATAGCTTCAATCCCCTCCTTGATATATAGCACTACTCCTCCTTCTTCCCCGACCTTTGCCCTGTCCTGTCTAAATAGGGTGTAGCCTGGTATGGTCATGTTCCAGTCACTGTTCGAGGTTGTCCATGTCTCTGTTACTGCCACCAGCTCATGTCCACCCTCTGTGACCAGTGCCTCAAATTCTAGCATTTTTTTCCCATACTCCTAGCAGTGGTGTATGTCATTTTTCAACATTTTCCCCTAACCCCCTTTCCTCTTTTCCATGAGTTTACTTTATCCTGCTTTTTTGTTTGGAAGGTGTTACTCTTTATAAGGATGACATCTTAGTCTAAGGACTATACCCATACCCTGATAGCATAAAGGCTATTCTGGAGCTACAGCCACCAAGCAATATAATTGAACTAAGGCAAATCCTGCCCATCACAAACTATCTGGGATGATACTTACAGATCCTTCCAATTGTTTCCAGGCCACTGAATGACTTGCTGATCTTAAAATTAGCTCAGCACCAGGGTCTAGACAAGACAAAGGCCTTTGTAGAAGTCAAGGGACCAGATCAATGCTCCAGTATTGGTGTTCACTGGCATTTCTAAGTCAAGAATTGTGTGCACTGGCCCTAGCAGTTTTGATTTAGCTGGTGTATTACTGCAGCAAAAGGGTTTCGTTTTGTAGCCAGTTGCCTTCTGTTCCAGGGCTTTGAATGCTACAGAACGCAGATAGGCACAGATTGAAAAAGAGTGCCTGGTACATGTGTGGACTTGTAAAAATTGTTCCCATTTCCTGTCAGTGAGACACTTTTCATCTTCTGACAGTTCCCAGACCTTTTTTACCTTTGATTAATAGAATCAGTTTAGACCAGGTGCCCTTGAGATGCCAACACTTGCCGATATGGTTAATAAATTTTAACCTCATTGCAGAACATGCACCTGGAACATGCCTTTTGATAGCAGACACGTTGTCAAGGTGTCCACTAACAGATCAACAAGCTACAACCTTGGAAGAGGATGTACAGGCATAGGTGGATTCAGTGGTAAAGGAGTGGCCTGCGTCAGAGTAGAAACTAAAGAAGATACTACTAGGTTATGGAACTGGAACTGTTATTCCTGAAGCTCTTTTAGGTGAGATACTGGACTGTATTCATAATGGTCATTTAGGACTGAGCAAGTCTCATGAACGGGCTAAACAGTCTGTATGGTGGTCAGGAATCAGCTTGACAATTAAAAGCAAAGATTCTACTTGACAACATTGCCAGGTCTTTAGAACCGTAAGACCTACTCAACACAGAAAACCTTTGATAACAACCCCGCTATCAGAAAGACCATGGAAGATGGTAGCTGCAGAACTCTGTGAACACAAAGGTCAGCAATACCTGGTGGTAGTCGACTACTTTTCACATTTCCTAGAGATACTACACTAACTGTCTGCAGCCTGTAAGATGGTGATAAGAGTAAATGCTGTGGCATTCCATATTAACTGACAGAAACATAGACTTTGTTGGCAGAAAAGGACTACTTGGCCCATCCAGTTTGCTAAGATGTTCCCAGCTTGATCTGTCTCTGCAGACCCTAACTGGTCTTTGGCAACCCTCCCTAACCCCTGCCTATTTCTTAATACACCGATATGTCTATCCCATGTATGCTTGAATCCTCCCAGTTTCCTGTTCCTGGCAACTACCACCCTTTAAGAAAAGAAATATTTCCTCACATCTCTCTTAATACCCCCAGCTTCCTCACATACCCACTGGTCCTGGTGCTCTTTCCCATTTGAAACAGACTCCCCTCCGGCTTTTTGTTCACCCCATGAGATACTTGTAGGTCTCTATCATGTCACCTCTTGCTCTCCTCTCTTCCAGGGTGCACATGTTGAGACCCTTACTCTTTCCTTGAAGGGCTTCTCTTGCAACCTCTGCACAATTTTAGTTGCCCTCCTCAGGACTGCCTCCACCCTGTCAATGTCCTTTCTGAGGTACTGTCTCCAGAACTGGACACAGTACTCCAGATGAAGTGTTACAAGCAAGTGATACAGTGGCAACACCACCTCTCTCCTTCAACTGGAAATACCTCTCCCTATGCATCCTAGCATCTCACTAGCCCTATCCACTGCTTTGTCACACTGTCCTGCCACTTTGAGGCCATCAGATAAGAACCCTTTCCTGTTTAGTGATTGCCAGTACCTCTCCCATCCTATACTCAGCACCTGGGTTCCTATGCCCTAGCTGCCTGATTTTGCACTTTTTGGCATTCAACCCCAGCTGTTATGCTTGTGACCACTCCTTGAGTTTCTGCAAGATCCCTGCACATTCTCTCCACACACCCCGAATGCCCACCCTATTGCAACTTTTTGTACCATCTGCAAAAATGCATCCCTTCCCTTCCAGTTTCTCTGTACTGTCACTTATGAAGGCATTGAAGAGAATCAGTCCCAGTACTGAGCCCTGTGGCACTGCACTGGTCACTTTTTTTGTACTTCCTGTTTATCGTTTTAAAGACAAAACAGTATACATACTCATGTACGATATCCATAAGATAGACAGTAGACATCTTGCTGACAATGCACAACGAGTGGGGTGACACAAATCATATCTCACATTCTGGTACAATAGGAGTCAGGGGAAATTAGCCAAAAATTGGTCTGAAAAAAACTCCAGTCCCCCAAAAAAGCCAAACAATGCCAGACGATTCACTGGTGAAGGTTATGTTCCATAGAGAAAAGTCACAGGGAGAAAACTGCACGAAACCAGTAGTGCTATTATCCAGTTCAACTATTAACATTAAAGGGAGAGAAAAAAGTTTTCCCACAACCCCCATTCCAAGCCCCACTGTAACATATAAGAAAAAAAGGCACTAGGCATATAACATCTTTCGAATACATATACTAACACAATTTGTGCATGCTACCCACAAGAGAACTGATTATACCCAGGGACCATGGGAAGAGGCAGAAACATAACAGCAGATACTATTGTCTACAACTGTAGGCAACCCCTGAAATCTGCCTGCTCCCATAGGCAAAGCAAAAAAGCCTTAAACCCCCATGCCAGATATTCCAGCAAAAATATAATAACTTTAGTAGATATATGTAGTGTCTCAATTTAGTCTCCTGGGGTGCACAACCACAAGATCCACTTAAAACATTTTTTCTTTCTACTCAGCCCTCATCTAATTCTAAGTTCCCCCAGGACACACTGTGAGATGAGCAACTAGTTGTTCAGTGTGCCCTTCCTGGTGAAACTCTTAAATTAATTAATTAATTAATTAATTAATAAATAAGTCCTTAGCTGCAGTCCCTTGGGCTGTCTCAGCCTAAAATTCAGACTCTGTCCATTCCACCCATCCATTTGCGTCTTTAGGGTCTGAAAATTGCCAGTTCTTCCCACCATAAGTGATATGAAGATGAGCTGGGAGTAAAAATGAATGGACTATGCCCAGAGCCCTTAATATGCGTCGAACAGCTTTGAATTGTTTCCTCCTAGTTCTTGTTTGGAAGGACAGATCGAGGAACATTTTGATGTCCTGCCCTTAAATGTTAATAGGGTATACTGCCCGAGCTCCTCTGAGAAGAACATCCCTCACCTCCAGTTCCACTGTTCTCAGAAGGACAGTCTGCAGTTGATTAGATGTTGCAGGCCGCTCTCTTGGGTTCACCTGATACGCTTGATAAAGAGCAGTCCACTCGAAGTCAGACAGTAATGTGAGGGTTTCTACGAGC
Source organism: Neoceratodus forsteri (assembly GCA_016271365.2). Classification (NCBI taxonomy): domain Eukaryota; kingdom Metazoa; phylum Chordata; order Ceratodontiformes; family Ceratodontidae; genus Neoceratodus; species Neoceratodus forsteri. Next base: position 609,515,583 of record CM057450.1, on the reverse strand, counting down.
CAGGTTTTCAAAAACCCAAGAAGGTGGATACCTTTTTCTCCTTCCAGTATCCCTATTAGGCATACATTCCCTGATCTTAGATCATTTTCCACAGCTTCCAGCCTCCCTCATAGCTGCCCATTTTTCTTTAGTAAGGAGAGCCATCGTGGGCTGTGCCACCAATGATCTTTTGTCCACACCAGGCACAGATCCCTTAATTGTGGTAATTGCCACATTGTGTGTCTTCAGCTTTGCCAAATTAATTTTTAATTTTGTCATCCATGGCTCTTATGGAGTCTAGAATAGTTTGCCAAGGAGGTTCATGTGGCGGACTCGTGAGTGAGGGCCCAGGTAATTCTGCTGCTAATCTGAATTGTACTTGTGGCACAGCAGGTCTCGGAGCCCCCGACATTGTTGCTGTTTATTCCTATTGCAACCCATATCGAGTTTGGTACTATTCAACAGCTGAAAACCTGCAGAATTCAGCATGTAAACCAGATTATTCTGCCCAGTGACTTTAGCCCCAAACAATTATAACTTTTTAAGAGCTGTAGAAGTGGAGCTGTTGAGAAACACATCTTGCCTGGAAGCTGGCTCTCTGCCCCCGCCTCCCCACTGGTCACTCTTCTATCATTTAAGTGAGTGCCGTTTACCACCAGTATCTGTCTCCTATTCATTAACCAATCTCTAACCCAATTAACCACTTTGATCCCACTCCTAGGCTGCTCAGTTTCCTTAACAGCCTCCTGTGCGTCATAGTTTTGAAGGCCTCGCTGAAGTTTCAGATAGGCCATGACCACTGGCCTCCCCTGATCTATTTTCCTGGTTACCAGTCAAAGAAGTCTGTAATATTTGTTTGGCATGACCTCTCCCATGAATCCTTAATGGCTGTGGTCTTGCAACCAATGGGATTCAAGATACTCTGCCAGTCTTTCCTTGCAGGATTTCCATTAATTTACCCATGACTGAAGTAAGACTGAGAGGCTTGTAGTTGCTAGCCTCCTCCCTGTTGCTGCTCTTATGTAGAGGGACCATGTCAGCTCTTCTGCAGTCCTCTGGAACCATACTTGTTTCCAGTGAGCTGTTGAATAAGGCCATCAGTAGGGCGGCTAGCACCTCCCTGGGTTCTTTTGGAACCCTTGGGTGCATTCCATTCAGTGTCATAGCTTTGTTCACCTTTAGAGCTGTGGGTCCCTTCAGGACTCTCTTCTCTGAAAATGGACTTACGGTGGAGTCACGCAATGCATCTGAGCATGTAGCAGCAAGACAGATTGTCCCCACCAGGATCGAGAAGTAAAAACTTTTAAAATCATGGCAGTTGTGTCTTTTTTGTCTTTACAAGTACCTAGTTCCTAAGTATAACTGCCTGGCTTGTGGATTGACTTAGAAATGGTCAAGGAGATAGAGATGGAGGGTGAAACTGGTGACTCATTTTGCCACACCACTGCCATTGCCAAAAAAAGACAAGACCTATGAAAATGAAGATGAATGAATCCCTAATCTCTCTGGAGACCCAGTCATTAGAAGCACTTACGTCGAAGTGCATCTTCAAGGAACTGAGGAATATAAAAGAGGCAGTTTTGGAATGCTTCAGTGACTATAACATTCTGATCAGACCTGGAGAAGATCAGCAGGAGGGTCAAAGGTACAGAAGTGAGAGTGAGCTCCATGGAAGACTGCCAAGACTGGCATGAACTGGATGTGATAGCATTAAGGCATGAAGTTACAAAGCTGGATGAAAATGCTGGAAGACCAGGAGGGTTGCAGTTGCAGAAAAAATGTAGTGCTGGTGGGGCTGCTGCAGCACTCAAGAGGGCCAGGACACTATCCAGTTTATACAGAAACTGTACCAAAAGCTTGCTGGATGGTGAGGAACCTCTCCACGTGGCCCAAATTACATAATTAAATGAGCGCACAGGGCACTGAGACTGCTCCCTCCTGATGGTGAATGACCTTGGCCAATAATATTTAGCTTTTGAACTACCTAGGCAAAGTCCATATATTGAGAAAAATGTGCGAGCTGAGAGAAGTGCAGTGGGAGGGCAGAAAACTGTTTCTATGTCATGATTTTCACTCCCAGGTTAGAGCAAAACAAACAAAATATAAGGAAATTAAACAGAAGTTGTGTGCTGCACAAATTAAGTTCAGAGTCATGTATCCAACAAAACTGGTGATATCCACCAATTCAGGCCAGAAGCAGTTCACCTCCATCGAGTAGACCAGGCAGGAACTACTGATGCTGCATTCAGACCTATTCCAAGCACCGAGACAAGGAGAGGCACCAGTGTCATGAGATCTGGGGAACGGCCACGAGGCATGTTACGGTAAGTCCAGCTTACCATCAAATTCTTTTATGTTGGATTGGCTATCCAAAGAGTATACCACATACAGTATGTAATAAAAAGCAGTTTTATTACAAATACTCATGTCAGACATGTGACAAAGCAATCACAAGGGAGCCTGTTTACCACCATTCCTTGAGTATGGTCTCTTTCTCTCTGAGAAGCTGGTGTGCATATAATTATATATGATAGATAACAGTGCAATTACAGATATGATAAACATACAGCATTGGGTAAGGCATGTAAATGAGGTGGCTCCCTTGGGCAATTACATAGGAAATAAAGTTGCAAAGTACGTAAGAATCTCAGAACAAAGAAAATGCATTGTGAACTATACGTTATGAACAAAGATAAGCAGAAATGCACACGGCATAATACTTTAGTATAAGACACAAATTACACATGATAATATGACTATATCAGAACACATATGTCAATCACTGATGAACCATAAAAGCCTTCTATCAGTGATAGTGGTCAGAACGCATGCAAAAGGAACACAGATAACCTAGGTAAACACATTACAATAAAAGATATGCATATCAAGTGTAATAAACATAAAACATGTATAAAACCATAAAATGATGTAAATATAATATACAACAGCAAATATCCGTGGCAAGCATAGTTCTAGTACCCATGCTTGTACGCTGGATACCTATATCTATATGTTAATGCAAAATAGCAATATCACAGTGCAGCAATGAGATTACTTATGGTATAAGCATGATATTAGTATATGGTAAAACCCAGGCATAACAGGCAGCAGTCAGAGCTTCAGAATGGAGCTGCGTTGTGGAGAATACATAATTGTTTCCTGTTGGTTCAGAGATGTTCTCTTCTGAAAGTTTCTACTATCTAATTGTTGTGTTTCAGTCGTATTTCCAGTTGAAGGCGAGAGGGTAAGTGTCTTACTCCATTTATGAGCTCAGTGCTGACTTCCACAAGGGTTTCTTATCAGCACTCAACATGGCAGTATGGGGCAGGGAAAAGTGTGCCAGTATCGTAGGCAATGCATTTTTCACCTTGGGAAACTAGCAGGACTGGTGTCCAGTGAATATTTTATGGCCTATGCAGCCAGTATAGTGTTATGCTTGTGCAGCTGTGCTAGTTTGGTTGTGGCCATTCGCAATCTCTATTCCAGAGGAATTACCACCCTGTAGGGGTACCAAAGGCAAGGAACCCTCGAAGAGGGTTCCACCCCTGAGAGGTGCCATGGGACAATTCTCATGGCTAAAGGTGCCTTAGGAAGGATCCCAAGGAGAGAAGTGCTGCCGCTGGAGGAGGAGGGGAGGATGGTGGGGCAAAGGAAAAAATGCTTCAGAAGGAGGCTGAGAGGAACTGCTTATATAGCTCAGGAAGTGGAAGTGGCTGGCTGCTTGTCCATTGAACTACAGGCCAAGTCTTCCAATTCAATGGCCTACACAGCCAGTATAGTGTTATGCTTGTGCAACTGTGTTAGTTTGGTTTTGGCCATTCACGCTCTTTATTCCAGAGGAATTACCACCTTGTAGGGGTACCAAAGGCAAGGAACCCTGGAAGAGGGTTCCACCCCCTAGAGGTGCCATGGGATGATTCCCATGGCTAAAGGTACCTTAGGAAGGCTCCCCAAAAAGAATGAAGTAATACAAAGCATATAAGCCAGCAGTAGTTGTGACGTAGTAGTAGATAAAGCATCAGGCAGCTCGATAACGTAATGAGATGCTCATATGTAATGAGATGCTCAGGTTTGCATGGCATGAGTTTGATGGTTTGCACTGAGAATGAGGGGATCCTCTAAGGAGAGAGGGAATGGCAGAGATACCATTCATCTCCATCCAACAGCGGAACCTACCTAAGAAATTAGGGAACACTACTAATGCTAACTAACAGTCATGACCTGGAGAACAGAGGAGAGAGAAAAAACCCCTGTGAGGAGGAAATATCTGGGGATCCAAGGTCTAGGTTGCCTTCTCTCCAGGCTTGGGATGTTTTATTTAGTGACAGCTCTGCTGCTGCAATTTGGAAACCCAATTAAAGGGAGGTATAAAATATTCCAATTTGGTGGACAGTTCTTACTCAATCCCTCTAGCGGGAACGCCGTGAAAGGTTGCGAGAGTGCTCTGTAACATCGGGGGCAGCCAAGGCGGGAGGAGGAGAGCAATGACTGCTGAGACACTCACCTGGCCTACCTGCCCTAAACACAAACCAGGTGAACCAGAGGCAGTCGTAGGGAGTATGCGGAGAAAGTGCCTTGCTAGGGAAATCACTAAAGATGATGGATAACCGTTGTAGTGGAACCACTAGAGCCAAAGGAGACTGGAGTAACCACCCTTCACAGTTAGTCTTAATTTCTACACCAGGAGCTGCTGTCACATTAGTGAACAGCTAAAGCCAAGCCTGGAGCGAGGACATTCTCAGCTATGGGCCAGGTGAGAAGGACCCTGCCCCTAGTCGGGCATGCTCAAGATGCAGACTTAAAATGCAGAGTGAGTCTATCGGCTGCAGGGAACCCTGCACCAGAATAGTATGGCTGGCATGCCCCAGAACTGATAAGGAGCTGAATGAGCATTAAGTGCTGAGACCTTGCAAAGGATGGATGCAGTAGTGAGTGCAGCAGACATCCTAGAGGCTGAAGCCGAGGGGATGGTGGTAGGCATGAAGCAAAGATTGCACAAGCAAGAGTGGTCCTGCACGTAGGTCAGTAAACAGTGTAGTAATAGTTGGATCTGCACACAGGTCTGCCAAACATAGTAGCAATGTAGCAACACTGTGAATAGTGGGGCAAGCCAGCCAGGCATTTCAAAAAGCCAATGAAGGTGACAAATACTCTGAGGATTATCAGTGGCAAAGGCAGGAGTTAGAACTTAAGTAAGTAGCCACATGGGGCGACGACTCCCCAAACACTTCCAAGTCCCCTCCGTAGGAAAAACAAGAAAGTGATGGAAAGGGCCAAGACCCACATGCAGTTATTGAAACTACAGCAATCAGCAGTAGCTTAGCTGACCTCAGAGTATAACAGAGTGTACAAACAGAGAGCAGCATCTGTATTGAGTACACTGGGTTCTTATAAACTTCAATAAACATAGAATGAAAGGAGGCACCATGCTCTGAAAGCAGCTATCACCTAGCAGTGCAATGAAACTGCAGCAATGAGGTAAGTAGAATGAGTTGAGAGAACATGATTGAGCTGCATAGCTATGGTTCAGTGTGAGCCTGAATCAGGTGAAAACAATTAAGTGCTGCATGGACAGCAGCTATGGTTGAGCTGAAACACACAGATAATTGTTGCAGTTGCATTGCAAATAATTTGAGAGGTGTGAGTAACTGAGAGCAAGTAAAATGAACTCAGGAGTAACTGAGCAAGTAGTATGAGTTCTGGAGTAGCAATATGGTAGGAGCAGAAATCCCAGAGGCTGAAGCCGAGGGGATGGCAGTAGGCAAGCTGAGAAACAAAACCCCCCAAAACAAAAACAAAACCAAAGACACACAGGAGAGCCCCAAAAGACAAAATCAAAACACACAAAACACGGAAAACCGGGAACAAAGACCCAAAAAAAAAAACAAAGACACAGACATGTAGAAAACAAGGAGAAAATGAGAGAAAGAAGCACACAGCCGTAGGCAAAATACAAACCAGAAGCAGGAAGACAAACAGAAGACCAGCAGAGACAAACAGAAGCAGCGGGGTTGGAGGCCCAAGTCAACCCGGCAGGCCCCAGCCAGCAGCAGGGACAGATGGACAGAGCCTCTGGCTAGCAAAGAAAAAAGTGCTTCAGAAGGAGACTGAGAGGAACTGCTTATATAGCTCAGGAAGTGGGAGTGGCTGGCTGCTTGTCCATTGAACTACAGTCCAAGCCTTCCAATTAGATGCAGGCATTGATTTGGGTGCACTGTTCTGGGCAAGATTTTATATTAACAACTGTACCTAATAGTACACTCCTGCCATCAAGCCAGCCCCCCTTACTTCCAGATTGATGGAACAATGCGGGCCACAAAAGTACAGCGAAATCACAGGCAGGCAGTACTGACTTTGTATGCACAATATGAATTTAATATCAGATTTTCTGCTCACAGGGCTCTTCACGGTTTAATGGTCCAGTACTATTCATAATCCCAGTAAAAGTTAAGCTCTGATACAGTAGCTTCATCATGTGTGATGGCTTTGAATACTGAGGTCCTGCAATCAATTATTCCAAGCCATGGACCTCCACATTATTACTAGGAGATACAAAGTTCGCAGGTCTAGTGAGGTGCATGGCTAGTGGGTGCAAATATGGTGGGGGAGAGTGCCCAATGAGATTGCAGGATATGTTCCTGAGCAGTAGTGATGATAGGTATGGGGAAATGCACAGTAGTAGTACACATCAAGGTTTGGGCAGGAATTAGTCGGGACCATCCCCACCAACCAGAAGCTGGCAGGCTGAAACAACTGTTTTGGCCAGACCATGCACCTCCAGCCGACAGACAGCATGTTATTAAATTTAAGGCTTGTATGTTTAAAGTACATGGCATTGTTTTTCCTGAAGTGAAGCATGGTCTCTACCTGTTCTGCTACTGGCCAGTCACTAACCGGACAGAGAGGAAAGTGGTCGTAAGGACCTGCCATTAGTGGTGAGCTCTGTGTTCTTTCATTCTGTGCTAATTGGTTTACCTATATGTGGTACTTGTTGGGGAACTGCTATGTGGGTCTGGTACATGTAACCCCCCCCCCTCGTCTAGGGGCATAAATCTTCGTCGCAGTTGTTCCAGAGGGCATAAGGAAGGACTACATCAAGCGCAACACCCGAGCCAGTGCACCCAAATAAGATAGGAAAAAATATCTGTCCTACTCTTGTCGACTTCATTTCCAGGTGCACTCTTGATCTCACCTCCATTCTGGATCTGTTTTAACCCCTGAGCACTGACCACTGGACCAGGATCTCTGAACTGCAACCTCCTGACTCTTCTGAGCCCCAGAGCCCCTTGATCTCCGATGCAGCCTGATGGATGCCTTCTGGAATTACGACTTATGAAATAAATTAGACACAAGGGAGGGGGCTTTCCATTTCATTTATTCCCATTCCAAACTTAAAGAAAGAATCATTGCCAAATTTCTTCCCAACTAGCCTCTTTATTTAGCTCCTGCATCCCAAATGATTCCAGGAATGCAAGGGTCACATCCTTCATAGAATAAATAAAGCAGCTTCATGGGGCTATCTGAACTTTTTTTTTACAAAATACCCAGGATGGACATACTGAGCAGCAAGAATGGTTTACAGGCAGAACAAACGGGGCTTCTTCACTCTAACCTCTTGGATGATTTACCCAAGGAACCTCCCTACTTAGAAAACCCACAGGCTCCTGGCTCACTGGCGCTGGTAAACCAAATCTTTTTTTTCTTTCTTATCTGGGTTACACATTCTCTGTCTGGTCTGGCACTGGTCGTTAGAAACATAGAAATAGAATTTGATGGCAGATAAGGACCGTTTGGCCCATCTAGTCTGCCCATTCCCCTACCTAATGGATAAGATGCAGATCCTAATTAACCAACAGCCTACTTCCTCCTAGACCCCACTAGAATTGCTGTATGTCGGTCCCATGTATTCTTGAATTCCCCCACTGTTTTTGACCCCATGACCTCCTCAGAAAGGCTGTTCCATGCATCCACAACCCTCTCCATGAAAAAATACTTCTTCACATTACCTCTGAGCCATCTCCCCTCTGTCTTCAAATTGTGCCCTCTTGTTCTTGCACATCTCTTTTTCTGAAAGATACTGCCCTCTTGGACTTTGTTGATTCTCTTGAGATACTTGAAAGTTTCTATCATGTCACCTCTCAACCTCCTTTCCTCAAGGGTATACATATTAAACTCCTATAGTCTCTCTTCATATGTCTTCTGGCACAGACCCTGCACCATTTGGGTTGCCCTCCACAGGACAACCTCTACTCTGTCTACAGTATGTCTTTGCGGAGATGGGATCTCAAGAACTGCACGCAGTAATCCAGATGGGGTTTCACTAACTGTCTGTACAGAGGGATAACAACTTCCTGTTTTCTACTGGTGATGCCTCTCCCAATGCATCCCAGTATTCCCCCAGCCCTCTTTACTACCTTCTCACGTTGCATGTCCACCTTTAGGTCAATTATATGACTACTCCCAGGTCCCTTTCCATTTTTGTTGTTGTCAGTATCTCACCCCCCACTGTGTACTCTTCCCCTGGTTTTTGTTTCCCAGGTGCATTACTTTTCACTTCTTTGCGTTGAATCTAAGCTGCCATACATTTGACCATTCCTTGAACCTTGCCAAGTCCCTTCTCATCCTTTCCACCCCACCTTGTGTATCAACCCTGTTGCAGATCTTTGTGTTGTCTGCAAAGAGACATACTTTTCCCTCCAGTCCCTCTGCAATGTCACTTATAAAGACATTAAAAAAGGACCAGACCCAGTACTGAACCCTGCGGTACCCCACTAGTAACCCCCTTTCTTCACTGTGGACTACGTTTACTATTACCCTCTGCGTCCTGTTGTCCAGCCAATGTTTTACCCAGCCTACCATCCTGGGACCCACTCCCAGGCTAGCTAATTTGTTTATTAATCTTTTGTGTGGGACTGTGTCAAATGCCTTGCTAAAGTCCAGGTAGGCCATGTCAACAGCTCCTCCCTGGTCTACTACTTTGGTCACCCAGTCAAAGAAATCAATTAGATTCGTCTGACATGACCTTCTCACTGTGAATCCATGCTGCCTTGGGTCCTGTGCCCCGCTGGCCTCTAGGTACTCAACAATTCTTTCCTTCAGAAGTGATTCCATCATTTTCCCTACCACTGAGGTCAAACTGACAGGTCTGTAGTTTCCTGCCTCTGTTTTGCTCCCACTTTTGTGAAGTGGAATCACATCCGCCCTCCTCCTGTCCTCAGGTACCACACCATCCTCCCATGATTTGTTAAAAAGGGTAGTCAATGGTGTTATGAGTTCTCCCCTTAGATCTTTTAGCATTCTGGGGTGAATCCCATCAGGCCCCATTGCTTTGTCCACCTTCAGTTTTAGGAGTTCTTCCGGAACCCTTTCTTCTCTGAAAGGACTGATATCGATCCCCCTATCCAGAGTGCTTCTATTGGCTGGATTAGGTACCTCCCTCTCCTCTTCCTTTGTGAATACTGATCAGAAGTATTCTTTCAGTATCCCTGCTTTTTCACTGTTCCTCTCTACCCACCCACCCTCCTCTTTATTCAGCCTCAGTATCCCTCCCTTTGTCTTTCTTCACTCCCTAATGTACTTATAAAAGGTTTTAATCCCCCCTCTTAAACGAGTTGGCTATCTTTTCTTCGGTTTAGGCCTTTGCTATTCTGACTGCCTTTCCTGCTTCCTTCTGCTTTAACTGGTACAGTTCTCTGTCCTGCTCCTTCTGTGTTTCCTTATACTTCCTGAATGCTATCTTTTTCTCCCTAACCTTCCCTGCCACCTCTTTTGAGAACCATAGTGTTTGTTCCTTTCATTTTGATTTGTTTATTTGCTTCACACAAAGGCTTGTTGCCTCTAATGGCAGTTTTTATGTTTCCACATTGTTGCTCCACCCCTCCTTCTTCCTTGTTTGCTAGTGCTTTTCTGAAGCACTCTCCCATTTTGGCAAAATCAGCCCTCCTGAATTCCAGTACCTTCACTTTTGTATGGCTTGTCTCTACAGCTGAGTTTATCGTGAACCACACTGTTTGGTGGTCACTTGTTCCCAGATGGCTACCCACTTCAAGATCTGAGATCCTCTCTCCATCCCCATTTGAGAGTACCAGGTCTAAGATTGCTTCCTCCCGAGTGGGTTCCAACACTAGCTGTCTGAGGCATGCCCCCTGTAGAGCATCAAGAATGGCCCTGCCCTTGGATGTGGCTGCAGCAAAGGTGCTCCAGTTAACATCTGGCATATTCTGGTCCCCCATCAGCAATATCTCCCCTTTCTCTGCCATCCTAATGATGCCTTCTATCATTTCCTTGTCCATTTCCTCTCCCTGAGATGGGGATCTGTACACAACCCCTTGACAGATTGTGGTGTCATTTCCAGTCTCCAGGGTGACCCACAGTGCCTCTTCTCCTCCCCGTTTACCCTTTAGTTCTGTTGCTTTGATCCCTTCCCTTTCATAGAGAACTACTGCTCCTCTTCTACCCTCCCTGTCCCTCCTGTAGATTGTGTACCCTGGTATGTTGACATCCCAGTCACGGTTCTTTGTGTATCATGTTTCTGTGACTGCCACGATATCCAGGCATCCCTCTTCCATCAAGGCCACCAGTACAGGGAGCTTGTTATCCAGGCTACGGACATTGGTACTCATTGCCCTCCATTTTTTGATGGTCTTACCCCTTTTTGCCCCATCCCTGTCCTTACTGCCTTTGTTTTTTTCTCCATTTACCCCCGCCCTTCTCCCTATTGACTTCTCTATCTTGGTGTTTACCTCATTAACTACCCTGATTTTTTATGAGGGGCTAGGATTTCCCTTCTCCTTTTCAGTGCCTCCCCCCCTTGGCTAGTTTAAATGCTTGCCAATGAAGCATTTAAACTTATCACCTAGGATCTTGGTTCCCCTCCTGGACAGATGCAGATCATCGCATCAGCACAGGCCTGCATTCCTTCAGGTGGACCCCCAGTCCCCAGTGAAGCCAAAACCCTGAGCTCTGCACCATTTTGTCAACTGCTGACTGAATCCCATGGTACGGAGCACCCTAGCCTCACCCATACCATAGACAGGCAGCACCTCAGAGAAGGTTACCGTGCATGCTACTTGTCTAAGGCCCCTTCCCAACTCCACAAACTCCTCCCGCACTGCTCTGATCCCTTTCCCAGCCAGGCCATTTATCCCTAGGCAGACAATGACATCCAGTTCCCTTCCCCGTGCAGGGGCTCCCTCGATCCTGAGGATTTGCTCCTTGTCTCTCCAAGCCATGGCATCAGGCAGGCACCTTTCCTCCCTCTCCCCTTCCTCCCCCAGTTCTACCCTCCTAACAATGGAGTACCCCACCAGGAATTATTTCCTTCCCCTGTGGGGTCCCATGTCACGCTCCTGTGGGTAACCTTTGTGGAGATTCCCAGCATCCTCCTGGCACTGGTCGCTGCCCTATCTCTGGTGTGGGAAAGTGTGATGCTTCCCCCACCTGGCCCCTGAACCTTGGACCTGATCTCAAGGGGTACCAGGATTTTTTCCTCTAATCCAGGCCCTGTAACCCTCTCTTTCTGACTTTACAAGGAACCTAAACCTGCTGGTGCTTCCAACCTTACAACACCCGTTTCTTCACTTACAGCTCAGCCTTTCCTTTTGCACTGCTCTCCACTGGTGCAGAGGCCCTCAAACCCATCCCTGTTCCAGAACCTGAGCCACCCTGTAACAGACTGCCCTGCCACGGGAGAGCTCCTGGGCCCTGCCACCGCCCAGGCCCCTCCAAGCAGCCCACCTCTGCAGATAGCTCCCTGAATACTCTTTTCTGCTCCCAGCTGACCCTTTGGTTTAGGAAACTGGGGAGGGGTCTCAAGCAAGTAGCTACTTCTGTCACTTTCTCAGAAGTACTACCTGTGAGAGGCAAGGGAGAGCATAGAGTGCATGCACCAGGAACTTTAACTCATGGTTGAAGAACTGGTGCTGTGAGGAAGGGTTTGATTCATTGGTGACTGGGGACCCACCTGGAGGGATGGAGGTTTGTTCAAGCCTGATGGCCTGCATCCATCCTGAGGAGAATCAAAGCACTCAATAATAAGTTTAAATGCTACATTGACAAGCATTTAAACTAACAGAAATGGGGTGGCAGGCCAGCAAGGAGGGTACCTACTGCTCACCCCCACAGCTAGCAGTGGAACCACTGAACCAGAGGAGGGCTATCTCTGCAAAGCAGTGTGCAAAAGATGGAGATTAGTGCCCAAGAGGTGGATAAGCTGAAAAGGGCAAAATTCAGCAGAAGGGCAGACAGCAAGGAGAACCAGGGATAAAGGACAACCAAGGAAGTGGCTGGAGTAGAACAGTGAAACAGTCTAGGGAGGTCAAATCATGGAAAGCCATGTGTGCAAATGCCAGGAGCCTTAGCAACAAGATGGAAGATCTGGAGGCTGTCATGGTACAGTCAGACCTGGACATTGTGGCCATCACTGAAACCTGCTGTAATGATAACCACGACTGGGAGATGGCCATACCTGGCTACAACATATTCAGAAGAGACAGAGCAGGCAGGAAGGGAGGAGGAGTGGCACTGTATGTGAAAGATGACATAAGGGCCGCAGAGATCCAGGAGGAACAAAATGGGGGAGAGATACTGTGGGTTAAGCTGGAAAGGAAAATGGGGACAGCCATCCGCACAGGTGTGGTCCATAGACCACCAGCCCAGGAGGAAGAAACAGATAGGAGCTGATGCTAGCCATCCAAAGGATGGCAGACAAGGTGAGGTAGTACTGGTTGGAGACTTCAATATTCCAGACGTGGACTGGAGCATCCCAGCAGCAGCATCAACTAGGAGCAGATTTATCCTGGACTCCTTCAGGGTGCCTTCCTCAAGCAACTGGGCATGGAACCAACTCGGCAGAAGGCAATACTGGACCTTGTGCTCACAAACAGGGACAGTGTGATGGGGTAACAGTGGGGGAGCACCTGGGGAACAGTGACCACCAGTCATTGTGGTTTGAAATCACAGAAAGAGCAGAACCAAACCACACAAAAACACGTATCCTGGATTTTAGGGGGGCAGGCTTTGGGAAAATGGGGAGATACTTGAAAGAGGCATTAAGGGGCATGGGACAGGAATCAGTGGTTGAGGAACAGTGGGCAGTATTTAAAATGGGGATTACAAGAACAACAGAATTATGCATTAAGCAGGTTAGCAAGACGAAAGGAAGAGGAGACCATTATGGTTTTCCAAAGAGGTAGCAAAGAAAGTGAAAGCCAAAAAGATTGCATTCAGGCAATACAAAAAGACACAGGCAGAAGGGGATAGGGAGAAGTACCAGGAGAAGCAAAGGGAGGCAGAGAGGTCAGTAAGGGAGCCAAAACTCAGACAGAAGAACACATTGCAAAATCAGTGGGTAGAGGGACAAAACCTTTACAGGTACATAAGTGAAAAAAGAAAGACAAAGGAGGGATAGTGAGACTGAAGGGGAAGGATGGGGGCGCGTGGAGGATGACAACAGTAAAGCTGACATATTGAACAGGTATTTCTGCTCAGTCTTTACTGAGGAAGAGGAGGTAATGGGTCTGAGGGAGTACAAGGGTGAGAATGGTGCAGAAATGGACACAAGTCCCTTTACACGAAAGGGTCCTGAAGGAACTGGAAATAATAAGAGTTGATAAGCAATGGGGCCAGACGGGTGACCCCATGGTCCTTAAAGAACTAAGAGAGGTGGTGGCTGAACCTCTGGCTATCCTGTTTAGCCGATCACTGGAAACAGGGAGGTACCCAAAGACTGGAGGACAGCAGATGTAGTCCCACTATCAAAAGTGGGAACAAAGAGGAAGCAGGAACTACAGACCAGTCAGCCTCACCTTGGTAGTGGGGAAGATCATGGAAGCACTACTGAAGGAGAGATTGGTGGAACATCTGGTTGTCAATGGACTACAGGACCCAAGGCAGCATGGTTTCTGGGGGAGGTCATGTCAGACCAACCTCATTGAATTTTTTGACTGGGTGACTAGGGAGGTGGATCAGGGGAGGGCAGTGGACATGGCCTATCTGGACTTCAGCAAGGCCTTTGACACTGTGCCACATAGAAGACTATTACACAAACTGGGGAATATGGGTGTGGGCAGGACAGTAGTGTGGTGGGTAGGTAACTGGCTGGGTGGCAGGACACAGAGGGTGGTGGTAAATGACTGTCACTCCACAGAGGGAAGAGTGACCAGTGGGGTACCACAGGGATCAGTGCTGGGACCGGTCCTATTCAACATCTTCATCAGTGACATTGCACAGGACCTAGAAGGCAGAATTTCACTGTTCGCTGATGACACATAGCTCTGTAACAGAGTAGACACACCAGAGGGTGTAGACAGAATGAGAAGGGACCTGCAGAAACTTGAAGAATGGTCAGGGGTTTGGCAGTTGAAATTCAATGCAAAGAAGTGCAAGATAATGCATATGGGGCACAAAAATCCTGGCACAATATATCAGTTGGGGGGTGAGGATATAGCATGCACCAAGCAGGAAAGGGATCTTGGGGTTGTCATCTCTGATGACCTCAAGGTAGGGAAACAGTGCGACAAGGCAGCAGGTAAAGCAAATAGGATGCTGGGATGTATAGGCAGAGGCATCACCAGCAGGAAAAGGGAGGTCATAATTCCGCTATACAAGACACTAGTGAGGCCCCAGCTGGAGTACAGTGTACAGTTCTGGAGACCATACCTACGTAAGGACATAGACAGGGTAGAGAAGGTTCAGAGGAGGGCAACAAAGATGGTGCATTGATTGCATCACAAGTCCTATGAAGAGAGGTTGAAGGAACTGAACATGTACTCCCTGGAGAGAGGAGGAGAGAGGGATATGATAGAGACATACAAGTATCTTACAGGAGGAACAGGTGCAGGAAAACACTATTTTAAGCGAAAAAGATGTTCCAGGACTAGAGGGCATGGGATGAAGTTGAGGAGGACGATTCAGAGGAAACATGAAGAATTTCTTCACAGAACGGGTGGTGGACAAGTGGAACACCCTGCCAGAGGAAGTGGTGGGGGCTGAAACAATCACGGGATTTAAGAATGCATGGGATAGACATAAAGGAATTCTGGAGGTCAGGGGTAAGGGGCAACAGACTTCTAGGAAAACAAACTGAACTTACAAGCTCAAATGGGCAGACTGGGTGGGCCATAGGCCCTTATCTGTCGACACTGTCTATGTATCTATGTATCCAGCCCCAGGCCCATATCCCTGTCACACATTCTGGGCTTGCAGTAAGCTCCAGCCAGAGGCCACCCTCCAAGGCCTGTCCTAAGACCTCCGACCTGTCTGAACCTTTTATGCTGGTGCCCCAGGACCTGCTCCTCCAAGCAGGTCCCCTAAATTGGTTGAAGGTTCCCCTGGCTCCCTCTGCACTCAGGCCACCCTACCACACCGGGTACAGGGAACAGCCACTGTGGGGACCCTGCCACTGTCCCCAGAGTCATGGCAGCCTGAGCAAACTACTTCATGGGATCTCTAAGGGCTCCTGCCTATCCTGGCCTAACTAATGCCACCTGCACCTCCCTCACCCTGATGACACAGGCACCTGACTGACCATCCTCCCCATGGAGATTTCTTCCCGGCTCCTTGACATCATGTCACTGCAGAGGCCAGCCCTAACTGCCACTTTTGGGGGGGTTGCCCCACCTCAGGCCCACTTGGACCACCAAGCTCCCCTTGTTGATTGCCTACTCTGCTCCTCCAGCCGCCCTCCTCCAGCCCCAGGCCTAACACCTGGGCTGGAAAAGGCCCCAAAACATCCTGTCTGCAGCCTTATATACATTCCCTAACCTGCCATCTGCTGCCACCTTGAGGCATCCAGCAGGTATTGACTCCTAGAGCACTAATAAATTCCCTAGCTTTGGGGGGTGGTAGGAGGGGGAAAGGGATTCCTACATGGGAGAATAAGCCCCTCCTGCAAGGGGGGCTTACATACACTTGGGCAGGGATGAGGGGAGTTGGACATAGGGGAGCATGTACAGACTCAAATGGCTAGTCTAGGTAATTTACACATTGGGGTCATGGGTAAGGCTTATTGTTGCATGACTTGGAACATCAATGGGGGACAGGCAAGGGAAAAAACAGCATAGTGTACTACGTCACCTTAAGAAACTTCATGCCAGTGTCACCGGCATGCAGAGCACAGATTTGAAAAGAGAACAAGTTCTGGATTTTTGAAGGGGATGGGTTGGACAGGTACATGGGGCAGGGGCAGCAGAAGACAGAGATAGGTCCTTATTTTGGCTCAGTCCATGATATTTAAACTCCTACAGGAGGTTTGGGACATCAAAAGGACACATAGCTTGTTTTGTGGCAGATTGGGATAGAAGGAGGTGCTGCTGAGCTCTGTTTATGGGCTGAACACAGATTCCCCTTAGTTTTTTCATTAAATTTGCCACCGCCCTGGCCCCATTCGCCCAGCACCCTATTTTACTGGGATGTGACTGGAACCTTATGTACCAGCCTGAGCTGGACAACACTAGCAGGCAGCATAGGAGACATTCCCCAAGTCAGAGAACCTTGAAAGAACTCATGGATCTGCTGGGCCTAACTGACCCACGAAGACTGCTCCACCTGACCAAGAAAGCTTTCTCATTTTACTCTAGACTGCATGACACCTTTTTACATATAGATTTTTTTCCTGCTCAACCAAGAATCTATTCCGGGTTTACAGACCTGTGAGATGGAAGCTTAGGTCTTATCAGACCATGCACCAGGAGTCCCTACATTTACACTTACATAGAAACATTGAAGTTGTCGGCAGATAAGGGACTCTTGGCCCACGTAGTCTGCCCTATTTTCCATACTTACAGTGACACCGCAGACCGTACTCTGTCTCTGGTCTCCCCCTCCTCTTTTCTTCTAAGATCCCTGTGTATCATCCCATGCATTCTTGAATCCCATAACTATTTTTGCCCTCACCACCTCCACCGGGAGGCTGTTCTACGCGTCCACCATCCTTTCCATGCAAAAGTGCTATGTCACATTTTCTCTGAACCTCCCCCCCTTCTAACTTCAAAGGGTGACCCCTTGTTCTTGACCATCTTTTCCTTTGGAAAATTCTGCCTTCCTGTATCTTGTGCTTCCCTGCAGGGCCACAGTAATGGGTGGAAAAGTGAGGATGTTGTCCGGTGCCCCGAGCTCAGGAGGGGGCCCACCTGAGGAGCTGGCATTACTCCTGGCATTAACTGGTTTGGGAAACAGGGGCCCATTTCAAGTTACTTGTCTGGGGCCCCAAACTTCATAGCTGCTGCTCTGCTTCCCTGTGAGGTATTTGAATGTTTCTATCATATCCCCCATCCTCCGCCTTTCCTACAGGAGTACATATTTAATTCCTTAAGCCTTTCCTTGTAGTCTTTTTGATGCATGCTCTGCACCATTTTGATTGCCCTCCTCTGAACTGCCTCCACTCTAGCTATGTTCTTTCGAAGATGGGGCCTCCAGAACTGGACACAGGATTAGAGGTATGGTCTGACCAATGATCTATACAGGGGTATTATTACCTCCCTCCTTCTGCTGGTGATGCCCCTGCTTGTGCATCCCAGCATCCTGCTAGCCTTCCCTACTGTCTTTTCACACTGCTTAGCAACCTTTAGGTCATCGGTAATGATTACTTGCAGGTCCCTTTCTTGCTTTGTGTCTGTTAGTACCTCCCATCCCAGTTGGTATGTTGCCTTTGGGTTTCTGTGCTCCATCTGCATTATTTTGCACTTTCTAGTGTTGAAACCCATTTGTCAATCCCTCAACCATTTTTCCAACTTTCTTAGATCATCCCTCATTCTATCCTCGCCCCCGATGTGTCCACTCTGTTACAGAGTTTTGTATCGTCCATGAATAGGCATACTTTTCCTTCCAGTCCTTCTGTAATGTCACTAATAAAGACATTGAAGAGGACCAGGCCCTGTACTGATCCTTGTGGCACCCCACTGGTCACTTTGCCTACTCCAGAGTGGATGCCAATCACAACCACCGTCTGAATCCTATTGCTCAGCCAATTCTTTACCCATTTTATCACTTCAGTACCTACTGCTAGGCTCCCTAGCTTGTTTATCAGTCTTCTATATGGAACAGTGTCAAAGACCTTGCAGAAATCCAGGTAGGCCATGTCCACCACACCTCCCTGATCCACTTCCCTAGTTAACTAGTCAAACAACTCAATCAGGTTTGTCTGGGAAGACCTCCCCCATGTGAAATCATGTTGCCTCGGATCTTGTAGACTACTGGTAACACAGTATTCCCCAATCCTTTCCTTCAATAGTGATTCCATTGCCTTACCCACCACCGATGTCAGGCTGACAGGCCTATAATTTCCTGCCTCCTCCCTATTTCCACTTTTGTAGAAAGGGACCACATCTGCCCTTCTCCAGTCACCCGGTACCTCCCCAGTTTCCAATGACAGATTGAACAGGGCTGTTGGAGGTGCTACCAGCTCCTCGTTGACTTTCCATAGTATCCTAGGGTGCAAGTCTGGTTCTATTGCTTTGTCAATTTTTATCTCTGTTAGTTCTCTAAGGACACTTTCCACAGAAAAAGGACTTGTGCCCACCTCCTGACCCTTAATGCCTTGTCCTTCATCATTGGCCCGTTACCTTTCCCCGCTTCCGTAAATACTGAATAGAAGTATTTGTTCAATATGCCCACTTTTTGGCGGTTCTCCTCTAAACTACTCCCTCCCTCCTTCTCCTTTTAGCTGTACCATCCTTCCCTTTGTCTTTCTCTTTCTGCTTATATACCAATAAAATAGGAAGCTGCCAAAAACCTCCCCAGCCATATTAATGGTTGATGGATCCTCAACCCTCAACTCCAAGGTGATCGCAAACATCTTTAACATGGCTTTTTCAGACCTTAGTGCTGTTCTACCCCATGACTTTTTCGAAAACGGTGCCTACTCCCCAAATACCTTAGCCCCTCAGTCTAACCATCCCCTCTTCTACTTCAGGGAGTTAAGGATGAATTAAGCTCACCGCTATATTACTGCAACTATCTCTAAATCTAGATCTAGTAGCGACACCCTGGACCTTAAGCTTCTGTTGCTCACCCTTGATGAGGTAATTCATCCATTAACAAAAATCCTAAACCTCTCTCTCAGCTGTGGAAAATTCCCGGACCTATGGAAAACAGCCACCGTGACACCCATCCATAAAAGTGGGGATAAGATGAATCACTCAAATTATTGCCCTATCTCCCTACTGCCACCACTCTCTAAGGCATTCAAGCGCATCGTGGCTGATCAACTTACCGACCACTTGGATAAATACAATATACCTTGTCCACAACAACACGGCTTCCAGAAAGGTCACAGCACCACCACAGCCCTTCTTGACTTCACTGGAGCTTTGCAAAAATCCCTTGACAATGGCCTTCTCACAGGGTCCGTTTTCGTCGACCTCTCCAAGGCCTTCGATACAGTACACCATGGACTACTAAATGACCAACTACCAAATTCTGGGCTATCACCTGACTCTTCTCTCTGGTTTAAAAGCTACTTAGAAAACCGGTCGCAGAGAGTGAAAATTGTGGACGCTCTTTCTGACACCCTGCCTGTTCGTTCGGGTGTCCCAGAGATCCCTTACTGGGCCCCTCCTTTTAGCCTTTTCTAAACTCCTCCCCTACCACTGCTCTGAGCAGATCATACTATATGCTGATGATGCTGTTGTATTCTCCACTCACAAAGATCCTGCAACTCTTCAACACAACCTTCAACTTGGTTTCAGTTCTGTAGAGACATGGTTTCTTAATCATAAACTGGTCCTCAATGACAAGAAAACCAAATATATGCTCTTCTGCAGCGCTCATAACCCACACAAGCTACACCACTTGGCTATCTCCACCACCCAGGGGAACACTCTAGATCAGGTGGGGTCCTTCAAATACTTAGGGATACAGCTTGACCCTAATCTCTCCTATGGACCTCATGTAGATAGTGTAGCTAGAGCTGCTAATACCGCGGCTGGTCTCCTCTGCAAACACAGACCACACCTCACGCCAGAAGCTTTGAAGGTTGCAGTCCTGAGCTCTGTGATCTCTGTAATAGACTATGGTCTCATCATTTATGGCTTGGCCACAACCACAACCCTTAGACGCCTCTCAACTGCCTTAAATAAGGCATGTCGGCTCATTACTGGTGCTCACCGTCTCACCCACACATGTGACCTGCACACTCAGACTGGCTGGCTCCAACTATTAAACCACATAAAGTTTTTCACCTGCTCCATGGCGAAAAACATCTACCTTGGCCTTGCATGTTCTGGGGTCTCAACTCTGTTACAACACTGAATTAACAAATGGTGCCTTAGGAGATCCACACTACAGCTACTGTAAGTCCCCCACTGTCACACTTAACAGGGACAGTGCTCTTTTGCTTATCGAGCACCACTCTGGTTCAATGGCCTCAGCCCCACCATCTCCTCTGCCCCAACAATTGGTATGTTTAAAAACTAGGCTCCAGGGCTATCTCACTACCAACAGCTCCTGTAACTGCACAATTAACCTTGTTTCTCCACTTCCCTTCCTGCTCTAGTGGTCCCCTCCTCCCCTCCTCACTGGATTCTACCCTCACATCTTGGTATACCCAATGCTGCACTTTTCACCCTCTCCCCACCCTGTCTACATTCCTTCTCCCCCCCCCTTCCCTCTCCCTATGACTCTGGCACTTCTTATCTGTTGTCTGTTTTCTCTGACAAATGCCACTGGCTGCCTTGTTACAATGCTACCCTTGAATTGTATTAATCTGTACTCTGTTTGCAATGTCCACATTGTTGTAATGTCTGTCTTAATGTTCCCCATAATTTGTATTTCTCTGACGTGGAACCTTTGTAAAAGAGCTAAGGCTCAAAGGTATTTGAAATCCTAGACTTGATAAATAAATAAAAAATAAATAAAAATGTTTTATCCCATTTTTTCACTTATTTGGCAATCTTTTCCTTTGTTTGGCACCTTTTGCATTCCTAACTGCCTTCCCTTCCTTCCTTTGTTTCTACTGGTAGCTCTACCTATCCCTCTCCTGTGTTATTTTGTATCTTCTAAATGCCATATTTTTTGCTCTTACTTTTTCCGCTACCTCCTTAAAGAACCATAGTGGTCTCTTTTTTCTCTTGCCCTTGATAACCTGCCAGATATAGAGATTTGTAGCCTGTTCAATGCCCTCTTTTATTTTTGCTTACTGTTCCTCTACTCTACTGATTTTCCCTAACTCTGCTAGAATGTCCCTCAGGCATTATCCCATTTTCTTGAAATTGGCCCTCCTAAAGTCTAGGACCCTTGCCCTCTTGTGATTTGACTCCAACCCAATTTTTATATCAATCCACGCCGTACGGTGATCACTGTTCTTCAGATGGCCCCTCACTGTGACATCTGTGACACTGTCTCCATTTGTCACTACCAGGTCCAGTAATGCCACTTCCCGAGTGGGTTCCAGAATTAGTTGCCTGAGGAACGCCCCCTGCTGGGAGTCTAGGATATTCCTACTCCTGTCTGATGCTGCCACGGGGAGGCTCCAATCCATGTCCAGTAGACTGAAGTCTCCTACTGGTAATACCTATCCCTTGTAGGCCATCCTTTGGATTGCTAGCATCATTTACATATCCACCTCTTCCCCCTGTGCTGGAGGTCTGTAGATCACTCCTATATAGATAGCTGCCCCATTCCACCTCTCCAGAGTGACCCACAGTACCTCCTCCCTATCCCACTCCCCCTGTATTTCTGTGGCTTTTATGTTGTCCCTTACATAAAGAGCCACTCCTTCCCCTTTTCTGTCTACCCTGTCCCTCCTGAACAGAGTATATCCTAGAATGGCCACTTCCCAGTCCTGGTTTTCATTGCACCAGGTCTTTGTAATGGCAACTAAGTTCAGGTCGGCTTCCGCCATGGTAGCCTTTAGGTCAGCAATCTTGTTGCTCAGACTTTGAGCATTTGAACACATGGTTCTCCAGGCTGTGTTTCCACCCCCCTTCTTTTTTCCCCTTTTTCCCACCCTTATTTCACCCACTATATTTTTCAGTTATAATTTCTTCTGCCCCGTGGCTTTCATTTTTATTTGCTTCCTTTATTGGTTTTACACCCCCAGCATTCTCACTGTTGGCCTTGTGAACTTGTGGGGAGGGGATGCAGTTTTTGTCTCCCTGCCTCCTTCCACCTCCCCCTTGACTGGTTTAAATGCTTGCCAATATAGCATTTCAACTGTTCACCAAGAACTACTGCCCCCTCCTTGGATGGATGCAGGTAATTGCCCTTGTACAGTCCTTCATACCTCCAGATGGGTCCCCAGTCCCCAGTGAAGCCAAAACCCACCTCACTGCACCAGCCTTTCAATCATGCATTGAAGCCCCTGGTGTGGAGATTCTTAGTGGAGATTCCTAGTCAGTGGAAGTGAAACAGATAAAACTTGGAAATTTAATCAGCAACTCCTCAAGGACAAAAACATTTCAGACCTGATTAGGCATTATATCCAGAGCACCCTACAAGAAAGCACAGGAACTGTTCAGAATCTAGATGTGCTTTAGTCTACCATGATCTGTTGCTGTGGGGGTGGGGGTGGGGGTTAGGTTGGCTGCAAAGTCAAAAAAAGAAGGAGAATGTAAGACATATAACTTCCTAAGGAAGATCAGAGATATAGAGAAACGGCTAACATTAATTTTGCAGGGTAACGGGGAAAAAGCAGGCTGACTGATGGCATTTAGACTCAGGCAGCAGGAAACTAAATGGGTCATTAAATGCCTTGTAATGCCAGCAAGGGAGGGACCATAGTAACACAAAAACATAGACAGTGATGGCAGAAAAAGACCAAAGGTCCATCCAGCCTGCCCAAAGTTGCTCTTAACCTAGTGTCATAGATCTAGTCAGTCACAAAACCCAGAGAGCTAGAATTATTTAGAAGTATTTAAAACATTCTACCAGGAGCTCTACATGGATGAAATGGATGGAGAGGATATAGATCTGGGTCTTAAACAATTTCTGGAGAACAACTGCCCCCGCTCTCTGAAGCACAACAGCAGCTGTTGGAGTGCCATATCAGGGAGGAGGAAGTCTAGTCAGCTATCCGATCCATGGGCATAGATGAAGCCCCAGGTCCTAATAGATTTTTCTCCAATTTTTACAAACATTTTAAAGAGGACCTAGTCCCCCGATGACCAAAGCATTTAATCACCTACATGGAAAGGGCCTTCAGGATACCTCTCTCACAGAGGCCAGGACTTCTTTAATACCAAAGCCAGACAAGCATGACACCCAGCAGGCAGTTACTGGCCAATCTCTTTAATTATGTTGATTTAAAAGTACTGGTCAAGGTGTTTGCAGCAAGGCTGACTAGAGTATGGAATGTACTTATAAGCCCAGAGCAGGTTGGATTTAAGGGAGGAGAGTGTCCAGTGACCACTTGAGGAAACTGCACCATATAATTTCTGCCTCCAGGGTGTCCAAGCTCTATGCAGTCTGGGTTCCCCTGGATGATGATAAAGCCTTGGACAGACTGGCCTGGAAATATTTGTTTATGGTTTTAAGTAAATACAGTATGCCGCAGAGCTTTATACAATGGGTCAAGGTTCTCTATCAGTCCTTGATTTTTCCACAGATGCAGGGGACAGGGAGTGGATTGATGGACACACTGCCTATACAGTCTGCTGAGCCTTGGGTAGAGTTGTCTTTGTCTTTGTTTCTTTTCCCTTCTATTTTTAGGAGCAGGGCACTAGAGGAACAGCAGCCGGAGCGCTACCAACCAGGAATGGAGAAGCAGTGAAGGATCATCTTTGATTGCACACTGCAAAAGATGACACAAACATGGCCATAGAAATTTTGCAGTGGGATTTCCTGGACATCCAGAGGGCCCTTAAGGATTTGAGTCTGCTTCTGAATGAAAAGAAAATCCAATGGATGTTATTTGAAAAGCAAAATACAAAACTGATTGTGACTAGGGATATTTATACTATATCTGGTAACATGTTAGGTCGAGTCAATGTCTATAAATACTTGGGTTTGACACTTGATAACCACTTAGTTATTGATTTACATATTGTAAACCTTTCAAACAAACTAAAAGGGTTACTTAGTTTTTTTTTTTATAAGAATAAAGTTTTGCTTAATACAACAATTAGGAAGTTATTATTTACTTCCTTATTTTATCTGTTCTTGATTATGGGGATTTTATTTATAGAAATGCCAGGAATACATTGTTAGGCTCATTAGATGCACTGTACAACAACGCTTTAAGATTCATTACAAATTTGCCATAGAGAACGCATAGGTGTGTATGACATAGAGAGTTGGGTTTAACTTCCTTAGCAGATCAATGTGACTTTCATTGGACTGTCTTTGTGTACAAATTTGTTTGACAGTCTTTACCAACTTTTTTTTGAGTACAATAAAGGTTAAAAATGTACACAGACATTCCCTGAGATCGGTGACACGGATTTCTTTTCAGATTCCAAGATGCAGAACCAGTTATGGAGATAGAATTTTGTTTGTAGCGGTCCCCAGAACCTGGGATAAACTATCTTCACAGCTAAAAGTATATGTACTATTACCCTTAGGTCATTTTAGAACATCATTAGCTAGTCTATATAATAAGCACTGTAATTGTTATGGTTAATTCTATATTTAAACTAACTGAACTTTGATACAGTACAGAATTATGTATTTGTATCTCTATTGTATGTTTTGTATGAAATATTCTATGTACATGTTGGATGCATTTGAAAATGAGATATTTTATCTCAATATGTTTTCCAATAAAGCTTGATTGATTGATTGCAGGCTAACTTAGAAAGTGACAGAGAGAACTGAGAGGACACAGCACAAAACATTTAGGAGATGGGTTACTTTTCTTAAAGACTGTGATCATTTTGCTCTGTTGTGCTTTTTTCCTTTCTGTGAAAGCTGGAGATACGGGTGTGCATGAACAGGGGCTGAGTTTAACTGAATATTCTTTTTTCTTTCATGCAGAAGACAGAGTGAGTTAATTGTTTTTGGAGCCCAGAGGCTAACGCTGGTGTAATGAGAAAAAGGACATACGTGGATCTTTGCTTGTTTTTCTTCAGAGAGCAGAGAAAGTGTATTTGGCATCAGTTACAGAGAAAGGATACTTTGTTACTGTTGCAGATATTTAGATTGTTTTCCATTGGGAATAGACGTAGAGGAGGACCCCCCCTCCACAATTCTCACCCACCCCATGCTAGTCTACATTTATAGGGTCAGCGCCTGGATAGCAGTTGGCTACTTCCTGTTCTCAAGCAGTACAGGGCATTAGCACACTAACAACACAGCTGGTAGACCTGGTAATCATGTGCTTGGGTCTCTGAACTTGGGGAGCGCTCATTCAAAGGTGGGAAAAGCCTAAGAGGAATGGGTAAAAAAAAATTGATGAGTTTAAAGTTTGGATACAGACTAAGATTAGGAGCAGGGGCTAAGAGGTAAATACATCAGGTGACACTAATGTTTATTGGGCACAGTAGTTTATAAAAGGGCACACTTAGAGCAGATAGGGTAGCAACAGACAGACAAGAAAGGGAACGATGCTGGGAGTGATGCAGTGCAGTGGCTGTGGGGTGGCAGTGTTCAGAAGAACCTTCTGGATGCTGCAATGCTGCCCCATCTGCAGGCATCTCTCTGGACTGAGAATGGAGGTTGCCAGTCTCTGGGCAGAGTTAGCCAAGATTCCGGGGTTCTCCTTTCCCACCCAGAGGCCACTGTATCTGAACCTTCTACCTCAAAGGATGCACAGCAGCAGGAGTGGTTGGACTATGGTGACCTTGGGCAGGGTAAGGGAAGTAGGTAAGAAGCACATCCTCTTGCTAGTACAACTGAGAAATTCCTATACAGTTTTGGAGGAATGGGAAGGCCTCTCAGGGTTACCCTAAGTTGAACCCTGGGAAGATGTGCAGGACCTCTGCAATGGAGCCCCAAGGGTGGGTGGAAGAGGACCCCAAAGGAAAAGGAAACTACTCATGATAGGGGACTCCATCATCCAGGGAGCAGAGCTGGGAACAGACAGAGAGGGGAGAGGGAGGTAAAATGTTTACCTGGAGGCACAGCTCGGACAGATGGAAAGCAAATCCAGGGGATCTCTAGGGCAATAGTGAAGAGGGGGGAGCTGGATGTCATTATCCATATGCGGACCAATGACTTAGCTGACAAGGTAGAGATAGGAAGAGTGCAGGAGGAGTTCAGGGAACTGGTGAGGGCCTGGGGCAGTTGGCAAGATCTGTGACATTTTTGGAGGTGCTGCCTGTCCATGGCAAGGGGGAGGCTAGAGATCTCCACTCCAGTGGCTTCAATGCTTGGTTAGAAAGCTGGTGCAGAGAGTAAGGGTTTGGCTTCATTGGGGACTGGGGACGCACCTGGGGGAATGCAGGACTGTACAATGGTGACGGCTTGCATCCTTCCAGGAAGGGGGCTGATGTCCTCAGTGAATGGTTTAGATGCTTTATTGACAAGCATTTAAACTAGCCAAGGGGGGTGGAGGAAGGAAGGAAGGAAGCAGGGGAAACCTAAATACTCCACCCCCCCCACAGGATAATGTAGCTAGCAGGGAGGACAACAAGGACACCAAATCACCAGTAAACACTGAAGTCAACAGAAATGGGGGGGCAGGAGAAGCAAGGGGAAGAGAGGGCAGTCAGGAGGAATGTTTCCAGTAAATGGAGAGCCATGTGCATGAATGCCAGCAGCCTGGGTAGCAAAATCCCTTATCTGACAGCCATGACATCGGAGGCTAACCTGGATATTATAGTTATTACAGAGACATGTTACAATGGGAACCATGACTGGTACATAGCTATACCAGGGTATACTTTATTCACAAGGGTAAAATGAGGGGAGTAGTGGCTCTATATGTCAAGGAGGGTATAAAGGTGACAGAGGTACAAGGAATGCAGGGTGAGCCAGAGGCACTGTGGGTCACCCTGGAGGCAGGCAATGGCATAGCCATTTGCACAGGAGTAATATACAGACCCCCTGCACAAAGAGAGGAAATGGAGAGAGGGACCCACTGGAAGCCATCCATGCAATGGCAGTGAAAGCAGAGGTGTTACTGTTGGGTGACTTCAACCTGGCAGAAGTTGATTGGGGCACCCAAGCAGCTGCAACAGCCAGGGGCAGAGACAGCCTGGATTCCCTGCAAGGGGCATGCCTCAAACAGCTTGTGCTTGAGCCAACCTGGGAGAAAGTGATTTTGGATCTGGTACTAACCAATGGGGACAGAATTACAGATGTCAGGGTAGGTGATCACCTCGGGTCCAGTGACCATTGCACAGTGTTGTTCAGTGTGAGTACTATAACAGGGACATGCCACATGAAGGCAAGGGTTCTGGACTTCAGGATGGCAGACTTCAGTAGGATGGGGCTATGTCTCAGGGAGGCCCTTGAAGAGGACAAGAAAAGGGAGGGTGTCGAGGGACAATAGGCCCATCTAACAGAAGCCATAGTGGAGGCAACAAACCTTTGTATTTGGCAAATAGGCAAAGGAAAAGAAAACCACTATGGTTCTCACAGGAGGTGGCAGGTAAAGTAAGGGCAAAAAAAGTTAGCTTTCAGGAAATAAAATACAAGGAGACACAACAGGAGGAGGAGGCAGGGCAGTGTATCTAGAAAAGTAGAGGGAGGCAGGGAAGGCAGTCGGGGTTGCTAAGGCAAAGACAGAGGAAAGCATAGCAAAAGAAGTTAAACAAGCATTTGTCAATGCCGAAAGTTCGCTTGCAGGTATTTGCAGTGGTGTTTGGCATGTATGGTGCTTTACCCTAATGCCCTGTGCGATTGCTGGTATTTGGACAAAAAATTGTCTGCATGACCTTTTTGTTAGCCCCATTGTGCGCTTCATAGGCGGAAACACGTTTTGGGCAGGATGTGAAAAATGACAGCTGTACTGCTCATAAGGAAGTGTGGTAAAATGGCAATGTTGAAAATCTGCAGTGGAAATATTGAAAATTCGCAAACCTAGGAGCGTGCGTGGATCTGTGCAATGCACGCTCGTAAAACAGTCATTGTTAGATTTTTCACAAATTGTCAACATTGGCATTTTAAAACCTCTGCTAATGAACAGTGTCACTGTGATTGTCTTACTGTGTGCCATACATTGATTTTGCACACCGACTGCGCCATTGTGCACTACATGGGCGGAAACACGCTTTGGGCAGGATGTGAAAATGACAGCTGTACTGCTCATAAGGAGGTGTGGTAAAATGGCAATGTTGAAAATCTGGAGTGAAAATATTGAAAATTCGCGAACTTACGAACGCATGAGAACTGCACAACGCGACGCCGTGAAAACTGTTATTTTAGGAATTTGTTCACCAAATTTTCAACATAGCCATTTTAAGATCTCTGCTCATGATCAGTGTCACTGTGATTTTCTTAATGTGTCCCATACATTGATTTACTTTACATTCGATGTTGCCATTGTGCACTACATGGGCGAAACACGCTTTGGGCAGGATGTGAAATGGCAGCTGTACTGCTCATGAGGAGGGTAAATGGTAATGTTGAAAATCTGGAGTGGAAATATTGAAAATCTGCAAGCCTACTGAAAGTGTCGTGGGAACTGTGCAACGACGCTTGTAAAACAGTCATTTTAGGAATTTTTCACCAAATTTTCAACATTGCCATTTAAAATCTCTGCTAATGAACAGTGTCACTGTGATTTTCTTACTGTGTCCCATACATTGATTTCAGACACCGACTCGCCGCTATCATGGCACTACATGGGCGGAAAGACGCTGGGCAGGATGTGAAAAATGACAGCTGTACTTGCTCATAAGGAGGTGTGGTAAAATGGCAATGTTGAAAATATGGAGTGAAAATATTGGAAATTTGCAAACTTATGTAGCGCATGAACTGCACAACGATGCTCTGTGAAACAGTTATTTGTAGGATTTTTTCATCAATTTCAACATAGCCATTTTAAGATCTCTGCTCATGAACAGTGACACTGTGATTTTTTTTTAATGTGTCCCATACACTGAATTTGGCACACCACTGTGCCATTAAGCTGCTACATGGTGGGAAAATGACGCTTTGGGCAAGATGTGAAAAATGACAGCTACAGTGCTCATAAGGAGTGTGGTAAAATGGCAATGTTGAAAATCTGGGTGAAAATATTGAAAATTCGCAAACTTACGAAAGCATGCGTGGGAACTGTGCAACGAGACTGTAAAACAGTCATTTTAGAATATTTTCACCAAATTTCAGCACAGCCATTTTAAGACCTCTGCTCATGATCCAGTGTCACTGTGATTTTCTTAATGTGTCCCATACATTGAGTTAGCACACCTGACTGCTGTGCGTCTACATGAGCAGAAACACATTTTGGGTGAGATGTGAAAAATGACAGCTGCACAACTCATAAGAAGGTGTGATAAAATGGCAATGTTGAAAATTTGGAGTGAAAATATTGAAAATTCGCGAACTTCTGAGCCTACATAGGAACTACTGCGCATGACGCTAAATAGTATTTTGATTTTACTCAAATTTCAGGGTTTGGGATCCCTTCTCATACATGTCACTGTCATGGCATTTTCCAGCCTGAAGGGTGATTTCACGCAGTGACCGCGCAGTGCCTGTGAAATCACCTTCGGGCCCGAACAATGCCATGACAGTGACATCATTCATGAGAAGGGTTCCCAAAACCCTGTGTTGAAAATTTGGTGAAAAATTCCAAAAATGACTGAGATATGCAATAGTTGAAACCCCTATCTAGCCCATTATACAGCTTACCGGCATTTCCTCAGTTCGGTCGCTTTGAAGAGTGCAGACGTGTTCCCAGTCCACCAAGATCGCCGCGGCCGAGTCCGAGGAGGTATGGAGAGGGGTTTGGGGAGGCTAAAAGCGCAGTGGTGGGTGCGGGTTGTGGGTTGGGAGACGCTGCTGGACCGCTTATTTTACAGGTAAAAAACGCTTGACGGTGGTACGCTTGCCATGCTGGGGTGGGCCCACAGCATGGCAGAAGATGGCTGGGGTGCGCCCGAGGAGCCGACGGGATTGGGCAACTTCCGCCGGCAAACTACGCTGGGCGCCAAGAGCAGACGGGGATTGGGCACCCTGCCGGCAACAAAAGCGACGTTTGCCATACGCTGGGGTGGGCTCCTCAGCGTGGGCAGCAGGATGGCTTGGTGGGGCCTGTGGAGCTGACGGGGATTGGGCACCCCTGGCTGCAACATCGCTTGCCATCGCTTGGGGTGGCCTCAGCGTGGCACCAAAGCTTTGGGGCGCGGACGCCGCTGGGGAGTGCGTGACGTGAGGGGATAGGGCGTGTTTCATATGGCAGCGGTGTTTTCCTTGAAGCAGAGGAACACCGCATGTTATAGAGCTCCTGCACCCATTGGTCAGGATCGCCACGCCTGCTCAAGGGAGCAGTGCACTGGATGGGAGAGGCACACCTCCAAAGTGTGCTACTCTCCCAAAACGTTCCTTGCGCAAGCGAACGTAAAAAGGGGACAAGACCCTCTACAGATACATTAGCAAGAAGAGAAGGATCGGGGGATTGTAAGCCTGAAAGGGAGGAAGGGGTACGAGTGGAAGGGGACCAGGATAAAGCATCAGTTCTCAAAAATATTTCTGTTCAGTTTTCATGGAAGAAGAAGAAGGGGAGGGACCACAGCTAAGAATCAGAATGGGAAGGGAAGTGGACAACAGTCCATTTAAAGAGGAGAGAGTCCTAAAAGAACTTAAAAAAACTAAAGGTGGATAAGGCAAAGGAACCACATGGGATACACCCTAGAATATTAAAGGAGTTGGGGGAGGTATTGGCAGCACCATTGGCAGCCCTATTCAACAAGTTACTGTAGATGGGGGTAGTTCTGGAGGACTGGAGAAGGGCTGATCCTCTCCACAAAAGTGGGAGTAGGAAGGAGGCTGGTAACTATAGACCTGTCATCCTGACCTCAGTGGTGAGTAAAATTATGGAATGTTTGCTAAAGGAAAGGATAGTAAAGCACCTTGAATCAAGTGGAGCACAAGATCTGAGACAGCACGGATTCACGGCAGGAAAGTCATGTCAAACTAATCTGACTAATTTCTTTGACTGGCTCACTAGTGAAGTGGATCGGGGGAGCGGTGGATGTGGCCTACCTTGACTTTAACAAGGCGTTCAACACTGTTCCACATAGGAGGCTTGTGAACAAGCTGGGAAGCTTGTGATTGGGACTCAATGTGGTGAACTGGGTTGGAAATTGGTTGAAGAACTGAACACAGAGGGCTGTGGTAAATAGGACTAAATCCAAAGTAGGGAGGGTGACCAGCGGGGTGCCACAGGGTTCAGTTCTTGTGCCAGTGCTGTTTAATATCTATATCAGCGACATTGCAAAGTGACTGGAGGGAAAGGTGTGCTTATTTGCAGATGACACAAAGATCTGCAATAGGGTAGACAGTCTGGGAGAGGTGGCGGGACTTATCTAAAATGGAAGAATGGTCCATGTTGTGGCAGTTAAGATTCAATGCAAAGAAGTCCAAAATCATGCACTTGGGGTGCAGGAACCCGGGGAGGATTACATGATGAGTAGGGAGATATTAGCAGCCACAAAACAGGAAAGGGGATCTCGGGGGTCATCATATCTGACGACCTAAAGGTGGCCAAACAATGTGCCAAGGCAGTGGGGAGAGCCGTGGGATGCTAGGGTGCATAGGGAGAGGTATTACCAGCAGAAGAAAATAAATCATAATGCCACTGTACAGGTTATTGGAGAGACCTTATTTGGAATACTGCATCCAGTTCTGGAGGCCGCATCTCCAGAAGGACATAGGATGGAGACGGTTCAAAGAAGGACAACAAAAATGGTGCAGGGCATGCACCAAAGGTCATATGAGGAGAGATTGGAGGAACTCAATACTGTATACCCTGGAGGACAGGCGGTAGAGGGGAGACATGATAGAGACCTTCAAGTATCTCAAAGAGATTAATAAGTTACAAGAGGGCAGCATCTTTCAGAAGAGAAAATGCTTTAAAACAACAAGAGGGCATGACACGAGACTGGAAGGGGGTAGACCAAGGGGCAATGTAAGAAAGTACTTTTTCATGGAAAGAGTGGTGGATGCTTGGAATGGCCTACCCCAGGAGGTGGTGAGAGGAAGCACAGTGGGAGGATTTAAACATACATGGGATAGGCATAAGGGAACCCTAGAGGAGGGAAGGAGAGGCTGCAGCCGAAGACCAAGTAGGGTCAGTGGCAGCTTATTAAAGGCAGGGTACAGTATGTGGGCAGACTAGATGGGCCTGGCAGTCCTTATCTGCCATAAGTTTTCTTTGTTTCTATCCTCATCTGCCAGAGTACTGCAACGGAGTCCTGTCAGAAAATATTAGACCCACACTACAGACCAGGCAGGGCTGCCCCCTACTGTCCCCATTTAATTTGTATTTGGAACCACTAACACTCAAAATCAGACAAGATACAAAGATTAAAGGGACCCTCATAGGCAGCCATAAAATGAAATTGTCCACTTATGGTGATGATATACTGTAACCTCACCCTGTCCCCCTCGTCTAGGGGCATAATTTATCATGGCAGGTGGTCCAGGGGGCATAGGAGAGGACTACACAAATGCAACACTCTGAGCCAGTGCACCACCAATAAAGATAGGAAAAGATGGCTATCCTACATCTCGATGGCTTCATCCCCATGTGCACTCTTGATCTAATCTCCAAAACCGGAATTCACCCCGAACTCTGGCCACTGGGCACAGGATCTCCAACCTGCAGGCTCCTGTCTCTTCTGAGCCCCCAAGCCCCTCGACCCCAATGCAGCATGATGGACACCTTCTGGAATTACAACTTATGAAATAAATTAGACACAAGGGGGATTTCCATTTCATTTACCTCCCTTCAAACTTCAATAAAAAAAGAATCACTACCAAGTTTTTTCCCAACCAGCTTCTTTATTTTAGCTCCCGCACCCCAAATGATTCCAGGAGTGCAGGAGTCCCATCTTTCACCAGATAAATAAAGCAGCTTCTTGGGGCTATTTGAACTTTTTATAATTTACCCAGGCTGGACATTTTGAGCAACATAAATAATTTACAGGCAATGCAAGCAGGGTATCTTCGTTCTGACTTCTTGGATGATTTACCCAAGGAACCTCCCTACTTGAAAAAAACCTACAGGCTCCTGGTTCACTAGCACTGGTAAGCCAAGCTGCTCTCCCTCTTACTTCTATGGGTTACCCTTTTCTAAATCTCTGTCAGATGACCCATCTCCAGTGCGGAGGAGCGTGCTGCTTCCCCCACCTGGCCCCTGGACCTTGGCCAAAATCTCAAGGGGTAGTAGGATTTTTCTTCTCTGACCCAGGCCCTGTAACCCAACCTCTCTCACTTTACATGGAACCTAAATCTGCTGGTGCTTCCAGCCTCACGGCACCAGTCCCCACGGCCACGACTCAGCTCTCTCTCTCTCTTTTCTCTACTGGTGCAGTGGTACTCAAACTCGGCCCTGCTCCAGTGCCTGAGCTACCTTATTCGAGCTACCCTGATGCAGGAGGGCCCCTGAGCCCTTCCACTGCACCATGCTCCCTGAGCAGCCCACTCCTTCACAGATGTTGCCCAAAACTCCTCTCTGTGCTCCCAGATGACCAGCTGTGAGGGTACCCAGCCTCTGGCCCACATCCCTGCCAACACATCCTGGGCTTTTGTTAAGCTCCTACCAGAGACACCCCCCAGGCCTGTCCTAAGATCTGTGACCTGCCCGGCCCTTTAATGCTGGTGCCCCAGAACCTGTTCCTCCAAGCAGGTCCCCTGAAATGGATGAAGGGCCCCCTGGCTTCCTCCACTCTCAGGCCACCCTGCCCTTCGGGTAGGTGGGGGGACCACTGCCACCAGCCTCCCCCCCCCCGTGGGGACTCTGCCACTGCCCCCACAGCCCTGGCGGCCCAAGCCACTACTCCATGTAATCACATAGGCTCCTGCCTATCCTGGCATCCTCCTAGCAACTGCACCTCTCTTCTCCCAATGACGCAGGAACCTGGCTGACTATCCTCCCCACGGAGCTTCTTTCCCGGCTCCTCGACACCACATCACTGCAGAGGCCATCGCTGTCTGCCACTGTTGGGGAGATTTCCCCCACAAGCCCACCCGGACTGCCGAGCTTCCTTCCTGCCTGCCTACTCTGCTCCTCCAGCTGCCCCCCTCCAGCCCCAGGCCTAGTGCCCAGGCAGGAAAAGGCCCCAAACTTCCTGTCTTCCACCTTATATACCTTCCCTAACCTGCCCACTGCTGCCACCTTAAGGCATCCAGCGGGATAACCCCCAGGTACTAATAAGCCTAACTCTGGGGAGGGTAGAGAAAGGAAAGGGTTCTAATGAGCATAAGCTCCTCTTGCAAAGAGGAGCTTGCGCTACTGACACATGGTATATCCCAATGTATCCATCTCAGAGCCCTTAAAGAAATTGAAACCTTCAGTACAATACTGGGGGCCTGGTCTGCCCCCTTCCCAACCCCCATCAACAAGGTCACAGAATGCACCTATGGCAGCAAGGATTTTTTTATCTATAAGGATTAAAAGTGTTGGGAAACAGTAACCTGCTTGTAAATCTGGAGGGTTCTCACTGGAGACTTTTGAATAAAGGAGCCAAGAACCACAGTAGGCAAAGCTAAAATAACTAAGTGTGAGAGCCTGAACTTACTGAAGTTAACCGACTGTGTTAAAGTGCGCTGCAATTTGGAACTGCCACTGTGTAGTATTCTGGGAGAGTGTTTGAAGTGGACTACCAGGTAGCACGGTGTCGGAGAAGTTCTAGCAGATGGACAGAGCACTGGAACTTTAGTTGTGGTTGTTGGATACCTGAGGATCAACCAATCAAGATCAAAGCCCCTGGAATTTTGTGATTCCGCGGTTGCAGAATTTATTTATTATTTATCCGCAGAATTTGTATCATGCCGTAGAATATTTCTAGTGCTGCAGAATTCATTGATTATTTTGTGAATGTTCATTCAAATACACAGTTTTTCCATAGTGCCAAGCTCCCTTACCCATCTTGTTTATCCTAAAACCCCTCTTCTATGCTTGGCATTTGATGTCATCAATGACATCATATCATATTTTAGCCAATGGCAGGATTGCGTTCTGCCACAGAAATGAATAAATCATACTGCAGAAATCAGAAAATGCACTAGGGGACTTCCGGTGACATCACACAGCTAATGGCTGCTTGATAGTTTAGCTCCTCGTCGCCTACCCCGAATAAATCCCTGAAAGAGAACGATTTTCAATAAAAAAATTATATAAACAAACAGCCAGGGAACACTGTGGAGAGTAAATGGGAAAGAAGGATTGATTTAAATTGATGAAAACCAAGGTGGATGCACAAGGATCGGATGGGATCCTGGAGACTCGGCGGCCTCATGTGCTTCCAGCTCTATGACATGTACAGAGGCTACCTGCTAAAATGCAGCATAACAAAGGTAAAAAGCTGGACACTGTGCTAAAGGAGCTTTCAGGAGCAAGATAGACGTCTGACTAACCAGCTCAACAGCTGAAATGGGGTCCCTCACAAAATGCATGGATGCCACAGATGCACAGCTCATGGTCACCGACCAACTGGTAGACCTGGTGGAAGAGAAGATAAAATACCTCCAGGCTGAAATGGAGAAGCTACATGAGAGGCAGGAGGATGCGGACAGTAGGGCCCGCAGGCAAAACTTAAGGATATATACACAGTCCCTGAAAGAGCTGAAGGGCAAGACATGGAATCTTTTCTCCTAAATCTGCTGAGGGAAGCCCTACAATTGGATCCAAGCAAAGAGCTCACAATTAAGAGGGCCCACCTAGCCCTAGGCCCCAGCCCTGCTGCTCCGACGGCGAGACCGCGATCAATTATAGCTCGCTTTCTGAGCTTTAAAACAAAACAAGACATTCTGGCCAAAGCATGGCACATGAAATAAGTAAAATGGGGCACAAAAAGATTGTTTTTCGACAATGATTACCCCCCCCCCAACAGACAATGAGAAAATGGAGGGCCTATATACCCATTCTGCAGGCCCTCTGTAAGCAACAGCTTAAATTTCAGACGCCCTATCCTACACACCTCATGGTCTTCCTGCCGAATGGGAAAATGATATATGAAATGACAATGGAAGCAGAGAGAGACCTGATTTAAAAAGGTATCTGGCAGGGACAAGCCAGACCAGAGAGATTCTTGGATAAGAGGACCGAAGACCCATGGTGTGTGGTGCAGAAAAAATGGCACACAGAGGACACCAGAAAATAAATTATAGCCAGGCTACAGAGTCAACAGCCAAAAGGCACTGACTCCACAACCAAATGAAAGAATCCGAGAAGCCAGAGGAAGCTTTCAATCTTTGTGCCACAGGAAAAAGATATGGGAACACGATTAATGGACTGTGGGACTTACTGCCTAATGGATTAAATTTTCTTCATGTTGGTCCTTTCTTTTCCTTTCTACCTTGCTCATGCTAACTTGGACTTAAAGAAGAGAAATTTTGCTGTAAGGGATCGAGATGGGTTCCAGATGGCGACTAGCACAGACCCATGCTACAAATATGGCAGGCAGCAGGACATCCACACTCGACCTACTTAATGGTTAACTGTTGCCACTTGCTCTACCCAGATGCTGGATGCCACCATTGGTGATCATACAGGAGCTGCAGAAAACATTTAAATGTAACAGATATGTGGGGGGGAGGGGAGAGGGCTGTAGACAACATGAGGGAGGCACGGGCTCAACGGTGGCCACATGGCATGCAAAATAGCTGGATGCATAATGAGAGAGACAGACAAATGCAGTAAGGGCTGTCTGGAGGCGACGCATCCAGAAAGGGAGCAGCACATGAAACCCTAAGTACAGAGAACCCGCTGGAGAGTTAATGTCTAAAACATAGAAAGAGTGTTGATTTGCAGCCCCATGGAGGCAAGCACAGAAACTGCAACTCTCGCCCCCCCCCCCCGGCATTCGCTTAAAAGGGATAAGACATGGAACTGTTATGCATACTGCACTTCCTAACTACTGAAATAAAAGGGTTAAAAGAATGGCTGTAACAATATAGGTTGCAGTGGGTTGGTGAACTATTTACTCCCTCTGAAATAACCGATGTTCTAGGCAGAGAGGTGCTGAGGCATAGACCCTGGGTGGAAAACTAAGAGGGGTGGATGGCCCTCTATCACATAGAACCAGAAAGAAAAGGCCTCAAGTGAACAGCCATACTTAAAATTAGTTAAATAGAGCAGAGGTATCCCATTGATTCAACTATGGGGAGAGAAACACCACAGGGATTTTGAAGCCCACCTAAAAGTGACATGGGGAGAGTCATCAGATAATATACCCTGATTGCAGCGAGTCCTGATTGTTCGGTATTGTTACCCAATCTTTCCCTAGTATAACACAAATTCATATGGGGACTGGTCGCTGAGGTAGCAGTCTCGGCCTTGGTATCTAACCGTCAGACCTTTCCCTAACCCACTTTCCCCTCCCACATTGTGTTGAGGGAGAACCCATGACATACCTGGGAACCACACTAGGGTTCCAGTGCAGGCAGTGACCTTGGGACCACATCTACCTCCGGACTCATGAACAGCTGAGTCTAAGGGCTCTCATTCAAAGGAGTCCCTGTTTGTTTCAAATGAACTTGTCCATAGTCACTGACCAATTTTTGTATTCAGACTTGTATATAGTTCTAGAAATGTTTATGTTTGTGTTGTTCCAAAGGTGTAGCGTAAACATGCAGGAAGATCTTGAGAAACCAAGAAAAGATAAAAATGAGAAGGTATGGTTGCTAGTAGATAGGTGTCACCAGAGAAAAGGAGCTAATATGAAAATATTCCAGAGACAAGAGGGAAAAGGAGGAGAGGTCCTGCTCAACCTATTCGAGGCACAAGACACACAGAGGAACTTAAGATATAACTATACTAGTGCAATAAATGGGGACTAAAATACATATATACTCGGTGAATGTAAATGGATTTAATAATCTGGTTAAAAAGCCTAAAGTCATGGCCACCATATGCAGAGAAAAAACGGGGGTGGTCATGATACAAGAATCTCACTTATCACAAACAGAAGCTGCAAAACTAATGAAATATGGCTACGACAGGGTCTTCTCCTCCTCATACAGGACAAAACACAAGCTAGTGAGCTCTCCAAACATGGAGAATGAATGCAAAATATTTATTCCAACAAGTGATGGACCAGGAACCCTGCACTTCGGCACTCCAGTCTTCTTAAGGGGCTATGACACATTAAACAAACAGTTCTACATTAATACCATTTGATGACATCATAAGACTGATACAAAGTGATGACTCAGGCTCTAATTACATCCTACACACTTATCTGATATACTATGTGCTACAAAAGAAATGTGTTTACATTTTTAATAGTAAAAAGACTTTATACATAGTGGCCCAGATATTCAAACTGCGCCAGGCTGTGGTGCAAGCCTGGGCGCAGCGCAACTTGGCTGTGCAGGGGTGTGGACTGGGCGATATTCAACGGAGCTGTGCCATGGCTCAGCAGCATTGAATATTGCACCCTGGCCACCCGCAGTACACATGACGCAGTGGCATTGCGCCAGCACCAGTGGCCAGGGTGGAGCATGGGGATGCGGTAGCGCAAGTTCATGGATCCCATTCACGTATCTGGAATGTGTAGTACGGTATGGGCTGCATGCCCATTGGCTCACGCTGTGGACCAATGGGTGTACAGCCCTACCAACGGTGTCAGTCAGCGGGCGTCGGGGCGGCAAGCGGGTGGGGTGCTGCCGCCTGCCGCTGACCAGTGGGGGAGTGGGGCGGTGGGGATCAGTGGACAGGTGGGAAGGGGGGGTCCACTGGACCACCAGGGATGATGGGTTTCTTCTAATTCTACTTCAGCCCGTGATCGGGCATACAGGTCCACTGGACCACCAGGGATGTTAGGTATTTTATTTCATTCTACTTCAGCCCGCGATCGGGCATACAGGTCCACTGGACCACCAGAGATGATAGGTATTTTATTTCATTCTACTTCAGCCCACGATTGGGCATACAGGTCCACTGGACCACCAGGGATGATAGGTATTTTATTTCATTCTACTTCAGCCCGTGATCAGGCGGGCAGCTGTCCACTGGAACACCAGGGATTTTGGAGTACTCTTTTTCCACTGATGCCTGCAATCGGGCATGGGGGGGCGCCACCACGGAGGTGCAGCCGGAGCTTGGGTGGCCAAACACAGGTGGCAGCTGCCGTGTTCGCCTGCAATACAGCAGCTCACCTGTGGTAACTATCTCTTTTTTAGCGTAACTTTGTGCTGGCACAGGTAGGGTTGCATGTGCATGGTTCACATCCCGGGCTGAATATTGGGTTGTGCAGAGTATGCATGGGCATGCCCCCCCCACCTGCGCCTGCATACATTACTGATGTGCTCCAGCACATCAGAATTTGTGCCGCACACTTTCCCCTTTTGAATATTGCGCCGGGGTGCATCAGTGGGTTGCACATGGTGCAACACTGTTGTGCCATGTGCAACCCTTTTGAATATCTGGGCCAGTGTCTAAGTAAAATAAATGAGAAATAAAATAAAGTAAAGGATGTATGGAGGGAGCTCCACCCAAATAACCTGAAATTCACTCATTACCACACCACTTATAACCGTATAGACTACATATTTACTAAGCTAGAAGCTATATCTCAGGTAAAATCCTATGAAATTGGCCCCATCTCCTACTCAGACCATGCCCCAATTAAAATGGGCATATAACTAGTGGGAAACCGAAAAAGAACACTATGGAGACTGGATTCCTTTTACCTGAAGAACGAGGCCTTCATACAGATGGTAAAAGACCATATTATAGAACAGGTACAACTAAATGACACCCCAACTACACCACCCGCAATTTTATAGGACACAATCAAAGCAGTGTTGAGAGGCCACCTGATAAGCTATGCAGCACACAAAACTAAGGCAAGGATGGCACACAGGGAAGATCTCACAGCTACACTGCTTTTCTTGCAGCACCAGCATCAGCAAGGCAGTCTGGCAGACCCCACACAGATAACAAACATAAAGAAACAACTGGATGATTTGGCAAAAGAGCAAACAGAACAGGCACTTAGATACCCGAGACAGAAATACTATGATGGAGGACCAAGAGCTGCCAGAATGTTGGCACATAGGGTTAGAGGTTTTAGGGAAAGAGCTACAATCACCAAAATACAACCTCTCCTAAATGGACAGCATCAATGCACAACACACTCCATAGCAGAAACATCTGCCTCCTGTTACAAAACATTATATCAGGCAGCCCAACATACACAGCCGGACAAATTATTGAACACTGGGAGTTCCAAAACTAGGAGCACAGGCACAAGCAGATATACAGAAACCTATAGCTGCATGAAATAGTGGCAGCTATAGGAAGACTGAAGACTGAAAAATGCCTGGGCCCAGATGAGTATACAGCAGAATTCTATAAAACGTTTTCCCCAGGAGTACAACCCCTCAT
This sequence comes from Neoceratodus forsteri, assembly GCA_016271365.2. Classification (NCBI taxonomy): domain Eukaryota; kingdom Metazoa; phylum Chordata; order Ceratodontiformes; family Ceratodontidae; genus Neoceratodus; species Neoceratodus forsteri. Next base: position 609,475,229 of record CM057450.1, on the reverse strand, counting down.
TTTAAAAGCCTCTAACTGGATCTTAAAGGGAAAGGATCTCCCCCCATGGAATCAGGCCATAATTTGGTTATTCCAAACCAGGAAAACCAACAGACAGATGTGAGTCATACAGGCCCATATCTGTCCTAAATATGGACTATAACATTTTCACCTCACTCATAGTCAAACATCTAGAAAACATCCTCCCCCGGATAATCCACCTGGACCAAACAGGTTTCATAAAAGCCAGACAAACAGTGCATAGTGTGAAAAGATCTCTTGAGATAATAGAACAGGCCACTAAATCAAACACCCCCTATTAGCCCTCAGTTTAGACAGAGAAGGCATTTGACAGGGTCTCCTGGTCCTTTCTGCAGTCGACCCTGTCCAACTTTGCATTCCCTGATACATTTTTAAAATTAATAGCACGAATATATAAATCCCCAGTAGCTCAAGTGAAGCTGAACGGCCACCTCTCCATCACCTTTGGCCTACAAAGAGGCACCAGACAGGGTTGCCCCCTGTCACCCCTACTCTTTGTTCTCTATATAGAGCCCTTAGCCCAAGCAATATGCATACATCCACAGATATCGGTTTTTTTAAGACCAGACGAGGAGACCACAGCATATCTTTATATGCAGATGATATAATGCTGTACCTCACAAACCTCCTAAAAGACCTGGCATGAGTCTGGTCGATTCTCCACAGAATACGGCACCATTTCAGGGTATAAACTAAATCAAAATAAGACAGAAGTACTAGCCGCACAGTACGCACCAGAGGAAGCACTGAAGACCAAATTCCCATTTAAATGGGACTTGACTCAAATGAAATACCTGGGTATCAATCTAACAACTCCGGCTGAACAACTATTTGAAACAAACTTCGACCCACTACAAAAACAAGTCCAGAAAGACCTGGAAGCCTGGACCATCTTGCCACTTACATTAGTAAGAAGAGTGGCAGTGGTAAAGATGGTGATGCTTCCTAAGTTCCTGTATATGTTTCAGAATTTAGCCATCCCAGTTCCAACCAAGACATGGAAAATGTGGGATAGATGGATTACAGGCTTTCTCTGGCAGGGACATAAATGTAGAGTAACCCTGGATACACTGATGAAACCTAAGAGATTGGGAGGCCTGGCATTACCAGACTTAAACAAAATTACGAAGCAGCACAAGTGCAACCGGTATTGTTTTGACTCCAGAATGCCCCAGGGCAGTAATGGGCCCAACTAGAACAGGAATACTTACACAAATTCCCCCAGATCTAGGAATACTAGATGTTAAGAGCATGCAAGATACTGTATATATACAGTATATATATATTATATATATATATATATATATATATATATATATAAATGTAGCTCAACTCATGTGTATATCCCTATGACTATATGGAAACAAATGGACACAGAAAAGTGGTGCAAATAGGGAACTATTATGGCTTCTCTCCCTACATTTACACACAGACTTTGCCCCGGCATCACTGGACTCCGGATACAAGGTGTGGGCCCATAAGGGCATTAGGAGCCCCCAACAGTTGATGGGAAATAGAGGACCCAAGCCTTTTCAGATACTAATCCAGGAATGTGGCCTGACCCAGAAGGAACAATTTAAATATTTTCAAGCAAGAGCTAGGGAAGCTAGGAGGGGGAGTGACACTCCTGCTATGGTACACTCACTCCTGAGCATAGTGAGGGCAGCAGTGCAGGGAGAGGAGTTACCACACTTAATCTCCAGATTATACAGGGCTATACAGGATATGAGTGACATATAAATAACCAGGGCCTTTAGGAAATGGGAACAGGAGAGTGGCCACCCCCTAAACCAAAGGGACTTGAAATGAGGCCAAAACATACATAAAGTCACTTACTCAATGCAATGGAGAGAGTACAGCTGGAAGTGCACCATCAGATTTTTCTACACCCCAGTGCAACAGGTTCATAAGCAAACAACACTTGACGCACATGCTGGAGGGAATGTGGGGGAAGTACAAGCAGACCACTTGCACATTATGTGGGAATGCCCCAAATTAACTCCCTTCTGGAGGGAAATGGAGGAAGACATACGGGAGATTGTCTCCCCGCCACTACAATTAACAAAAGAGATGGTGCTCTTTCATATTTACCCACCAGAAATTAAAGACCCAGCACATAAATATATGTTGGGAATAGGTATAGCAGCAAAGAAAAAGAGTATTACCCAGAAATGGCTTACAAACCAAATTCCAAATAGGACTGAATGGTTAACAGTAGTAGCTAACATTTATCAGTATGAAATTATGACCTACAGGATGAGGAATCAGCTGGAGAAGGGGAGAAACAGGTGGAATCGCTGGCTCATGTATGCCATGGCAACAGACCCAGCCTTCGTACCATAAGTACCTCACCCAGCTGGTAATCTCAACCAGGCTGTTTAGTAACCCAGACAGGTGAGACATACCTAAGATGTAATCTACACCTGACAAATGATTATGGAATCAAGTAAACACAAGAATGGACAGAATAATAAGATAAATATATACACCTTTACTGTTGTAACTGTTGTACTGTGAAACATGTATGTATCGTGTTTGTATGTGAAATATTGAAAAGTGAATAAAAATTATGTGTATATAAAACAAAACAAAAAAAGGAAATGCACTAAGGGCCTTGGTCATGATCATAACACTGACACTGGTTTTAGTAAAACTGGTCACCAGAAAGTTGGTCACAGGAAAATTGGGCACAATTAAATGGCCCTGCGTTGTCATAGTATTTGAGGGGGGGAGACACAATGGTTGCCTCTCATTGTTTTACTGCCTCACCCCCTGCCTAGTTTAAACCAAAACCTGTAATCACTGCTCGAATGGAGATGAGAGGGGGCTTTGTCCTTTTCTGGGACCCTCTGTCTCCACATAACCAATTGCAAGAGCCTGACCTGGCCAGACCTGCATACCATGACTCAGAAAATGCCATAGCGCTGCAGCCAGTCAGGAGTGCTCAGCCACACCAGGCACCAGTCAGCTCTCAACAAGAAAAGATGCCAATTTTGAAACAGTGCTGAGCTTGTATGTTCACTTGCCTCTGGCTTAAAACTGCAATCGACTGCTTTTCGGACACACAGACCTGCAATCTCTGCATCAGTGGAGACAAGAGGTGACTCTGTTCTTCACTGGGATCCCCTCTCTCCACATTGCCACATAGCCAATCGCAAAAGCCTGACCCAGCCAGACCTGTCTGCTGTGCCTCTGAGAACACTGCCTGACAGCACTCTAGCCAATCAGAAGTGCTTAGTCGCAGTAGAAACCAATCAGCTCTTGGTCAGAAAAGGCATCAATTTTGAAACAGCACCAAGCTTGTATGTTCACTCGCCTCTGGCTTAGAAGTGCAATTGAGTGGTTTTTGGACACACAGAGCTGCAATCTCTACTCGAGTGGAGATGAGAGGTGGCTTTGTTCTTCGCTGGGACCCCTTCTCTTTAGATCGCCACAAAGCCGTTAGCAAAAGCCTGACCTGGCTGGACCTACATTCTGTGACTCCAAGAATGCTTTCCAACAGTACTCTAGCCAGTCAGAAGTGCTCAGATGTTCTTCTTAAGCAGACTTCTCTCTAGGGGGCCTCCGTGCTTGCAGTCCAGAGTGCTAAGGACCACAGCACAAAGGACGTCATCTGGAGAGTCTGCCAGGAATTCAGCCAGGAGCGGCTACTGGTTGCTAGAAACACTGCCTGAGTGCGCTGATAAAGCTACTCAAAACTGCAACACCAAGTTATCACTGGACAGGTTAGTCTGTTGTTGCAATGCTGTGTAGAGTTACCATAATGTCTATCCACATTGGTGGTTCCTCTTCTATCCATGATGCTGTATGTTGTTTCTCTGCCTAGGTAGAGACCAGCTAATATCACTGCAACAACGGAATCTATCTAATTTCAAACCTGTACTGTGTCAGTAAAACTTTGTTGGGTAGCTCCAGTATCCTTATTGATGATGCTGCTTCCTATCAGTAGCCCTGCAATTACTGTCCCTGCACTACTGTCTTCCTAACTCTGTGCTGTATACTGCGACTAAAATTAACTGATTTGTTAGGAGTGGGTCATTCCTGGATGTAACTGGGTTACAATTTAAATGGGAGTAAAATCAAACAATTCTGGGTTGCCCCAACATCTTTAATGCTACATGAGGTTATGCTGTCTGTGTAGTGACTACCACATGGTAATCCCTGAAATAGTGCAATATAAACCATCTCTTAGCTCTGACATGAATTACGCTGCTGCTACTTGCATTGCTGTCTGTTTATTGACTGGCTCAGATAGCCCTGCACTGCCTCACTTGTATGGTATAACCAGCTGGGTGCTATGTACAGAGTGCTTAATACTTGTATTCCTCTGACACTTTGACCGTCCTATTTGTGTGGTGAGTGTGTTTAGCTCCCTAGTCTGGCAACACTCTAGGTTCACTGATTCTAGTGTTAGTCTAGTGCGACTCTAGTGTGTGTACAAGCAGTAGCTCTGATAATAACCACTTGGAGACTCCACCACGGGGAGTACCTATATGTTGTTAGTATCCTGATTGTAAATCCAGTAGTCCCACAAGTTCTCCTAGTCTTGCTGCTGAGTAATCCTACACAGATCTGGTAGCCAGTGCCATGCACCCCTCTGTCAGATCTGAACCCTTCCCTGTAAAAATGTTTTTTGCTACTCTGTTACTCCTGTGTCAACTATCAAATGTAAGGCACAGTGAGGACATTAAGCAAGCCACAGATGATGCTGACTCTTCCCTTACATCGTGCTGTGCCCTGGGCATCAGGATCCACTGCTCGGTCTATACCCAAGGTCTACAACCTATATCAGCCCCACATGTGGAGCTACATAACTTAAGAACACTGAGAGTGCTACAACTACACATGCAGCACCTTTGGCTCCAAGGTCAGCAGTAAGTCCCACTACTTCAAGAAAAAAAATCCCTGAGGCTAACACCTGGCCTGAGGGATCGTAGAAGACTTACACTAATATTACTCCTCCTGTCTGGAAATATACACCCAAACCCAGGCCCTATAAGAAGCCTTGGTGCAGGATCAAATCATAAAGAGAAACTAAATATAGTCTCCCTTAACATAGGAAGCCTACTCCCAAAACATGCTCTCTCTGAAGCCTGGGTAGAACTAATGCAACCTAATGTAATTTCCCTGACTGAAACCTAGCTCACCCTTAAAATCTCTAATGCTGTTATCAACTCTGCCTGGCGTTAATCTCTCTAGAGAGGACCAGTGGGGTAAGCGTGTTGGGGGGGGGGGGGCTGCCTAATCTACTTAAGGTTGGACCTGCAGGGCTCTAAACTAGAAACTGATGGCCTAACTAGAGACTGTGAATGCCTAGCAGTTAAACTCCTCCTAGGGAGGGAACACAAGGAAAAGGTTACTCACCTGTAACCGTAGTTTTAGGAGTGGTATATGGTACACATCCACACTCTGGCAGTGCCACTGGAACAATGTTAGATGCCAGATGTCTTTAAACTAAGCTCCTCCCACCACCCGGGCAGATATATCCCCGACTCCACCCCATATTGTCAGATCTTGCACGATCAAAACAGAATCTGTGGCACTTGCCAGGGGAGGCCGGGTGGGTTGTATGGATGTGTACCATGTATCACTCCTAGAACTATGGTTACAGGTGAGTAACCTTTTCTCTAGGGGCATGGATATGGTACACTATCCACACTCTGGCAGACTCCTAGACGTTCTCTGGGAGGAGGGGGCAAGGCGCACACTCCTACTTGAGAAATCACGGCGAAAAAAGCAATGGCCGCCAGGCTGGGCGTGTGCTGGAAAGGCTGCTTTAGTCTTTGAAGTTTGATTAGACTTTTACCAAGACTTTTCTAGGATTTAACTAAGATTCGACCTCACTTTGTTTTAATTTAATGTTTATTTGGTCAGCTGTCGGCCAATTGGTTTTATTTACCGTTAGTTTTGTGGAATACATGTTTTTCGGGGCCACTCATTGGACCCGCCAAAATCCTTTTTTTCATTGTATGAGTTATTTTGTAAATCTATTTGTAACCCCCTACAAATGGGGGTTCCAGAAAAGTCTTCCTCGAGCTTGTCTAAATGCTAACTGCCAGGCTGGTGTCCTGCGTTTTAGCAGTTTAAATGTGATTGCCAGAGAGTGTCTATATAGCCTCTGTGTACTGTCTCTTTAAGAGCTGCCTGGCTTGCAGTCATAAGTAATCTGAGAGGGAGCTCTGTTGAAAGATGTAACTATTTGCTGAAAATCACTTAGAGTGATAATAATGAAGCTTGTCTAATCTGCCTCCTTTGCAGCAAGGACTGTTTTGTTTATCTCCACTATCTTGGTCCTGGACTGGCGAATTGGACCAATCAGTACTGGTGGGACCTAAAATAGAGCTGGACTACAGGAGCTGTCTGGAGCCAAAATCTGTAGGAATTGTAGTTTTGAGCTTTGGTGTCTTTTTGCACCTGAAGGGGAAGCCTTTGTTGTGACTGACAGGAGGATCAGTCAACCAAACCTTTTGGAACTTGGGGAATTTCCCAGGCTGCTGCAGCTAGTTTCAGTTTTGAGCTGAAAAGTGAAGCAGTAACAGCTCAAGTGATTTTTGAGCAGCAGTTCTCTGTAGTTTTGCATGGGCGAACTGTGAAAGGGCTGAGTTTTGGTCTGCCTGTCTGCCTGCTGCCTCTGAGAGGGAGAGAAGAGAATTATTTCGGACTAAATCCAAGTTTGTGAAAATGAAGTAAGCCACTGATTTTTTGCCAGGCTCATACCTGAAGAAGACCAAAGATTTTGCTGAATGCGATCGGCCTGTCAGGATTTCCAGATGCTTTTGAATCCCCAGTTTGTGCAGAGACTTTGCGATCAGGACCGGAGAGCGGTTTGCCTGGTACTGTAAAATCCTTTACATGTAAATGTGCTGTGTATTGAAAGTGGGTCATGATTTGGTTCCACATTGTGTGAACTGTGTTCTGCTTGATGGAAGCTTTATCCAGCCTGATTGGACTGAATCCGTGTTCATCTTCATTTGGCCAGGGCCATGCCACGCTGGCCCTGCCAGACTACCCCACTGCACAGAGAAAGCCACTGACGAGAGACCTGCCTTAGGATCAGCCCTCTGCTCCACGCTTGAACAGGAATGATGCCTCGGGAAGTTGTGTGGGCCCTGCTTCTCCTGGCGCTCCAGATTAACAACCTGCTGTCTCAATTTTCAACCAGCCTGTGTCCAGTCTTGGGTATTGTGAGTAATCATCAGGGTAGCTCCCTGCAACAACCTAATCTAAAAGTATGTCATCTGATTGTCTTGTTGTTTTCTTTTCACGAACTGAGCCCTCCGGCTCCGGATTACAAATAGTGTGTGTTGTGCATGTTTTCTTCCATCACAGGGCCTCAACCAACTGCAACGTTCCTGGCTAGCCCACCATTCTCCATCTGGATACCCAGAGTGTGTGACTGTTTATGGACCCTGAAGTGCATGAATAACTGTTTGATTGATAGAGCCTTTAAGCAAATTAAGCTGATTATGCCCCTCCCTTGTTTAAGCTCCTTAAATAAATCAGATCTAACTCTTTTTTGCATTTACCCTGACTGTGGTTCCAGTTTGTGCAAGAGTACTGTACTGCTGTTATTTGCTGTGCATAACCTTATTTTACAGGGGATCCCCAGGGCCTGGCCAGAGGAAAGCCCTGGTGGTAAGTGCAAACAGTGTGGGTACTTGTGTGATGTATCAGGGTATTGTGAAAGTGATTATTGTGTATTTTTCCGGCCACTAGTAAGGAAAGAGGGGGGTTACAGTGTCCCGGAGGGCTGTGCCCAGGTTAGCTTGACCACTACCAACCCTGACCGCCGGGTGGAGGCACCCATTTCAGAACTCAGGCCCCTTAACCTGCTACTAGCCAAACAGGCAGGGGTAGTAGCCCTTGGGATAGTGCCATCTAGGTGTTATATATTTATTTTATTCAGCGGGATTCATTGGATTACTGTCCCTGCATTTAATAGAACTCACTGTTTCTGTGGCCTGACTTGTATTGGGCCGTGCTCCAGGTTGATGTGAGGAAAGACGCACTGAGGAGAGGAGCGGAACTATGGAGCGGTGCAAATTATTTGGAACTTTGGCATGGGGCTGTTTCAGTACACAGCGAGGGAGTAGGACTGACATAGCGAGGGAGAAGAGCTCTGGAGCCTTTGAGTGGATTTCATCCTGTAGCAGTTGATTCTATAACTGGGCGCTCTTTGAGGGCGCAGGAGCTGCTTTTCTATCTAGAGGAGTTAAACTCTGCCAGGTGATTAGTGGCTGGATTCCAGGGCTGCTCAGGGAATTGGGCCATAGTCTTGTCAGGTAACTGGCAGAATGGGCTGTTGATTCCCTTAGGTTCCCTGGTGGGCCAGCGGGTGGGCTGGTGTTATCGGTGGATCGAGGAAGTGGTGGAGGATATTTTCCGGCTGCGGTCTCCTGCAATTGGTTTTTCATCAGCTGTTTGGATGAAGACCTGAGGCTTCTGGACTAAAGACTTCCTGCCTTCTTGAACACGGTTTGACTCTAAATTTCCTTTATTTTACTTGTTTCATACTGTTTATACAGGCAGCGAGAGTGCCTGTATCTTATCTGGCTCTTTGGGTCGTGAGAGGGCCTTGGATTTGGAAACTATCTTTGGTATTACTTTCAGACAGACAGTGAGTGTGCCTGTACTCTGATAATTCCCCAAGGCAGTGAGAGGGTCTGGGGAGTTAACTATATTCCTGAAGAACTCTTGACTGTTCATTCATCTGTTTTGTTTTGAATGTTTTATAACGTTTGAGTTCATTATTTAATAATGACAACATAACTGGACCAATTCAGTTTAGTTTAAGTTATTGTATTATGTATATTTCATTTTCTTTGGGAATTTTAAATGGGAGGGTTTAGGAAAGATTTTATGTTGTGATAGGGGTAAGTGTTTGGGTTATTTAATTTATTAGTGTTGTGGGTTTATATATTGTGGTGTTTTTTTTTTTTGGTTATTTGGTTTATTAATTCTGATTGGGTTATTAGTTGAGTGAGAGTCATTTGTTGAAGCGATTGCTAGAATGTGTTGGAGGTCTGTCCCCATGGTCGTGTGCTATTCGCCCTCTGCTCTCTGTGCTCTCCGCCCCTTTGTTTCCCCCCCCTTTGCAGTTTACAACTACCAGCTGTGCGAGGGCTGGGTATTGCTCGCAAGGGGAGGAGGGGTGTGGGGGGCAAGAACAGTAGAGGGCGAATGAGTGGGGCCATCACATCGGGTTGCGAGATCCAGGAGATGCCCTGGGGCGAAATGGAACCAGAAACATGGTTTACCATGCCTGGTTTACATACCCAAGGGCACTACCAATTTTGGTGGGCAGATGGTTCGGCCAGCTCTGGAGGTTCATCCAGCTCGGGCGGTGTTATGCAATGCTGGGTCCATTAAAAACAAGACTGCAATTGTTGCTGTTTTTAATGGACCTGGGGATCGAGGCCTCTGACTTGGGGTGGATCTGATCATTACACTATAGGGTTTAGTTTGAGTGTCCCCCTTTGTAGGCCTACCACTGTGGAGATGGTCAGGTATCGCCCTTTTTGAGATGTGAGCTCAGAAGGCCTGGTGGCGGTACTTGACCTATCGTCTCTTCCAGTAGCAAACAGCGACCCAGAGACCCTTGTGGTAGCCTATAATACGGCTATATCGGCGGCCCTGGATCTCATTGCTCCTGTCTGAGTTTGTCCTCTCTCCCTTCGCCCTCTGTCCCCATGGTTTGATGAGACTTTAAGGGAGATGCGGCGATTAGGATGAAGGTTAGAGTGTTGCTGGTGGAGATCCTCCCATGACGCCGACCACCGTAAATTGATGGAGCATTATGAAGCCTATCAATCTGCAATCTCCCTTATGAAGGCAGAATTCCTGTCCAGGGAGATTGCTGTTGCTCAGAATTGACCAGCTCAGCTTTTTCGCACTGTGGACAGACTGTGCAACCCAGCCTGCCTACAAGTGCGAAAAGCCTTTTCGCAAGTAGAGTGTGATGAGCTTGCTCTATTCTTTGCAAATAGGGTGGCCGACATCAGGGCGGCACTCCATCCAGCACACTCTATGGGTATTGCTGTGGACCAGCACGTGGCTGCTGCTCCTTGGTTTTCCTGGAGTACCTTCAACCAATCAGAGTTCATGGATGTCATGCGGATTGTCCAGGGTATGCACCCTACATGGATGTAGTTTGGATCAGCTTCCCTGATTTTGGGTTGTATTGATTCCACCGGTCTGGTCCTTACACGAATAGTCAGGTGCCCCTTGGAAACAGGTGAGTTTCCTAGCTCCCTGAAGGAGGTGGTGGTTATACCCCTCTTGAAGAAAGCTTCTTTGGACACCGACTGCCATGTTAACTACAGACGAATCTTTTTAGGGAAGATGATTGAGAAAGTAGTGTCCATTCAGCTGGAGAACCATTTGACCATCCATGACATCTATGAACCCCTCCAGTCCAGTTTTCAAAAGAGGCATAGTACTGAGACAGCGCTGGTTCAGGTGCTCAATGATCTCCTGATAGCTAGAGATCAGGAGAGCTGTTCCATCTTGGTTCTCCTAGATCTCTCATCAGCATTTGACGCTGTGGACCATGGGGTATTGCTGAACCGTCTGAGGTGCATCTGTGGACTATCTGGTGTAGACCTCAGGTGGTTTACATCTTATCTCACTGGAAGAACACAGAGAGTGGTGTCTGGGGTTTATTCTTCAAGCCCAGTTTCCCAGTCATGTGGGGTTCCTCAGGGTTCGGTACTGTCCCCCATGTTGTTCGCAGTGTACATGCTGCCCCTCGGAGACATTGTAAGAAGGTATGGGCTAAGGTTTCACTGCGATGCTGATGATACCCAGCTCTACCTTTCATTTGCACCCGACCAGGATGGAGCTGTCTCTGTCTTTAATAACCACCTCACAGAAATCCAGGAGTGGATGGATGCGAGTTGGCTGAAGTTGAACTCTGATAAGACTGAGGTGCTGGTTGTGGATCCAGTGTGCCGGATAGGGGGGGTTAGGGGTTGGTTTGCCCTCTGGTTTATACCTTGGGGGCTTATTTCTCCCGACCTCTGAACAGGTGCGGAACCTGGGGGTAATTTTTTTCGAAGGGATTACTCTGCATTCGCAGGTGTCAGCCGTCATCAAATCCTCTTTTTATCATCTGAGGAATATCTCCAGGATTAAGCACCTTGTTCTGTCTGGTGATCTTCCTATGCTGGTCCACGCCTTTGTGTCCACGCACTTGGACTGTTGCAATTCCCTGTACCTAGGGCTATCGGGGGTGGAAATCCAATGCCTACAGCTGGTGCAGAACACTGCGGCCCGGCTTTTGACAGGAACCTTTCGGTCCAGTCATATTTTGCCGGTGCTGCGTGTACTGCACAAGTTGCCTGTATGGTGGCGGATTACCTTTAAAGTCATTCTTTTGACTTTTAAAGCCCTACATGGACAGGGACCAGACTATCTGAAAGAGCTCCTGTTTCCTTACCACCCCGGGCAATTGCTTCGCTCAGCTGATGAGGGGTTGCTAGAGATCCCGAGGGTGCTTTTAAGATCTGCTGGGGCCCGGGCATTTATGTTTGCAGCCCCTACCCTCTGGAATTCTCTACCCCATCAGTTACGGGAGTGCCCGACTGTGGAAGGATTTAAAACAGGCCATGAAAACTTATTTATGGAGGCAAACATTTGGTGGTTGAAGTCTTCTTTGACTATATTAGTTGTTTTATCATTATTTTATACTTTTAAGGATACTGAGATGTATGGTGTGTTTTAATCTGTTCGGCGCCTTAGTTTTTTGAAAGGCACCTTAAAAATAAAGTAAATTATTATTATTACTTGGTAAACAGAGACTGAAGTACTGAGGTCACAAAACACGCATCACAGCATGACTGTGGCTTGATGCGGTAATGGGAGATGAAGGTGTGAGCTAACTTCCAGGTAGTGGCCCTACAGATCTCCTGAATGGGTACATCCCTGGATGCAGCTGCTGAGGCAGTGGTACTGTATGTCTGGTGGAATGAGCCCTGATCTCTATGGGAGGCTCCCAACCAACCAACATGTAGCAGAGGTCAATTCAGGATGTGATTCACCTTGCAATTGTTTGCTTTGCTGCTGGTCTGCCAGGTGTGGCTTCAGCATGACAAACAGCTGGTGAGCCTGTCCCCGAACTTCATCCATACACTCTACATGAGAGCACCCTCGACAGGTCCAGGGTATGGAGCCTGCAGTCAGCCTCCGAAGAAAGGTTGGTAAAGTACACCAGCAAGTTAATCATCTGGTTAAGGTGAAACTCTGAAACCACCTTCGGGAGGAACTTTGGGTTGGGGTGAAGGATGACCTTGTCCCTGTGGAAAACCAGGTAGGGAGGGTCCACTGAGAAAACCTGGAGCTCCCCAATCCTTCTGGCAGATGTAATGACCACCAGGAAGGCCATTTTCCATGACAGGTGAGAGATGTTGCACCTGTGCAATGGCTCAAACGGCTTACCCATGAGCATAGCCAGGACCAGCAATAAGTCCCACAGTGAAGCAGGCTCTAGCACCCAAAGGGACAAATGGCCAAGGCCCTAGAAAAAGTGCCCAACCACCTTTCCCTAGACCATTGTCAGCATACTGGTCTATGCCCAGTAAGCAGAGATGGCTGCTGGATATAAGTTTATTTTTAACTCTATTTGTCTCCTGGACTACAGGGTTGGGGGGGATATATCCCCTATTCAGCACCCGGACCATAAACCGGTCGAGGTTTAGAGCTGGGAAGAGGAGCTTTTTGGTCATGTTGGCGTTTATGTACTATTAAATACAATTTATACCTTTTTGTACTCCTGGACTGAGGTTGTGCAGTTCTTTGTAACTTTGGCTGAATGTTGCAGGATGGCGAGACAAGCTTATTGGGCGGGGGGATGAAATGCAGCAGATAAGTCAGACTGGGAATCTTCTTGAGCAGCCTTAGGAAGAAGGGTCAGTCACACATGCTACACAAGATGAGATGAGATGAGCGCATAGTTGGGACTTGAATGGGCCAAGCTTTGGAATGGAAATGAGGGCAACGCTAAGAGAATTTATCCTGAGGAGGGCTCTATACCCAAAGGACCGCTGACCTTGGGTTGTGTGACGAAATGTACTTGGAAGGTAGCTTTACATGTACCTCTGGTGAGTCTAAGGTTGACAGAGGGGCTGAGGAGAGCCTTCACACCTGGGGGTGCAAGGCCAAGAGTGGCTTTTTTTGCAAGCAGGCATACCTGGAATTGGATCCTGTTGCTGAGATTAAGCCAGCCTGTGTTTGAGTAGAGCACACATGTATAGGTTAAGCGATGGGCCCCAAGTGCAAGCCAACATGCTTTGTTGAGGGCAACTATTATTCGCTTAAGCACAATGTCAGAAGCAGCTCCATAGACTACTAGTCTGTAGTCTATGACAGACAGACAGAACTGCACTAGATACCGCCAGTTTGATAGCGCTGTCAGTGAGGCAGTGTTTGTGGCAGTAGAGTTGTCCAAGTGTGGTGTTAGCTGCCTTGACAATGTGGTTAATATGCATCCCATAAGAAAGTGTGCAGTCAAATGTGACCCCAAGGTATTTTAAGTTGCTGACTGTTTCCAGAAGGTCGTTGCTGCGATTGTGTATCTTGATAGGATATGCCTTATGTCGGTTATGGGGGGAGGCGAACAACATCGCCTTAGTTTTCTTGTATTCCAGTAGTAGCCTGGAATTAAGGAAACAGATCTCTACCGTAGTGAAGTCAGCTTTCACCTTTTTTTCAAGCAGGTCAGGTGCAGTGTGACGTGTGTACAGTACAGTGTCATCTGCATATGCATATAAGAGTACATTGTAGTGGCAAGTTTTGGGGAGGTTGTTTAGGAATAGACTGAATAGCAGGGGGCCCAGCATAGAATCTTGGAGTATCCCTGTGGGAACAATTTGATGGTCGGATAGAGCACCATGTATTTTGACCTGCTGGGTTCTCATGAAGAGGTAATATCTGAACCAGCCTATGGATACAGAGGGAATCCCTGTGTGGGCTAGCTAACTGAGTAGTAAATCATGATTAACTGTATCGGAGGCCTTGGTGAGGTCAATGTAGATGGCCCCCACCAAGGACCCCTGGTCCAGAGACTCATGAATGTAAGTTGTGCATTCCACAAGGGCTGTAGTCGTACTATGCACCTTGCAGAAACTGTGCTGTTGCTGACATTGAAGTTGGTGTTTGGCGAGATAGTCGGCTAATTGGTCATATACTATACTTTCGAGGACCTATGATAGGGGCAGGAGAATTGATATTGGCCGATAGTTAGAGAGATTGGATCGGTCGCTTCTTTTGAATATGGGGTGACAACTGCAGCTTTCCAGAGTTGCAGAAATTTGCCCGAGATGAGTGATACATTAAGGATTCTGGTTAGAGGGGAGAGTAGGACATCCAAGGTTTGGGCAATCAGTTTAAGGTCGAGCGAGTTGCTACTGAAGCTGTTTTTTTTGAGGACTTGTTTTAAGTGTTTGTGTGCTTCAGCTAAAGTGATGGTCTTGAGGTAAAAGGGGGGTAGGGACATGTCAGTGGATGAGGGGGTGTTATTGTCAATGCTCGTTCCTGACAGGAGCTCCATGAACCCAGGGAAAAGAACACTGCTAAGGTCTGTAAAGGCCTTGTTAAAGGCATTAGCTATGTCTTTGGGGTCTTGGGTGACAGTTCCATTGGTGTTAATTATTGTGGTAGGAGCTTTGTTGGCTTTCCCTGTAAGGGATTTGATGTTATCCCAAAACATATGACTGTTGCCCCGGGAGTTGTTTAGTTCATTTTTAAAGTGTGCACTCTTGGCCAAGTGGATGGCACTGATACATTTGTTCCAGGCGGTTTTATAATTTTGAAGGTCAGTGAGGGACCCAGTACTTTTGGCCTTGTGCCATAGATTGTCCCTAGTCTTCATTTGTTCCAGGAGAGGGGGTGTGACACAGGACTTATTGGACCCCTTGATTTTTCTCTTTTTGGCTGGTGCATATAAGTCGTAGAAAGTATTAAAGATATCGATAAAGCTCTGAACATCAGCTTCTCTATAGATGGTCGACCAGTCTTGTGAGCTGGGGTGGGTTTTGAGTGAGGCAAGTTGCCCCTTTTTCAGCAACCATGAGTTAATTGTTATAGGAGGGGTTTTAGGGGCTTTATTAGACTAGGTGCATATGACAGGGGAGTGGTCGCTGATGGTGTCAGGCAGTACAGTGGTACTGGATATTCTTTCTGGTTTGTTGGTTATCAACCAATCTATCAGTGTGCTAGTGCCGGTATGATAGTTTTTCCATGTGGGGGACTCCACCATTTTGAACATGTTGATGGCTGTGAAGGCATCTTTACACAGTGCTGCCTCAGGGGACAGCCAATTAATATTGAAATCCCCCAGCACTAGAATTTCCGAGGTCTTCTGGAGGTCAGATAGGAAGTCTAGTATAAGCTTAAAGCCTATAGACTGTTTTTTTAGGCGGGGGGATGTATACAGATACTAAGGTGAGGCATTTTACTTTTGCACCGAGCTGCAGCTGTATGGCAAGCAGCTGGGTACTACCCCCATTTGGAAGGCTGGGGAGAGTCCTACTTTGAAGAGTATCTTTGATGCAAATAGCACATCCACCTCCACACTTACCCAGTCGATCTAGCCTGTAAGAAGTATATCCTTCAAGCTGAATTGCCTGGTCAGGGGTTCTCGGGGAGAGCCAGGTTTCTACGATTGAAAGAATATCGGGTTTGTGCTGCACCACCCAGGCCTGTAAGGAGTCATACTTGGCCAATAGGCTACAGATATTGATGGACCCGATTGTTAGTCCTCCCGTTTTATTGACAGATGCGGGTATTTTTGTACCTACCCTGGGCCCAGGGTTGGGATGGATATTTTCTGAGAGCAATAAAAGCAGCCAACCTAAGGGCGTGAAGTTTTAGCAGTTATTTTTTTTACGTGAGCTGTTATGGGAGGTCAGTTTGAATTTATTCTTGCTAACAGTAGTAATTAGTATGGTCAGCTGAATGAGGGGGAGGGAGTATGTTCCAACCTCATGATGCAAATGCCAAGTAGGACTAGAGGGGCTGGCAATGGTGCTTGTGGTATCTGTCGCAGAAGGGGCTGAGTGGTAACAGGGCCTGCACTAGGGAAAATGATGGCAATAGTTTATGGGTACTAGTGTTAAGGGAAGAGAAGGGTGGGTGGGACGGAAGTGTTGAGATAAAGGTGAGCAAGAATAAGAGAGTCGCCATAGTGGAGTACATGAGTGTGGAAGGGTTACGGCCCCTAGAGTGCTTGGAATAGGGTCAGGATTTATAAGAGAGGTAGGGGTGGGAGGGGGCAGTTGGACAGCATCTAGGTAGGGTGCTGTGGCCTGGGATTTAAAGCTAGGATAATGACTGCAGAAAAATAGGGCTGACAGAATAGCACAGTGGTAGGGTGCTGGCCTACGGTGCAGAAGGTTGTGGGTTCAAATCCGAGGATGGGAAGGATGAAAGTATAGGAAGAAGGTAGAGGAATTCAGGGGAAACAGAGGGGCTGTGGGAGGGGTTTGAGGTCAGCAGAGAGGTAGAGATATGTAACGGAGATAGGAGGTTGGGAGAGGTTGAGGAGTGACTCCTAGTGGTCAAACAGTATAAAGTGCAGACAGGAAAATAGGGATGTTATTAAATCTTCCAGCAGTCATTTAACACGTCAGGGACCTCGTACTTGTAGACCATGCCGACTGAGGGTGCTGGGCAGGATGCTGGATGCTCTCAGAGCTCCAGGGCTGGTTCCAAGATGGCCTCAACCACCAGGAAGGCAACCCCCAGCGATGCGTCCTGGTCCAGGATGTCTGTGAGAGGGAAAGTAGCCCCCTTCTGGATGGACTGTAAGGGGACAGCTGTGGATTCCAAAATGAGGCAGACAGGCCTGCTGAATGACACCGGCCCTTGGTCAGTGGAAGACTCTTCGGCCGGTTTCCGGTCAAAGAGCGGAACCCTAGAGGAGACCATTGACTCCTGATCTGAATTGAGGGATGACTCCTTGAAGATGGCCTTCAGTCCCATATTGCCACTGACCTCCCAGGATCCCTCACTCGGGGTGATCTTCAATGACAACCGGCCTGGCAAGCAGGGGGCAAAATGGCTAACCTCTTTGGAGGGAGCACCAGTTGGAGGCTGTTGGGGTGGCAGCTCCACCATAAAATCGGTGGATAGATGGGTGTTGACTGCACCCATAGGGTGTGGATGGACAGGGGAACCACTGGCAGCTGCCAGGTGAGCATGCGACCATGGGCTACACCCCTACCCTGCTGCCCAATGGCCTACTGCTGTCAGAGGAGCTCCTCATAGCACCAACGCATTCTGCAGCAGTGCCTCTCCTCTCCAGAGGATGGAAAGCACCATTGGCAGTGCCTCCCGGTCGAGCAGGAGTGAAAGTCTGAGCGCCTTGATCGCGATTTTGATCGAGACCTCAGTCATCAACCAATCAGCTGATGGTAGGAGGGATCATCCTGGGGCAGGCTGTAGACCACATGCTTGCCATGTGCATCAACATAGGTGTGGAGGACCTGACCTCGGAGGGAGGCTTGTCCCTAACAGAGTCACCAGGGAAACCGACTGAACTGGGTCCTGTTGAGTCAGGATTGGAAGTGCAGAGGTCAGTGAGGCCGAATCCTCAATCTTATTTGATAACAGGTAGACTGGGTCAAAAAATATCTCAGCTGGCTGGTCGACTGGAGTCAAAGTCAAGTGGCTCATTGGCAACACCAAAGAACCTGCAACCTGTCTGAACTGCCCCTAGACCTGGGGGCCCTCAATTGCAGCTGAGCAGTCAGGCGAGTCGAGACACAAGAAGGAGTGAGATTTCTCCTTGTCCTATGACTGGCAGTGGTGGTTGTGAAGTATGTCTCTTTGCAGATGACACAAAGATCTGCAACAGAGTTGATGCACAAGGTTGGGTGGAAAGGATGAGAAGGGACTTGGCAAGGTTAGAGGAATGGTCAAATGTATGGCAGCTTAGATTCAGTGCTAAGAAGTGCAAGGTAATGCACCTGGGAAACAAAAAACCCAGGGGAAGAGTACACAATGGGGGGCGCGATACTAACAACAACAAAAATGGAAAGGGACCTGGGGGTAGTCATATCAGATGACCTAAAGGTGGTCAAGCAATGTGAGAGGGCAGCAAGGAGGGCTGGGGGGATACTGGGATGCATAGGGAGAGGCATCACCAGTAGAAAACAGGAAGTTATTATTCCTCTGCACAGACAGTTGGTGAGACCCCATCTGGAGTACTGCGTGCAGTTCTGGAGACCCAATCTCCGCAAAGACATAGACAGGATGGAAGCTGTCCAGAGGAGGGCAACTAAAATGGTGCAGGGTCTGCACCGGAAGACATATGAAAAGAGGCTTAAGGAGCTAAATATGTCTAGCCTCGAGGAAAGGAGGGGGCATGATAGAAACTTTCAAGTACCTCAAGGGAATCAACAAAGTCCAAGAGGGTAGCATCTTTCAAAAAAAGAGGTGTGCAAGAACAAGGGGGCACAATTTGAAGATAGAAGGAGGGGTGGCTCAGAGGTAACTTAAGGAAGTATTTTTCACAGAGAGGGTTGTGGATGCATGGAGCGGCCTTCCGGAGGAGGTTGTGGAGTCAAAAACAGTGGTGGAATTCAAGCATGCATGGGACAGTCATAAGGCAATTCTAGGGGTTGGGGGTAGGAAGAAGTAGGCTGCTGGTTAACTAGGATCTGCAGCTTATCCATTAGGTAGGAAAATGGGCAGACTAGGTGGGCCAAGCAGTCCTTATCTGCTGTCAAAATCTATGTTTCTATGTTTCTATGTTTTTCTTCACCTTGGTTGCTAAGAGCCATGGAGGGCAGGGCTCTCCCCAGAGGTGTGGAGGGACCGGCACATTTCATGGAACTGACCTGTGAAGGTCTCTCTGACAGTGGTCCCAGTCAGGAGCAGCGCCAAGGCTGATGAGGTTCCCACCAAGGCCACTGCTGCCTCCACTTCCTTGTTGGCAAGCTGTGTTGCAGACCTGGCAGCTGCTGAGGCCTTTTTGTCGCTGTTTGAGTGGACCTTTGGATCCCATTCCTTAGGCTGGCCCTTAGCAAGCCAGAGCTTCCTTTCCTCCAGAGATTTAAGTAGCATGGAGAGGCAAAGTCCGCACCCCAACATATCATGTTGCCTGCCCAGGCAGTACATGCATGTGTCATGCGGATCAGTGACTAACATTTTCTGGTGACACTGCACACAGAATTTGAATCTGGGCTTTCTGTGATCCATTGTGGCATGAGAGGAGTCAAGGAATCCCACAATTGAGCTTTGAAATGAACAAAAAAAATGGTTTACTTGTGGTTCAGAGAAATTCCAAAGCAGAGCATGAAGGAGATGACCGTTTCTTCCAGTAGAAAGAAAGATCTGACGTTGTGGGGTGGAGTCGGGGATATATCCACTGGGTGGTGGGAGGAGCTTGGCTTAAAGACATCCAGTAACTACTGTAACATCATTCCAGTAGAACTGCCAGAGTGTGTATAGTGTACCATATCCACCCCACTAGAATCCCTTTTTCTTATGACAACCTACATACCTCCTGGTACACACCAATCTGGTCTTGAGTCCTTCTCTAGATACTTTAAACAATTTAGTAAAAACTGGGAAACTAGTCATGGGAGACTTCAGTACTGTATCAATTGTTCTGCCAAATCAAGTGTTGCCCATAGGGACTTAGTGGCCAGCCTGTTTTTCTTGCAACTAGTTACTGAATGCACTAGGACCAACTACAAAATGGGCACCAGAACCTTAATTAATTGGATCCAGGCTGCCCACCTGGATAGAAGTCAGATTGCTACCAGACACTTTCAGTGACCACTCTTCAGTTCAATGCGCATGGACAACTAAACAGTCCAAGACCTCCCTCCCTGATTTACTATCAGTTGGGTCCAACACAAAGATAAACTGGTAGATTTTAAGTTGTACCTCGCTCAGCTAGAT
Source organism: Neoceratodus forsteri (assembly GCA_016271365.2). NCBI lineage: Eukaryota > Metazoa > Chordata > Ceratodontiformes > Ceratodontidae > Neoceratodus > Neoceratodus forsteri. Next base: position 609,455,303 of record CM057450.1, on the reverse strand, counting down.
TGGAGCTATCTGGATGACACCACTGATATTAAATCCACTCTTGACTTCTTTATAAACAAATTCTCTGCTGCTTGCGATAAATTTGCCCCTTTCAAAAAGCGTATGAGGTACCTTTGTTGAATGGATCACCCCTGAACTCCTAGCCCACATGCAAGAAAGGGACAACCTTTGGTACTGGATGAGAGAAAAAGGTTCACCTGTGGACCAACAAAGGTACAAAGAATCTCTAAATACAGTAGGTGCACCAGTAGGATAAGGCAGGCAACATTGGTCTACAGCAAGGACCAGCAATCCAAGAACTGGAGCAGTTGGAAAACATTTTGGGAGAACATATCTCAGCTCCTGGGTAAGGGTTAAAAACAGCCTCCTAAAATGCTCAAAATTAATGAGACTGATATCCTGGACCAAGTAGAGATCATAAACAAATGTAACACAATCTTTACGAACCCAAGTTCTGTCACGCCTGCCAATCATGTGCAGGAGTCATGTGGTGGCGCCAGCATTGGAGTCTTATGCAGCAGTGACCAAGAACCACGGTATCCAGGATTCTATTTGAAGCCTATTTCAACAAAAGATACCCTAAAGTATGTCAAAAGTGTCCTAGGTAAAACCAGAGTAGGTGGTAATGCGGTAGATATGCAGCTGCTGGGCCAGGTCGTCGAGGAACTTGCCCTCCCTCTATCTAAATTATTAAATTTCTTGCTGCAGTATTCCCAGTATCCTAGGGTATTGAAAATCGCATTGGTCACACTAGTTTTCAAAACTGGTGACTACCCCAACCTGGCTAATTACAGAACAATTACAATCCTTTCCCCCTTGTCCAAGGCCTTAGAGCAAATCATATCATACCAACTTCTCACCTGTTTGGGAAAATACAATATCCAATGCACACACAGCACCATGGATTCAGACAGTTCCACAGCACCAGCAATGCCCAGTATACAAACTACCCACATAAGGCACTAGACAGTGGTCACCTGGTTGAAGCCATCTACATTGTCCTGACTAAGACCTTCAACCTTGTCAATCACAAGATGTTGCTTGGCAAGCTTCTTTCCCTTGGGTTGTCTCAGGACACAGTAGCTTGGTTTCAAAGCTACCTCACTGACTGCTCCCAGCGTGTAAAGACTGACAGCTCTCTGTCAAGTGATAGGAGTCTGTCTGTATGATATGTCCCAGGATTAATACTTGGCCCTCTCCTATTTGATCTCTTCATTAACAGCCTTCTGGAGGCCTGCCAGTTATCTAGGGTACTCCTTTATGCTGATGATGCTGTAATTTACACCAGCAGTGCTGACCAGAGTAAAATCTGTTCTGACCTCCTAAACAACTTTGAGTCATTAGAGAGATGGTTCACACATAGCAAACTGATCTTTGAACAACAAAAAAATAGAAAACATGTTATTCTCAGGACTATTATTCATTGCAAAAAACTTTGTTAATGCAACAGTTAGGGTTAAAGCAACAAAAGTGGGGACATGAGATGTTAGGGTTGAACCCCTAACCCCTCCCCCCACCCCCCATCCTTCACACACCGACAGATGCTGGGGTGTGCCATGAGGTTGTCAGGCCCAACTCTCACCCCATTCCATGTGTAAACAGGTTGACATGCTACAGAAAAGGAGAATAGGGTGAGAGGACTCACGACCCCATGGCACACCCCAGCGTCTGTCGTTGTGTGGAGGATGGGAGGGATGGCACACCCCGGTGTCTGTTGGTGTGTGGAGGATGGGGTGGTGGGGGAGGGGTTATGGGTTCAACCCTAACATCTAATTTCCCCACTTTTGTTGCTTTAACCCTAATTGACACATTAACAAAGTTTTTTGCAATGAATTTCCTTACCTTTAGAAAAAGTGTAATGTAACTAGTAAATGGTATATATTGGTGGGAGCGGGCCCTGCGCTCCAAGCAAACTGCTCATTTGTGCATAATCATATGCATCTGGGGGAGCGCAGGCCCTCCAGATCCTGTACTCCCACTTACACATAACAACAGAGCCATATAGTAGCCCTATAGGCCTGAAAAGGAACCCTTGTAACACTAATTTGTCAATATCTTAGTAACCGTACAACCTATGAAAATAATTCCACTGCAGTTGTAATCCTAACTTAGAAACCTCCACACGTGCTTAGTCCTCCACCTAAAGGTGGACTAAGGTGTGGGTAGCAAAAAATTTGCATCTTGCATCATTTCTGAGATACAGGCACCCAATGTCACTGGGGGTGCTGCAATGTTATCCTATGGGAAGAATCTCAACTTCATGATGGCATATCTTTGTAACCAATTAACTTTTTAACACCTAAATAGCATAATGCACATCTCTGGGTCATTCCCTTTATACCCTGCAAATTTCAAGCCAAAAGACCAAATTGTTTATTTACAGTGCAGTTGCAAAGTTTTTAAAGTCCTAATTTGCAAAGTGTCAAAATCTCCATTCGTGAGGTCAATCCCCATTCGCGAGTTGTAAAATTCCCCGTTTGCAAGTAATCCTTGATCATTAGATTTTGGCCATCTGGTCTGCAAGTCATGAAAGGGGATTTTGTCAACTCGTGAAAGGGGATGACAGCTTGCAAATGAGGAATTGAAAAACCAATTCCCTTTTGCGAGCTGACAAAATCCCCATTCTTGAGCTGATCCCCTTTCATGAGGTGTCAAAATCACTGTTCACGAGCCAATCCTCGTTCCCAAGAATGGCCATCTGGTCATGAAATGACAGTAAAGGGTTTTGTCAGCTCGCGAAAGGGGATCAGCTTGCGAATGGGGATTTTGACACCTTGTGAAAGGGGATATTGTCAGCTGGTGAAAAACCCAATCCCCTTTTGTAAGGTGACAAAATCCCCCATTCGTGAGTCGATCCCCTTTCGCGAGCTGTCAAATTCCCCATTCACGAGCTAATCCTTGTTCGCGAGATAGGGCCATCTGGTCCCTAAGTTGCGATTAAGGATTTTGCTTCCTCATGAAGGGGGATTGGCTCATGAACGGGTATTTTGTCACCTCTAGAGCAAGGATTAGAAGAGAGTCGTGAATGAAGAATTTTTCTAAAATTTAAAACGCCCATTTTTTGGCCAGAATGAAAGAAACCAACGAATAGGTTTGTAGAGGGTGTCACCCTGAACAAAACCCATGCCTTATTTGTGTAACAAGTCACTTGTGGGGCAAGGTATGACATTTTGTTTTGGGGAAAAAATATAAAAAAAATGGCGGCTGGCAAACGAATAATTTTTTTCTCACAGATGGGGATTTTATAAATCCCCATTCATGAGCTGACAAAATCCTTGATCGGGAGCGCAATCCCCTTTCAAAAGACATACATATAAATCTTGGAGTGAACTGAGCATGCTCGGAACCTGAAACTTCAAAATTAAATAACTTTGGAACAGAATAATATTTTTGTCACCAAACCAATGCTGGATTGTTCTTTGACCAAATATCTTTCTATTCTGAATATTTCAGACCAAAATACCAAATGGTGTGGCTGTAGTGTGATGGACAAAAATCAGCAAAAAAGTGCCAAAAAGAGGCGAAAAACGTGTTTTTCAGTCCTTTGCTGCACAGAAACTGCAAGTCTGACCGAAACACAACTTGGCAAATCAAGAGATCTAGCACACAAGACTGCACATTCCAAATTTTGTACAAATCCATTGAACAGTTGCAAAGTTATTATGGTGCAATATTTGGGGTTTAACATTAAACTGCTTACTGAACCCTAACTATACTGGTGTGATCGCAACAGTAATAAATAAATAATATATATATATATATATATATATATATATATATATATATATTATTCCCACCACTAGTCATCCTCAATGACAAGGGACATAAACTAGAATAGGTAGAATCCTTCAAGTATCTTGGTATAGTCCTGGATGATATCCTATCATTCTCCCCTCACGTGGACAATGTTGTTGGCATGATTAACAGAAGGCTAGGTGCACTGTATAGGAACCACCTCAACCTTACCACTGCAGCCAGGCATTTTGTCATATCCAGCATGGTTCTATCACTCATTGACTATGGCCTTCCAGTTTGTGCAACTGTGTGTAACTATATTAAACAGAGTTAGGATGGTTTATAACAAGGCTTGCCATCTTGTATTGGGAGCGGACATGCTGGTCCATAGCTGCTCCCTATATTCCTTCACAAACTGGCTATCACTTCAGGGCAGATTAAAGTACCAGACCTGTCTGCTTGAAAAAAAGGCACTGATGGGTCTTATCTCCTTGGCTGTTCAAAATTGCTTACACCCCGTTACCAATCAATATAATATCAAGAGTATGTCTAGGAATGCCCTAGAAGTACGATTCCAGAGAAGAAAAACAGGAAAATGCTCCTTTGCTGTAAGGGCATACATGTGGCTGAACAGATTACCTAATCTCTGCCAAGTGTCCCAAAAATGGTGCACTTCAAGAGTGCTCTGAGAATTAGACGTCACCACAAGTTCCAAATGTTCTTACTTCAGTTAATCTGTGCACCCAACTCACACTATGATACTTTTATTGAAACTGTAATAGCCACATTCCATTCTTGTAGCTAACACATCCTATGGTTTTTTTTTAAGCAATAAACCATGACCCAGTGTGGGTTATTCTGGGATTTACCCATGCCTGGTGTGGTTTGATCATGAGGCCACAGGCCAAGTGACTAAATCCACACCAGAAGTGAATAAATCCCAGCATAATCCACACCTTGGAGTGGTTCAATGTGATTATACAATGGACAGGAAGTGCAGGATTACAAAAAAAATACTTAAAAGTTTAAATAAAAAGTGATTTTTTATTGATTTTTTTAGTGTAATATCCTTCCTCTGTACATTGTATAGTCCTTTGTTGCTAGGTAACATGTCTTTGTAGGATGGGTACTGCCCAGGTCGTATTGGAACCGTCATCCCACAGACACAGATGCACAATACTGTGATGTTTCTTCATTTACAACAGAGAATCTGCTAGGTTTCATTTTTTTGGCAAAGTTTCCAAACACAGCCTGGCAGTTGTGATTTCAACTGTGTCTTTACACAGTGCGTTGAAAGCACTGAGGTTGTGTCATGTGGTTCCGGGCTTCCTGTTGATTTAGTGGTTCTGGTTTACTGTGCCTTTTGAAGTCAGGAGAAGCTGATGTTTTTCATCGGGTGGCTTTTATTACTTGTGATTGGGACATTAGGCATTCATTTCTGAGTTAAAGATCATGTGCAAAGGTTTTTGCATATTGTTAATAAAGCTTGAATTCAAGTCCCTGTGTCATGAGTAGAGTTTCCTAAAAACTTCATGCTGTTTAGTTTTGTGGTTTTCTTTAAATCAGCATTTGTTAATGTGCTCTTTGGTGGCTGGAAACAGTGGAGTTATTTCTATCTCTCTCAGTCATGCTTGGAGAGTGATGACATCATCTTGGAGTACTGTGGCTTGCTGCTTCATATTTCCAATCACAGCAGGCTGTAGGGTTAATGGTTTGCTCACCAGGTTTCTTACAAACTCAGTCTGTGGTTTGTGTTCAGATAGATTAGCTTAACATATATCATTCTCTTATAAAAGGTTGATCGTTTGAGTTTCAGTGCTGATTTGAAGTAGTGGAAATCTTTCTCTGTGATAGGTCAGCTTGTCTGTATCACAGCTCTCACTTTCTCATCAAAATGCAGATTTTTTTCTAACTATATAACACAGGGCTGTTTAATGAATATAAAATAAATCTAAATTTTGTTCATTCATAGAAATAGTTTGTCTTTGATGGAGCCTTCATAAATACATTCATGTAAGAACATTTTTTATGTCAGATTGACAAACAGGTGCCTTTCACATTCTATTACTTCAAGCACATGTACTGTTTGAACTCACAAATGTCAGTTCTTTGGTGAATTTTGTGTTAAAATACATCATGTATGTGTATAAATGGAAACAATCCCCAACTGTGTGGGAGAAGACAATGGGCAGCGTGGTACAGCAGCTTCGAATGTGGAGTAGAAGGCAGGGGGGTCATGGGACAGGGGACAGGTGGCAGCAGAGTGCAGCTGCCTCAGCTGTGGAGAAGAGACATGGTGCGTTGGGATGCCATATAGTGTTTCTTTTTATAAACATGCATGATGTATTTTCACATAGAAACCACCAAAGAACTGAAATTTGTGAGTTCAGACAGTACATGTGCTTGAAGTAATAGAATGTGAAAGGCACCTGTTCGTCAATCTGACATAACAAATGTTCTTACATGAATGTATTTATGAAGGCTACATCAAGGACAAACTATTTCTATGAATGAACAAAATTTAGATTTATTTTATATTCATTAAAAAAACATGTGTTTTATAGTTAGAAAACAAATCAGAGTTTTGATGAGAAAGAACAGAGAGCTGTGATACAGACAAGCTGATCTCTCACAGAGAAAGATTTCCACTACTTCAATTCAGCACTGAAACTCAAATGATCAACTTTTATAAGAATTTTAAGCTAATCTATCTAAACACAAACCAGAGACTGAGTTTGTCAGAAACCTGGAGAGCAAACCATTAGGCGCTTTTACACACCATTTACTTTTCAACCTGTGTTCCATTACAGATTTGTTCCATTCTGTGTCCTGTGTTCATCTTTTTTCTTTACACACACAAGCTGTTTTGGTGTGTGTGCCCTTCCTGCCTTTACCAAACTGTACCGGCACAGCAACAGCACAAGTATTTCAGTAGGACTGGTATCACAATGACAGCCACAGCATGAGTACATGCAAGTGAAACTGCAACAGAAGCTGGCAAACCTAGGAAAACAGGGAATGCATTTCAGGGAAGTGCTTACTTTGGTTGTGGCACAGAATGCCTGTACATGGCAAAACAGGTGACATTACAGTGCATCTGTACCGGTCATTCCGATACAGACCACTGCATGTAAAGGGACCCATTAACTCTACAGTCTGCTGTGATTGGGAATCTGAACCATCAAGCTACAGTACTCCAAGATGATGTCATCGCTTTCCAAGCCTGACTGAGAGAGACAAAATAACTCCACTCTTTTTAGCCATGTAGAGCAAGTAAACAAATGCTGATTTAAAGAAAACCACAAAACCAAACAGCATGAAGTTTTTAGGAAACTCTACTCATGACACAGGGACTTGAATTCAAACTTTATTAACAATATGCAAAAACCTTTGCATGTGATCTTTAAGGAGGGATTTAAAATTGTATACCTAACTGCCAGGTAGTGATGTCGTGGTGATGGGAAACAAAGCTCATAGCTGAAGCCATATGGAAACAGGTGAGGTGGGTGTACCGTGTGAATTTCCAAGGAGGATATATTTAAAAAAAAAAAGGTATTTTGGTGTGTTAAGTGGGTTTGGAGATTGTAGGGGTGTATGTCTTAGGAACTGCAGTGGTTGTTTGAATCTCCCACTCTTGTGTCACGCTTTAGCAGGGGAACAATGTGGTGGCTTTATTGTTTTGATTTTCAGGGGTCAGATTGATCTTGGCACATGTGGCTGACTGGGTCTTTATCCATGAATTATGCTGGGATTTACTCACAGATAAAAGACCCAGTCGGCTAATCAGGTTTCTAGATTTTAAAGTGTCATTGTATGATACTGACTACACTCCTCTGGAGCAGCTGCTTTTTACTGTTTGTGTGTAACCTTACCTCTTGACTCAGACATGAAATCTTTGTAAAAGAGCATCTGTGCTCAAAGGTACTTTTTCGAATGAATAAAATAAAATATTCATCCAAGTAGCATTTAAACTTCCCACCAAGGACTGTGGTCCTCTTTCTGGAACGATGCAGGCTGTCTCCCTTACAGAGGCCCATATTCTCCCAGGCTGGCCCCCAGTCCCCAATGACCTCAACTTTGTTCACTGGAATTCAAGTTGTTTATTAGGTAGCAGTATTGATTTTGAGCATGTTGCCTCAAGTCTGTGCTGTCCTCAAGCAAATGAGGCATCAGAAAGAGCAGTTCAGACTGACGAGTTGATTCTAAAGCAAGAAAACCCATTCTTCACACTAAGTTACAGAGCAACACCTTAATTTATTTTATTTTGAAAAATTTCACTAGGAAAGGCATACTGAGCTACAAAAGCTTGTTTCCAGATACGTCCTGGGGGAAAGGAAAAAAGGGATACAGTACTGAATATAGAATTGAGTAAAAAAATTATATACATAGAGGTAAGTCTGTACAAACAGTAAGGCAATACCCAACACTTTGTGGGATAAGCAGGCAGTGCTTGTCAAACATATATAGACTATATAAATTGCAAAAAAAAAAAATGTGTTAATGCATCAGTTTGAGTTGCTGTAGCAAAAGTAGGGAAATGTGGCATTAGGGTTTCACTCCAATACCCCACCCCTACCCTGTGGAGACCAAGAGGTGTCGGGGTGGCACTGGGGTCATCAATCCTAACGTTCACTCCATTCTCCTATACTGTACCCACCCAGCTTATTTTATAAAGTAATGGGGTAAGCGTTAGGGTTGACGACCTTAATGCCACCCACCCAATAATTCCTCTTGGTTTGGCGAGGGTCGGTGGGCGGGTTTTAGGTGTGGTTTACCATGCTGAATCGACAACACCATTGTTGAAGTTCAGCATAACAATTATCCCCAATGTCGACAGGTGAAATTTTGCCTGTCTGACATTGAAGTATTTCTCTCGGGGTCTGTGCCCCCGAACACCCCATATGGGGGGCTGTGCCCCCAGCACCCCCATTGTAAAGGATTATAAACTCAGAGTCAGAGTTGATTTGAAGGGGGGTGACACATGGTGAAAGGGTGAAATTTTGCCCTCTGGTCCACCACAGCGACAATTTTGAAACCTGTCGAAATTGTCGCTGTGGGGGATTTCACCGTAAATGTTTTGATGTGCCATCAGCACACCATTAGGGTGAAACAATAATGCCATATTTCCCTACCTTTGTTGCGGCAACCCTAACTGATGCATTAATGAATTTTTTTGCGATTTATTTCCTTACTTTTTTAAGATCGTATAATCATATCCTAATTTGCTTGTGGGGCCTTGTGCTCCCATTCCTCCATAGATAGATATATGTACTTAACTGTAGATATAGCCCAGAGTGATGAAATTGTCAGCACAGCCATGTTATTACCCCACCTGATGTGCCCAGTGCAAAAATATTCAAATCCCCACTGAAATGTAATTCTAAGCAACTGCAATGCCATTTTCACGCCACAGGTGTGAAAATACATTTTAGCCAAGATTTGAAAAATTACAGTTGTGACATGCATTTGGTGGGGTGATAACAAGTCTATGTTTCAAATTTGGGGTCAAAATATTTTAAATTTACAAAGTTACGAGAGTGCATAGCGAAATTGCAACAAATGGTTATAATTTGGCCATTTTTTTGATATTTTTGACTCTCAATGTTCATTCTGAGCTTGAATTAATTATGAACAAATAAATGTCACAGTAACTTCTGCCCAAAAGGTGAATTTGCCAAGTGACTGCAAAATCACCTTTCAGGCAGGAGTTGACAAACAACAGTTGTATTGTTCATGAGGTGGGGTCCCCAAAAGGCCATGATGAAAATTTGAGGTCAAAATATCAAAAACAGCTGAGTTATGCATTAAAGTAGCCTGTAAAATCCTTTTTCTTGAGCTTACGAAAAAGGAATTGGCTTGTGAAAAAGGAATTGGCTCATGAAAAAATCAAAGCGAGTCATGAAAAAAGAATTAAAATGTTAAAAATGCATTGCAAGGTTGTTCTTCCACCAAATAACTTCATAGTCCACCTAACAGAGTTCCGATGAACAAGATACATGTGTTGGTGTCTCTGGATACCTTCATTTTGGGTGCTTTTTAAAATTTTTTTTTTAAACATCTGCCTGGACTCATGGTAGTTCAGGTGGATGTTAAAGATCCCATAGCACTTATCGAAAAGAGTAGGGGAATTTCCCCGGTGTCCTTGCCAAATTTCCCTCATTCACTATAAAATACCACCAACAGATTAATCTGGTTCAAAGTCAGTTGGCATGCATCTGTATCCCCCTCCCCCGGGTCGTGCCTGAAAATAGGCAGCATTTGTCTAGTGCACTTACCCGGTCAACAAAAACTAACTAAATAAATAAAACAGAAAAAATGGCGGCTTGCGAAAAAGGATTTCTCTCTCACAAAAAAAGATTTTGTTCTCACAAAAAAAGAAAATGATCTCACGAGATTGAATCCTTTTTCATGAGATCAATTCCTTTGTCAAACTTTTTACCTCTATCCTGAAAAATTAACTTCCCATAGGAAATAATGGGAATTTAAAAACTGAATAACTTTGCAATAGGTTAATATTTTTGCACCAAACTAACAGTGGCAATTCTGTTACCTAAGTTCTTTCTACCATAAAAAAATCACGCCAAAATTCCACACCATCTGGGTGCAAGGTGACGAGGAAAAAAACTACAAAAAAGATAACGTTTAACTTTTTTTCACTATCCAGATCTCAGAATCTGCACATCCGACCAGAACGAAACTTGCCACATCAAGAGATCTACCCCCACAGGACAGCACATATCAAATTTTGTGTAAATCCATTGATCAGTTGCAAAGTTATTAAAGTGCTAAATCTGAGCTTTAACATTAAACAGGCTACTCAACTCTAATAATTCATAAATCCATTTACATATATACACGTTTACATTTTTACATTTCCATTTACAAGCACATTTATTAACCTCAGTTAGTTAATTGTAAACCTACACATAGGATCTTCAATATAGATATATTTGCTTTATAACACATGGTGGAGGTAGGAAATTGTGAAAAGGAAGGACTGAAGAGAAGAGGCAAAAAAAAAAATGGGGGGACAAGCCTTGCCCACAGGAAAGGAACCCCAGGGATATGAACACTTCTCGATGTAAACCTAGCTAGTGTTAAAAGCTAGCGGCCTGCCGGGGGAGGTCGGAAGGAGGGGTGAGCTTTGGAAAAATTAAAGAGGAAAGGGCAGGGAGGAAAGGAAAAAAGCAGGAGAGGAGGGTCAGGTGCAGTTGCAGGAGGGGGAAATGTAGTGTTGAAGAAGATGGGACAGTGAACCAGTAGATGGGCAGAGTGGATATCTAAGGGGAGGGAGTTCCAAATGTTTGGAAAGTGATAGGGGAAGACTGCTCTCCCAGAATTAGAAGAGTGGGAAGGGAGGGCAAGTGTCCTGTAGGGGGAGTTGCGGAGAGAGTAGTTGGGGGGGTAGGGGTGGAGAGGAGGGTGTGGAGGTAAGGTGGCAGGGAACCAAGCCTGAACTTTCCAATTAGTGAGGCGCTATGGGCAAGGCATCTGGCCCTGATAGAGGAGGAGGAGGAGAGGGCAGTGTAGAGGTCACAGTGATGAGTATGCAGTGGACAGGCAAGAGCAAAGCAACAAAAGTTGAAAAGAGTGTCTAGTCTGGTAAGGGTGATTTTGGGGGCAATGCTATAGACTGTGCCACCACAGTCAAAGATTGGGAGGATCATCTTCTGGACGATCTCTCAGTGGGCTAGTGGGGGAAAACAGCTTCGGAGTCTGTACAAAGCACCCAGTTTGGGAAGTAGCTTTTTGTGGAAAGCATCCACATGCCCAGCAAAGTCAAGGTTCCTGTCAGGCCAGAGCCGGAGGTATTTGAAGGAAGAGACATCCTCTAGTATGGAACCATCAAGGGTAGGGAAGGTGGGGGTGGCTGTAAGCATGGTGAGCTTTTGCCTGGTGCCAAAGGTCATAGAGACCATCTTTCCAGCATTACGTGACAGTTGGTTTGTGCTATTCAAGCTATGGCCAATAGTCCAGCTCAGTTGTTAATGAGATGTCAGATTCCTAGTACAATTCCTTAACTTCCAGTAATCTGATGCCTAAGTGGTCTGACACTGAAATGGTTAAGGAGTCAGTCACATAAAACAACAAAAGCACCACATAAGATGTTTTATGATGTTTTTTGACAGAAGGCACTCTGCTAATGTGCCTGACCTAAATCAGGAAGACATTGCTACAGTCAAATTAGATGGGCAAAACCAGTGGATTTATCTGGTGGTAATAAAAGCACGTTCGTAACCACCAAAATCATATATTGTTGACTCTGGAAGAGAATTTTACAGAAGGATTTGAAGACACTTGCAGCTTGTTCCCAGTTCTCTGTTCTCTGGAAGATAAAGGTGAAGTTTCTCATACTGAGACCACTGTTCCAACAACTAAGGAATTTGCTTCCCCAGTTCCACGGGAACCAACATTGCCAATCTCTCAACGTGAACTTCATCCTCCTCCTCAAGTTGTGAGTCACTCAGGGTGTGTGATCTCAAAACCGAATAGATTTCGAGACTGAGATGACAGGTATCTATTAGACTTATTCACTTAACTAACCCATTACAAATGTGAAAGCTTTGGTTAAATTAGGGGATCAGTTTCTGACTAAAAGCAGGAATATGTAATGTGTTGAAGAGCAGCTGTGGCTTCTAGAAGAACTTTGAGAAACATAATATTTAGAACCAAGTCAGCTTATATTTCACAGTATAACAGGGAGCCTAAGGAAGTACAGAAAGAGTTTAGGAAATTGGGAAGGGGTCTCAAGCAAGTAGCTACTTCTGTCACCTTCTCAGAAGTAATATCTGTGAGAGGCATGGGAGAGTGTAGCAGCACATGCACCAGGAACTTTAACTCCTGGTTGAAGAACTGGTGCTGTGAGGAAGGGTTTGGATTCATTGGTGACTGGGGATCCACCTGGATGGATGGTGGCTTGTTCAAGCCTGACGGCCTGCATCCATCATGGAGGGGAATCCAAGCACTCAGTGATAAGTTTAAATGCTACATGGACAAGCATTTAAACTAGCCAAGGGGGGGGGGCGGCAGGCCAGCAAGGATAGTATCTAATTCCCCCCCCCCACCGCTAGCAGTGGAACTAGTGAACAGGAGGAGTGAATATCTCTACAAAGCAGTGTGCAAAAGACAGAGATAAGCACCCATGGGGTGGATAGGCAGAAAGGGGGCAAAATTCAACAGAAGGGTAGACAGCAGGGAGAACCAGGGATAAAGGACAACCAGGGAGGGGACTGGGGTAGAACAGATAAACTGTCCAGGTAGTTTATATCATGGAAAGCCATGTGTGCCAATCCCAGGAGCCTTAGCTACAAAATGGAGGATCTGGAGGCTGCCATGGTGCAGTCATACCTGGACATTGTGGCCATCACAGAGATCTGTTGTAATGATAACCACAACTGGGAGATGGCCATACCTGGCTACAACATACTCAGAAGAGACAGGGCAGGCAGGAAGGGAAGAGGAGCGGCACATTATGTGAAAGATGGCATAAAGGCCACAGAGATCCAGGAGGAACAAAATGTGGGAGAGATACTGTGGGTTAAGCTGGAAAGGAAAATGGTGTCAGCCATCTGCACAGAGGTGGTCTACAGACCACCAGCCCAGGAGGAAGAAACAGGTAGGGAGCTGATTCTGGCCATCCAAAGGATAGCAGACAAGGGTGAGGTGGTGCTGGTTGAAGACTTCAACATTTCAGATGTGGACTGGAGCCTCCCAGCAGCAGCAGCAACATCAACCATGAACAGATTTATCCTGGACTCCCTTCAAGGTGCCTTCATCAAGCAACTGGTCATGGAACCTGCTCAGCAGAAGGCAATACTCGATCTCGTGCTCACAAATGGGGACAGCTTGATAGGGGTGTAACCCCCCTACAAATGGGGTTCCCGAAAAGTCTTTCTTGAGCTTGCCTAAATGCTCACTGCCAGGCTGGTGTCCTGCGTTTTAGCAGTTTAAATGTATTGCCAGAGAGTGCCTGTATTGCCTCTGTGTACTGTCTCTTTAAGAGCTGCCTGGATTACAGTCATAATTAATCTGGGAGGGAGGTCTGTTAGAAGATGTACTTGTTTGCTGATCATTTATTAAAATAATAATGATATTGCAGTTTGTCTAACCTGCCTTCTTTACAGCATGGACGTTTCTGTTTATCTCCACCATCTTGGTTCTGCACTGCTGAAATTGGCCAATCAGTACCTTTGGGGACTCTAAAATGGAGCCTGTCCCCAGGGGCTTTGTGGGAGCAAAATTCTGTAGGGATTGTAGTTTTGGGCTTTTGGCACCTAAATGAACCTGGAGGGGGAGCCCTTGTTGTGACTGACAGAGAAATCAGCCAACTAAACCCTTTGGATCCTGGGGAAAGTCCCAGACTGCTTGCAGTTTCAGTTCAGATCTGAATTGGGAAGTGAAGGAGTAACAGCTCTAGATAGTTGAGCAGTAATCCTGCATAGATTCGTGCAGGAGAACTGTGAAAGGGCTGAGTTTTGGCCTGCCTGTCTGCCTGCTGTCTCTGAGAGGGAAACTGAAGTTTATTCGGACTGAATCCAAATTTTGAGGACAATTTAAGCCACAGAACTGTGACCAGGCTTTAATCTGAAGAAGACCGAAGATTTGCTGAATGTGATCGGCCTGTCAGGATTTCCAGCCACCTTTGAGCTCCCAGTTTGTGCAGAGACTCTGTAATTGCGACCGGAATGCAATCTGTCGGGTACAGTAGAATTTCTTACATGTAAATGTGCTGTGTGCTGTTAGTGGGTTGTGATTTGGTTCCCCACTGTGTGCTGAACTGTGCTCTGCTTGCTGGAGGCTGCATCCAGCTCCAATGGACTAAATCCATTTGCATCTCCATTTGGCCTGGGCCTTGCCACACTGGCCCAGACAGACTACCTGCTACATAGAGAAAGCCATCAATGAGAGACCTGCCTGAGGATCAGCCCCCTGCTCAACGCCTAGAACAGTAATGATACCTCGGTGATTCGTGTGGGCCCTGCTTCTCCTGCCACTCCAGCTCAACAACCTGCAGTCTCGATTTCGTCCTGCCTGTGTCCAGTATTGGGTATCGTGAGTAAACATCAGGGTAGCGCCCTGCAACAACAGCTAAATCTAAAGTGTTGTCATCTGATTGCTTTATTGTCTTTTCCTTCACGAACTGAGCCCTCCGGCTCCGGATTACAAATATTGTGTGTTGTGCATGTTGCTTTCTTCCATCACAGGGCCCCAACCAGCTGTGACGCTGGCCTACCCTGGGCAATGGTCCTGGCTAGCCCACCTTTTTCCTACCTGGGTACCCAGAGTGTGTGACTGTGTAGGGACTCTGAAGGGCATGCATAACTGTCTGATTGACTTAGCCTTTAAGCCACTCAATCTGATTATGCTCCTCCCTTGTTTAAGTCCTCTGAATAAATCAGATCTAGCTCTTTTTGCACTTAACCTGACTGTGGTTCCAGTTTGTGCCAAGAGTACTGTACTGTTGCTATTTGCTGTGCATAACCTTGTTTTACAGGGGGTCCCCAGGGTCAAGCTAGAGGAAACAGCTCTGGTGGTAAGTGCAAACAGTGTGGGTAATTGCATGGTGAATAAGGGTCATTGTGAAAGTGATTATTGTATATTGTTCAGGCCACTAGAAGGGAAAGAGAGGGGTTACAGTGTCCCGGAGGACTGTGCCCACTTGCCCACTAACAACCTTGACCTCGAGGTGGAGGCACCCATTTCAGTACCCAGGCCCCTTAACCTGCTACTAGCCAAGCAGGCAGGGGTAGTAGCCCTTGGGATAGCACCACCTAGGGGTTACAGGGGTAACAGTGGGTGAGCACCTGGGAACAGTGACCACTGGTCACTGTGGTTTGAAATCACAGAAGGAGCAGAACCAAACCATACAAAAACACATATCCTGGATTTTAGGGGGGCAGACGTTGGGAAAATGGGGAGATGCTTAAAAGAGGCATTAATGGGAATGGGGAGGAAATCAGGGGTTGAGGAACAGTGGGCAATATTTAAAACAGGGATTACAAGAGCAACAGAATTATGCATTGAGCAGGTGAGCAAGGGGAAAAGGAAGAGGAGGCCATTATGGTTTTCTAAGGAGGTAGCAGAGAAAGTGAAAGCCAAAAAGATTGCATTCAGACAATACAAAAAGATGCAGGCAGAAGGGACAGGGAGAAGTACCAGGAGAAGCAAAGGGAGGCAGAGAGGTCAGTAAGGGAAGCCAAAGCTCAGACAGAAGAGCACATCGCAAAATCAGTGGGTAGAAGGGACAAAACCTTTTACATGTATATAAGTGAAAAAAGAAGGGCAAAGAGAGGGATAGTGAGACTGAAGGGGGAGGATGGGGCCGTGTGGAGGATGACAACAGTAAAGCTGACATACTGAACAGATGTTTCTACTCAGTCTTTACTGAGGAAGAGGAGAGTAATGGGCCAGTATGGAGTACAAGGTGTGGGAATGGCGCAGAAATGGACACAAGTCCCTTTACATGGGAAAGGGTCCTAAAGGAACTGGAAGGAATAAGAGTTGATAAAGCAATAGGCCAGATGGGGTGCACCACAGGGTCCTAAAGGAACTAAGAGAGGTGGTGGTGGCCGAACCTCTGGCAATCCTGTTTAGCCGATCACTGGAAACAGGGGAGGAATCCAAAGACTGGAGGATAGCAGATGTAGTCCCCTTGTACAAAAGTGGGAATGAAGAGGAAGCAGGGAATTACAGACCAGTCAGCCTGACCTCGGTAGTGGGGAAGAACATGGAAGCACTACTGAAAGAAAGAGTTATTTTATTTATTTATTTGCTTTTGGTAACCAGGTAAGTGAACTAGACAGAACTGCCCATTTGCAGGCACGACCCAGGAGAGTACAAATCAAGGAACAAGTAAAAACAAATACATATACGGTGTTGTACAATAGGAGTTCCAAACAGTTATACAGAGATGCAAGTTACATGGTACATAGAGGAGGTACATATCACATGTTATAATAGGAACAAAAGCAAAAAGGCACAATTTAGGGTTAATAATGTGCAAAATATGACAGTGCTGTTGGTAAGTCAGCAAGGAGACAATTTCCAGGCAGAGACAGGGAACAAAGTGCTTAGCTGCAGCTGAGGAAGAGTGAGGAAAGGAGGAATCAGAGGCCACAGGGAAATTTAAGTGCAGGACAATGGTAGATTTGCATAGCTCATGAAGCTAGGGACATTTGCAAACGTCTAGGGAGGTGAGGTAACTGGAGAGGCCTTTCGTGAAAGTGGGGTGGGATTTGGAGTGCCGAAGATCAAGTGGGAGAGAGCTCCAAAATTTGGGGGCATGGACGGAGAAGGCAAGTTCACCCATCCTAGTAGAGCATTTTGGGACAGATCACAGAGCTAAAGACATGGAACGAAGGGAACTAGGGCAGTCAATGGGGGTGAACATAGCAGCGATTGTGGAGGGGATAGAAGAACGAATAATGTTGTCAGTCAGACAACCTAATGAATAAGCCTGGCGGGAGGAAGGAGACAACTAGTGGAGGTCAGAGTAGAGAGTACAGTTGTGCTTGAGAAGAGGAGCAGATAGAGCAAATCTACAGACATTGTTGTAGGCAAAGTCCCACATTTGCAAGATGTTTGCCTCTGCCATAGTGAAGACAGGCAGAGCATAACAGAGTCCAGGGAGGAGAAGGCCTTGGGTGACAGAGATCCTGGTGGCAGGGGTCAGGAACTGACAGACTCGGTAAGTCAGTACAGTTTTAGCATTGACTGGGGATCTGCAGACAGCTTTGACATGCAGAGAGAAGTTAAGAGATGGATCCAGCGTGACCCCTAGGTATTTGAAGGACTGAGTTACTTCCACAAGGGAGCCATCAAGACAAGAAACCTGGAGAGAGACAGAGCTGAAGCAACAGATTTCCTTTGTGACCCAAAGAGCATAGCCTGGGTCTTGGCAGCATTTAGCACCAGGTGGTGGGACATAGGCCAAGTTTGGATACAATGATGATCACAGGAGAGGTGGGAGTTAATTTCATGAATAGAGCTGGAGGAGACATAGAGAACCAAGCCATTGGCACAGAGTAGGGAGAGACTGTGGGAAGGCACAGAAGGTAGGTTATTGATGAACAAAGAAAAGAGCAAGGGCCCAAGTATGGAATCTTGTGGGACACCAAATGAAGCAGCGCAGGGGCAGAGAGAACTTTATGACAGGAGACAGACTGGGAGTGGCTCCACAGATAGCTGGAGAACCAGGCAAGTGTGGATTGGGAGGCGCCAGTAGAGCCTAGTTGATGCAGGAGCAGGTTGTGGTTAACCGAGACAAACGCCTTTAACATGTCAATAAAAACAGCCCCAATAAGCTGGCCTTGGTCCATAGCAGATTTGATGTCACTGGTGAATTGCACTAGGGCCATCATGATGCCGTGGTTTGGCCTAAAGCCATGCTGAGCAGGAGACTGCTGGCTAAAGTTGGCAATGAAGCCAGAAACCTGGCGATGAATTAGCTTCTCCAGGAGTTTACTGAAGGTCGGCAGGAGCGCAATAGGACAGTAGTTTGTTAGGTTTTTTGGATCACCCTTTTTGAAGACTGGGATAACTTTGGCATTTTTGCAGGAGAAGTGCACAGTACCCGAGCTATTGGAGAGGTTGAACAATCACATGACGTGAGTGGCAAGAAGAGACGTGCCTAATTTGAGAATTCCGAGTTCCAGTCCATAAGGGCCTGCACTGCCGTAGGGAGACATCGTGTTAAGAGCTTGAAGGACATCCAGCCTGGAGACCAGGTGGAGAATCAGGGAAGGATGGGACGGGGGAGGTCGGGGGCAGGTGTGGTGGGGGTGACCGCCAGCATCAATGCTAGGGAGGCGGTAAAAGTGAGTTGAAAGCCTTAGATATGTATTAGGGTTGTTACAGGAGACATTATTTATTAGAAAGTCATGGGGGGTTTGGGATGTGGTGCGTCCCATTATGGATTTATTTGTGCCCAGCACCTTTTCGGGTTACTAGAGGTGGCGTGAAGAAGGCCTCTGTAGTAATTGCTTTTGGCAGTCCATAGCGCTTTCTTTCAAGAGTTACGAAGGGAGTGATATGCGATGAAGTCAGAGAGAAGGGAAGAGGTTTTCCATCTGGTCCAGAGTTTGTCCTGTGCTTTAAGCATATGTAGAAGAGGGCTAGTTAACCATTTGGTAGGCAGGCCCCGTACCCTGCGCCTGATGATTGGTGGAACATCTGGTTGCCAGTGGACTACAGGACCCAAGGCAACATGGTTTCACTAAGAGGTCACGCCAGAACAACCTCATTGAATTTTTCGACTGGGTGACATGGAAGGTGGATCAGAGGAGGGCAGTGGTCATGGCCTATCTAGACTTCAGCAAGGCCTTTGACACTGTGCCACATAGAAGGCTATTAATCAAATTGTGGAATATGGGAGTGGCCAGGACACTAGTACAGTGGGTAGGTAATTGGCTGGGTGGCAGGACACAGAGGGTGGTGGTAAATAGCTGTCACTCCAGAGAGGGAAGAGTGACCAGTGGGGTACCACAGGGATCAGTGCTGGAACCGGTCCTATTCAATGTCTTTATCAGTGACGTTGCACAGGACCTACAAGGCAGAATTTCCCTGTTTGCTGATGACACAAAGCTCTGTAACAGAGTGGACACAGCAGAGGGTCTAGACAGAATGAGGAGGGACCAGCAGAAACTTCAAGAATGGTCAAGAGTTTGGCAGTTGAAATTCAATGCAAAGAAGTGCAAGATTATGCATATGGGGCACAAAAACCCTGGAACAACATATCAGTTGGGGGTGAGGATATAGCATGCACCAAGCAGGAAAGGGACATTGGGGTTATCATCTCTGATGACCTCAAGGTAGGGAAACAGTGCGAGAAGGCAGCAGGAAAAGCAAATGGGATGCTGGGATACATAGGTAGGGGCATCACCAGCAGGAAAAGGGAAGTCATAATTCCACTATACAATACACTAGTGAGGACCCACCTGGAGTACAGTGTATAGTTCTGGAGACCTTATCTACATAAGGACATAGACAGGGTAGAGAAGGTTCAGAGGAGGGCAACAAATATGGTACAGGGATTGCATCACAAGTCCTATGAGGACAGGCTGAAGGACTTGAATATGTACTCCCTGGAGGAGAGGAGGGAGAGAGAGGATATGACAGAGACATACAAGTACCTTACAGGGAGGAACAGGGTGGAGGAATACACTATTTTCCAGTGAAAAAGATTCTCCAGGACTAGAGGGCATAGGATGAAGTTGGAGGGAGGGTGACTCAGAGGAAATGTGAGGAAGAATTTCTTCACAGAAAGGGTGGTGAACAAGTGGAACACCCTACCAGAGGAAGTGGTGGGGGCTAAAATAATCACGGAATTTAAGAATGCATGAGATAGACATATGGGAATTCTGGAGGTCGGGGTAAGGGGCAACAGACTTCTAGAAAAACATAAAATGAACTTACAAGCTCAAATGGGCAGCCTGGGTGGGCCATAGGCCCTTATCTGCTGACAGTGTCTATGTATCTATGTATTAGTTCAATACTTCTCCTCCCCATTGTGTATTATTGAGGTACTCTTCATGAAAACAGGTGTTTTGTTCTTTAGGAGGTCATCTGTTCCTGTAGTTTATTCTCCACCTGAGGTCATAGTCCTCTGCCTGTGACATCACAATAATCCCCATGGCAACAGCGGTAGGTCACAACATATAGAATAGCGTATGGGTGAACATCCACAACAAGGCTGTGTTTCCATTGAGGGAGTTGATGACATCATAGAGACCTTGAGAGTGAAGCTCGAGAGGTCTCGCCGATGTCATCAACCGCCCGAGATGGAAACGCAGGCTTAATTGTGGATGTTCACCCATCCACTATTTTATATAGTATATGGGGCTTTTTTTCTGTTTTTTTTTACATTCTTTTTGGTCCTTCCTTGCTGTACGTGCTGCTTCCATTCCCGCTTGTGATCCTGTTCGCTCCTGTTCCCACTGGTGCCACATGTCCTTGGTCTGACTTCTTAGTTTCGCCTCTCCCATTCGCTTATTTTTAAAATTGGGAAACAAAAAAAAGAAAATAGATTTTTCAGAAAGGGAGTCATGTCCCGACTTCAAAGTCGTGGTGGTTCTGCTGCCCGACGCCGCTAAATTGTGCCACCATGTTTGTTTTTATTTTCTACAGACAGCCTCGTCTGAGCCAATCAGGTAGCGGGTCATGGGTAAAAAGTTGTTGTATTATTGATGTGATGTCAGAACGATAGTATAACAGCTTTTTTTGACCTTTGAACTGTCCTACAACAAGATTTCAGCAGTTGCTGAAATCCATGCGCAACAGATGGCACTCATATACCACAGTGGATTACGACCTCAGGTGTGGAATATGCTGCAGGGGAAGTAGAGCCCTGAGGGATGTAGATCCTGTTTGCGAAAATAATTTCCTCAGTAAATAATAGGGAGGAAAAACCTATAGAAGTACATGAAGTACAAAGTGAATTTTGTCTAAATATGTTTTTTAAAGTTTAATCAGAGGCATCAGTAGCTTTTAATGCATCAGCTACACTGCCACCCTGTGGTAATATTTAATTGATATTCAAGATGCTTTCCTGTGATTGTGCCTTTTTGCCTGTGTGTGGTATCCCAATACAGAGAGTAGCTGTTGTAGACAAAGACTGGGGAACGGTGTGTTTTGCTTACAAGCATGAGTCAGCATACTGTATGCGCCACAAGCCAGAAATACCAGTTTGGGGGGATGGCACTTTAACAAATGGTTTTGTCAGATATGTTAACGGCCCTATCATGCAATTTCTTCAGATTCAACACATATTAGTTTTGGCTGCAAAAGGAAGCTAAAATACTGTGTTTTCATGTGGGTCCGAATTGCACTCTACAAACAAAGTGTTCTCATTAAAAATGGACTTCTGCTTTGCAAATGGACTTGGCAGTATCCTCGTTAGAAGCAGGTTATCACAGGAGGTATTCACATCAGGCTTAAAAGTGAACTCATCCGCATCCGGCACATTGTTTTGTGTGCCAGATTGCTGTTAACGAAAATACAACATGCAATGTGTTATGCAATGCAGTCAAATATTTTCACTGAAATCAAATAGGTGACTTAAAAACAAATGTCTAAGTGAGGCCATGTAAACAGAAAAGGACCAGTAATGGTTCTGGTGGTGATGGGCCATTTATTTGGTTAATTAAAACAGCTGAAATTTCAGTTATGACTAACTTGGCAAACAGCAACCATTGGTTCTTTTGAAAAAGAGGGAAGGATTATCCAGGTGTTCTGAACAATGTTCCTTCTCAATAAAATATGTCCATATGAGTTTATCTAGGAATGTGTGCAGCGTGCTGTGGAGCTGGTAACGACTGATCTGCTTGTCTGCATAAAGTCACTGCTCTAGCAGTGTCAAAAGTGCATTGAGATTAATGTGTTTGGAAGGTGCTACATAATAAAATCAGTGCTTGTTCTAGCCCATTCTACCGTACTTCTCTAAAGTTTGCCTTTAAGACTGTTTTCACAGTTAGATCAATATATGGAACTTCTTGCTGAATAACAGAAAAAAAAAGTATTACCTTTGAATGCTATGCCAGCATTATTGACCAACACATCCAGCCCTCCATAGTTCTGCATCAGGTAATTCTTCAGCTTCTCAATACTCACTGTATCAGTGATATCCAGCTGATGAAAAATGGCTTCTAGTCCTTCCTTCTTCAAATTCTCCACTGTCTCCAGCCCCAACTTCTCATTCCTGGCCGTTAATATGACATCCCCAGGGTAGTGCTGTTTGCAAAGTCCAGCTACAATAGCATATCCAATGCCTTTGTTGCCACCGGTTACAACTGCTACCTTTCGGGACATTCTGGCAAGAAAAAGTTTTGCTTCCCAACCAACCTCTAGTATGCAGACAAGCTGAATGAAAAGAGGCTGCTCTACTGCAAGCAAGCCAACTGAAACAAGAAAAGCACTCTGGGAACTTGCAGCTACTGAGTTTAAGTGAACATGCTCAGGGGTTAAATAGGACAACAGGAACTCAGTTCCACCTCCTCTGAGACCTTTCTCCATTGAATACTATGGAGAGTTCCACCTCCTAGGGATGACAGTTCCACCTCCTACAACATGTGAAGACTACAGTTCCACCTCTTAATCATTTCCAATTTAGTCACTGAATGTTCTTAAAGGGACACCGTCCAACCTTTTGTTGTTTTGAATTTTAATAATAGCCAAGGCCAAGAATTTTTTTAGGTGGCTGTGTCTTCATCAGAAATTGCACAGCCAGCCCACCTGTATTCCGACTGATTTATTTTGAACACAGCAGAGCTTGTTATTTTAGATAAAGGGGTGTAGCTAGAGATTAACAATGTGTACCCCATGATCATGTTTGTTGCCCATCTGCCACTATAGTCACAATTTTTGTACACCATGGCACTATTAGTTGCCCCCCCCCCTTTCATTCACTGAAAAATACTGTTGCCATGCATTACTCCCTTGGACATCTATATAACACCGCTAGAGCCCTAATGCTGTACGGTCCTTGGAATGCAAAGACATCTCAGTTGCCAACCTTCTATTTGTCACTCTCAAGAATGAAAGAACAGACGGGATCAGCTGACAGAGTTATGGGACATGTTATGGAACAATGGGAGCAGTGCAGAGCATTGTTGTTGCCCATATATATTTAAATTTATAAAATGGGAAGGGTAAATCCAGCATTCTGATTGGTCATTAGCTGTGCATTAGAAGTGTCTAATGCACAGCTAGAACAAGTCCTGCCAAACTAGACCTCATACATTTACATATGAGTGTGTATGCTTTTAGAATGTTCAGTATTGTTTTTAGAACTTAAAGGACCACCATTTTTTTATATGCTATGATTAGCCACACAGACAAGACATGCCCAGCACCTTTGTACTCCTATCTGCTACAGTGCTGTTAGTATAGTAATGAATGTAAAGACATTGGGCCCTATGCACTATTGTGTGGAGTGGCTACACACGAATCTGTGATATGTAGCCACTCTGCACCCATGCACCCATTCCGCCAAATTCAGCAATCGGGGTGTGCAGCCCCTTGGCACCCAACCCCCAGCCACACAGACAACAATGCACTGGGGTTGGGTGGGGCATGTTGGGGGCATGCCGACACTCCATGCCATTCACAAAGGTGTGGAGTGCTAGGTGTGGGGGGGTGCACCTTATTCTGGGTAACACCCAGTCGTAAGGGATATGCACCCCCAGGATGCTGCCACCTGTAGTGGCACTGCCATGGGGCCACTGCAGAGCCCCACCACATGCCACCCCAGCCCATGGATCATCAAGGAGGGCTGGGGTGGCCGACTGGGCACCCTACTGCCCCAAGCTGGTGGCGCATATCGCGCCTACTACTGTCTTCCTTGCCCCATGGGTGCAAGGGATCCGTTCATGGACCGGGGCTGGGCATCCAATTAGATGCGTGCCTGGTCCGTGGAAATGCCCTCTGCATGTCTGCGCACTGGGGGTGGGGTGGGGCTGTGGATAGGTGGCGACTGGTAGTGAATACCGGCCGGTGCGCACCTGTCCACAGGTGCGGAACTCTGTGGGTGGGTACCGCGCCTCTGGCACATATTACCCACCTATTCATGACTAGGGGCCAATGTTAGCAAATAAAGAGATGTAACAAACATGTTTCTTTCTTTTTGTTATTTGTACATGATCTCCTCTCCTCCATCCGAGTTGCTGCTGCTGCTCACTCCTTCACTTCAGTGTACTCACACAACAAATATTGTAAATGTATGTGTAGGGTGGACCCTCCCAGCTGTCTCGGGGTATCAAGGGATGTTATGGTTGCCTGTGAAGGGGCTCCACACCATGCAACACAAAGTCCATTTACTTGCCCTCCCGAGCACCAAGGTGACCTCCAGGCATTCACTGGCACATGACAGGCCTAACAAGGCTGTGGGTAAAGGGGTTAGCAGAACTTAGAGGCATAACACACAACTGTCCAAAAGGGGGGTAATTTTAAACAAAACAGGACCCTTTGTTTGTCACTCGAGCTCACTTGATGATGGTAATTCCACCAGCTGGCAGAGTCTGTTTTACACCACTGCAAGATGGTCATTCTCCTCATTACTTCTGGGTTGGAGTGAACCCTGGTGGGGTATTTTAACTTTAATACTTATGAACCAGAGGGGACCATAGACTCACAGAGTCCCTCAGCCCTGCAGCTTAGGTGGGAACTCCATGGCCTTCTTCTAGCCTATTTTTGACATTTGTTAGCTGCTTGGCTAATTCACAGATTCACTGGCTGGCACAGAACTGGCACCAACATGATCCTGTGACATCATTCAGGGATCTACTCTGTCCTCCCACAGAGCATATCCTTTTTCCACATTTCACACTTTTTCTTTACTTTCTGGGACCACAACTCCTGTGCCCACAAGGGCATAGCTGAGGTGCCAACAGGCTCCACACATCTTCTAAATTCAGGCAATCCACCCCACACTGACTTTTTCTGAGGTAAATTCTTGTGGGCTGACAGGAGTTGCATCATGTCATATGCAATCCCTCTCTTGAGGAGGGAGGGCACTGCAGAGTGTCAAACACAGTCACTTCACATTCAATAAAGCTTAATCATCACCTCAGATCCTTTACCCACAGAACTCTCTGATTTTACCTTCCTCACAGACAGACCTCTAAACGTCACGTCAAATGGGGTTTTCTCCTTCTGCAGAGAGGCACCCCCCTTTCATAGGCTGTAGAAGAGGTCCGCCGACATAATCAGGCAGTTTTTCTCAATGCCAGGCTCCATAGAGAAACTTACAGAGTGGTGGGAGCTGGCATGATATGCCAGTTGCTCTCTCCCACCAACTCCAACTCAGAAGAATCTCTGCTCTTCAACAGAGGACACAGACTCCTCCCCTTTGGAATGCCAGAGAAGGCTAGCTGATCCAGTCCTTCAAGGGCATAGAAACTGGCATCACCCCAGAGGTCGCGGGACACTGTTAAAGAGATATTAACATGACTCCTAATGGGGGCTACATACAGTATGAAACAGAAATACAGGAATTTTTAGTCAAATTCTTACATAATGCCTTAATTTGTATCGTAACAGTGAGAGACAGAGAAAGAGAGAAAGAGAGAAAGAGAGTCCTGATTGATGCCAGTTTTTCACTGTCATGTGTCTCCAAAGCCATTCTCATGGTTCCTTTCTGAATAAGTAACCTCACACTTTGCTGTGTAGGTGATCCTGGATTATTTGTCTACCACTCGCCCTCAGTGTTTACACCACTGCTCACTCACTCCATTCCTCACTTTGTTTTTTTGGGACCACATATACAGGGGAACAGACTATGTAGAAAGCCAGCTAATGATTTATTTTTACATTCTTTCCAGCACTTCTAGATCACATCTCAGTTAAAGCCAGCCCAACGCTCTGGCACGTGCTCGATATTACTGAGCATGAGGCTTTCACCACGCATAAGCCCTCTACTCCCCTCTGCTGCTGTGGGCTGCTCACTCACTTTTTAACAGTGATATAGCTAATACATCAGTAAAGCATAATGAAGCATAATATGCATCAGTAAAACATAGCAGAACACAGATCCTGACACTTATGCTTATACAATAAGTGTCTTCACCCTAAGGTTAGTACATGTACCTGCATTTAGGTTGCTGTCTGTGAAGTGGGGGGCACAATCAGGGGT
Organism: Neoceratodus forsteri; assembly: GCA_016271365.2. Lineage (NCBI taxonomy): Eukaryota > Metazoa > Chordata > Ceratodontiformes > Ceratodontidae > Neoceratodus > Neoceratodus forsteri. Next base: position 609,428,944 of record CM057450.1, on the reverse strand, counting down.
GCTGGACCATGGATAACATTCCCCCCTTGTTGACTTCAAATGAAAAGGCAACAACCACAGGAAAGTAGTGGGATGGAGCTACAAAAGCTGTCATTTACAAACCTGAGGCACGAACCTTGTAAAGGAATTTGAGTTGTTTGCAGTGTTGTCTTAGAATACATCACAGACAGCAAAGGCTTAGTATCAGAAAGACAATCAAAAATGCTTGAATAACAACAAAAAGCTTTAAAAGTCAATTCTAACCAAGTATTGGACAGAGCAGTGCTTAAATCACCATCGTGAATAAGTTCATTAAGAGCATCACCAGCTTTAGAAATATTATTGCTAATATAAATTAAATGTGAGTCCTTTCTAGCTAAAAGAGATGTTAAAGAAAGAGTCAAAGAGTCAATGTGCATGTTAAATGCAGACAAATATTGAGAAAAGGCAAGCAAGTATTGCGGATCAGTATCAATAACATCTGGTTCAGGGAGAGGAACAAGAGTGATCACAGTGTGACCAATGACTGTTTTCTGCTGTGGAGTAAAACAGAAGTTAGGAGATTGAATAGCACAAGTTTTGGCACCATAAGCAAAAGATAGATGATTTGTTACTACAAAATACTGCCCATCAGAATTGTAAGTGACTCGTACAGTTGGAACCCTCCATTGTTGTAGACATATTGGACAGGCAAAAGACTGGTTGGTGAACTGTGAAGTGAAGCGATGTACCTCTTCCAGGTTCTTGGGGATGCAGCTGTTTTGGCGGCAGGCGCTGAAGATGCAGCTTGCGAAGATTCGTCAGTCAGGTTGGATGGCAGATCATTACCCAATGTAAAGGACCAGTCGAGATGTTCCGGGGAATAACCACATACAGGTTTCACAATGTCAAAGATGTCACAATGGCACGGTAATAATATTCCTTCTTGGTGCAGCAGTTGGTTTTCGGTGCAACCCAAGCTTGTAGAACAGAGTGATAAACCAGTAAAGAAGGCAAGTCAGTTTGTTCTCAGTAAATGTTTTCATCAAGATGTCCAATGGAATGTATAGCAGCCAGTTTGTCAAACACAAAAGTTTGTGGATCAAAGCAAGGTAGTGGCACAGTAAAGGTAATAAACATGTTGTCATGGATTGAGCAATTCTTAATAAAGTAACATGGTGCTGGTTTGGATATCATGAAACATACCCAAGATTTCTAACTGTAGACATAGAAATATTGACAGATTTTGACATACACAGTGTAATGCATGAATTAGACTTGCAATGGGGACAACATTTAGACATTCTCCTATCATGAATAGTATCCAGAATGCATCCTGTTTCCAAATCCCCGAAGAGAGTGTTAACAGTGGCCATAACATATGACCCATAGGTGGAGCTTAAAAGTTCACGGGCAATATATTGCTTGTCTGCCTCCTTGTTATTTTGAAAAATCAGTTCATTAATTTTGTTTTTAGTATCATTGAACCGTTTGGCAATTCTCTGCATGTTATAAACAGTAAAACATTCTTTACTTAAACCATCTACACCATGTAACAGTGGAGGTAGGATATAATTTTTAACAGCTTGTTGAAAATTAAGCATTTTGCTTTAATAGCAGCTATATTTGCTCTATTCCAGATAGACATGCCTGAACCAAAAAGGCCAGAGATGGTGCCTGCTGGACAGGTAACATCTGCAGTGTCATGCCTAGTGTGTGGTCTAGCTTTAGCACTAGGTGCGAGTCTAAAAATTCCTTTATGATCAGCGGCATGAGGGCCACTAACTGGATCATTTGTGCGAGCTTGGTAAGCAGTTACAATGTCTAGAAGAATCATACTGAAAAATGTAGATGTGCTGGCCGTGTGACAGAGACCAATCTCAGCCATATTCCAATGTGTGAGATTGAAAATAACTGGGACATGTATAAATGGCACATTATTAATCAAAACTCCAGGAAGGGAAGTGGCAGTCGGGCCACTAGGAGGACCAGGCTCCTGGGGAGGACATTCAGTCATTTTTTCTTTGGTGGGTGGGGCTACAGAAAGGAACATAGCTGCAGTAGCCACATAGTTGTGAAGACAGAAAGCACGTGACTCCTCAGAGTTGAGGTGGTCACAAAAGGCAGAATCTATTAAGGCAGTTAAGTTGTAGAGATCAGTATGTCTAGAAGAAGTCTGTCAAATAGAGAGTGTACTGTTTGGTGCAATCCCTGTGTTGGGCCATCCCTGGAAAGTACCTTTGGATAAACAAGCTACAGGAAGAGTGTTACCATTAAAATCAGTTTCCCATTGTATTTGCAATGTGGATCTGGAGCTACTACCATGGCATTAAGAAAGGCGTCTGAGCCTTCCTGAACAGTAATCATTTTGTTAGGGACAGCAATATGAATTCCCTGTGGGCCGGGGGCATCTCTAGCTGAATGGTCAACTCTACAAATCAAGTGTTCTCTACATTGTTTGTTTTTAGTCGATAGGAGTCCATCTTGAGAGTCAGTCAAAGAAAGTAGTCCCACCAGGATGAGGAGGTGCAAGATAGCCATCTTGCTAGTGTATTTAAAAGAAACAGAAAAGGATTGTTAAGTGAAGGGTACTATTCCACTCTAAGTGGATTAGTAAAAGTAATTGTCACCTTTATACAACTTGAGCTGGTTAGCATGGAGCCACTTGTCGGTGGTCTGTTTCTACAGTTGAACTGTGACCTGATAAACAGCAGGACTGAGTTTGTTGACAATAGAACATGGGCCTTCCCATTTGCTGGCAAATGAATGAGCCGGTGGCATATCTTGGAGAAGCATGACTTGATCTCCAACTTGCCAGTTGACTTCTTTGGCATGCTTATCAAAATGGACTTTTGCTTGTTGTTGAGCCTTACCCATATGATTGGCAGCAAACAGGTGTGTCTTCATGGTGTCATCACAAAGTTTTACAACATATTTGTCTACAGATACTCTATCTGCAGTAGGGGTGTGGAGGTCAATCAACAGGTGCTCAGATAATCCCATGGCTCTACCAGTCATAACCTCATATGGTGTGCACTGAATAGTTGCTGCAGGAGTGCCCTTGATTGCCATCAACAGTAGTGGCAAGAGGGAATCCCAATCCTTGGGATTGTCATTGATGAACCTGTATAACATTTGTTTGATTCTTCTGTTTGCTCTTTCTACCTGGCCTGAGGATTAAGGATAGTATGGGATATGGAATCTCTGATCTACTCCAAGCATTTGGAGTGTCTGCTTCATCAGCTCAGCTGTAAAACTGGTTCACTGATCTGAGTCTACCTTAAGGTGTAGGCCCCACCTGGAGAACACTTGATCCACCAGGATCTTGGCAGTTGTCTTTGCCATGTTATTCTTAATGGGAAATGCTTCGACTCACTTAGAAAACAAATCTGTGATAAGTGCATACTTGTTGTTCTTGCTGGAGTTGGTCAAGGGGCCAATGGAATAGATTAGTATCAAATTTCACGGTCCAGTTTGCCTTTGTGGCAACAATTTGGGGTTTCTTGTCACTGAGATTGGGTTGTTCTGGGCACACACTATGCAGTTGTTCACATAGTGCTCTACATTTTTGTCCACACCAGGCCACCAGACGACAGTTTTGAGACTCTGGAGGGTATCGTCTGCTCCCTGGTGTCCACCAGTGGGGGTATCATGAACCACATGGATGAACTTGGTTTGCAAGGATTGTGGTACGAACCACAATTTGTCACCTGTATCTTGCTTTCGATACCAGATGAGTTTCTGATCACTAGACAAGTGTATGTTGTCAGAGTGTCTCTTGTATGGACTACCAGTAGGTAGTTCCTGTTCAATTCCTTAGTCCAGGAATTTGAACACATCTTTTAGCTCTGAATCAGATTTCTGTGCAGCAGAAAGGTCCAGTAGAGATTCTGGTTGTGGTTTCTGCCTGGTTTTGGCAGCTATGGAAATAGCTGCCACAGCTACTGGGTGAGTCATTGACCATGTCTCCCCCCCACCCCGAGCGTCTGCTTTGGCAAGTGAGTCTGCTGGATCTTTGAATTCATGGTAAGGGTCAGATTTGCAGTGAGCCTTTACCTTGTGAATGTACAGTTTGTGAGTAAACTGTTGTGTCAGGGTGTGTATATATGTAAACAGGTCCCTGTATTTGACAGGTGTGCCATCAGAGGATGTGAAGTTATTTTTCTCCCAAAATAGTAGAAACTCAGTAAGGGTGGCGCAGACCCAACTGGAGTCTGCAAAGATGATGACATCCTTGTCACCATGTGGCATAACCTCTAGAGCACAGGCCATAGCTGCCAATTTGGCATACTGTGAGGAGATGACAGTAGCAGGATTTGGTGTGCTCATATTAGATCAAGATGGTAATTTCAGGTGCATTTCTAGGAAATGCACTGTCATCTCCTCACAGTATGCCAAATTGGCAGCTGTGGCCTGTGCTCTAGAGGTCATGCCCCATGGTGATAAGGATGCCATCATCTTTGCAGACTCCAATTGGGTTTGTTCATCCCTTACTGAGTTTCCACCATTCTGGGAGAAAAATAACTTCATATCATCTGATAGCACACCTGTCAAAACAGGGATCTGTGTGTGTGTGTGTGTGTGTGTGTGTGTGTGTGTATATATATATATATATATATATATATATATATATATATATATACACCCTGACACAACAGTTTACCCACAAACTGTGCATTCACAAGGTAAATGCCCACAGTAAATCTGACCCTTACCATGAATTCAGTGATTGAGTGGACTCGCATGCCAAAGCAGGCACTCAAGGGGGAGAGACATGGACAATGACTCACCCAGTAGCTGTAGCAGCAATTTTCTTAGCTGCCAACACCAGGCAGAAACCACAACTAGAATCTCCACTGGATCTTTCTGCCACACAGAAATCTGACCTAGAGCTAAAAGATGTGTTCAGATTCCGGGACAAAGGAATTGAACAGGAATTATCTACTGCTAGTACATACAAGAGGCACTCTGACAACATACATTTGTCTGGTGATCAGAAAATCATCTGGTATTGAAAAGAAGATACAGGTGACAAATCGTGGGTCTTACCACAATTTTTGCGAACTGAGTTCATTCATATGGTTCATGACACCCCCACTGGTGGAAACCAGGGGGCAGACAATACCCCCCCAGAGACTCAAAACTGTCGTCTGATTGCCTGGTATGTCCAAAGTTGTAGAGCACTATGTGGACAACTGCATAGTGTGTGTCCAGAACAACCTAATTTCTATGAAAAGAAATGACAAATTATTCCCACAAAGGCAAACTGGACCATGGAATGTGATACAAATTGATTTAATTGGCCCATTGACCAGCTCCAGCAAGAACAAGTATGCTCTTGTTGTCACAGATTTGTTTTTTAAGTGGGTAGACTCAGACCAGGGAACCAGTTTTACAGTTGAGCTGATGAAGCAGACACTCCTAATGCTTGGAGTAGATCAGAAATTCCATATTCCCTACCATCCTCAATCCTCAGGTTAGGTAGAAAAAGCAAACAAAAGAATCAAACAGATGTTATGCAGATTCATCAATGACAATCCCAAGGACTGGGATTTGCTCTTGCCACTATTATTGATGGCAGTCAAGGGCACTTCTGCAGCTACTACCCAGTGCACAACATATCAGGTTATGACTGGTAGAGCCATGAGATTACCTGAGCACCTGTTGATTGACCTACACACTCCTACTGCAGATAGAGTATCTGTGGACAAATATGTTGAAAAACTTATTGATGACATCATGAAGACACACCTGTTCACTGCCAATCATATGGGTAAGACTCAGCAACAAACAAAAGCCCATTTTGATAAGCATGCCAAAGAAGTTGACTGGCAAGTTGGAGACTAAGTCATGCTTCTCCAAGACAGACCACCGGCTCATTCATTTGCCAGCAAATGGGAAGGCCCATATCCTATTGTCAACAAACTCAGTCCTGCTGTTTGTCAGGTTAGAGTTCAACAGCAGAAAAAGACCACCGACAAGTGGTTTCATAGTAATCAGCTCAAGTTGTATAAAGGTGACTACTTACTTTTCCTAACCCGCTTAGGGCGGAATAGTACCCCTCACTTAACAAACCTTTTTCTGTTGTTTTTTTTTTTTTCCAGGTTCACTAGCAAGATGGCTATCTTGCACCTCTTCATCCCGATGGGACTACTTTCTTTGACTCATTCTCAAGACAGACCCCTATCGACTAAACACAAACAACGTATAGAACACATGCTTAGCAAACTTTTTTAACTTCAATTTTATTGACCAACAGATAAGTTACAATGTTCTATATAATTCTCTATACATCCTTGTCATCTATTATACATACAACTATTGGTAGTAAAGACCATTCATGATTTGTAATCCATATGCAACATTAAAAACATTAAAAAGAAAATTTTTATGTATCAATAACTTACAGGTGTCTTAGACTTTATTTTATACACTTATACTATTTGTATTTATAATTCCTTCCTAAGCTTCTATGAAGTTGTTGTATTCAGTTCATATATATATTGGTGTCAGGGGACCAGATTTTTATGAAATTCTCTATCTGTATCTGCAACTTGTAGGTGATATGTTCCATACTCTCTATTTGTACCATTCTAAGCATCCAGTCTTGTGCCGGAGGAGGAAGTGGGGACAGCCATCTAGAAGTTATGCACTTTAGAGCAGCAACCCTCACCACCCAAGTCAATTTGACCAAAGATTTGGTTCCAAATAAAAGTGTTGGAAGCCCTAGCACCAGGTCTTCTCCTGTGAAGGGGATATGCAGCCCAGAAATCCTCTGTATCTGGGAGTATCTGTATGATTCTCCAGAACCCTCAGATTTTGGGACAGGACCAAAAAATATGCGCATAGGTTCCCAGGCTTCCACATCCTCTCCAGCTCAACTCTGACTGGTGTCGCCCAAAATGTTTCATCTGTATTGGTGTGAGGAAATACCTAAGTGTTATTTTCCAGTGAAACTTGTGCCAAATGGGCAAGCTTGTGACTGGCCACCCCCTCATCAGTCTCCTATTCCAATATTCCTGGGAGATAGAGGTAGCTAACTCCAACTCCCATCACTGTCTCATCTTATCTAGTGTAGTAGGGCTCTGGGCATTCAGGATTTTGTACAGCTGTGAGCACTGATGGGTATTATCTTTGATTATGATTGCAAAATAAAATACATTTTCCAGCTCTATTCTCTCTTACTATCTTTTGTCTCCTATTGGTCGTTAAGATATGATGGCGCACCTGCAAATATCTGTAGTGGTCTTCCCTGCAGAGGGAACATTTTGTGGTCAATTGTGCAAATGAGAGACATCCTCTACTATAAATGCACTGTGCAAAAGTGGCTAATTTTTGTTGTGCCTAAAATTTAAACCTTGGGTCTGATCTTAGAGAAGCAAAGGAAGGTTCAAATCTAATTAATGGCAGAAAGCCTAAACTGTCTGGTGTGTGAGTGAGCTTTCTAAGTTTCTTCAGAATCTCAATCGAGTGACTGATCCAAGGGTTGGTTAGCTTCCCCTTGATATGTGATGGTATTGTGTTGGTTGGCAGTGCCCAAAACACCCAGCCTTTGAGGGCTGCCTCCTCCAGGCTGTACCAACCTGATTCCTCCCTACGTTTGACCCAGGTGCACAATTGTGCCCCTCGGACTGCTATATAGTATTGGTAAAAATTCAGAAGGGCTAAACCTCCCTTATCTCTTGGTGCTTGTTGTGTGTTTCTGGCCAGTCTGGGTTGCTTTTTTGCCCAGATAAACCTTTGTGTTTCTTTCTGCAAGGAAGTTCAGATGTCCCTAGGTGGTTGTAGTGGGAGGGTCTGGAATACAAAAAGTAGGCTGGGTAAGACGTTCATTTTAAGGGTTTGTGACCTGCCATAAAGTGTCAGAGGAGGTAATTGCCATCTGTCCATGTCTGCTTGTATTTCTTGAAGCAGTTTTAGATAATTGTTTTTATATAACCGGGTAAGGTCTACCGATATTAGAATATCCTAGTATCTGAAAGTATTTGTGTGTGCCCAAGTGAAAGGAAAGGTACTTTTAAATTCTTGGGAGGGACTCCCACTAAGGACCATTACCTCCGATTTACCAAGGTTAATTTTATAGCCTGCTAAATTCCCATATTCTGCCAAGGTTTGTAGTAGAGCCAGGACCGAGGTCTCTGGATCAGCTACAAAAAATAGGGAGTCGTCTGCATAGAGGGCTATTTTTTGGGTATATCCCTTGACCTCTACTCCCTTGATTCATTGTTCTGCTCTTATTTCGACAGATAGTGGTTCCAGAGATAATGTAAAAAGAAGGGGCAAGAGGGGACAGCTCTGCCTCGTCCCCCTTAACAAAGGGAATCTGTCCGAGAGATGGCCGTTTACTTTGATTCTGGCTTCTGTGGCTCTGTAGAGGGCTCTGACCTCTTCCGAGAATTTGTCTCCCAGGCCAAATCCCCTCAGAGCACCATCTTGGAAAATCCAGTCAACCCTGTTGAATGCCTTCTCAGCATCCATACTTATAGTCAGCTGTAAGTTCTTCTTAGTTTTTTGTGCTGAGATGACATTCAACAGGCGTCTGTTATCACTACAAAAATGTGACCGATATGTAAACCAGTTTGGTCCCTGTGCACCAGGCACTGTATCACCATTGTAACGATCCACCATTATCCCAGTGAAGATTTTAAGGTCCACAGGGAGCAAAGAAATCGGTCAGTAGGATTTGCAGTCTTCCGGGTCTTTACACGGTTTAAGGATAACTGAAATCTGTGCCTGGTTCCGTGATCTTGGGGCTGCCCCCTCTCCTCCTAACAGTTCATTGAAGGTGTGCTCCAGGAGTGGCAACAAGGTTGCACTGAATTGTTTATAAAAATTTGCCCGTGAAGCCATCCGTTCCTGGAGCCTTCCCATTTTTTAATTGTTTGATTTTTTGGCTGATCTCTGTCTTGGTGATACTTGCTTCTAACTTGTCCCTTTGTTCCATCATGAGTTTAGGGAGGTGCAGCCTATTTAAATATGCTAGAGTTCGCTCTTGGTGGTGTGGACTTCTCTCTGCCTTATATAGGTTTTCATAATATGTCTGAAAGTGTCTAACTATTTAGGAGGGAGAAGTGCTGACAGTTTTGTTGTCATGTCCTCTCAACTTCAGCACCGCCCTGGAAGCCATTTCCTTACGGAGCTGCCATGCAAGCAGTTTCCCAGCTCTATTACCTTGTTTGTAATATTTTTGTTTTGAATATCGAAGTTGACCCTCGATTTGTGTGTCCAATAATTTATTTAGTTTTAGTTTATATCTGTCAGGTTTGGTTTTGAGGGAATGGTCTAAGGTCAACTGGTGGGCCGCCTCTAGTTGTGAAATCTTTTGTTCCTATTCACATCTCTCTTTAATCCTGGCCTTCTTGTGCCATGAGGCATACTTAATTATGGCCCCCCTCAAAGAGCATTTGAGTGCATCCCACCTAATTCCTGCTTCGGTATCCTCTACTGGACTTAGAGCAAGGAATTACCTTGTCTTGTCTATAATTAATTCTTTGAAATTATTATGTGTTAGTAAGCTAACATTCAGGCACCAGAGGGATTCCGGTGCTCTCTCTGCCAATTCTAGCTGTAAAGAGATTGGGGCATGGTCTCAGAGACAAATATTACCCACTTGAGTATTTTGGACATATGGCAAGGAATTTAGAGATATCAGGAAGAAATTGATCAGTGATTACATTTTATATTTGGGGGAGTAATAGGCGTAGTCTCTCATTCTTGGGTGAGAAAATCTCCAGGCGTCAACCAGCGATAACTCCGAGCAAAGCCTAGACAACGTCTTACTTGTGCGGGATGGGCCAGTGAATTTGGAACCTATTCTGTCGAGATGTAGGTCCGGTACTGAATTGAAATGTCCCCCTATAAAAATTAAACTATGAGGGTTGAGAACTGCATCCAAAATTATCTTGGTTAGAAAGAGTATTCTCTCTTGCTCCTCATTTGGGGCATATATGTTCAGAAGGGTACATGGGACACCTCTATAATCACCCCGAAGTCTAACATATCTTCCCTCCATGTCTGATTCTACCTGAGAGATTTTCAGCGGGAGATTTCTGTGGATCAATGGTCACCCCCCTTTTTCTTGTCCGGCTCTGGTATTCTGCAGCATGTACCTCCCCCACCCAGCTGCGATGCAGCTTCTTATGCTCTGTGGTCCCCAGGTGCATTTCCTGTAGGAATGCTATGGCAGCATACTGCCTTTGTAGTTCCTGAAGAATTCAGGTCCTCTTTACAGGATCATTAATCCCCCTCACATTCCAAAAGACAATCTAAGTCTCCCATGATGGACAACTTAATATGTAGAAATTATTTACGAAATATCTAAGTGCCTGTATGAAAAACAACAATTGTTTAACAATGTAACAAGAGAAATATAGTATAGAAGAATTATTTACAAACTGCTGCCATAAAAGTAGACTGAGCATTATCTGAAACTTCAAGGTTTTGTATATACCTTTATCCTCACCCTCTGGATCAAGTCTACGAGGTGAGGTAGGAGGATGTTATATACCAGCCTCCCGACCAGAATAAGCCTGCAACAATCAGGTGTTATTCCAGATGGGTTGTATAACATCACTTACTAAGAAATGACTGACTCTATTCCAAAACATGACTCATACTGAAGGAAAAAACAACACTTGTACCCCTGACTCGGGGTGGGTCTTGACCAGGGAGACAAAGTGCCACCCACCCCTCCACCATATCGGGGAGTGCCAGATCTGCAAACCTGAGTGTTCATTACTTGGATCATTTAAAACATAACTAGGTTCAGGAGGAGCCCCATGCCCAAGCCACCAAGCTTCACCACCCTGGCACCTCACCCCGGGTGGAGGTAGCCCCCCCGATCCCCACCAGCCCCTCCACGAACCATTTTTTCCTGCATCGTTATGCTGTTACAGGAGCTAGAAGGGGAGAGAGGATACCACAAGGAGAGCAACAGCCCAGTTGCTTTCTCATGCTATACTTGGAGCAATGATAGCTTATGTGGACCTAATTGTCCATCTTTAAGTCCTATACTACTGGGGCAGTGCTTAGAATCCTCTGGGCCTCCCACACAGCCCCATTTACTTTACCTTAGATAAGCCAGACAAATTCAGCCTGAAATAGGAAAGCTAAGTAAATGGGAATGTTTCTCCTAAGGACATTAGGATGTGGCTGAAGCTCCCCACGCATCCCCCCTCAAGTCAGTATTTATGATCGCCGAGGGAGCCACCAGGTGGACTCAGAGAAGGAGCTTCCACCCCCAAAAGAGGAGCGCCCTGGACAGCCACACCAATCCGCACAGCTGTGGGCCCCCCCAAACCATAAAATACTCAGGGGTTCTGTCCAAAATCAAGGACTTTTCTGTAATATATCATTCTTTAATGCAACAGTGCTCATTATTACCCCTCAAGACAGGCCCCCCAAAACCCAGAGGGGTATCGGGCATCCGTCCCCCGAGACCCTCTTTCCCATATTGAATACACATCCAGATTCACCTTTAAACCTTTAATGTAATATTTAAAGCACCATTAAAGTTCAAAGCATATTCCCTTTTCTACTGGACTTGAATTACCAGGCCATGACCAACTGAGTCTGGGAAGGCAGTGGACTGTATATTTGTTGGTCATTTAGAAAATGGGTAAAGACAATCCTCTCTTCTGATTGGCTGAGACACTTATTGAGGTGGGCATCAATCAGATAATAGATGCCCACCAAATAAAAAGTCCTAGCCCAAACCTGCCTCATGTCCATCCAAGAGTATCATTGTGCCCAGGCTACTACTTCATTGGCTGAAGCAGTGGTCACAAAATTTCAAACTACTGCCATTTTGTTAACCACTTAGCGAGACAGAGTGAGCCCACCACAACCACACGCAAACAGATAATTACAAACGACTGTCAGCTACACAGCACTGACAAAACTTGTATTTACTTTTCTATAATCTACCAGCATTGCAGCTTCTGTGAGGATTGCTCCTTTACAAAGCCACCTGCTCAGTCGCAACTCTCGTCCATCTCTGCTCCCCTCCCCATCGCTGACCACTACTTAAATTTCCCCAAGATTCACTTTTTTCAGAAAAAAAACAAAACCGTCATACAAGTGTAGTCGGCATTGCCAGTATCTCTCTCCCACTGTATTCATAAAACAACCCCGTATTTCTGTGAAATATGACAGCTGCTGCGCAAGTCTTATGAGTCATTTGATGTCTCGCGCCCAACCTACACTATGTAGCCACCTGCTGTCAAGCCTGCAGTTTAAAAAATAAATTAAGAAGACGTTCCTGAGAGTGTCTGTTCGGGGGCGGGGTATGATAACCACCACTCTTTCGTGCTGCTTGGATGAGATTCAATAGACACGGGGACGGAGGGGGGACCACGGACCGATGTTGGGGTACAAAAAAAAAATCACATCCCATATCTTATTTGTCTGTGTGTTGGGGGCATTCAGTTTTCTCCAAAGAAGCTGCAATCACTGTGTGTGTGTGTGTGTGTGTGTGTGTGGTAGGGACCAAGAGAACCAACTAAAAGAAATGGCACATCATTCTAATACAGGTAGAGGAACTATTTTATTACTCAACTAATTTTAAACTCATTTTGAAAACATTTTTTTTATTATACAATATTTTTTTCACAGTGCCCATTTTCTAAGCGTAATAATACCCTCCAGGGTGGGCAGTATTGTGCTATACTGGACCTTCCAGCGGCTATAAGGCCCTCTGCCGCCGGCGTCGGGCCTCATTACACCCCTGGTCAGTCCGGTATAACACAATACCGCCTACCTTGTCTGGTATTATTGCTTACATTATTCAAAGTCTCAAGACACCAGTATTGTGATTAACCATTGAAAGCCCCTTATATCAAAGGGGTAGGCGTGAGCTCACGAGGTGTAGTCTCCTCTGACCCCCTCCCCCTCCCCCACCCGACAGCCATGTGAGGGGAAGTCACCAGGAGCCAATTAGAAAGCAAAGAAGGGGGCCCTTGTAGCTACAATAAAAATTTGTTTTAGCCAGTGGTGATACTTATCACAGTCAAGTGTCCTTTTCTGTCTCCACGATTTCTGAACGGGTCTCGTCTTGCGAATCCTGTCTCTGGGAGAACTCTCTGTTGGTTACTCTGTTCCACACACTATTGGGATCCCTTGTTCTCCTAGCACTCGCATTTTTGGTTCCTTTGTTTTGCCAGCTCCATTTCTTCAGGGATCTCCCTCTCTGCATAGCGCCATATTCGGGAATATGGATCCCTTGCTTTTTGGCCCAACTTGCTACTTCTTCCATGTCTCCTAATCTCTGCCAACCGTCTGCGGTCTGTATCTTGACTTTAGCGGGATATTCAAGGTGAGCCTGGTAGCCTGCTTGTCTAATTACTTTCACAACTGCAAAAGCCTTCTGTCTCCAAGCCAGGGTCAGAGGTGCATAGTCCTGGTCGAAAAAGAGGCACACATCACAAAAATGGACTTGTTTTTTAGACCATGCAAGCCGAAGCAGTTCCTCTTTAACTCGATAGTTTATGAACCATGGAACGTGGACAGGCCTTGGGATCTTTTCGTTTGGCTATTAATGACCTGAGGCTCTGATGATACCCAATTCTATGTCTTTGTCTAGGTTGAATATCTCTTTTAAGAAGCTGTCCATGTATTGTGTCATATTACCAGTCTGTGCCTTCTGGCAAACTGTGTAGTCTTAAATTGTTTCTTCTGTTCCTGTTTTCCAAGTCTTTGATTTGTTGCTGTAATGTGAATTCCCTGTTACATAACTCTATCAGGGCAGTATTGTGGATATCTGAAACTGCGGTATACTCAGACATCAAGGTTTCCAGTAGATCTGTGCACTCCGATAATTCTGTGATGCGATATCTGTCCTCCGTGGCCCTCTTCTTTTATCGTACCGAGGTTTCATTTATTTATTGAAGAGTACTGCACAACATTTTAGAAGTGATAGTAAATTCTTCTTCCATCGTTGTACTGGTAGTGGCTGTTTGTTTTATGAGATTGGAGATTTTGGCACGTAGTGTGGCCTGCGACTGGGAGCCCTACTGATTGAATTTCAATTTGGGCTGCGAACTCCCCATCCCGTCTTTATTCTTAGACTTCGCTGGCATCATGTAGTCTTTGATACTGTGGGATTTAGGTAGGGTGCCGGTTTTTCAATGCAGGATGAGGCTGGATGTGTATAGTTAGAGTCCGGAGCTTTGGAATCAGGCTTCCATCTCTAGGCAACTGGAACCAGAAGTCCCTTGCTTAGCAAACTTGAACACTCAGCCCCACAGGGAGTCCATATTAATGTCCCCAACAAAATGATTACTGTTAAGGAAGGCTCAGATGCCTATCTTAATGCTATGGTAGCAGCTCCAGATAAAGCCACATTGAAAATACAATGGGAAACTGATCTTAATAGTTACACATACCCTGTATCTCATTTATCCAAAAGTACTTTTCAGGGATGGTTAAACACAGGGATTGCACAAAACAATACACTCTCTATTCGACAAGCTTCTTCTAGACATACTGGTCATTACAACCTAACTGCTTTAATAGATCCTACTTTTTGTAACCGCCTCAACTCTGAGGAGTCACATGCTTTCTGTCTTCAGAGCTATGTGGCTGCTGAAGCTATGTTCCTTTCTGTAGTCCCACCCACCAAAGAAGAAATGACAATGTCCTCCCCAGGAGCCTGGTCCTCCTAGTGGTTTGACTGCCACTTCCCTTCCAGGAGCCTTAATTAACCATGTACAATTTTTGCATGTACCAGTTATTTTCAATCTTACACATTGGAATATGGCTGAGTTTGGTTTCTGCCACATGACCAACACTTCTAAAATTTTCAGTATGACACTTCTAGACATTGTAGCCGCTTACCAAAGCTGTACAGCTGATCCAGTCAGTGGACCTCATGCTGCTAATCATATTGGAGTCTTTAGACCCGCATCTAATGCTAAAGCTAGACCATGCACTTGGCGTGGTGCTACAGATGTTATCTGTGCAGCAGGCACCATTTCTGGCCTTTTTGGCTCAGGCATGTCTATCTGGAATAGAGCAGATACAGCTGCTATTAAAGCACAAAGTCAATTTTCAGCAAGCTGTTAAGAATGATATCCTACCCCCACTGTTACATGGTGTAGATGGCTGAAGTAAGGAAGAACGTTTTACAGTCTATAACATGCAGGAAATTGCCAAAGGGTTCAATGATACTAAGAAGAAGATTAATTAAATGATTTTTCAAAATAACAAGGAGGCAGACAAGCAATATATTGCTTGTGAACTTTTATGCTCTGCCTATGGGTCAAATGTTATGGCCACTGTTAACACTCTCTTTGGAAACAGGATACATTCCTGATATTATTCATGACAGAAGAATGTCTAAATGATATTGTCCTCATTGCAAGTGTAATGCAAGCATTACAATGTGTATGCCAAATTCTGTCAATGTATCTATGTATACTGCTAGAAATCTTGGGCATGTTTCACGATATCCAAACCAAGCACCATGTTACTTTACTAAGACATGCTCCATGTATGACAACATGTTTATTACCTTTACTGTGTCACTACCCCGCTTTGATCCACAAACTTCTGTTCCTCAAATCTTTAACATCCACCTGAACTACCACCAATCCAGGCAGATGGGACCTCGGTTTAACGTCTCATCCGAAAGACGGCACCTCAGAGGTGCAGCACCCCTCTCATGCTGCACTACAGTGTCAGTACTGGGATATTAACCCAAGTGCCAGATGTGGGAACTGAACCCACAGCCCTCTGATCTCCCGGCCTCAGAGGTGAGTATGCTACCTGCTGAGCCACTGACACTGCTAAACATACCCTGCAGACCCAAGGGGAGTGGGTACCAATCTGGAAAGACTCTCAGTTACTACTAGGACATATAGACCATACTTTAAGAGAATGGTCCAGACAAGGACCACAGTACACCACACAGTTTCAAGACAGTGAGGGGATGAAGACTTGTGAGCAATTAAAGAGGGCACATGGTCTATCACAATTGGACTTCTTCAAATACTTACAAGTCAGATAATTTATACAATCCAAAGAAAGGAACAGGAAGGGGAGCACATAGTATGTTAGCTAACATGCTCAGGATGTTAACCCAAATGTACAGCGCCAAAAGAAGAGCATCACAAATATATATTGAATTAAACAAAGATACAGGAAGAAGGGCAATAGAAGAGATCCAGCAAAAATGTGTGCGGGAAACAGTGGAGATAGTCAGAGAGTTTGAATGGATACAAATCTGGAGGGGAGTGCACCATACGACTTTCTCAGCGAGCTGGAGAGAGTTCCATTGGAAACTCCTGACAAGGCTTTTCATCATACCAGACAAATCCAAACATATGAGTACCAGTGATAGAGCCCATTGCTGGAGACAATGTGGGGAGCAAGGTACAGCATTGCATACCTTTTAGGAATGCAATGTTTTGCAAGGATTCTGGAAGGAAGTATTTGAGAAAATAAAAGAGATACTGGAAATACAACAGGAACTGATGGTGATGAATGCAGTGGGGTCTCTGTCCAATTAGAGGGAAAGATGGAGCAAGGAGGTACATGTACAATGTCTTAATAGATGCAGCATGCAAAGTAGCAATACCAAATTGGTTGTCAATACAACCTCCAGGCCTAAACCATTGGTTAACAAACTGCAAAACGATTACAATTATGGAAGAAATGACAGCCAGGCTGAGCCTGTGAGCAGACATTTAATACTAGATGGTTACCTTTTGCGCACCTTACAGAAAACCTGGAAGGGACCCCAATACTAGATAGAGCAACTATTATATGACTAGGGTTCAGAAAAGAGAGTGGAGAAACAGAAACAAGACTTAAAATAGACCATAAATAGTTCTGCCAAGATAGTTATGAGTTGAGTGTTAATGTTATTGTGATTGTTAAAAATAGAAGCCAGATGATAGTAGGATGATCAAGAAGGACCAGGATGATAAGAATAAAAATGGAAAGTACAGGTCAGCATGAGTAAGAGGAGTAAAGGGAGGGACAAAGCAATTATGCATGGGCAGATGTCCTAGATGGGACAGGAAGGGGTGGCACCATGTCACTATGATCCGGCCCAGAATGTACTGGCAGTGGAGGTTTATTTGTTGGAATTTATTTTCTAGACTTAGGATCTAGATGAGGGAGTGTCCACTCAACTCCAGAAGATGCCTGGGATATCTGGAAATGAGGTTATGGCTCTTCAAAACACTTCTCAACCAGTAGAAAGAGACGATAAGATCCCACCAGAGAAAACAAGAAAAAGGAGGCGAGGGCAAACCCAACAGGTAAAACCTTTTTTTTACCTTTTATAACAAAAACTGAATAATCCTGATATGATAACTCTCCACTGGCAGATAAGGGCAAGGTAGAAACCGCAGAAGGTTGGAAAGAACGTGATCCTGCATACAATAGACTTTTAAGCCTCCCAGACAACAGGCTAAATATTGAAATCAGGTTCCTGAAAAGTAGAGAATCACATAGTATGTGTACTTGACTGGTGCTTCGATTGTAGAGGCCACAGGAAGATCAGGGAAAATGTGGATCAGAAAGACAGTGACTGATGGATATAATGGCGTAAAGCTACATAAGAACTGTGACATTCGGGCCAAATGTTGTGGTCAAATAATTCAAGGGCCTGCCTGCAATTCAATGGGCGGGGATTCCCTGTAAGATACCGACATGCCCAGCCCCCTCTGCTTAGCGTTCTCAGTTTTGAGTGCTGGGCCGGGCGTGTGGTTCTGTTCTTTGCTGGGCTTACCTGTTGCCGTGTCCTCATTGCCAGCTCTTCCTCTCGCCTCTTGTGGCATTCTGTTCGGCGCCTCTCCTGCCGTCTTTCCTCCTTGTGCCCCCCCCTTCTTTCCTGCCTCCGCAGTTTTGGGTATTGGACAGCCCGACTCTCGCTCTCTTCTCCTGCTCTACGTGCCCAGCCCTTCCTGAAGTTCAGCCGGAGTGCTTCCTGCTGCAGGTTTAGCCGTTTTTTGGTCCCGCCTGCTCCAAGCTTCTTCCTTGTCGTTCCGCTTTTCCTGAAGGTTCATTTGGGCTTCGCTTCTGGATTCTTTAGTGGCCTCCCTGCTTTTGTCCTAGGATTCCCTTGGTCACTGATTCCTGGATCTGCTCGACTACTGCATTTAGACATATTTGCTGTTCCTGTTCCTGCTCTTCATTCTACTTGTATTCAGCTCATTGATAGCCTTCATGGATCCTCCTGCTCCACCTGAAGGACCCCCCCACCATTCATTGGAAGAAGTCTATGAAGTCTAACCATTCCTTAAAGGACTGGACTGTTCCTCGTCTCCTCGCTGAACTGAAGGTTCTGGGGGTCCCTTTTCCTGCTGGTGCTAAAAAACAGGAACTGTATGATTTATGGCTCAAAAATCAGGATCGCAATCCTTGTCCTATGCCAGCCTGTCCTGCTATCCTTGCTCCTGATGCCTTTGTTGAATTAAAGGATTTGATTTCTCATCTTGCTTCCTCTGTGATGGATATTTCCAATCACCTGGATGTTATGGAATGTCGCCAGTCCTCTTCTCCGATTCTTCAGACTCCACCTGCCCCTTTGCCTGCTCCAGCCCCGATGCCTCAGCCCTCTCCTTCAGTGCCTGGCATAGCTTCCAACTCAGGTATTCTGGCTGCCAATTCCTCTATGCCTGCCATCTCCCCTGTTCAGTTGGTTCCCACTCATCTCTGCAAGGATATCATGGAAGGGAAAGATGTCAACCTTATCTCATTGCTTATTTCTTTTCACGATACCATTGAGAACAGAGTCGTCTCTTGTGGTGACTTTTCTGTTGTTCTCCATTCTAAGGACCCTAGGCTTTCCAAAAAAATTGACTATTCCTGAATTTGTTTTGGCATTTAGTCTGTTCAGAGAAGTTCTGTGTTCTGCTTTTCCATCTCAACGGGAGGAGCTGGATACCTATCTATATCTAGTAGTCGACCTCGGCGTCCGCTATGGTGGTACTCACTTTTACGACTACCATAAATCTTTTTTGGCTAAGGCTGCTGCTGCTTTATCTCACCCGAATGTCTGCCTTCACTGGGTTCTCTCGACAATGAGTTGTTTTGCCACCATTTCACTGGCCAGCAGGCTCTCACTTGCCAGATTTGCGGCTCCCTTTCCCATGCCGCTTCTTTCTGCCCTTTATCTGTTCCAGATTCATCTGCTTCCCGTGCTACCTCTTCAGGCTCCACTATTACCAGGACTATACGCAATCATATTGCTATGCCTCGCTTGTCCTATGACAAACATGGCTGTCCAATTACTTTAATGGCTGGTAGATCTATCTATAATAATTTCAACGATATGGGTTGCTCCCTTCATCCCTGCTGTATGCTGCACATTTGCAGTCATTGTGGTGAAGCTCATGTGAAATCTATCTGCCCTAACTTCAGAAGCAGGACCTGACTATTCCGTCATCCCTCTACTCCTACTAACGTCACCATGCTGTCCCATTTCCTCGCCAATCATCCATCTCGCTCATTGATGCAATTTCTTCTCTCCGGATTTACTTTTGGATTCCATACTGGCATATGTTCTCTTCCTCAGGACTCCTACGAATCTCCTAATTTGCAAACAGCTCTCTCTCGACCACAGTTGGTCTCCTCCCTCTTACAGAAGGAACTGGATAAGGGATATATCATCGGACCATTCTTACATCCTCCATTTCCTCTCATTC
This sequence comes from Neoceratodus forsteri, assembly GCA_016271365.2. NCBI lineage: Eukaryota > Metazoa > Chordata > Ceratodontiformes > Ceratodontidae > Neoceratodus > Neoceratodus forsteri. The sequence continues at coordinate 609,409,334 of CM057450.1, read as the reverse complement.
GTGTCAGCCCTATTGGCATTGCTACTCGCAAATTTCAGGAAAGCAGTGCCTTATTTTCAGTTTATCTTCTCCATGTGCCACTTGCATTCCCAGTATCAACTCTCTTATCCCTTCTCGGGATTTTTCTCTGGCATATGCCAAGACTGCCGACACCATATTGACTATCAAACAAATGGGCAGAGGCGAATGGCTTTCCAAAGCTGACATTGCGGATGCTTTTAAACTCCTTCCTATTCATCCATCCCTTTGACATCTCTATGGCATCAAATGGGAAGATTCCTACTACTTTGCTGTGTGAGTAGTATTCGGTTGCAAAAGCAGTCCGAAACTGTTTGATATATTTTCTTCAACACTTTGTTGGTTGCTGTTGAATCATTGTCGGGTGACCTCAGTGATCCATTTGCTCGATGATTTTCTTCTCATCGAGCCTCCTTCTGTGCCTCCGGTGGCAGCCCTTTCTGCCTTACGCTGATTATTTCATCAATTGGCTGTGTCTGTTTCAGAGGAAGAGACTCCGGGTCCTGCTACTTCCCTTGAATTTTTGGGCATCATTCTTGACTCTGTTCGCATGGAAGCCAGACTCCCTATGGACAAGTTACGCAGAATCAAGACTGTGGTCCTATCATTCTCCAGTTACTCATCTTGTATAAAACACGAACTCTTGTCTTTGCTAGGTTATCTCTCCTTCGCTACACGTATAATTCCTCAAGGATGTACATTCATAGCATATCTGCTCGAATTACTCCCTTCAGCTTCAGCCCTCCACCATCATATTTCTATTACAGCCGCTGCAAAATCCGGCCTGGCCATGTGGTTCCTCTTCCTAAACCAATGGAATGGTCACTCTTTGTTTGACAAAGACATTTCTCAAGACCTTTCTCCTCAAGTCTTCACAGATGCTTCGCCTACTCATGGATTTGCTGCTATTTTCCATCAATCCTGGATCTCTTCAACATGGCCTCACGAACTTCTACACTTACCTGCAGCCACAACCTCTTCTCCGTTATTTGAGCTATATCCAGTAGTTGCAGCAACTTCCACTTGGGGTCATCGCTAGTCCTTGTCTACAGTATTAATATATACAGATAATCAAATAACAGTAGATATTATTAACAAAGGCAGATCATCTTCTCCTACAATCATGCTATTCTTGTAGAGATTAACATGGCTTTCTCTGATTCATAATTTTTGTATTCAGTGTCTTCATATTTCTCGTCATCTCAGCACAGCAGCTGGCTACCTTTCCCGTTTTCAATTTCAGAAATTCCATATTCTCCTTCCTACTGCAGATCCTCTACCAACTCCAGCTCCTCGTTTCAAGGATCTAGTCATGCCATGATCAGTTACCTTACTACAGCACAAAACCTCATGTGGTCAGCATTATCTATCAGCATGCAATCAGCTTACAGCACAGCCTGGAGAAAATACAATTAATTCTGCTCCATGACAGCCTCCTCTGCATTTCTGATTTCCCTATCTACCATATTAGCTTTCATGACCTATTGTCATTCAACCAGTAAATTATCCTATTTTACTGTTCGTCAATACTTAGCTGGCATTCAATTTCATTTCTGCTTACAAGATCCAACTTCTGGCTCCTTGACATCTTATCCTGCAGTTAAGCTTCTTCTTTCAGCAATCCAAAAACTCTCATTCAAAAAGATGCCTACTCGCTTGCCCATCGACAATATCATATTCAAACAGCTAATTAATCTACTGAAGTCCAAACCTCCTACTTCACACTCCACCATTCTACTTGCAGCTATATCTTTCGCATTTTACGGATTTCTATGCACCGGAGAATTCACAGTTTCATCAAATTCTGCAACATCCTTTCTCAAGGTCAAACATCTTACCAAGCAAGCTGACTACTATTTCTTCATCTACCCGCATCAAAAAATAGACAGGCTGAATAAGCGTAGACATTCAATATTTTCATAAATATGGCTTGCGTCTGCTCACTTCCTGAACCAACTATGCAGCCTTCATAGTCAATCCAGTCCTGATTCTCCTCTACTTACTTCTCATAATAATGCTCCTCTAACCACCAAAGAATTTGTGGATTCCATTCGATCACTACTGCAATGCCTGGGACTTGATCCTTTCGCTTATTCTGGACATTCATTTAGAATCGGTGCTGCTACCTCCGCATCTCGAAAGAAAGTTCCAGCCTACATCATTAAACATTTGGGAAGATGGACATTGTCTTGTTTTGAGACATACATTCCTAATCCCGAAGCAGAAATGCATTCAGCCTTTATTTCCATCTCTTCGTAGTATGCCTAGAAGGAAGGCAACTTGGTAGCCATGGTTCCTCAGAGGTTTCCTCCATTAAAAGGGTTTTTTTTTCCACTCCTGAGTGCTGCCAGGTATACTCTCTGTGAGTTGGAGGAGGTGGATTCTATTCTATTCTTTTTGGGCCTTCAACTATCAGCTCATACTCAAGATGGGAATGAGTAAGGCCAAAACAAATCAATATCCAAACAAGTGGTACCAAGCACAATTCATAAACATTATTCCCGCACAGTGAATTGAAGGGCCCGCCCGTAATTCAATGGCCAGGGATTCCCTATAACACACCGACATGCCCAGCTCCCTCTGCTTAGCGTTCTCAGTTTCCTCCACCCTCCCCTCCTCCTTCTCCGGCGCTCTTCCCATCTTTAGAGCCTTCAACTATCAGCTCATACTCAAGATGGGAATGAGTAAGGCCAAAACAAATCAATATACAAACAAGTGGCACCAAGCACAATTCATAAACATTATTCCCGCACAGTGAATAGTATAATGAAATAATGTCTGGTCTGTGATATAAACTAGTAAAGAACAAGTTAAACAAATTATTATTATTAGTAGTAGAACTTTATTTTTATACAGGTAGATTTTCCAAAACACATCATTGGGTCAAGGACCCAATTTCAAGATGGACCTGTTTCGAGTTTCATTTAGAAAAATGTAAAATTTTAAATAAATTACAGTTTAACAGCCTGTCCATTAACAATTTACATATTCCATGATAAAAATTACCACATACTGTACTATATACCCCAACAATAACAGCTCACATATTCCCAGGACACACAAATAATTAAATGAATGAGTCTGGGTAGCCCAGCTCAATCATTACACATACATTTCATATTTAAATCATATCTAATAGCCTCCGTAAACTGTTTGATTTGTTGTGTCTGTTTTATCTCATTTTTTATTGGGTCCCATAGTTGAGCAACTTTAGCCCCAAAGGTCATGTCCCCAAATCTGTTATACATTTTAGGTTACACAAATGTATTACTTTTACTGACCCTAAAATTGTAATTATGACTGAGTTCAACTAATTTCAATTTTACCATAAGATACTTGGGTTTATGATTATGGACCACCCCATGAATCTGATTTAGCCATTTTAGTTCTCTTTTTATGTTGGCGTGCTTGCGCAGCCAACATCTTGCAGTAGTGGAGATTTTGAGGTGCGGTCACTGTTAGGCGAATGCAGGGCACACACCAGTAGGTGCGTCCCTCATTCCCCTACATGCCGGCGCCACACCACATGGGCGAGCACATCTAAGGAAAGGTCCGCTGCAATGCGAGCAAAGCTCGTCACACACAGCGGACCTTCCTACGTGCTTGCCCAGCATCAAACATGGTGGCACAGTGGCTGCTAAACTGCCAGCTCCGGGGGTGCCCAATCCCTTGGTCAGCTTACCCTGCCCCTCTTGTATGTGCTGACGGGGGAGCCCACTCTCCATCCCCCCTCTCCTTTTTTGGTTGCCGAGGGGGTTCCCAATCCCCCTTGGCTCATGTGCCCCCCCGCTTTCATTGTTTGTTGACGGGTTGCTCAATCCCCGTCTGCATCTGTCTCCCACTGTCCCCCCCAAAAAAACCTGTAAAAAAAAAGAAAACCGTCCGTGATGTTTTTTTTTTTTAAACACCTGTAAACAGAAAACGTTCCCTCATAGTCTCGCTACCACCCGCACCCACCCACTGAGCACCCTGCCTCTCCACACCCCCCTCACCCCATACTTACCTCCAGAGCCCAGCGTGATGATCTTCGGTGGACCGGAAACATGTCTGCACTCTTCAAAGCCAACTGCGAACTGAGGAAATGCCGGTAAGCTGTATAATGTAATAAATAGGGTTTTTTTCAACTTTGATGACATATCTCGGGCATATTTTTGAATTTTTGCTCCAGATTTTCAACATGGGATTTTTGGGACCCCTCCTCATGAATTCTGTCACTGTTATGATGTTAATTGGTCCTGAAAGGTAATTTCACAGTCACTGCGTGGAATCACCCTTTGGGACTGATTAATGCAAGGACAGTGGCAGTGTTCATGAGGTGGGCTCTCAAAAAAGCCTATGTTGCAAATCTGGTGGAAGAAATCAAAAAAATGGCTGTTTTAAGAGTGTGTGTTGCGCAGTTGCTACGCATGCTTGTAACTTCACGAATTCGCAATATTTTCACACCAGATTTTCAACATTGTCATTTTGTCTACACCTCCTTGTGAGCAGTACAGCTGTCATTTTTCACATCCTGGCCAAAATGTGTTTCAGCACTTCCAGCACACAATAGCTCGGTCACTGTGGGAAATCAGTGTTCGGGGCAGATTACAAAAATTACAGTGACACTGTTCATGAGCAGAGGTCCTAAAATGCCTATGCTGGCAATTTGGTGATGATACTCCATAAAATGACTGTGTTATGAGCATGCGTTGCTCAGTTTGCACGCACGCTTGTAACGTGCATTTGTAATATTTTCACTCTGGATTTTCACCATTGTTATTTTTCCACACCTCTTTGATGAACAGTACAGCTGTCATTTTACATATCCTGCCCAAAATTTGTTTTCGCACGTCCGGCGCAGAATAGCACGGTCGCTGTGCAAAATCAGTGTTTGGGACAGTTTGAGGAAATGACAGTCACACTGTACATGAGCAGAGGTGCAAAAATGCCTATGTTGAAAATTTGGTGCCAAAAGTCCATAGAATGACTGTGTTAAAAGCGTGCATCATGCATTTCCCACGCACCCTTGTAACTTCGCAAATTTGCAATATTTACAAGCCACATTTTCAACACTGCCATTTTTTTTACACCTCCTTATGAACAGTACAGCTGTTATTTTTCACATCCTGTCCAAAATGTGTTTCCGCACTGCACTACCAAAGACAATGCCAGTGCGACAACATTCGGCATTGACAAATGCTTGTTTGTTCTAATGATGCCCATTGTAATGCTATTTGCATATCGCAATGATGGGTGCGATATTCACATTTTAAAATAAATCTGGCCAGGTTGTTATGTAATACTTGTATTGCCCTTAGGCTAGTTTTACTACCATGCTATAGATATGGCTTCCATAGTCTATACAAGGTAAAATTAATTGATTTATTATATCCAATTTCATTTTCTGATTTATGCAATTTCCAGATCGCCGAAAGGCACCTATTTTTTTATTTGTCTCTTTTTACCAACTCCTTTATATGTGAATCAAATTTTAAATTTTCAGCCAAACTTATCCCAAAATACTTATAAATTTCCACCTGGTTCAAAATTTCATTACTTGAAGTTTTTATATGGATTTTATATTGAGAGTTTAATTTTTTTCTTTTACTTTGGAAAAAAGTAATTGATTTTTTTTTTAATATTAAGTAAGAGTTTTGACTGAAATAACCAACTCTCCATCTTAATAAAGTCTCTTTGGAGAAAAGACTCCATATCCTGATTAGAATTTCTGTAGGCCAGTAAAACTGTGTCATCTGCATACATTCTGACTGCCGAGTGGTCTACTACCTTAGGCAGTTCATTTATGCATATGGTAAATAGCAGTGGCTCTAATATCGAGCCTTGTGGAATTCCTCTTTTAACCAAGGTTGGTCCCAATAGGGAGTCTCCCATCTGCACTTGCTGTCATCTTTTGGTCAAGTATGATCGGAACTACGGAAGGGTTTCCTCATCCATCCCCATCCCAGACATTCTATTTAGCAGAATACCATGGTCTACAGTATCAAAGGCCTTGGAGAGGTCCATGAACACTGTGCCCACCGACCTACCCCCATTTAAATAGGTAGCGATGATATCTACCAGGTCGGTGAGCGCTGTGTCTGTGGAGTGGCCCTTACAAAAGCCAGACCGGTAGCAGGTCACCAAGGAGTTTTCCTCCACATACCCACTTAATTGCTTCTGCACCAGCCTCTCCAAGACCTTCAACATCACAGACAGTAATAAAATTGGCCTAAAATATGTAGATTCTATAAGTGAACCCCCTTTATGAATCAGGACGAGTTTTACTTTTTTCCACGTGGTAGGGAACTTTTTTCCGTTAGGCTCCAGTTTAGTAATTTTATTAAAACTGGAGCTATTACCTCAAGTGAGTCTTTTCAAAATCTATTTTCTATATGATCCATCCCTGGGGCCTTATGTGAATGGAGTTTCCTCAACTCTTCTTTTACCTTTTTACAGGTGATAGTTTTAGATCTAAATTTCACCTTATTTGGGGGCCACAAGTCTGCTAATTCATCCTCTGTATACCCTCCTTGTGGAATATTTGTATCTGGGAGCATAGTAAAATACTGATTTAATTTCTCTGCCAAATTCTATGGTGAGAATAGGATACCCCCATCTTGTATTTGTACGGGCAAACTATTTTCCACTGTTTTTTCAAAAGATCTAATTAAAGACCAGTATTGTCGGGGGTCTGTACACTTTTCAATCCTGAGGTTGTAATAGCATTTTTTTAGAATTTCAGATTTGGGATTTAAATTTATTACTTTCAGCTTTATATTTTGCCCAATCATTTGCATCCAAAGTTTTATTGGCATTTTTCCATAAACTATTTTTGAGTCTTCTGTTTTGTTTTAATTTGTCTGTGATCCAAGGGACATGAGATTTTTTTATTTATGCTGTTTTTAAGGGGGGCAACTTCATCACATACCTGCACAAATAATTTTGTGAATTTGTCTATTGCCCAGTCAAGTTCTGGGATTAAGGATAACCTTTACAAAGGGATACTTTTTAATTTACATAGAAATGTTTCTTTGCTGTAACCTTTGAAGTTTCTCTGCTTTACTGTTCTAGGTTCCTTTTTTATTAAATAGTCTCTTTTTGAATACATTTCGCATATGCATGAAATTGAACAATGGTTCCCAAATATAGGGTCCTTTACCGCTATTGTTTTAACTTTAATTCCTTCAGAGGTAAAGATCAAGTCTACTATGTTCCCCTCACTAGTTAAGTGTGTTTTCCTGGTAGATGTTGCAATATTTTGCATCAGAGTTAATGTTATTATTATAATACAAAGTTATTATTATAATAAGATAAGTGCATTAGAAAACCCCACTGAAATACACTGAACCAAACTTACCTTATTTCTCATATAGCAGTTGCCAGCTCCAGCAGCAAGACGTCTTCCATGGGAGAGTGGATCTTCACAATGGGACCTTTTCAGGTGAGTGAGGCTATGTGGAAGGGTCTGGGAGGTGTGGGGTGGTGGTGCTCAGTGGGAGGTTTGGCTGGGTGGGGATGGGGTTGCATCACAGATGGACCTTTTTTGAAACAGATTTAAAAAAAAACAAGACATCAAAGGACCATTTTCTTCTTTTCAGGCTCCGAGGGACATCAGAGGGTGGGGATGTGCCACTAGACACCTGTGCAAGCATAACTTTCAAGGGGGACAGCCATTGGAAGGTGGGAGTCACTACTAGATACCAGGGATATATAAATTATTTACAGAGAGGGGAATTACAGGGTGGGGGTTGACTAGACACCAAAGAAAGAAACACCATATTACGGCGATGACAATCGAAGGGTGGGTGGGACACCAGGGAAGAAAATGTGTGTGCGTTATCTATATATATAATGTTGTAAAAACCTTTGCTAATGCTCCTGTTAGGGTCAAAGTGACAAAAGTTGGGAAATGAGGCATTAGGGTTTCCAACCCTAACACTCCACCCTCCCAAACCAGGCAAGAGAGTAGATGTGGGGTGTGCCTTGGGCTTCTCAAGCCTAATGCTCACCCTATTCCATCTGTAAAGGAGGTCACATGTGTAGACCTTATGACAGTAATGTCCCCATATTAAAAGGTATCAGGCTGCCCCTTGCAAAGTCCCTTTCCTGAGTGCAAATTAGCACAGTTCACTAAATTTGTTATACTCAAGCATGTTTGGAGCAAAGTGTGAGTGCCCCAAGCATGTTTTAATATAGCACCCTCAAAGCAAAAATGAGGCACTAAAACATGCACTCAGCACAATTTACATCCCCTTGCTGGCCAAACAGAGATATAGTATCTGGACACTGAAAACATACAGGCTGTGATGGAGCCAAATCACGTAGGGAATCCCAAACATGTTAGTGCTACAATAGGTACAATGAGGATCTCACTGAAAATGAGATACTGCATGTTAACTGACCTGTGCTGTGTAACTACATTGTAAAAACCTATAAATCAGGACCCCAGTAAAAATGAGCGTCTGCAATGTACCTGTGCTAACTACTAAATACACTGGAAAAATGTGTAAAAGCAGGTCCCCACTGAAAATGAAATATTGTAGCTGCTATATCCTGCTAATGAAACTCACACTCTATGTGTGCACAACTGTTGTAACAGCTGTGTGTGTGTGTGTGTGTGTGTTTTATGATTGGGGTAGATGCCCAGAACCAAAACACTGTTCACTGCATTACCTTGATGTTTATGGTTTTGTTTTTTCCTACTATTTTAGTGTAAATGGGGGACTTTTACATTTTTTATTTATTTGAAAAGCTTCACCAGGAAAGACATACTGAGCTGAAAGGTAGCTCATATCCAGATACGTCCTGGGGTAGGGGAAGAGAGGTGTAAGAACAGCATAGAACAAAAACTTATACAATAAAGCATCATATAGAGATATAAATTAAACAGTACAGAACGAACATGGATGAGGTTCATCAGATAGGTGTATAGGCAAACATTTTACAAGAACACAGCGGGGAATCTGTCCCATGGGTATAAAGCAATTGTCCCCTTTCTCTTTGTTACATTTATTCAATTTATATGAACTTTATAGTCAGTATTTTTGTGTCTGTTATCTTTTCCCCTTTCCCCTTCCCCCTGGACACATCTGAAAATGAGCTGTTGCTAGCTCAGTATGTCTTTCCTCGTAAAACCTTTCAAATAAACAAATCTCTCATCACATTAATGAATTAGCAGCCACTGTGGCTCGGACCAGAGTTTATTTCTTTAAGGTGTAGTTGAGGTCTTACCAGTAAATTGAAGTCATTGGTAAAAGTACAAGTTTTAAAGTGCAGTTGAGGTGTGCAGTATGTATGAGGTGTGTATAAGGTGCAGTTGAGGTATACACTGCTAAATGTTAATTTTTTGAGGTGTAGCTGCAGTTTATACTGCTAAATAAGAGTTTGCAAGGTGCAGATGAAGTATATACTGGTAAAAGTACAAGTTTTAAGGTGCAGTGTAAGTACGCAGTATTCATGAGGTGTGTAGAAGGTGCAGTTGAGGTGTAATAATGTGTACACCTCCGCTTGGTCAGGGTGCTTTATTAGTGATATCCACGTGATTGATAATGACTTGGATTCCTTTTCTTTCAGATTCTGTACTGCCTCCAGCCCCAGCATCTCATTTCTGTCTGATATCATATTCCACGAGGTAGTGCTGTTTGCAAAGTCCAGCTACAACAGCATATCCAATGCCTTTGTTTCCGCTAGTTACAACTGCTACCTTTCGGGACATTCTGTCACGTAACGTTTTTGTTTCCTAACCAAGCTCTGGTATAACAGTCAAGCTGACAGAGGCTCCTCTGCAAGTAAGCAAGCTGAAACAAGAAATGAAACTGAGGCTTGAAGTTACTCCGATTGCATTTTTTTTGTAGAGAGGCAGTTCCCAACCTTCTTTTTCAGTGTCATTTGTAGATAAGGACATGACATTTATTTAGGTGACTGTGGCTTCCTCAGAAATTGTACAACTATCCTTTTACCCTTGTATTCGGACTCCGATTTGTTTTGAACACCACTGAGTTTGTACGTTTGAGAAGATGCAGTGCAAGACAACACTGGGTTAATTTCTCATGGGGATTATATCACTGGGTTAACCATTCCATACAATGGGACTGATTTCCGGGGCAACATACCAGAGCATTCCAAAAATTGACGATCTAGACTAGATGCTGCTATGTCAGAGCTTGGTGGAAGGACTGAGGATTCTGGACATTTGCGGTTCTGATTCAGTAATGTGTTCTTTAAATATATGTAACAACCCCTTTCTCTAATGGAAGAGGACAGAGATTGCCAGTAGCAGTAACAGACAGGTAATGGCGCCTGTGCATCAGGCTGTATGAGGGAGTGGAAGTGGGAGGAGCATAGCGCTACATAAGGGGCCGCCATGGCCAGAAATAGTTCCTGGTGGGAAAGTGGAGTAGTGGAACTGGAGAGCTAGCCATCCCAGAGATTTGGGGGGGGGGTGTCACGGCCCAGGAACTTTACTGGAGGGTTAGGAGCCAGTACAGTGCCCTTTTCATGTGTGCTGGCTGAAGGAATTCTTGACTGTATGCCAGCATTGTGGCTGGATATGTGGGATGACTCAACAACATGGGCTGTGGAATGTAATTCCCAAAATGGGGTTTTACCTGGGACCACAGTGTCTGACCACTCTTAAGATTCTTAAGATGAGGGTGGGATTAGGTCTGGACTCTTGCAGTGAAAAGAGGGGTCTTGCAGCACATTTGTCACCTGGAATGGCCAGGTGGGGACCCAGACTCTTCGACATCCCTTGACCCGAAGAGTCAGAGGAAGGAGGTTGAACTTGCACCCTAATGAGGCAGTTTAGAGGGTTCCCGAAGGAGGGTAGAAATCCAAGGTAGTGAGTCTTCAAGGGGTACTACCAGGTAGCCCATGAGCCCTGAGTGGGATGCCAGAAAAGTGGCATCAAGAAAGAGGGGGTGGGGAAAGAATGTCGTTTAGGCCCAGGCAGTCAAGTCCAGATGCAGAGGAAGAAATCATGTGACCAAAGATGAGAGCTGTAAGCTGGGTCGGTAAGGAGAGAGTCTTCAGGATGCAGTTAGGAGATTGTCTTTGAATATATGTGGAAAGGGTCACCAAATAAGAAACATAGAAACATAGAAGTTGACGGCAGATAAGGACTGCAAGACCCATCCAGTCTGCCCATTTCTTTTTCTACTTTATGAATGTGCCATTGGCCTTTGCTCTGTCAATGGCCTATCTACTCATACTCATCTGTATTGTGCCCTTATGCCTATCCCATGCCTGTTTGAAGCCCTGCACTGTATTCATATCCACCACTTCCTGAGGTAGGCCGTTCCATGCATCCACCACCCTTTCTGTGAAAAAGAACTTCCTCACATTACCCCTTAATTGGCTTCCCTCTAATCTCATGCTGTGTCCTCTTGTCCTGCTATTTTTCTTATATTGAAACATGTTAAGACTCTTTCACCTTGTTAATGCCCTTAAGGTGTTTGAATGTTTCAATCATATCACCTCTCTCCCTCCTTTGCTCTAGGGTATACATATTGAGTTCAGTTAATCTGTCCTCATATGTTTTCTGATGCAGTCCCTGCACCATTTTGGTTGCCCTTCTCTGGACTGCCTCAATTTGGTTAATGTCCTTGTGAAGGTGTGGCCTCCAGTGCTGCATGCAGTACTCCAGATGGGGCCTAACTAGTGTCTTATAAAGGGGAATTATTACCTCCTTTTTCCAACTTGTTATACTAATACACCCCAACATCCCCCTAGCCTTACCTACTGCTTTAGTGGTTTGCTTGGATGATTTCAGGTCATCGGTGATGATGACGCCCAAGTCTCTTTCTTCCTTTGTGACTGCTAGCAAGTCCCCTCCCAGCCTATAGGTGGCTTCAGGGTTTCTCTTCCCTATGTGCATGATTTTGCACTTCTTTGTGTTAAACCCCAGTTGCCACTCTTCCAACCACTTTGCTAGTTTATCCAGATCTTTTCTCAAGAGGTACCGTGGGCTGTTATGGCTGCACAAGAAGGAGGTGCAGCAGGGAAAGTGGAGCTTTGTCTGAAGCTGGCACTGCTACAAAGACAGGGGCATCAGGTTCTTGGGGTAGCCACATTGCAGTAAAGTGTTACTGGATGCTGGATTAAGTCACTAGTTACCCAAAAGTATTTTGGACAGTCTGATTCAGCATACCATGTTCATGAGTACATTATTAGCAGATTGCTGAGAATGAGACTGTATGAATATGGGAAACTGAGATTCCAGTGTAGTGGCCAAGGTAGGACCAGGGAAGTGTCCAACTCACTGGCTATGTCAGGGAATAAACACTGACTGGGAGCAGGCCCTGTGAGAAGAATTATGGGCCCCAGGAAAAGTTCAGACTGTGGGGCCCCTATGCAGCTGCGTACAGTCGCATGGTGGGTGGCCCAGGCCCCTCTTTGGCGCTGGGCCCGGAGAATCATCCCCAGCTTCCCCACCTTCTCACAGGCCCTGACTGGGAGTGTCTAGAAATTGAATAAAAAAGATCAGACCATGGCTGCAATGCTTGAGTCAAAGAATACTCGTCAAAGTACAGAAATTACTTATATAGATGCTGGCCTGATTAGATCTCTGTAACCCTGATGAATTATCTTTTGTACCCCAAGTACCTTCTCAAGGATAATAGCTGGTGTCTGAGTGTTTATTTTCATCATATAAAAAAATCTGTCTCAGCAGTTCCTAGTGAAAGGCAAAGGATGAACTGGTCAATGTTTTCGGGATTGTCTGTGAAGGGCTCTTGGCGAGCCGACTTACCTTCAAGAATACCCCTAGGTAAAGAAGTACTGGGGCCATTTGCAGTATAAAAATATGCAAGTTCACATAACTGGCATTGACCAATACTTGTTGAAACTCAGAAGGCTTGCCAATGTTAGAAAATGCTGGGACTATTTTCTGGGCATGGATGATCTCTTTAGCAAAATCATTAAAAATAATAGAAAATCCTTTTTTTGTACATTTATCCCCCAAGGAATCTTGAAATGATTTTAAAATTGCAACCAAGAAATGCCATTACACCAAAACAACTCTGACAGCCTGTTAATGTTATCCCACATCATCATTTTTTTAGTCAACACAGTACTGGCATCAGTCAGTTCCTGCTGTTCCAAGTAAGTGGCTACTGAATCCTGCTGTGTTTTCTTAGACTTATCAAGAATCAACTAATCATTCTTCAGTCATTGTCAGAGTCAGAGTCTTATACTCTAGGTTACTAATATTTTAAATCTTTTTATTTTTACAGTATGTCGTGTGGGCAGAGAAAATATGTTTCTTTTAAAAAAATTTGTTTTTCAAAAACTATGTTTTCTTTTAGACTGTGTGGTTTAACTGACAGCCATGAGAGAGACAAGAGACCCTAAGAATTATCCCCCAAACAATCTGCAGACTGGCGATCTAATAACCACTAATGTCAGTAAAATGTGTGTTTCTCATAATAGCAAAAACTGTACTATAAAAAATATAATTTCATTAAACATACATCCCATAGACCGCCAGGCTGTATCCTATTTGTTTACCATTCCTCAACCTTCTTCTCACTTACTAACTGCCCATGTGGTTCCTGGGCCTCTAGGGGCAAAAGGGCCAGATAAAGCGGGGTCTCGGCCCCCTCCTCTGGACTTTTGAGGGCTTTGGGCCCTGCCATGTCTGTGCGGACCCAGCCAGGACAACATGAATTCAATAGGATTTTGTCAGCTGGCCTCTGCTGAGACAGCAGCCTGGCATGGATTTGGGACATTACAGTTACCCCAATTTTACTAACTCCGTAGGCACTGTTGGGCCACCCTTTAACCTGGTGATCCCCATTCTTGGCATCCTGCACAAACTTGTTCATCAAGTCCACCAGCTGTTCTTCTGTGATGGTAGCACTGCGGAACTGGGCCTGAAGCTCAGGGCTGCACTGGTTCAGGCAACGCTGACTGACAAAACTTGAGACATTGACCACTCTGCCATGTGGCTTTATGATTGGAAGGAGAATTCTAGAGACTTCCAGTGTTCCAAAGAAGTTAGTCTTCATCGTTACTTCAGCCTGCACTCCAAATGGCTCAGTTGCATTTACTGTGAAGGAATGACAAAATATTTAGGCAAATAGAAGAAAATAAGAGGAAAATCACAAAATAAACATTGAATTCATATTTTTGCACTATTCTTACTACCCTCCTATTCCTCATCTTTGTACACCTGATCCCTCCCTCTCTTTATTTGCCATATTGCCAGAACCACTCCTCAGCTATGAGAAGAATGGCAGAAGACCTGTTTTGAAACTGGCACCAAATTCTACTTGTGATCCAGCCACGAAAGAGCCAAAGGAGGAGTTGTTTTTTTGTCATGAATATCAACTTTATTCAGCACTGTAGCCTTTATAGTTTTCTGTATTTACTGAGAACTCAGCGAATTTTAAATACAGTAACTTAGCAATGACCAACCCATCTAGTCATTCAATAGCACAAGTCATGTGTATATGTGTGTGTGTGTGTGTGTGTGTGGCATGTAATATTTTATATAGTGTATCGAATGTCTAAGTTAACAATATTCGATGTTTTATATTAGAATGTGTGTTGTATATAAGGACATTTTTCAATAAAGCATACTTACTTAAGAAAAAATATTGAAAGGTAAGAGTGCGTGGCACAAACCACAAACTGGCCTTGGTGCTACAGATCTGGCTTATTTGCCTCTTCCATGAATTCTTATTGAAGTTATCATGCAAAACAGATAACAATAAAATGACAATGATAAAAAAGCTACAATCCAAGTGATACTTGTAGTCATGCTAAACAAATAACAGAACATAAAAATAAATAATATCAGAATCATCTACCAATCTAAAATAGTTCCAAACATTAATTTAATCAATTCTCAACCTTTAAAATTCTACCCCAAAAACAAATAATTTGTAGAATCCGACAAGAAAGGTAAAACTGGAAAGAAAGACCTTCTGAAAAAGGAGAGAATTATTTAAGCAATAAGGCATGATGGGGGGGGGTTGTTATAATGGGATAACGACCTGCCTCAAGTGGCTTGAAGCATGAGGCGAAGCAGAGTGCTTGCACCACCCAAGAAGGGCAGTTATCCCACCATAACCCCCCTCGTCGGAGTGCCTTATTGCGAATGAAATGAGTCCCTCTCAGTATCAATATATAAATATATTACTAAAAGTCTATATTTTATTTGCCAAAAAGGATAAAAAAAATACTGAATACATCTTTAAAAGGAAAAAAAATCCCATTTGGACATTGTGGTGTGACCACTTGGCCAGCAGGTGGTGACAATTCTTTTTAACTATTGAAGTAATGGACCTAGTGAGCAGTGGCTTCAGGTTACAGCATTGGGTCATGGCAGAGAAGCTCACTTTAGAGTATAAAGCCATGACTGCCGGTACAGAGCCACTCATCAGGTCACAGCCACAGCAGTCCGTGTCCGCCGTTACATTTGTAAAAAATAGAAGGAAGGAAGGAAGTGGTTTGTGAGGAGCAGCAATTAGGGAAAGGGAGACTTCAGTTGTTGTGAGCTGCACCTATGAAGGGCTGAATTCTTTACAACTAGAGGCAGGGTACTAGAGCGGGGAGCTTTTTGCAGCAAGACTTAAGGCAATGACAGAAATCTGGACTGCAGTGGGGAAGAAACTGAAATTAGTTTGTATAGTGTTCGTTAGTCTGCCCCCGCCCTTGTTGTCATAACAGAAAAGACCGGGCGCGTGATAATTTAAAAAAAGAAAAAAGCGTGACTGCATCCAGTGTGTGTGTGGGGGGGGACACCGAGAGTGATGGTCAGTTGATGAGCAGTGGTCTAAACATGTGTGGTCAGCCTGTTGGTCTGGGAGTACTTTCAGCCAGGCTGTTGTGCTGGGATATTGGCCCGACTGAAAGTACCCCATAGCCAATCAGGATTCAGTATTCTTATCTCCCATTTCATAATAATAATTAGGGACTATATAGAAGATGAATGAGGGTTGTGTCTATACAAAATTACTTTATGCAGTTGTAGAATATGCCACTCGGTGTTCCCAGTTTTTCCTAAATTTATCAGATTTATCCAAACTACCATATGCTATTTTTCCATTTACAAGGCCTCTGCGATTTCCATTCTCCATTCAGACATTAAAGGAGAGTTCCCATCTTCCCAACATTTGAGGATAAGATTATTTGCTCTAATGGAGACTAAGGATATAAACTTTTCAGTAAATGAAAGTTTCACTTATGGTTGAAAATATCCTATGATAATGTGTAAAAATTAGAATTAGTGTGAATTCTGGAGAGTCTGACTAAGTAGTGCTGTAAAAATTCCCAGAATTATTTTATATGTGGACAATCCCACATTAGCTGCCAGATATTCAAAAACTTTGCCCCAGGACTAAATAAGCACTGCCCAGCGTGGTAAAGTAGCCCGGAACCAATAACCCACTATATTCAAAAGGGATAGCTCCAGTGCTAATCCTGCTGAATATAGCATGCTAAGGAAGCTGGGCAAACTAGGCTGAGAGGGCAGTGCAAAAATAGCCCGGGAAATAAGACAGCTCTGAATATTGCAACCAGAAAGTGCAAACCACAACAGCAGCCAAGTGCACAGAGACATGAAGGAAGGTAAAGGTGAACTATGTCACCAATGTGTGTGCAAGCAAAGGAGTGGATTCATTAGAGCTGCAAGCACCAGTGCATGAGAAATTCGGCAGAAATGTACCATGTTTCCAAAATGTTTGCAGGGCGCAGACACATTTGCACAGGTTTTGCATGGAGCTAAGCCATTTACCCAGTGCTATCATGTTTCCCTGGGGCAAAAATTTGCTGTAGTCAAAAGTGACATGCAAATGAGCCTTCTTAGGCAGTTTGTGGGCAAACATCCAGATTAGCATCTCATTATGTCCTGATTTGCATGCAGTTTGCCCAGCGCTATTGCAAGGTACCACAGCTCCATCTGTAGGTCAGTCTGGAAGTGCATAGTGGTACAGTAGCTGTAGGTTACATATGTACAGAACCGTTTAGAATATTGTGCCCCAGGGGACTATACTACACAGGCACAGTTGATGGTGGTGGTGTGGTGGTGATGCATGCAACTGTCAAACTGTACTTCCTGCTACAGTGCATAGCAGACAGTACAGTAACAAGGGGGCCAGTAGTGTGAGGGACACAGCAATGCCTATGGTGTGTAGGGCATCAATGATTGCTGCACTTTACACAGTGACAGGCCCATCCTGCAAGTGTGTGCCGACAGTGGACATTACTGTTATACTGTTGTGTGACCCATAGATACTGCACTACTGGCATGGGATACCCAGTGATATATACACGGCTGGCTGTGTGTACTGTGGTGTCTGTACAGATATGTGGTGTGTAGCTGGGGGGGGCATATACAATCAGACAGGCACAATGGTTTTGGGGTATTCCCTACGCTGGACCATTTGGACTGCATGGATTGTCCCAGCCTTGTGGCAGTACCCAGTATGTGGTGCAGCCTGGCCACCTGTACACCCTCCCTTCAACAACCTCCACACCCCTCAGTGCTGCATGTGTGTGCTGGATTCTGTTGGTGTCCACTGAAGGGTGGTCTGCAGGTGTGTGCTGTATGGATACACTGCCATGGTGTCCACTGGGCATTGGGTCATCACTTAATGCCTGTCACGGCTGGGACTGGTGGTAGATGATGGCAACATAGGAGGTGCCATCCGTGTGCAGCATGTTTCTTCCACGTCTGGTTTCTTTCTATGTTTAACATTTACTGGTTAGGGTCAATAAATTATCACTGGCAGACCCTTGCAAACTCCATTATTCATACTTGTGAAGTTCCATGAACCATGGTTCTGTGTTGCACAAAGCTGTGCAAAGCTGCACAAAGACACAAAGTCATGCAAAACTGGTTTGCCCAGAGTTAAGACTACCTTTTCCTGGGCAGTAATTTGCACCACGCGCAAAGTGTCACGCTAAGTCACACAATAACATTTTGCATGGTGCTAATGTACTGAATATAGCATTGTACCCGTATTCATGTACACGCCCCCTCTTTTGCCCCTTGCATGCATTATATTTTTGCCTGGCGCTAATGCAGTTCGCCCACGCTATTTAGCCTTTTTAATATAGCGGACCCATGCAAACCCAGCACAAACCAAGCACAAATGGTTTGTACCCAGCACAAAGTTTTGAATATCTGGCCCTAGATGTCTTAAGTCAGTTTGCCACACTTCACACAATTGTCCGTCTATGCAAGTCCATTTTTTTCCTATGACTTTCTGTACAATATAAATTATTCAAAAGTTTATACTGCTGTAGTCAGTGGTTCAGCAATGAAAAGGTTTTGTGAGAAAGCTTCCTTATTTCTTCCCACTCTGAGGATTGTGCCCCATTGTTTGTAATTTTATTTCACTAGAACAGGGACTTGTATGGTTCACCTCTGTATACGTTTAACAAAAAGGATTGTAAAGCCAAAATGCTGGGTTTAGAACTGCAGATCAATAGAAAACCTCTGGAGTTATTTGTGTGGAAAGGTTTTCTCAAAGTTTGCATAAATTAAGTATTTGTGATTTAAGGGCGGTAACCAGTTCTAGTTGTTCTGAGGTAAGATCAAATGTATTCATAAGCTGTGAATCTGTAAGCCATCTGTTACTTTCTATTAAATCTTTAACATTAATTATACAATGACAAGAACATTTTATGGACTCTGATTGGTCAGTGTGTACCTGAGACAGTGATGATATCTCAGCATAACATCATTGTATTGATTTGTACAAGCTTTTACTTCCTCTCCCCTTCAGAAACAAAGATATACTGACTCACTAAAAATCAACTAAAAACATTTAACGTTTTTTTACATTTTGTATAACAATGAGCCACTGCATAATTGCAATAAGGCACTACAAGGTGTGTGTTATTTAAGCAATAAGGCACGACAGAGTGTGTGTTATTGTGTAATAACGTCACTCCTGGGGTAGGTTGAAGCACGCAGAAAGTCCAGTGCTTCCACCACCCCGAAGTGGCATGTACACAATAACACCATCCCTAGATCACTTATTGCTATTACTCTAATGGCTCCTTTGTTGAACAATTAAATTAAAATGAGAGTAATATGTTTTAAAATGTTTTTCCACAGTTTTCCTTAGCGTAGGTATACATATTGGAAAAATAGTGCACAGTGTCCCTTTTGTCCAGCTGGTGGAGCTGCTGCTACATGTTTACCCAGTATCTTGATTTGGTCTCTCTTTGCCTGTTTCTGTCAGCCTGCCACTGTTTTCATTTGTTGCTGCCTGCCTTTTCGCTCCACCAGGTAGACAGGTAAATTGGGTACAATTTGCAGAAGCTGTTCAGCTTTTGAAATATGGCACCGCTCACTTAGCTTACGCGGTTTGTATGCAACGAATCTGAACAGGAGCCTGACCGAGTGGGAGCAGTAAAAGCCATGTGCTGTTTCTTTGAAATTATTGTTTTTTGTTGAGTAGAAGGCTGTATGTCTTAAGGCTTTTAAAGTAAAGCTTCAAAGAGTGAGTAAGATGATGATTTCTGAGTGACTGCGATTTGTAGCATAAACTGACAGCCACGCGCTGTCTTTGAAGAACCGCTCGCTCGCTCATTCGCTCCTTTCCTTACAGAAGCTCTGTTTCACAAAAGAAAATGAGTAGTGCTTAAAATAACGTAAGTGTTAAAACAGAAGGAGGAATAGGAGGACCGAGGGATGGAGTGTGTGTGTGTGTGTGTGTGTGTGTGTGGGGGTGACGGTCACTAGATGGTGTGCTTCACTTTCAGTGGATTGAGGAGGGAGTAATTCTTATGTGGTAATCTGAGTACTTTTTGTACCTGCCCTAGATACAGTGATGTTATTGTCTAATATCATCACTGTGTCTAGGGGTCAGCAATCAATCAGGTTGCTAGAAATTTTCTTGCCATTGTATAAGTGTAATAACGTTACTCATGGTGTGGTGGAAGTACTCGTCTTCACCTTGTGCTTCAACC
The DNA here is from genome assembly GCA_016271365.2 of Neoceratodus forsteri. Taxonomy (NCBI): domain Eukaryota; kingdom Metazoa; phylum Chordata; order Ceratodontiformes; family Ceratodontidae; genus Neoceratodus; species Neoceratodus forsteri. The sequence goes on along the minus strand of CM057450.1, from coordinate 609,389,411 downwards.
CACCCCAGGAGTGACGTTATTACACGATAATACACATCTTGTGGTGCCTTACTGCTTAATTAGCAAGCTCTTTTTCTTCCAGTTGTGAATTAACTGCTACTCTATCACCCACTTTAATGTTGAGATTGCCCCATAAGGGATGCTGAAAGCAGACTTACTGAGCTTAAGATAAAATAGCATTGCTGTTTAATTTGCATGTGGAGTGAAAAAAATATTTGATTCTGCATAGGCTTTCAAAGTAGTGAAAAGGAAAACCAAAGGTGTAAGGGAAATGCGTGTTCACTTTCCATGAGGTCATTCTCCTTGGCCATTCAGGGAGATTAACGCAGTTACCATTCAAAGCCTTGATCCTTTGACTGTATTGATGTGCCCTGCAGGCCAAATAATATAAATAAAAAGCAGGTAGCTTGAGTCCTCCATGTTCTTTAGATCTAGTTAAGTTATAATATGCTTGACATGGTCTTTTACAACTCCAAATAAATTTGTTGATAGATTTTTGAATGAAGAGAAACCACTTTTTGTGTTGGCGCACTTGCGCAGCCAACATCGTGGGACAGTGCAGCTTTGGAGGTGGGATCGCTGTTGGGCGAATGCAGGGCACACACCAGTAGGTGCATTCTGCATTCCCCAATCAGCCTGCATGCCGGTGCCACTCCATGCATACATAATGTGGTGAGCACATCTAAGAAAAGGTCCACTGCAATCTGAGCAAAGCTTGTCATATGCAGCAGTCCTTTTCTTGCCATGCTCGTCGTCATTATGTGCATGGTCAGCGAGTGGGCGGCTGCCTAACTACTGCCAACTTCGGGGATGTCCAATCCCCCTGTCGGTTAACCCCCCCGCTTTGTTTGTGTGCCGACGGGGGTGCCCAATCCCCGTCGGTGTTACTTCTCCTCCCCCGTGTTTGTGCCAACGAGGCGCCCGATCCCCAGTCAGCTACAGACACCCCTCCAAACAGTTAGTGGCATGCTGGGAGCCCACCCAGCATACAAAATCTCCTGCAAAAAAAAAAACTTGTCCCACGATGGTTTTTTTCATTTTTTTCCCTGTAAATGAAAACGTCCTCGTAGTCTCGATGCCCTCCCTCCCACTCTGCACTCCACTGACTGCGACTCTGTTCTCCCTCACCCCCTCACCCCATATACTTACTGCTGGAGTCTGGCGCGACGATCTTCTGTGGACCAGGAACACATCTGACCTCTTCAAAGCCAACCACGAACTGAAGAAATGCCGGTAAGCTGTATAATGGAATGAATAGGGGTTTTTCAACTTTAATGCATATCTTGGGCATTTTTGCGAATTTTGGCCCCAAATTTTCAACATGGGGTTTTTGGGACCCCTTCTCATGAATTCTTGCACTGTCATGGCGTTATTCAGTCCCGAAAGGTGATTTCACAGTCACTGTGTGGAATCACCTTTCAGGACTGAGTAACGAAATGACAGTGCCACTGTTCATGAGAGGGGCTCTCAAAAAGCCTATGTTGCATGTTTGGTGGGAAAAATCCCAAAAATGACTGTTTTATGAGCGTGCGTAGCAACTGCGCAATGCACGCTCGTAAGTTAGCGCATTTGCAATATTTTCACACCACATTCTCAGCATTGGCATTTTACCACACCTTCTTGTGAACTATACAGCTGTCATTTTTCACATCCTTGCTGAAATGTGTTTTCGCACTTCCGGTGCAGAATAGTGCGGTCGCTGTGCAAAATCACTGTTCGGGATACATTATGAAAATGACAGTGACACTGTTCATGAGCAGAGGTTCTAAAATTCCTGTGTTGAAAATTTGGTGTCAATACTCCATAAAATGACTGTGTGTTATGAGCGTGCATTGTGCAGTTTGCACGCACGCTCGTAAGTTCACAAACTTATATTTTCACTCCACATTTTCAACAATGCCATTGTTCTACACTTCCTAATGAATAGTACAGCTGTCATTTTTCACATCCTGACCAAAATCTGTTTTTGCAGTTCTGGCGCACAATAACGCGGTCGCTGTGGAAAGCCCGTGTTCGAGACACGTTATGAAAATGGCAGTGACACTGTTCATTAGCAGATGTCCTAAACTGCCTATGTTGAAAATTTAGGGATGAAAGTCAATAAAATTAGTGTTTTATGAAGCACGCTAGCAGTTTGACACATTCCAGAATTTATAATACTTTCACCCAGCAGTTCATCATTGCCATTTTTCCATACCTCCTTATGAACAGTACAGCTGGCTGAAATATGTTTTCGCACGTCCAGTGCAGAATTGCACGGTCACTGTACTGAAATCACTTTTCAGGACACTTTCAGGAAATGACGGTGACACTGTTCATCAGCAGAGGTCCTAAAATGCCTATGCTGAAAATTTGGTGGCGAAAGTCCAGACAATGACTGTGTTGCAAGCGTGCATTGCGCAGTTTCCACGCACTCCTTGTTAACTTTGTCAATCTGCAATATTTTCATGCCACATTTTCACCACTGGCGTTTGTGCACACCTCATTATCAACAGTCCAGCTGCCATTTTCAACAGACTGCCCAAAACGCATTTCCGCAGCTCTGCCACACAGTGGTGTACTCGCTGTGCAAAGTCACCTTTTGGGACACATTAACAAACTCACAGCGCTATGCCTCTCCACCTCCACCACTGCCAATGCCAGCGTGACAACATTCGGCATTGACAAATGCTTGTTAGGTATACAGTTTGTAATTAGGTTTAGTTGGTATAGTACCTTAGGCAAAAGAGTCATCTTGACTGATTGAATTCTAGGCCAGATATTTAATGGGAGCCTATTCCACTTTTCTAGGTCACTATCAGCAGTCTGCCTAAGATGGGAGCGGCTCTGCTTTAAAAAGTGCCCTTAGAATGTGGTTACTTTAACCCTAAATATATAATTTCATTTCTGGCCCACTCTAAACCTCTTTTTTTTTGTGTCCTTCATCGTGGAATATTTATTTAAAGACAGAACCTGAGATTTCTTTGTATTTACCTTATTAACCAGAGATGATACAATACTTCTGTATAAGTTCCATAATTTTAGGTATAGATGGCTGGTGACGAGAGACAGTCAACAGAATGTTGTCTACATAAGCAGAACACGTTTATTTTTTCCCTTATGCTCATGTCTTACAAATCTTGTTCTTGCTTTAATTTTTGTAATAATGGTTCTAGTGATAAAAAAAAACAAGCTGGGAAATAGTGGACACCCTTGTATAGTTCCCCTTTGGATATCAAAATAAGAGGATATGTCACCATTGATCATAACAGCTGACTGGGACTAGCATATAACATGTTTATATAATTAATGTAGCTTTCAGGGAAATTTAAATTATATAACACTTTAAAATGATAATCTCAATTAATCTGATCAAAAGCTTTCTCTGCATCTAAAAATTCTCAAGCCGTTGAAGTGTTGCCTCTCTCAACTGCCCTGACAATAAGCAACACCTTCCATAGATTATCAGTTGCATGTCTTCTTTAAAAAACAAAACAAACCAAAAAAAAAACAGTTTGGTGACAGCCTATTAGATGTTGGATAACTTTTCAAGTCTTATAGTGAGAATCTTAGCCAGAATTTTCATATCCAAGTTAATAAGTGAAATGGGTTTATTGTTTTTACATAAATCAGTGTCTTTCTCTTTTTTTTTACATAAAACTGTAATTATTTATGTGTTCAAAGGATTAAAAGCAGAATTGTTTCAAAAATCACCCTCGATATTGTTGTTAATTATTTATTTATATAAATTAGCATAAAATCCAGCAAATACTGAAAGCATAACTAAAGTATCAGTAAAAAATCTACCAGATTCAGTGTCTTTAATGTGAAGTATATTTACTGGATTGTTAGTATTTCTAAGCCGAATAGACAAGAGTTTTTGCACTTTCAGACCAGAAGCTGCATATCTAAGTTTAGCTTTCCTGAGAGAAAAAAATTGCCTCAACTTTTAGTAATTAATTAGTCGTAATCACGTTTAGCCCTAGACCATTCCCTCAACCTCTCTTATAAATTATTAGATTGGAGTTGAATTTCAATTTTATGTAGTACTTTCATTTTCTCCAAGATTATATGAGTGTATTTTTTTTCTTATTTGAAGCTATATTAAATGAAAACACACTGTGCCAGGCATGGGTGCAAGCCTGGGCGCAGCGCAGCGCAACTGGGATGCGCCAGGTCATGATCCGGGTGATATTCAACGGTGCTGCGCCATGGCTCAGCACCATTGAATATGGCACTGGGGCTGTCCGCACTGCACCAGCGCAAGTGGCAAGTGAGGAGCAGGGGGATGCACCAGCGCAAGTGCGGGTGTGCTACGTGCATCAACCGTGACATTCAGCGCTGGGCATGCAAATGAGGCCATTATGCATGCAAGGCACAATTGGGGCCATCTGCATGTCATTATGGCCCCATTTGCATGCAGGTGCTCTGATCCCCGTTGACTTGCGCCTGGCGCCCTGCCAGGCTGCAGCCGTTGGGAACCAACGCCCCTTGCCCCTCGGTGGGCAATGCGCTCCAACACCCGATCGCAGGCTATAGGTAACTTTAAAGTCCTGGTGGTCCAGTGGCCTCTGCCTTATTGCTCAATCACAGGCTTTAGTTATAAGCACATTCCCTGGTGGTCCAGTGGACCCTATCCCATCACCTGATCATGAGCGTATAATAAATAAAACCCTGGTGGTCCAGTGGACCCGATCCCCAGCCCGATCATGGGCTTTAGTTGTAAATATAATCCCTGGTGGGCCAGTGGTACCCCCCTCACCACCCACCCACTCAGACCTGCCACCACGCCCCCCAGGTCAGCGTGGGGGCAGTTCCCACACCAAAGCCGCCTGCCACTGTAGTACAGTACGGTCTACACGCCCATTGGCCCATGCAGGGGACCAGCCATACTGTACACTGTCAGTAAGCGGGTGGCCAGGCGGCTTGCGGGTGGGGAGCTGCCACCCACCGCTGACCCGGGGGGGGGAGCGGCGTGGCGAGTCTGAGTGGGCGGCTGGGGAGGGGGTACCGCTGGCCCACCAGGGATTCTATTTACAACTAAAGCCTGTGATCAGGCTGGGAATTGGGTCCACTGGACCACCAGGGTAATATTTTATTCATTTGCCCATGATCGGGCTAGGGATCGGGTCCACTGGACCACCGGGGTAATATTTTATTCATTTGCCCTTGATCGGGCTGGGGATCAGGTCCATTGGACCACCAGGGCATGCACTTATTACTAAAGCCCATGATTGGGAAATGTGGTAGGGTCCACTGGACCACCAAGGATATGTTTATATAATGCCCATGATCAGGTGATGGGTCAGGGTCCACTGGACCACCAGGGATATATCTGGACACCTATGCCTGTGATCGGGGTGGGGGGGCATGACGCCCGGACTGTGTCCCAGGATGTAGGGTGGCCACTGATACCAGACGTCTGCTGTGTTGCACATGGCAATATGGTAGCCCACCTGTGGGTGTCCCCCCGGCTTGCTCCTGCTTTTTACAAGCGGATATTTGCGCCCCCCTGTGCAGCACAAGGTGGGTTTGTGCCTGCATATGCGCTGCACAACCTGGGCTGAATATTGGGATGTGCCACATATACATGGGCACACCCCTTGCACGTGAACCGCATACATTGCTGGTGCGCCCTGGTGCATCAGGATTTGCGCAGCACAACATCCCCCTTTGAATATTGTGCCGGGGCGCATCAGTGGGTTGTGCATGCTGTAACACTGTTGTGCCATGTGCAACCCCTTTGAATATCGCACCCTAGGAAGAATACATTTGAGAGCCTCCCAGTTGGTAAACCAAGATGTGCCTGTAGGGTCATTCACTTCTAAAGAGTATTTTGTTTCTGATATAATTCTTTCTTTCACCTCACTAAACTCAAGTAGGGATGTATTAAGGCTCCACCATTTAGAACCTGCAGCTTTAGCTTGAATGGCAACAGAGACGGGTGCATGATCAGATATAAAGACAGGGTTAATCTCAGACTATTCAGTTTTCGAGATAAATGCTTACCTATCCCTGTTGTGATATCAGCCCACTTTTCCTTTTGTAAATTATACTGTACTACCACTAGGAGTCACTACTGAGCTCTCTTTTTCTTTCTGCAACTGATTTCCACTTTCTCTTTCACTCACTAGCTCCTGCCCTACTCATTGCTTACCCACCTCCATTTCCACTCATTCCCCCCAGCTCCCCCCTCCTTTTCCCTCTAACTACCTGCCCTGGGATTTGAATCCTGGATCCTGAGTACCGGTGGCAGACTCTCCAACCATTACACTATCCACAGGGTCACAATTTTAGCTGCCCACTTGAATATCTAAAAGCTGATCTCCCAACAAACCCACTGACCTCGGGGCTGTCCCCCCCAACCTCTTCTGTGTCTCCAGTGACCAATACTACCCCCCTCTCTGATCTACACCAAATCTCCAGTGACCATCTCTGTCCCCCGACAATCCTATATCTTGTGGGTCCCCTACCATGGAGCCCTTATTACTCCTAGCTCTCCTGCTGACAACCTTCTCAAGCCAGTGTTAAACCTCCCAAAAAAACTTTGCAAATCCACACTATGTGTCACATGAGAGCCCTACCAACAGCCTCCAAAACCATATACGATGCCCCAATCCACCTCACACTCTACCAAAGCCAGGCTTACCTACAACCCAATGCCTCAGACCACTCTCCCTCCTACTCCTACCCCACCTCACTAGAACCTCTTTTACACTAAAGACTATAAGCACACAAAGTCTAGATCACCCTCACTTATTAAGCTGCTTAAAAAAGTCCTAATTTGGACTGCCGTTCTACTCCTACTAATGTCTGGGAACATATACCCAAACCCTGGGTCTGTACACCAGCACTACACCCTTACCAGTAGACAGGCAGCCATTAAACTGGCCTCAATAAACATTCAAAGCCTATTACCCAAAATGAACCTTCTACAAGTGTGGATGCCCTAGCCATGGTTGAAACCTGGTTATCCCCTAAGGTCTCAGATGCTGCAGTTTCCCTTGATGGCTATACGCTATTCTGGGAAGATAGAATTGGAAAACGAGGAGCAGGCTGTGCAACATACCTGAAGGATTCTGTCCAGGGACACACTGTTCCAGAAATTACCACTGGGGGCAGGCAGCACCCAAGCCCTTGCAATAAAATTAATCCTAGGTCAGCAGGGTAAAGCCATTACAAGCCTCTCAATTTACACCCCCCCCCCGCGTGACCAGTCCTTAGGCTTCTTCTCAGTTCTAAAGTGCCTCACCACCAATCCCCAATTTTCTAAAGTTGTACTTCTTGGAGACTTTAATGTTAATTGGCGCACCGAGGAAGCCGTCCCATACAAAGGAGCAGTTGCAGCCATAGATATTACCCAAGTAGTTACTACCCCATCCAGAATCAATCACAGGACTGGAAATAGCACTCTGATTGATCTGATTTTCACTAACCATCCTGAGAGGATTACTAGAACTGAGGTCCTCTGTGACTCTCTCAGTGACCACTCCCCCGGTCATCTGCCACTGGACTAACAAAATCCCCAAACAACTGAGTAAAGTGGCTCTACAGCATGTCCTTAAGAAAGGGCAGCTCACACATCTCTAGACATCTCTCCAAAACTGTGACTGGTTCCCCTAGACTCTGCCACTAGCATTGATCATATCCTTGAATATTTTATAGCAATATTTAACTCTGCCTGCGACATCTTTGCACCATATAAAAAAAGGTAAAGGTTGCCAACAGTCCCTGGATCACCACCTCCCTCCTAAATCTCTTGGCAACTAGGGACCACCAATGACACAAAGCTCTGGCTACAGGGAAGAAAGGGGACTGACAGCAATATAAAGCCACCAGAAACACTTGCATCTAAGAAATCCATTTAGCCAAATCTACACATTACAAAGAAGCACTCTTAAGCTTCTGGGGCAGCGTCAGGACATTTTGGGAGAATATCAAAGAACTCACCAGAAAGCCTAATAAATCCCCTCGCTCCATGCTTAACATAAATGGGGAAATCATTCAGGACCCGCAGAACATTTTCAGCACTTTCAACTATGCCTTCATAGACCTTAGTGGTATACTCCCCCCACCACCACCACCGATTTCTTTAATAATTCGACAATCCCTAGCAACCCCAATATGCCTTCCCCAGATACCAAAATCCCTCCTTTTATTTTAAGAATGTCAACACCAAGGAATCAAAAAAATATCTCCTAATGGTTCTGGACGAGTCTCATTCCAGTGGTGACTCACTGAATCTGAAGCTTCTACACCTCACCCTAGATTCAGTACTACTACTGCCACTCACCAAAATCATTAACAGGTCGCTCTACCTTGGATGGTTTCCTCTGCAATGGAAAGTGGCAGTGGTGACTCCAGTTCACAAGAGTGGTGACAGGGCCCTACCCTCAAGCTACTGCCCAATTTCCATCCTTCCACCCCTCTCAAAAGCCCTGGAACGAATCTCATATGACCAGCATGATATCCAATGTTCTGAGCAGCATGGTTTCAGAAAGGGGCACAGCACCCCATCTGCCCTCTTAGAGTATACCAATTACATCCACAAGGCACTTGACCATGGGCACTTAGAGGGGTCGGTGTAGGTGTAGATAGACCTCACTAAGGCTTTCCACAAGGTCAACCAAGGTCAGATACTTCTTGCTCTTGTTGTTTCCTCTGGAGCCACAGTCTGGTTCAAAAACTATCTTGAAGGAAGATCTCAACAGGTAAAAATCTGAAACACTCTGTCAGCCACCCAGTCCTCTCGGGAGTCCCCCAAGGCTCCATACTGGTTCCCTTACTTTTCTACCTTTTCCTGAACACCCTCCCCCAAGCCTGTACCAATAATCTTTTCCTCTCCACTGATGATGTGGTACTGTTCTCTAGTCACTCTGACTCCCTCCCACTAGCAAGAGCACTACAGCATGATTTTACAACTGTTGAGGCCTGGTTCCTCCAGCATAAACTAATATTGAACTACAAAAAAAAAAAAAAAAAGTCCATCCTCTTTGCCAATTCCCATAACAAGTGTAAATCTGCCCCTCTTACTAATGTCCTCATCGAGCAGGTCTCAATCTTTAAATACCTAGGAATAACCCCAGACTGTGCACTCTCCTTTACTGACCATGTAAACCACATGTCAAAGGTGGTCAACACCAGACTTGGGATCCTCTATAGGCACAGGCACAGCTTGACCCCTGAAGCCCTAAGATTAGCAGTCACTAGCTCAATACTTTCCGTAGTTATTATGGTTTAGTCATTTATGGCTCTGCCACTGATACTACCCTCAAACAAATTACTACTGCTCTTAACAATAGTAAACTGGATTATGAGCACTCCAGTAGGAAACCATTTTTCACAAACAGATCACTCTCTCTTGGATTTATCTGTCTTGATTCTAAGAGGCAACTTCAGAAACACACAGAACAGAAGGACATGGGAATTGAAATATATTAAACAATTTAAATCTAACATTTCTGGACTGAATCGGGACATCAGTTTCATGACACACTATGGTAAACTGTAATTCTTTTTTATTGTGTACTAAATCATGTCATTATTTATCACACTTTGGTTCTGTATATTTTTTTTGAATGATCTATTTTTGCCCCCTGTCGTGCTCAGGAGCCGACTCTCCTTCGGGCTGCCATGACCCCTCAGACATTCCCCCTACTATCTCCACACAAGCCACCTTACCTCAAATCCGCAGCCAACCTTGGTATAGCCCAGTGTAGTTCTTGCACTGGGTGGGTCCCTCCTCCAAGGGGGAAGGCACCGGCGGGAGGAAAGCAGCACACTATTTCTTTTCGGTCCTGGGTGCTGCTGAGGCTTTGCGTGGCCTCCCGGGAGTCTTTGGAGGTGTCCTTAGGCCGGCAACCGTCATCTAGCCAGTCTCCAGAGTGGTATTTCTGTTTTCTGGTGTTCCCCTTGAAATGCTCCCTCTGCAATGCTCCCGGTCTCCACCGGGTGCCACTGCAGAGCGACCATGCGTCCCCAACCCACCCCAGGGGAGGAGAGCAGTCCCACGGATGCTCGATCCTTCCCCTTTCCCTGCCAACCACCGGCACCAGAGTCCGTTCCCGAACCCGGGTCGCCGGCTTGGTAACAGGAAAGGCGCCCGCGCCTCAACCCTCTGCGCCACTGGGCTGGCTCTGTATTTCTTTTATTAATTTTTTTTTCTGAGTTCTGCCTGATCTGCTTTTTTACCTGTACCTCACATCCTCCCTGCTTCTCCTAATAACTCTTTAGCTCAGTCCCTCCCACTACCTCTCGTTTTCACACCTCTGTTTATATCACCTCACACTGTGTTTATCTAGGCCTTTATTCTTTTGTTTCTCCTAATTTATTGACTTCTTGCATCTCTTAGGCATCTCCTGTCTATTCAACCCTTACAGTGAGTCCTTGATCTCAGATCCTATCTGTGTGCTTTTGTCTTTCCTTTAGCTTCCTTTCATCTCCTACTGACCTGTTCCTACTCTGGCCCCTCATTTCTTCTCATGTTTTTACTTTGCATCTTAGACTTTCATCTCTAGTCCCCTTTGTCACCTTCCTACTTAACTTCCTGATTTTTAATTGCTCCATAGTGGATATAAATACTGCTTATGTTGCTCAGTTTTGCTATTCACCTGAAGAAGGGACCTGTGTGGCCCTGAAAGCTTGTGTATAATTCTATCTTTGTACAAGTCACTTGTTGGTCCAAGAAAAGGTATCAAACCTTCCGTCTTCTCCTACTGCTCTTAACAAATCATGTAGGCTGATCCTGGGGGTACACAGACACATCCACATGTGCGACCTATATGCCCTGTCTAACTGGCTGCACCTCAGACGGAAGGTCAAATACCAGACCAGCCTGCTGACAACAAAAATCTTCTTAGGGTGTATACCATAATCCACCCAGTACCTTCTCACACATGTCCCTAACCCACACAACACTAGGAGTGCAACGAGGAGTGCCTACCTAGTACTTTACTGTCGGACCTCCCAGGCACAAAGGTCTTTCATGTTCTGTGCCCCCAGTTCAGTAAACAAACCCCTTTGGACATCCTTGATGAACCCAAGTTCAGTCTTTTCAAGCATAAACTGTGGCAGCACCTTACTGCACTTTGCAGGTGCAATTGTCCCAGCTAGTCCCCACCCCTGTTAAACTTCACCACCTCCCCCTGTCATCTATCATTTGGCCTTAGTGCCCCCTACTTCCCCCTGCCTTTCCCCACTCCCCTCTCCATGCTAGACAAAGTCAGTAATTATGTCCCAGTACTGACTGCTCCTCTTCTACTGCCCTCCTTCAATCCTCTCCTGAACCAGACAAAGTCAGAGTTCCTGACTGCATTCACGAAGCACCTGCATGTTATTTTCTGGAATCCAATTGTTGTTTATATGTACCTGTAACCCACATGTCTCCTTACCTTGACACTTCCCTTGTAATTGTCTTACTGTTTGTGTAATTTAACTGCTTTGTATTAACCCATTATGTATGGAGTCTAATGTTGCTACTGACGTGAAATCTCTGTAAAAGAGCCCCAGGCTCAAAGGTCTTTGTAATCTGAGAGATAAATGAAAATAAAATAAATAAAATTAAGATACATTATAAACATTCAACTATACAAATAAAACCTATATGTATTAAATACATTACTAACATACAAATTTAAGTAAAACACTAAATTATGTCTAAAACTACAAAGCAATTCCCTTGAAATTTCACAGGGGATGTATCAGGAAAACCCATAAACAATTTCCAAACGCCCACAGTAGAAGACTGGCCTTAGCACTTCACTAGCCTCTGGGCCCCACCCACCAGCTATCACCCAGCAGAATCAAATAAATAAGAAGTAGTTTTCTGATACTAGGGTCCATTTAAATTAAAATTATTATTTAAATTAAAAACCTCTCAGCAAGAAACCCTGCTGTGTTAATATGTAAATTCATTGTTTGGTCCCAAAATGTGTCGAATTTTGCATCCCAAAACCCCAAAAAAAAAAACTCTGACATTTAATCTGCTGTATGAGTTTAAAGCCAATTAAAGTGAAAAAATGTACCTTCTTTTCACCAACAGGGGAGTCCCTGCCCAGCAGAGCATGACAATTTGTGCAACAGGTTGGAAATGAAATAACCTGTGAACACCACATTTGGAACCAGTAAGTAAATAGTTAAAGGAAAAAGCAGCAAGAAATGTTAAATAAAAACAAAGTTTTTGACTAAAGGAAAGTGGTAACGAGTACCTATGGTAGTTTGTCCATCATTTTGAATGTTTCCGACATGTGCAAAATGACCCTGTCCCATCATGCCTCAATCTACTATAATTATCCAATCACCAGAGGCTTCTGCTCCTTGTGAGGACTTGATCTTGCACCACTTATGGATTAAAGAGGGGGATTTAAATTTTAACTAAAAAAATAGTAATCTTTAGAAGAAAATGGCAGCAAATGAAAAATTCTAAGAAGACTAGTAGAAGCAAAGCAAGTAAACAGCTCTCACCAAATGCTGTAGTAACATGCTAATGACCTTAACTTTTCCTATTTCTTAAAAAAAAAAAAAAAAAAAAAGGACGGTCTGCAGTATAAGCATTACAACATTTTGCTGGCCAGCAAACCCCTAGTACATCACTCGTATATGCACTCCAAAGCCGCCACAGAGTCACCACCAAAAAAAAAAAAGAGAGTATTAAAGCTCACACTTTTTATTATAATATCTGAGTACCCACTTAAGAAGTTAATCGAGTCAGTAGTGAGTCAATGAAACAGGATCCCCAAGGCTCCAAACCAGCAGGTAGGGCCCCTGCCACAGAGTCCTCACTGTACTCGTACTAAAACAAAAATCACTGTAAAAACAGTGGCTGTTATAGAAGTCATCAAAATGAAGTGAGAAGCAATTTTAAGAAATGACTTTGTGGTGGCCCTGAGCAAGACAGCAGAGGTATGAAGTCAAGGTATAAACAGTTAACTCATGTATTGGTAAGGATCAATAGAGGGGTTAGCGGATGAGCAAAAAACTACTTACAGCTACCAGAGTTCTGAAGCAATGCAGGTAAATCCTTTTTCAGTCCTTCTTTCAATGCTTGCAGGCTAGGATAAGTCTTAACTCCTTCCTGGGATCATATCTTTAACGTGGTAGGATGCAGGAGGCTGCATTTTAGACAACTTACATTTTCTCTTTATCATGTAGAAGGGTTTCACTTTTCTTCAAACGGTCATACAGCAAGTCATTAAAAAATTTGAGTATGGCCCCGTGATACTCCAAAAAGGGAATATCACGGACAGCTTGCTGAAAGAATGTTTTACATTGGAAAGTTAAAAAACAAACAATGATAGGTCTAGGTTTTTCTCCTTTACCTGGTGTGGGTTTTAATGATCTATGCGCTCTCTCTGGGATATAGCAGCTATGATCAGGTGGCAGACCAGCTAAGTGAAGCAGCAGGTTATTAATTATGGCAATTATATTGCCACCTTCCCAGCCCTCTGGAACACCACGAATCCTAAGGTTTCCCCTTCTATTTCTTGCTTCTTGATTTTCTAGTCTTTCCTGTAGGTTAGAGATCTGGCAGCTATTGTTGATGGTTTCTCTGGTGCAGGAGTTGGTAATGCCAAGCCCTGCCTATAGGAACAAATAACCATTTCACAATCTGTATGCTGCCACCTTCACTAGGTTTGCAGGCTACTAAGGAGAGCAGATATTGGCTGACATTTGAACCACCACCTCAGTCTCTCCCATGATTTTCAGCCATGAAAGAGAAAGTATTTGACAGTATTCATACTCCTCAAGCTTTCCTGCATCTTGCAGGCCTTTAAATATGGTGACCCAACACTAATTCTCCCACCTTAGCCCTCTCATAAGCTTGTATGAGACCTAACAGCTGGAAACAGATGGCATGTGTATCCCTCACTCTTGCCCACACCTGCAGCCTATTCTAGAAATCCAGAATTGACCAGCTTATCTACCCCTCCTCCTCATCCTACTGTAGGTCATAGCTTTCAATGAAGCCAGGAACAGGCAGAACAATCAGGGGAAGAGGGCAAGACCTCTGCACAGTATATGCAGACCACTTTTTTTGCATTGCAGAGTATTCACTGTGTATAATTAAAGTTATTCTTTCCTGTGTATTTTTTTTTATTATAAAATTCTCTAATTTTCAACTTTTATATTACTCTGGTATGCCCAACGTGGATCCACAAAACAACAGTTACTCCTCATCAGCAGCTCTTAGACAGACTCTCCTCCATTGGTCCACACCTCTGGAACTGTAAGCTGTCAGCATCAGGACCACTCAGAAACTTTTGATAGCTAGGGGCCGCCCATGATGGTGTATGTTGGTGCCTATAAAACATCGGTGGCCCCCTTGCTTCTCAGTTCCCCACCAGTGACATGCTCAGAGGGCCTCTTACCATGAGGAACCAGGAGACCAAACCAGTACAAAAGGAGAAGCATGGGACTGGAAATATTTAATAAAACAGTCAAACTGCCTCAGCCAATCACGGCACTGCTTTACTGCACCCCTTATCCAGCATACTGTCATGCCTTCCACTGCTCTGATCAGCTGATTCCCACTGTGCTTACATGGCTTTCTATCAGAAACGCTGCAGCCTGAACTGTGAAAGGGAAATCAGCAGGGTTTGAGCTTTCTCAGTGAAACAAACTGTAGGTAAAAGAAAAATATGAAGCCAGTTTACATGATTTCTGTAGAATCTGAACACTTAAGCAGTGTCAGCATGTCCTGCAGTGTGTGTGGGATGGAACCTACCATTTCGTTATGTCAACTAAGGGACAGAAGTGCAAAACTACAAGAAAATAAACTAATTTGTGTTACCTTAATAACAGTCTCTTGACTCTTTCATTAAAAGCAGTTAGACTGCTTCATAATATATTAAGATGTATAGTATACTGTGTTTCTTACAGGATAAGAATGTTATCTCATGCAGTTTTGGGTCAACAGAACTGCTTAGCTTTGCTTTGCTGTCCTCTCACTGAAAATAGCATGAGATAACGCTCTTATTCTGTATGAAACACAGTACACTAAACATATTAATATATAGTATGTATAAGGTACTTAAGGACACCTCCAGATAAGGCAGTGGCCAAACCTGCCAGCTTATTCCTCATAATGGGGGAACAAGGGTGGGAGTGATGTGACCCAATGCAAGAGAGCCTTTCGAACATCTACTGTTGTGGTAAGTAACTGTTCTCTCTTCATCGAGGATATTTCCTCCATCGTGCCATACCTTTGGAACCATTAGCAAGCAGTACACAAGGTACTCTGGGAGGATGGCAACGTTTTATATGTAACCAGGACAGAAGGCCTTGCAGAACAGCACGACCAAATCCAGCACATCTACATGAGACAATGTCCAGACTGTAGTGCTTAATGAAACTATGTACTGTGTTCCATGTGGCAGCAGCACACGTCAGCTGCAAAACATTCTGAAAATAGGAAACGGATGTGGGATACCACATGTAGAGTGGCCAAGCACAGCACCAGGGAGTTCTTTATCATACTTCTGATAAAAGAACTCAGTACAGTGAGAAAGCCATTTGGACAGGCACTGTTTAGTCATAGAGGCACTGTCTCTCCCAGAATGAGACAAAAAACTGACAAGACTTTCTGCAATCCTCAGTGCGATTGAGATAGAAATGTAGCGTTCTACATACATCAAGTGTAACTGGGTTACCATACCACAGCCCTCAGTGTTCACCTCTCCATCTCTCCTGTGGAGGCTATCCTCAGTTCCCTAAGGATGTGCTAAACAGGATTAATGTGGCACAGTGCTTCCACCTCGGTTAGGGATATGGGATACCTCGCAGCTGAAACACAAGGCTACCACCACCAGGAAACAATGCATAAACTGTCCGCACAGTCCCTCCCCCAAAGCAAGTGACACATTAAACAATCACAGTCCCCAAACAATAAAATACAATTTAAATAAATAATTTATTTAAAAGGGAGGGTACAGAAAGAACAAGGAGCAGCAAGGGTAAAATGGAAGCAATGGGGAGGGGTAGCAATAGCTCTGTACTCTGCTGAGCAAACCAAGCAAATACTTTAAGCAAGAACCAATTCAATGCTTTGCCCCACAATCTCTGCCCACCCCACAGCAGTCCTTGAACCCCAATGTAGGTGCACTTGTTTTAATTCCCCCCAGGCCACGGGCAAGAAATCTCCCAATAGTTGCAGTGGGTACCAGACTGGGGATGCGGATGCTGCTAGCAGGGTGGAGCTCGGCGGCGCACTTTAAACTGTGGCAAGTAAAATACTTTTTAAGCACAACTGCTGAACACTACTTTAAATGGTTTTGCAACCAAGTTAAAAAGGGGCCCCATTTATAATCCAATGGGATTTGGTTGACTGGCCTCAACAGGTTCTGCATGGGCTTCTGAAACTGGCACGTTCCTGCCCAGGCCTTTTCCCTACACTCCTGGCACAACTACTTTTTTCCACCCATTTGCAGGGCTGAACCCTGGGTTTTACTCACAGTTCTGACACCTCAAACAATACCTTTGGTAAAGTTGGCTGAAACAGGCTGACTGGATCAGTGCTCCTGGCTGGGATGCTGGCTTCTCCAGGCTTGCTGGTGGCTTGTCTCCAGTTCACTTCTCTCTCTGCTTGTCTCACTGAAGCTCGGGACCTGGATGAAGGCAGGTGCTGCCTTGGAATGGAGACTCAGTAGGAGCTGATCACCCAGAGGGGAAAACTCTGTTGTGGATCAGGAATACAGCCATTCCAACTTGCCTTTTAAACACTAGCTTTGTTGAATACTTCTCACAAATGCTACTTTGTGACAATACTTCTAGTCTGCCAGGCCTGCAGTGCCTGGACAGAGGTGAATCGGCTCACACCTTGACACACAGTCACTCTCCCAAGGGTCTGACTCAACAGCCATGCACTTTTAAAAACAGTCCCTTTCAGGCAGGTTGAAATTCAATGCATGATTGGCCAGTCTTGTTCACAGGTATACTATCTCTGGCTTACGTTGATTTTCCATTGGCCAAAATTTGTGGGCAAACTGGATCTGTCCCATGACCCCTTCCCATGGTGCTCAGCAGTCTGTGCACTCATGGGGGACACCATCATTGTTCACATTTTTGCTCAGATTTTGGCAGCTTGCTGCCACTTTATTAAATGTCCCCCAGGGCCACCCTCCCCACGTCCCACACCAGTTTGCCACCCCAGGGCCAGGGAGGTGTCCTCAAAAATGGGCACCCAGCCCACTGCACAGCTGGGTGACCGGATGTGGGAAGTGGACACCCAAGTCACCCTCCTTGCTGGTGTGCATCTGTATGTCATCCACCCCTCTGGCCTCTGACCTGCTGTCTGCACTGGGCCAGGAAACCACTGGCCTGTGCCCACCAGCACACCAAACATCCAATCCTGGCTCTATCCATCCTCAGGAAGCTGGGATTCTCTACTAGTATGGATGCACTGCCCAATTGCGACACCGGAACCATGGTCCCAAAAATGTGACACTGCACATGCGTGGCAGTCCACCATGCAGCTGCATGCCTCTGTTCACTGCTCCCCTGGCACAAGGACTGCACAAACACCATGGCCCTGGCGGTACTACCCCTTCACACTGGCCCCAGAGACACTCTAGGGGGCCAGAGGACAGAGGGGGATGCACGGCAGTGGCCATGGACCCCACACCCAGAGCCCCAGTTCCCATCCCACCGGGGTCCCTGGACACCACACAGTGCACTGGTCGGTCTCCACCCCAACAGACCACGGGGACTGGAGGGTGAAGACCTTGGGCCAGAGTGGATGAAGGAGACCTATAGGTAAGCCCCAGATTTGGGGGGCTTACACAATCCCCTCGCCAGACTCCTGGTGCCCTCACCAAGTACAGTCCATACTGTCCAAGGCATGAGCATTCATATCAATATAATATATACTGTATTTCTAATACCTGATGCCTATCTACTTATGATATTTATACATATTTACATATTGTACAGTTCTGGTTAGTTAGCTAGCGACTGTCTATCCACTGCATTCAATTGGCGGACAAATACACTTTCCCTGCCAAACCTGTGTGCAGCATATTGGGGTGTATATTACAAGTGTGATATGCTTATAAACCACATAAATGGGGGTATCAGGGGAAGCACTGAGGGTGTCATAGGTGAGCTTGATAATGGGCATGGGCTCATGTCCAGACTTGCGTGGCAACTGTTTCTTCCTCAGGAGCAAGGGGTACAACTTCCTCTTCTGGCTCTGTATCCTGAACAGGACATTGTCTGGAATAACATGAATTACTTCAGTCTCAGATTTGTTCCTCAAAATTCAACTCCACCGAATTGTCCATCGCAGGCTCTGAAATTTGCTTGATTGAGAATTCCTCTGGCATGAAAGGAGTAGCTTCTGGGTTCAGGCTATAAGACCATTCATGATTTACCAAGTCCTCAATGAGCTGTACTAGTGGATGATTTTAAATTTCTCCAATCCATTGGCTGAAATGGCTCACATTGTGGTAAATTAGGCACTTTTGTACAACACACCATCATCGCTGTCATCAAAACTGTTGTATGCTGGTTGTTTTACAGGGGCTGCATTCGGAACACATCAGTACTTGACACCTCAGTTCTCTGGGGAGTTGTCTGAGTTTTTGACCTTTGTTCCATTGGATGGTCAGTTTTAGATGCAAGATCAGGTACAGTCTCTCCTATGGGTAAGTGACTGTTTCTGTGGACAGTCTTTTCTAGACATCTACCCTGCTCTTGGCGAATCTTGTAAACTGGCACATCTGGCATTTGTTCAACTATGATGTAAGATTATGGTACCCAATGTTCTTGAATCTTTGTTTTCCTTGCAGGCCCAAGTTTCTCAAAAGGATATGTCTATAACCTGTGATGCCTGGTGACGAACTCTTGTCAAACCTGATCTTGTCAACAAGGCTGTTCTTGTCTGTTGATTCTGAGGTGAGATGGTACACTTTCTGCAGTTGCTAATACAATCTTCTGGTGTACTCTAAAAATAGGTCCCTTTGGATGCACCATCTGCTGAAACTCAAACACAGATCAACAGGCAAACTGTGCTTCTTTGCCAAACATCAGGTAGAAAGGGGTCCTCTAAGTGTTGTCATTTTGCGTGCAGTTATAGGCATGCATCAGGGAGCTTACTGTCCAACTCCAACTGGGTTTCTGAGCTTGGTCCAATGTGCCCAACATGCCAAGAAGGCTTCTGTTAAAACATTCAGGCTGTGGGTCCCTCTGCAGGTGGTTCTTGACTTTCTGATACCATATATTGCAAGAAATTCTTTGACAAGTCTACTTTCAAATTCCCTTTGTTGGTCTGAATGGATCCTTTGAGGGATGCTATAGTGATTTTATTTATTTTTTATTTATTTAGTTTTTGTTGACCGGGTAAGTGCACTAGACAAATCCTGCCTATTTTCAGGCACGACCCGGGGGAGGGGGGATACAGATGAATGCCAACTGACATTGAACCAGATTAAGCTGTTGCATATTGCATATTGTTGCAGCACTTTCACAACAGTGGGTGCTTTTTGATATTTGGTATGCTATGCTTGAGCGAAACATAGAAACATAAGAATCTGATGATAGATAAGGACCGCTTGGCCCACCTAGTCTGCTCATTTACCCTGCCTGTTAAACATATATCGCAGCTCTTAAGTGATCTGCGGCTTAGCCCCTCTTCTCTACCACTAAGGTTCCCTTAGGTCTAGCCCATGCATTTTTGAATTCCCCTACCATTTTTGCTGCCACAACCTCTGCCGTGAGGCTGTTCCAAGCATCCACCACCCTTTCCTTGAAAAAATACTTCCTCATTTTATACCCAAGCCTATCCCCCTCTATTCTTATTATCGTGGCCCCTTGTTCTAGGATACCATCTTTTCTGAAAGATGCTACCCTCTGTACCTTATTTATACCCTTGAGATATTTAAAAGTCTCTATCATAACCCCCTCTCTCACCACTCTTCCAGAGAATACATATTGAGGTCCCCTACTCTGCCCTCATAGGACTTCTGGTACAGCCCCTGCACCATTTTTGTTGCTCTTCTCTGAACCGCTTCTACTCGGTCTATATCCTTCCAGAGATGTGGCATCCAGAACTGGACACAGTACTCGAGAGGAGGTCTCACCAATGTTCTGTATAATGGCGCCACCACCTTCTTCCATCTGCTAGGTGATACCACTCCATATGCACTCCAGCATTTCACTGGCTTTCCTCACAGCCTTCTCACATTGTTTGGTAATGTTTAGGTCATCATATAGGATTACTCCAAGGTCCCTTTCCTGCTTGGTGGCCTCTAGTACCTCCCCACAAATCATGTACTCTGCCCTGCATTTCTGTCTCTCAGGTGCATGATCTTGCACTTCCTTGCATTGAATCTTAGCTGCTACACCTTTGACCACTCCTCAGGCTTGTTTAGGTTCCTTCTCACTTTTTCCATCCCTTCTGAACTGTCAACCCTGTTGCAGATCTTCACGTCATCTGAAAAGAGGCATACATTCCCTTCCAGCCCATCTACAATGTCACTTATGAAGACATTGGAAAGAACTGGTTCCAGTGGGACCCTGCTGGTCACTCCCCTCTGTTTGGACTGAACTCTGTTCACCACCACCCTCTGTGTCCTATCGCTCAGTCAATTTCTGACCCCATTTACCACCCTGGGACCCACTCCTAGGCTACCCAGTTTGTTTGCAGGTCTCCTATGTGGGACAGTGTCAAAGGCTTTGCTGAAATCCAGATTGGCCGTGTCCACCACCCCTCCCTGATCAACTTCCTTAGTCATCCAGTTGAAGAAATCTATTTGAATTTTTTGCCAAGATCTTCCCGCTGTGAATCCATGCTGCCTCAGATCCTGTGCTCTGCTAGATTCAAGATATATCACAAACCTTTCCTTTAGCAGTGGCTCCATTAATTTCTCCACCACAGAGGTCAGGCTGACTGGCCTGTAGTTGCCAGCCTCCTCCCTGCTCCCACATTTGTGGAGAGGAACTACATTTGTCCTCCTCCAGTCCTTTCATATCTCATCTGTTTCCAGCGATTTGTTGAACAGGGCTGTCAGTGGTGCTGCCAGCACCTCCCTGAGTTCTCTTAATACTTTGGGATGTATTCCAGCTGCTCCATTGCCTTGTCCACTTTCAGATTTGTGAGTTCCTTTAGGACTCTGTCCTCCATAAAAGGACTGGTGTTAACCTCCCTTCCAGTGGTTCTTCTGATGCCTAACTGCGGCCCTTCCCCTTCTGTGAATACCGAACAAAAATATTTGTCCAGAATTTCTGCTTTTTCTTGGCCCCCCCCACACACGCACAAACACACACACACACAAACCCCTCCCTTTTCTAGTATCAAAATCCCACCTGTAAGTCATTTTTCTTTCACTAACATACCCGAACAAGTTCTTGCCCCCTTTTGTTATTGCCTGGGTGATTTTTTCTTCCATTTGTGCCTTTGCACTCCTGACTGCTTTCCCCACCTCTCTCTCTCTCCTTTTCCATATACAGTTCTCTGTCTTCCTCCTCTGTGTTTCCTAGTACCTCCTAAATGCCACCCTTTTCACCCTTACCTTCTTGGCCACTTCCTTTGAGAACCATAGTGTTTTTTTCTCTCTCTCTCTCTGTTTTGCTTACTTGCCTAATGCAAAGGCTTGTTGCCTCCACTGTAGCCCCCTTAAGAATTGACCATTGCTCTTCTATCCCACCCCTTCTCCTTCCTTGCCAGTGATTCTCTAAGACATTCCCCCATCTTTGTAAAGTATGCCCGCCTGTAATGCAGGGCCCTTGCTTTCATGTGGTTCACCTCCTTCGGTGTTCTCACACTGAACCATATCATACTGTGACTGCTTGATCTCAGGTGGCTACCCACCTTTACATCTGTAATTCAGTCCCCATTGGTGAGTACCAGTTACAAAGTTGCTTCCTCTCGGGTGGGCTCTACCACTAGTCGTCTGAGACACGCACCCTGTAGGTTGTCCAGGATGTCTTTGCTAATGTAATGGTCAGTTATTAACAAATGTTACTAATGTTCTTCCTATTCAGCTCTAATGAAAAGGATGTCCATAAATACTCGCTCCAGTGGTCCACTGGTTTTGATATTGACCAACGGTTCAGCTCATTTTGGTAAAGTCTTTCTTTTGATACATTTGGGGCAGGTTCTGCAGTGTTTCTTAACCTCCTTTGCCATTTTAGGCCAACAGAAATGTGTTCTCATTAAGTCCACAGTGAGATCAAACCCCAGATGGCTTGTGTTGTCATATAGATCTGCTGACAGCTTTGTGGTACTTCCATGGCAACACCAACTGTTGTCTAGGGAACTCAAGATGTGCACTGCCCTGACTGGTTCATATTATCAGTCCATCTTTTAGAGACATAGAGAATACTGGATGGGCAAACATGCAGAACCAGTGTGTTCTGCCACAGAGGGGTTCTGATTACCCCTGACCTCGAGAGCGAAGCTCGAGAGGTCCATAGGAATCAGAACCCAGAGATGGCAAAACACACTAGTTGTGCATAGAGTTGCTCATCCTGTATTTTTTTATAGTGCATAGTACTGTGAAATATGTGTCTCTAGAGGTTCTAGAATGCTATTCTACCACAGGAGGATAAAATCACATTCCATGACTTTGGAACTCTGGTAGAACAGCATTTTGAAAGGGATGGAATTCTATACAGAACAGCACTCCACTATACACTATAATCTGCTCCACTCTCTTGTAGGCAAGCAATAACACACGACGAGGTGTGGTTTATCGCCTGATAAGAGCACGCCCAGGGGTGTACTAAGGCATGAAGTGCTTGCGCTGAGTGCCTTATGCCACTGGGCATGCTCTTATCAGGCGATAAACCACACCTCGGAGTGTGTTATTGCACTTATAAAATGGGTCCCATTGTAAATAAAATTCTATTTTAAAAAACTAAAATAAAAAGTGTTGAAAAAAAATCAGAATTTTGTTTTTAATACAAAAATAAAAAAATAGTCCCTCAATCTGGTGTAGTTTTCTGTGTAGATCAGTCACTAGAGGTGACTGTTATCTGTGTTTGTATAGGGTGTCTGCCTCTTTGTCCCCTCCCTGTCATCTCTCACAGTAGCACCATGACAGGTGAAGTTGTATAGCCTCCCAACCCTTACATGCTATAGAGCTCTTTATGTAGTGCTGTCTGTATAGCTGTGATTCCCAGCATTTTCAAACATCACCGAGAAACCCGCCGAAAAAAAAAACGCGACCAATACCATTATCGTTATCGGTTCGTTTCCACAAACTGTAAAGTAAGTGAGGCACATAATAAACCAAAAACACAGAATCCCTACAAACTGCACAATGAATGTTAAAGCAGTTAGTTTCTGTACCTTGACCGTCCATTGTGGTTTGAAAGCCGAGAAGTGATAAGCATGTCTACGGTGGCCGCTGACGGACATGCTCGGTCCCAGTGAAGTCAGCCATTTAGCAAATATTTATTTTTTTAAATAAAACTGCACCAAAATAAAAAAAAATATTTGCTAAATGGCTGGCTTCACTGGGAGCGAGCGTGTCCATCAGCAGCCACCACAGACAGGCTTATAACATCGTGGTTTTCAAACCGCAACGGACGGTCAGGGTACAGAAACGAACTGGTTTAACTCTGTGCAGTTTGTAGGGATTCTGTGTTTTTGTTTTATTATGTGCCTCACTGACTTTGAGTGTACTGCAGTACGGTGCCAGGAGAAGGAACAATTTGTGGAAAGGGCCGATGGCGATCATGGTAATGGTCGCGGGTTCCTCAGCAGGTTTCTCGGCGCCGTTTGAAAATGCTGGGAATGAGAGCTGCACACTGGTGGCCAGAGGCAGATGAGCAGTGAAATGAAAAACAGGTACGAAGTCCAAAGTCCTATTAATTAAAGTAAAATGCAGCTTTGCACTTGGTGGGGGGGAGTCGCATGGAAGGTGGACAGCTGTTTGTCCACAAGGAGGACAGCAATCAGCGAGAGAGCACAACAGAATTTTTTTTTATAACTGGCATGCATGGATCTCACAGACTATAGCCTTGCTTCTTGCTGGGCGTAACAAGTACCAGTTGCCATATATATCAGCTGATGAAGACACTGCTACTGGTACCTGTTAGCCAATCAGGATGCAGGCTCTCTCTTGCCCATGTTATAATATGTGTTAATACATCCCCTGGAGCCACTTGTTGATAAAAAGAGTGGTTTCACACGCCTTCAGCTGAGCAAGAACAGTGAAGCGAAGCTGAGCTGTTCTGGCTCAAGCTGAAGGCAAATTAAACACTTGTTTTCAGCAATGAGTGGCGATGGGGGACATATTAATATATTATTGGTCGAGAGCAATCAATAATATATATTTAAAAAAACCTCCCCTGAACCTGCCCATTTCCAGGGCATCTGTGCGTGAGACACTCTTCATAAAATAAGAGCGTCTCACGCGTGGAGAAAATCAATCTATAGTATCAGTCCATCCTTTAGAGAAAATCTGTTCCACTCTCTCATTAACAGTGGGATATCAGGATGAGTTTTTGGTACTTGAACTACATTATGGTCTTTCTCAAGGCCACGTATCACTCCATGTAAAACACAGTCTTCTGTTGGAGCTTAGGCTGGTTCAGGTGGGGCAAAAATGAGACGTCCAAGCTGGTAAAATTAAGGTAGGCAGTTAGAATGGCATCTGATGATGCCCCCAGCATGTCAATTGCTTTGTGAGGGTTTGCAGGAGTGGCATGATCGGTGGTGTTGAACTTCAAACACATTGCTTTTACTGCTGTAGCTTATCATTTCGTTAAACGCGGCGCGCTCTAAGGAAGGCGTTGGGAGATAGCACACTTTGGAGGTGTGCCTCTCCTTGCAATCCACTGCTCAGTTGAGCAGAGCGTGGCGGTCCTGCACCAATGGGTGTGGGAGCTGTGTATGACAGCGATGGTCTTCGCTCAAAAAAACCACCGCTGTCATACAGAGCACCGCGTCATGCCGCCCCCAGCGCCCGCCGCTTCCCCTAAAGCTTTTGTGCCATGCTGGGAGCCCACTCCAGTGTGGCAAATGTCCGCGATTGTTTGCCGACGGGGGTGCCCAATCCGTCAGCTCCACCGGTCCCCAGCCATCCTTCTGCCACGCTGGGAGCCCACCCCAGCGTGGCAAACGTCCCACATAGTCTTTTTTTTCCACACTGTAAAGCGAAAACGGTCCCATCGGGCGCTTCTCCCAGTCCCCTCCCACAATCCGCACTCCACCCACTGCGCACTCCAGCCTCCCTTACACCCCTCACCCCATACTTACCTCCGGAGCTTGGCGCGATGATCTTCGTGGACCGGAACACGCCTGCACTCTTCAAAGCCAATCGCAAACTGAGGAAATGCCGGTAAGCTGTATAATGGGCTAGATAGGGGGTTTTCAACTTTATTGCATATCTCAGGCATTTTGGAATTTTTGCACCAAATTTTAACATGGTTTTGGGACCCTTCTCATGAATGATGTCACTGTCATGGCGTTATTTGGGCCCGAAGGGTGATTTCGCAGTCACTGCACGAAATCACCCTTTGGGCCTGAATAATGCCATGGCAGTGACATCATTCATGAGAAGGGGTCCCAAAACCCCATGTTGAAAATTTGGTGCCAAAATTCCTAAAATGACTGTTTTACTAGCGCTGCACAGTTCCCACGCACGCTCGTAGGTTTGCGAATTTTCAATATTTCCATTCCAGATTTTCAACATTGGCATTTTACCACACCTCCTCATGAGCAGTACAGCTGTCATTTTTCACATCCTGCCCAAAACGTGTTTCCGCCCATGTAGCGCACAATGGCACAGTCGGTGTGCGAAATCAATGTATGGGACACATTAAGAAAATCACAGTGACACTGATCATGAGCAGATGTCTTAAAATGGCTGTGTTGAAAATTTGGTGAAAAATTCTAAAATGACTGTTTTACGAGTGTGCGTTGCGCAGTTCCTATGCACGCTCGTCAGTTTGCATGAATTTTCAATATTTTCACTCCAGATTTTCAACATTGCCATTTTACCACACCTCCTTATGAGCAGTACAGCTGTGATTTTTCACATCCTGCCCAAAACGTGTTTCCGCCCATGTAGCACACAATGGCACAGTTGGTGTGCGAAATCAATGTATGGGACAATTAAGAAAATCACAGTGTCACTGTTCATGAGCAGAGATCTTAAATGGCTATGTTGAAAATTTGGTGGAAAAATTCTAACAGTGACTATTTTATGAGCGTGCATTGCACAGTTCCCACCTGCGGCACGTAGGTTTTTTCCATATTTCCACCCAGATTTTCAACATTGCCATTTTACCACACTCCTTATGAGCAGTACAGCTGTCATTTTCACATCCTGCCCAAAACGTGTTTCCACCTATGTAGCGCACAATGGGGGTAACAAAAAGGTCATGCTGAAAATTTATTGTGCAAATACCAGCAATCACACAGGGCATTAGGGTAAAGCACCATACGTGCCAAACACCACTGCAAATACCTGCAAGTGGACGTTCGGCATTGACAAATGCTTGTTGTACTTGAGGCTGGTTGCCAAGGGTGTAGATGCTGTGATACTGCATCTGTTTTAGTATTGCTTTTGCCACTGCGATATCCTAAGCTGCAGTAAGTCGATAAAACTGAGAGCCACTGATGTTCAGATGCATCTAGTTTTGCTGTGGTGTTCACAGAGATGAGCGGGTTGTTATCTGTCCTTGCTGTGAACTGGGACTCATACAAATGATCATAGAACTTTTCTGTAACTGCCCACTTGAAGGCCAAGAATTCCAGTTTGTGCACTGGATACAGTTTCTCAGATGAGCTTAAACTGTGACTGGCAAATGCCACTGGAATGAAGTCCCTCCAGGTGCTACTGGTACAGGACTGCTTCTAGTCCACTTAAACTGGCATCTGTGTGCAATGTATAGGGTTTTGCAGAATCTGCAAAGGCAAGCACAGCTTCTGATAGTTTCTCTGAAGGCTGCTTCACACTGCTCAGTCCATCTGGTGCCAAATGGTTTGTTCACTTTCCCGTACTCTGTTGGGGGATTGTGCCTACTAGAATGGGCTTTTTGTTTGTAGGTGGGTACCCCTGAATGAGGTCATTTAGAAGGTGGACAGCAATTGAGTAATCTTTCACAAACTGCCAGTAGTATCCACAAAATCCAAGGAATGACTGCATCGTCTTACGATTGTGTGAAAAAAAAAAAAAAAAATTAAAACCAGACATGCCACAAAGCCAAAAGGTGCAACCCTTACACAACTGCAGACAGGCTACAAAAGAAAGGGGTGCACACGCCGTCTCAATAGCCATTTATTTTATTAAACAAAAAATGTGCTCTGAGAACATCAAATACCCCTATGTAGCACCCCCTTGCAGAGGCTTCCTCTGGTAGTGATGCTTGCATGTCAGCTACAGTAATTTATATTCATAAGTTAATTACAATTAAGGCCACCTACTCAGCAGTTAAAGATGTCAGAGAAACTCATGCATTTTAAAGTGCATGTGTCCAATATCAATTAATATACCAAAAACAAAACAAACATTAAAAAAAAACTACATGCATGAACAAATCTTGCCAAAGAGTGACTTACTGGGTCTATACAATTAACTACAGAAAAAAATGTTAAGATGATTCAATGCATAAATATATACGTACAATAATATAAGTGAACATAGCCCATCATGCAAGTTTTGTTAATGTGCAACAATAAAACTGCAGATACTCCCCTTAAAGTGCTGACTGAGTAGTTATTGTTTCTACAATTTACCGCTTGTGATTCTATGACCATGAATAACAGATACCAGATATTAAATTATAGTGGTGCGGTAGCGCCACCATAGTTAGGGGTGGAATAGGCAGTTTAATGTTAAACCTCAAATTTTGCACTTTAACTTTGCAACCATTCCATGGATTTGCCCAGCATTTGGTATGCACTATCCTGTGAGGTAGGTCTCTTGACCTGCAAAGTTTCATTTTAACTGGATCTGCAGATTTCGCGCTGCATATACTAAATAAAACAGTTACAAAAAACAAATCACTTTTTTTGCTTCTTTTGGCTGTTGTTTCCTCATCGCACTGCAGCCACACCATTTGGTATTTTGGTCTGAAATGTTTAGGGTAGAAAGAGCTTGCCGCAAAGAAAAAGCCAGCATTGGTTTGGTGAAAAAATATTAATCTGTTCCAAATTTATTCAATGTTTAAATTTCGGATTCTGAGCATGCTCAGTTCAGTCTTTTGGATAGCTGCATGTTGTGAAAAGGGATTTAGGGCTCACAAAAAGGGATTTTTACACCTCATGAAAAGGGATTCTGACACCTCACAAAAAAGAGGTTTTTTAAAGTTTACTGTTTCTTTCTCATTTCACTGCAAAGAAACGGTTAGGACCTACAGGATGAAATGTTCAGGGTACAAAGGGCTTGACCCACAGATTTGACTTTTGCTGGTTTGGTAATAAAAATTTACATTGCTTCCATACTTCTAACAGTTCGACGTTTGGAAATTTTCTATAGGATAACATTGTGGCAGACGCAGTACCTTTTGACACTTGTATCTGGAAAACAATTTGAGATATGGATTTTTCACTAAATGCAGCTTAGTACACCTGGTGTACTAAGCAGTGATGCAGGTTGCCAGTCCATGATTACAGCTGTGGTGGAATTTTTTCAATTGTTCCTACAGTTACAGAGATATGGCGCCATTTGCAACACAAGGATTACTTGGAACATCTCTAGGCATGCGCTGCATCTCTACAATTATAGGTAGATGGGAGTGCAGGGCCAGAGGGCTCAGTAGGTAGCACACTCGCCTCTGAGGCCGGGAGATCAGAGGGCTGTGGGTTCAGTTCCCACACATGGCACTTGGGTTAATATCCCAGTACTGACACTGTAGTGCAGCATGAGAAGGGTACTGCACTTCTGAGGTGCCGTCTTTTGGATGAGACGTTAAACCGAGATCCCATCTGCCTGGATTGGTGGTAGTTCAGGTGGATGTTGAAGATCCCATGGCATTTATCGAAAAGAGTAGGAGAATTTCCCCGGTGTCCTGGCCACATTTCCCTCATTCACTAAAAATACCACTAACAGCTTAATCTGGTTCAAGGTCAGTTGGCATTCATCTGTATCCCCTGGTCGTGCCTGAAAATAGGCAGGATTTGTCTAGTGCACTTACCGGTCAACAAAAACTAAATAAATAAATATGGATACCATTATGCAGTAATGGGACTGCAGGGCCGGGTCCTGCACTCCCACAGGGAGATGACAGTTCATTACAATGTCTCTACACTTATGGATACATGGGAACGCAGGACAGTGATACCATTATGGAGTGATGGGAGCAGGATGGGACAGCAGTGCACAGAGGACCCTGCACTTCCACAGGGAGATGAGGGTTAAATGCAATGTTTGTACACTTATGGTTACACAGGAGCACAGGGCCCAGAAGGCCTGGGGCCTTGTGCAATCACAACACACTACAGACTGATGGGAGTGCACGGCCCAGAGGGCCTTGCACTCCCACAAACATATAAGGGTAAGATTACACTTTCTCAAAAAGTAAGGAAATTCATTGGAAAAAAAAATCATTAATGCATCAGTTAGGGTTGAAGCAACAAAAGTAGGGAAATAAGGCATTAGGAGTTTGAACTTTGACACCCCCGCCCCTACCACACACCCCCCCCACCCTCCACACATCAACTGGTGTAGGGTGTGACTTTGGGTCATCGGGACTCTCACCCCATTCTCCTATTCTGTACCATCTCACCCTACTTAGACATGGAATGGGGTGAGAGCAAGGGCCGATGACCCCAAGGCACACCCTGACACTTGTTGCTGTGTGGAGGGTGGGGGGTGTTAAGGTTCAAAACCCAAATACCTCATTTCCCTACTGTTGTTGCTTCATCCCTAACTGATGCATTAATGAAGTTTTTTGCAATGAATATTTACTATAAGTGGGCAAACTTGCTCCACCAACCATCACAGTTTGTTTTCTCATTTAGCTGTCTTACTTACCTTGTTCATGGACACAGAAAATTTTTCTAATAGTAAACGTAGAATGTAAAGACATTACCTTATGGTGAACGTTTAAGAGATTTGAACCTAATGACATTAGAAACTCGAAGAATATGGGGGGGGGGAGACTTACTCCTCTGCTACAATATTATACAAAATTAACTATTTAACAAACTTAATCTGGAATTTAAAAATGACCAGAAAGGTACTAGAGATCACCTCCTACACTTAAGATCAAGAAGCTTTCATACTAATAAAATAAAAAAGCCTTTTTTTAACTTTGTTTATTCATTTTAAAATAAACATGCAGTTTACATATCCACATGCCAGACATCACTTTTACAGCATTTCTAGGAAGCAGTCAATAACATAGAACTTTATAATCTAAGCACTTAGTTTATGGATTTAGGGGGTTATCCATTACAAGGTTAATATGAAGAAATTATTAAGGATAGCGACATTCCACAAGAGAGGGTGATCAGCTCAGAACAATGTAGTCAAACCCAACAGGGAATACTCAACAACCAGTGCTGATTAGACCCCAGTTTCCAAGCATTTTAAATTCTACAAAAAGATTCAGTATTCCCCTCTAAACCCTGTCATAAAATTCCCATATAGCAAGGTTAACTGCCTAAGATTGGTTAATTAAAAAAAACAAACAGGAAAAAAGGGTCAGTGGTATAATATTTGCATTTAAACAATAAGCCAATATTAATATCCATAAATGTATCTGCAGTGAGGAAGAAACAAACAGTGTACCATATACTATATCCCCAAGAAACGAAAGAAATAAACTACACAGTACCACCAGGAACTATAGATAGAGTTTAACTTTTCAATTCACTAAAGTAAATCCCCAGGAGTCCTTCAAGTCTCAGGCTCCTCCTTTGCTTGTGACTCCCACTGAGCACCAAGACGGGAGGCCTTAAATTCAGCCTGGATCTACTCCACCCACTTATCAGCCTCCACTGGATCACTGAATTAGAAGGTGTGCCCGCTGTAGAAAATCCTGAGGTGGGCCAGCATCAAGAGGGAGTGCGCCACTCCCAGGCTTCGCAACCTGGTCCGAACACCATCAAATTGATTATGGCGGGCTTGAGTTGCGTATGACAAGTCTGGGAAGATATGCAAAGTGTGTCCCTCATATTTGAGATGGTCGGAGTTATGCACAGCCTGCATACTAGCTCCTTAGTAGGTGCTCCATCCGTGACCAGCAGTACGGTTCTAGGTAGGTCCCTTGGAGCTTCTGCAGTGCATGGTGAGATTCTGTAGGCCTTTTGGAACCGGTCTCCCAAATCAGGATCCAAATGTAGGGCCCCAAGCAGTCAGTCCTTTAGGAAGGCTAGCAAATCTGGCACTTCAGACCCCTCCAGTAATCCCAGTTGGATATTCAGCACCCTATTAGCATTTTCCAGTGCTTCCAATCTGTATCTTAATTGACTGTTCTCATGGATCATCTTCGTCGTTGCGGGCCATAGCCTGGGATGCACAACTCTCTGCCGATGAGGCCATTTTTTACTGCATTTTCTATTTTTACATCTTACTTTTCAAAGTGCTTGAGCAGCGCTTCGATTTTCATATCAGTAGCCTTTATAGAAGTTTGTAGAACTTTCCACAGGGGCTCCATGTTATGTTCATGAGGCATGGAAGTAGCAGCCTGGTTATCAGTCGGTAGTTGAGATTTAGAGCTGCCTGGCACTTCGTATTGTGTCTTCCCCATACTAAAATCTGGTATCAATCTGCTTGGTATGAACTCCACAAACCACTGATGCCAAAATTCCAGACCCAGAGTCTTGAAATTAGCACAGATATAGACTTGTAATTAATCTTCAGTAGAGCTCATGGGAAACGTGTCTTCTCAGTAGAGTGCTCAACAGCGCCTCCATCCCAGGAAAAAAAGCATTCTGTACCCAATTGATAATTAAGCCTAGGAACAAACTCCCACCTGAGATTATAATCAGCAAAGATATAAATCAATTTAAAAGTAGATTAGACTCCTATATACTAAAAGGTAACACTCTGTCCTATTACAGATAATGGAAAGGATCATTAATGGGTAACTGCCTTTCTCAGCTCCCCACACCTCAGTATGAACCTTAGTGGTATGCATTAATAAGGAACCCACAACTGATGCTGTGTTCAGGACTGGAAGCCACCAACATCAATTCTATGACTAGTCCCACAATTTCAATACCCCAACTTCACAAATCTTAAACCAAATTATATTATATTTTATATAATTATACAAACCAGGTAAAGCACACTGATCCATTAAATACTGTGCAAAACATTCCTAAGAGACTGAGACCACTGTTCCAACAATTAAGAATTTGCTTCCCCAGTTCCAACAAAACCAGTGTTGCCAGTCTCTCACACAAACTTCATCCTCCTCAAGTTGCGAGTCACTCAAGGTGTGTGATCTCAAAACCTAATACATTTAGAGACTGATAAGACAGGTATCGATTAGACTTATTCACTTAACTAACCCATGTGTTAACCATTATGCATGTGAAGGCTTTGGTTAATTGAATTAGGGGACCAGTTTCTGACTAAGAGCAGGGGTATGTAATGATGAGTTAAAGAGCAGCTGATGCCTCTAGCAGAACTTTGAGAAACATAATATTTAGATACAATTCAGCTTATATTTCACATTAGTTTAATACTTCTCCTCCCCATTGCGTATTATCAAGGCAATCTTCATGAAAATGGGTGTTTTTGTTCTTTAGGAGCTCATCTGTTCTTGTGGCTTATTCTCCACCCAAGGTCACAGTCCTGTACTTGTGACATCACAATACTTCCCATGGTAGGTCACAACAGTGGATTTTATGACCTCAGTTCGGGAATATGCTGCAGGGGAAGCAGAACCCTGAGGGAGTAAGATCCTGTTTCCATGAAGAATTTCCTCGATAAATAATATGGAGGATAAATCTACAACAAGTACAAGAAGTACAAATGGAATTGTGTCTAAATATTATGTTTTTCAAAGTTTTCTCAGAGGCATAAATAGCTATTTAAAGGGAAGGTCCCCTCAGTCTTTTATTCTCTTTCCCTGTGTAGTTTGTAAGTATGCACAATGATTGCCTCTGTTGCACCTCCTAACTCCATCAGGATTTAAATGTAAATGAAGGTACTTAAATCTAGCATGAAAACCTGCTTAACACCATTGCAAAGGTCATGACCTGACTCATGTGAGGCATCCTGGAATTTTATGATGTTTTTGTGTGAAAGCCTGCAGTAGTTACACTTTATTATAACATGGGTACGGGAAAGCAGGGAACCCAATAGGTCAAAGGGCATCAGGTGACCATGGATTAAATCTCCTTTGGTTTGGTGGATCAATTAAGGGAAAGCACCAGAGTGCCCTGTCAGCACTCATTATCTGCCCATGAAATGAAGTGAGAAAGACAGCCATCTGCAATTACTGAGTGCGAGTGGGTTTGTGTAAGTAGTGAGACCAGGATGCTAGTTAAAGTGGGGAAGTAGTGAGACCAGGATGGCAGTGGAGACAGCAAGTGGACAGTAGTGCAGAAGTTCGAGTGGGACACAGTGAGAGACAATGAGAGAGGGAGAGACAGCGCAAGAGTGAGAGGGCGGTTGTACGGAGCTGGCCAGCTAACTGGTGAGTGGTTCCATGGGGAAAGGGGTAGTCAATGTAGCACTGGGGAGATGGTGAGTGTTCCGAGAGTTGAAATTCTGCTGCACCTTCCAGTGGTGACAGACAGAGTGCTGCCCCTCCCCGTCAAAGTATCTGTCCCTAGCCTTGGCATTACAGTACACAGAGACAGGTGCTCTGAAATTGAGTGAGGAACTGTTAATTCACACTGACACCTGCACCTCCTGTAACAGCATGTACATGAGAGAGAGAGATAGAGAGCGACAGCCAGAGAGAGAGAGAGAGCAGAATATGTAATCTAGAATCCCTGCAATTTCCTCTCTTTGTCTCTCTCTGGACTTTTCCGCCATACATTCAGTGACAGGGATTTGTCCCAGTCGTTGGTCTTGTTTGTCTTGTCTCTGGTTGTTCCCTCAAGCAGTTGACAGGGTGGTGGAGAGAGAGAGAGAGAGAGAGAGAGAGAGAAACAATGAGTGTGCGAGAGAGAGAGAGAGAGAAAGACAGAGACCGAGAGAGAGAGAGAGAGAGAGAGAGAGAGAGACACAGACACACACACAGAGCCAGCAGCACAACACACTGCCTAAAGAAAAAGTGAGAGAGAGACTCCTCGAAGCAACAGAGAGAGAGAGAGAGAGAGAGAGAGACACACACACACACACACACACACACACACACACACACACACACACACACACACACACAGCCAGCATGCATGTGTTCTTTATGCTGTGAACATACAAATGTCAGAAATCATTTCAGGACTCTGTTTCTGGGATTTCTACATTCATAAAATAAATAACAGATGCATAAGTTCTAAAGACTACTTTTCAAGCTGGCAGGATATACTGAACTGTTCAACAGATTGTACTGTAGCATACTATAAAAGATTTACCTTTTACTTTCAGACATTTAACAACATTTATTCGATCCTTCATTCACAATATAAGGAAAGATGATAAATAAAATGTCATAAGACATTATGATTGTATAAAGATCACCCTATCAAAATCGGAAATAAGTAAAATGGATGTGTCTTAAACATGTGATCTATGATCTATGTGATCTGTCTCTCTCTGGACTTTTCAGCCATGTATTCAGTGATAGAGATTTGTGCCTGTCGCTGGTCTGGTTTGTCTTGTTTCTGGTTATCCCCTCAAGCAGGCGACAGTATGGTGGAGAGAGAGAGAGAGAGAGAGAGAGAGAGACGGACAGACGGACACACACAGAGCAAGCAGCATAAGGGGGTGCAGCACAGGGTGACAAAGATGATCAAGGGGCTGGGGGACTTACCATATGAGAGGAGGCTGAGGGAGCTGAACATGTACTCGCTGGAGGAGAGGAGGGACGGGGGGGGGATATGATTGAAACCTTCAAGTATATGAAAGGAATAAAAAAGACAGGTACAGAGGGGCTGTTCAAGGTAAGGGAGGGGAGGGACACCCAGGGCCATGATATGAGACTGGAAGGAGGAAGGTTCAGGAGGTAGATGAGGAGACACTTTTTTATGGAGAGGGTGGTAGCTGGATGGAATGCATTACTGGCAGAAGTGGTATCCAGTAGAACAGTGGACTGCTTCAAAGGGGCTAGGACAGGGCAAGGGGAGGGTCAAGGGAGGAGAAGGGTGGGTGGGAGGAGGAGCAGCCGAGAATAAGGGGTGCTAGCTACACATTTGAGCAGGCTTGATAGACCACTAGACCTTTATCTGCTGGCAAAGTTCGTATGTTCGTGTGATGTAATCCCCATGCCACTATTTGGGGAGTGGGGCTCTGCACCAGAACAGTGCCCCCTAAGGAAGCTCCACTGAGCGAAGCACTGGGGTTTCTGGGATAGCAGTAACAGCTCATACAACTTGTTTTGTACTCCTGTGTGGATTGTGTGATGTAACACAATAAACTGATTTAAAAAGGAAAAAGGAAACCAGGTTTGAACTTTTCACTGGACTTATTCACTGTGAGCATCTCATTGTTTCAGGAGTACAACTATTTCTAAGTTTGTTGGAATTTACAGGGTCAAGCACAGCCCACTCTGCACCAGTGAGTGCTATGTACCTAAAGAGTCTCTGGATTTAATGCAACACACAGCAGCCCAGGTGCCAGTTCCTCTGGCGTTTGTGAGTGATTGAAACATTTTCCCACAATGAGAACTTTCTGCATGGAGACATTTAAAAGTGGAGCTGATTTACCCGAACACTTGGAGATCATTTTACTCAAGGGGTGTTTCAAGTCACAATGAGTGAACAAAGTGATAATGGAAACAGTTACACCAGCAACAATGAACCTCTCTGTGTTTATTTAACTGCTACTGAGGATTTGAACAAATGTAAGGAGTCCCTGAAAACTAAACTGAATGCACCTGTTGGGTCGAGAACCCAGGAAAAAAGTGGTGAACTAAAAAATTTATTTTCAAAACTAGAAAAGCAATTGTTTCAAGAACTGAACATAAGTTATGACATTGTCAGCCTCGAACATTATCTTGAATTTGATATTACACTGAGGGGATTAAGAGTGCAATTAGCACCCTTGGGAGGTTATGGGGGGTTCAAGTTTACAAAAGAATGGGAGACAGCCGCCTTAAATTGCACTAAGATATTTATAAAGCTGTTAATAAAGACACAAAACTACATCAAGTCCCAGCAAAAGAAATAGCTGAGACAAAAGAAGAATAAAAACAGTCCTCTCTTAATATGGAATCTACAGCATTGAATAAAGTGCTACATCAAAAATTAGAAAAACACGAGCATGTGTTAATTGAACAAAACTGGAAGAAACTGAAACGGGATTTGACTGACTATAGGGAAGGGCAAATCTTTCAGTGGTCTCGATTCAATAAATCAAGTGGCCACTCCTCAACCAGAGGACATTCAAGAAACTGCTCTAAGAAACAACAGGACAATTGGGATAAAAGCAAAACAACTGCAAATACACACACGGTATCTGAGCAACAAGGTTCTGAGAACACTACCCCCAGCATTTCTAAAACAGTGTCTTTTTCTGAGCAGAAACAGGGAAATCAGCCCAACAAAAAGGACACAAACAAGATGAAAGGCAAAAACACAAAAAAGCAAGATGCAGTAAGCAGGGAGGTCGGAGGAGTGCAAAAAGGTGGTGCTAGAGGCCAGCGGTATGCTGGGCTACATAGGGAGAGGAATTATGAGTCACATAAAGGAGGTGGTGCTGCCACATTACAGGGCACTAATGTGCTGCCACCTGAAGTACTGTGTATAGTTCTGGAGGCTGCACCTTAGGAAAGACATTCATAAGATTGAGATGGTGCAGAGGAGAGCCACAAAAATGGCATATGAGGATAGGTTAAAGAGGCTCAACATGTACTCCCTGGAGCAGAGGAGGGAGAGAAGGGGTATATCAAGGGAATAAATATCCTGTATGATAAGGCATTTCCTAACTGCTGATAAGTTGGTCTTGTTTTCTGCCATTCATTGTGTACTGTGTATTGTGATGTTCCTGATACCTCTACATCTTGATTTTGCACTGTTTGTATCTACTTCCTGATTTTGTACTGTTTATTTTGTGCTTTGTAACCTCCCGGGTTGTGCCTGAAAATAGCCATCCTGATGGCTAGCACACTTACCGGTCAACAGAAATTAACTAAATAAATAAAATAAAATAAATAAGGTAAGTGTACAGGAGCTCCTTCAGGAGAAGATAAACATCAGAACTAGGAGACATGATATGAGACTCAAGGGTGGGCGATTCGGGAGCAATGTTAGGAAGTTCTTCTTCACTGAGAGGGTGGTCAACGCATGGAACTGCCTGCCCTGGGAAGTGGTGGAGGCCAAAATGGTAAATGGTTTAAAAATGCCTGAGACAGGCATAAAGGTATTTCACAGAAAGGATTGGGGGGGGGGGAAGTTACCCATATTGGGCAGACTAGATGGATCTTGCGGTTCCCTTCTGCAGTCAATTTCCATGTTTCGATGTTTCTAA
Organism: Neoceratodus forsteri; assembly: GCA_016271365.2. Classification (NCBI taxonomy): domain Eukaryota; kingdom Metazoa; phylum Chordata; order Ceratodontiformes; family Ceratodontidae; genus Neoceratodus; species Neoceratodus forsteri. The sequence goes on along the minus strand of CM057450.1, from coordinate 609,351,954 downwards.
GAGGAACAAGACCAGCAACACACAGTGGCAAGTCATAAATTTATCAAATATTTTATTTATCTGACACACAATTGAAAGTTTTACAAAAGGGCTTGTCGTTCATTCTGACAACAAGAATAGATCAATTTGCCATAACAGTGGATTTGAAGAAACTTTTCCGTAAATTAAGTCAAAGATTTTTTTTACAAAACATCTGCCACAACAGATCAACATGGGTGGTCTCAGTCTAATTGATATGGGCAGTGTTTCATCTACAACATGGGAATGTGATCCTGAACTGCTTAATTTTACAATGTCAACACAAGACAGTGAGGAGATATCCAATTTAGCAGCAGAATGGTTAAGTCAAGACTAGGAGAACTTTAACAATCTCAACTCCCTGCTGAATGAGAACATTGTACAAAGGACATTGGGTAGCCTTAATGTAGCACTGTATGATGTCAACAGGAGTGATTTGGTAAGCACTAGAAAAAAAAACCTTTTTGTACCCAAATGTACCCAAATCTCAGTTTTGCCCAAGATCTACAAATTCTGTAATAGCTGTCTTTAAAAAACTGTACAAAGAGAAAGAGGTAAATATACTGTTGGAAAATGATGAAGGTCCAGATAATAAAAATGTGGGAAAAAAATGAATTAGTGGCATTACAGGAGCTACTGACTTTGGAAGATATAGTTTGTAAGCAATCAGATAAAGGTGGCAATTTAGTGATTATGCCAGCAGAGATGTATAAGCATAAGGTTTTGGAGTTGTTGAACACTACAAACCATACAAAGCTTCCTTCAAATCCTAGTAATGTTGTAAGACAGAAACTTCTCACATTGCTAGATTGAACCTTACAAATAGGAGAGATAACAGGAACTGAACATGAGTTCCTCTTCCCACCATTCCCAATGACAACTATGATTTATGTTTTGCCCAAAATCTACAAAAATGCTGTGGATCAACCAATAAGGCCAATAATCTCAGGGGTCGACTCACTTGATGATAACCTCTGCCATTTTATAGACTTCTTTTTGAAACAGAATGTGGGATGTTTGGGTTCTTATATAAGGGATACAAAAGATGTTTTAACTAAACTAAAAGATTTAGTTTGGTGCCCGAGTTACAAATGGGTGACGATTGATGTCGAGTCTCTTCATACATCCATCAGACACAGGGATGGGGTAGAAGCATGCACCCACTATTTACTGAGAGACCCATTAAGTGACATCATGCCTAAGGAACTTATTGTGAATGGGCTTGAATTTGTGTCATCAAATAATTTCTTTGAATTTTAAAATAACTTTAATTTCCAGAATTGTGACATAGCTACGGGGGCCTCAATGGCCCCTCATTTGCAAATTTGTTTCTAATAAAACAGAAAGAGAATGAGATTTATTCTGAGGGGAATCCCTTTAAGGATTAAATCATAAAATGGCATCACTTTATAGATAATGCACTTTGTATTTGGGATGGGACAAATGAGGAGCCAGAAATGCTCGACAGCACCTTAATGAAAATCATTTGAATTTGACTTTTACCTATAAAATTAATTCAAGGGAAATTAAACTGTCTGGATCTTACTTTAACAATGGAGTTAGAAAGGAAGGGAAAATCATTACAAAGAGCTATAGAAAACACACAGCAGCTAATAACTTCTTACTGTCCTCAAATTTGTCACTGTAGACCCTTAAAAGATAATCTCCCATACAGCCAGCTCCTCAGATTACAGCAGAATTGTCCAGAATTTGAAGAGTAAATATGGGAATCTGAAGAATTAAAATTAATGTTCCTGGAAAGGGGTTACAGCATATGGTAGATGTATTAAACATAAAGCAAAAAATACAGATACAAATTCACTTCTAGAGTCTAAACAGAGGAACAACAGTTATAATGAGACCACTTAACTATTTAGCAGGTAGTATAGGCAACATAGTTACCAAATATTGGCCAATACTACATGGTGACACGGCTGTGAGCAAGAATGTCATGAACAAACCCCTCATAACATTCAGACATGGCCATGACTTAAAACACAAGCTCATACGTAGCCAGTTTTACAGCAGAAAACAATCTCCTAGTACATGGTTGCCAGTAAAACCACTAGGAGTGCATAGGTGTGGCAAATGCAACATCTGTGATCTTTGCGTACAGGCATCTACTTTTTCAATTGAAAATTGTGAAAGGAAAGTAACTATATACCAATTTATATCATGCATCACCACAGTTGTAGTATATGCAGTTTGGTATCCCTGTAACCAGTTGTATATTGGTCGCACTGTACATCATCTAAAACAACATATCCAGGAACATATCAGGGACATAAGGAATTTAAAATTTGAGAATCCAGTTACGGAACATTTTGTGATACAACATATGGGGAACACAACTCTGAGATTCATGGGTATTGAACAGGTAAAGGATGTGAATACAGCAGGGAGCAAGAGACTACAAAGGTTACTCCAGAGGGAAACTTTCTGGATATTTTTTTTGAATGACCTAACTCCAGATGGATTGAATCAGGAGATAGATTTTAAACCATATCTGTAACAAAAATAATTTTCCTACTCCCACCTAAGGTACCCTTGACATTGGAACAGATTTACAGCTGAGTTAAAATGCACTAGTTAGCTAGCTACTTGGGAACCCCTAAAAACTAAATGACTTGTTATTTCATTTAAATCCTTCATTAAAATTGATCACTCTGGACTCTGGTTTCTCCCACAAACAAATCAGGTTTATTCTCCTGAGCTCTTAAAGATTGCAGGAGCTCAGGGTCCCAGTTGCTTGAACTTCTAAGATAAACAGCTCCATGGGGCTAACATTTTACACAATCTGATTACTGAGAGAATACATTTTGAGCATTCTTAGGCTCAGATATTCCATATACACAGATTCAGCAGCAACTTTATTTTACCAGGACCAAATTGTTCTTTCGTTTTACCAGAAACTTCATTCCCTTACATAGCTTCAATTACACAATGGGGCTTAGACCCAAAGTTTCCTCTCCTACAGGGCTTCACTCTGAAGTTTGGAACTTTAACCCAAAAATGCTCACTTCATCTGCCTAAGCGCCTCCACCAGGGGAGCAATGTGCTCCTCTGACCACCGCAGAGTTATTTCATGCTCAGGGGTCAGTTCCACAGCCTGCCAATTCCTTGACTGCCTCTCACAAACACTGCTCATGTTGCTTCATTTTAGTCCTCATCCTAGACCAGCCTGGACCCTGTAGCTTTTCGCTCGTTCCTTTTTTTATACTTTATTTTTTATTCAGAGGGAGAGAGATAGATACTATGACAGATAAAGGAAAAATAAAAAACAGATAGTATTTCATCTTGAAATATAACTGCTATAAGAGACAAAAAGTATGTTTATTTTTTTCATTTTTGAGGGAAGTAAAAAGTATTTAAACTAGTAGTATTATATCTATATATAAAACCACTACCGCCTTATTTTCCCTCATAAATGCCTTTGCTGGCACACACAGGCACAGTTAGCAGATGAACACACCAGTCCGTGGGGCCAATGTTTTTTTAAACCTGACGCCATTTCATGCATTGACCTGACTGGAATAACAAGGCAGACCTTTACCACCACCCCTCGTGTCTAGGGGTTTGATGGAATTCAGTCTCAGAGAAGGAGAGAGGGAATCTGACCCTGTGGGTCTCTATCAACCTTTTATCATTTAGGTGGTTACTGACCTTGTGATGATATGCGTTTGACTTTTGGCAGCTGGAGACCACTGACACAGAGTTAGCCTCCTGATGTACCTCAGAATTCACAGTCCATATGATTTCCTTTAGTCCTGAAAAACATGGGATTAGGAGACCACAGGCATGCAATTCTTTTTAAAAGATCCGAGTTCCACACAACTATTGGATGCAACTGGCAAACCATTTATTTTTTTCATTTAAAAATGGCTCAAGCCATATTTTCCTTGAGGGAACATATTTACGTATATACACTTTTAATGAGCTCACTTGGTCAGAATACAACATTTGTTGTGGCACATCTTACTAAGGAAGGGGGATTCGAACCTCCAACCATATCATGTTACATTTGCTAAACAGCTGGTACATAACTAGTTTTCAGCCCATAGCAGGAGATCAGTTCTTTGCTGATTCCCAACTTAATTTCCATCTTAAACTCTTTCTGACTGACATACAAGTTTCCCTGTATTTTATTTTTAACTCTGTTATTTATCCCCGCCTTCCTACCTCGGTGTCCACCCCTTCGGACTACTCATTCCTCCAGGCCACTGCTCCAGGATCTGCCCCTAGAGTGCTTCTTCTCCTCCCTCCTATCTGCACAGTAGGGTCTGTCCTGGAATTGGTGGTCCTGGGTGGAGCTGTCATAATCTAGGACCACCGAGGGGCTTATCCGTTTTTCTGTGCTCCCCTCAACCCCACCCCTGGGACACCGGCGCAAGGACATATGTCCAGAGAGGCGACGTGCTGACGCATGTCTCTCTCAAGTGCCCAACAGCGTCCCCCCTCCCTGACTCCATGAACGGAGCCGCCAGTCCCCCTCAAGAGCCCGTGTTCCCACCGGCTCTCTCAGGGAGTCAGGTGCAAATTGCACCCCTGGTATCCCTCCCCTGAGGGAGGAGAGCATCCGTTGGGACGCTCAATCCTCCCTCTCCTGGCCGACCCCCGCCGACCCGAGTCCATTCCTGAACCCGGGTCGCCGGCGTGGCTCAAGGTGTGGCGTCCAGCACCTCAACCCTCAGCGCCACCGGGCCAGAGAGTTTCCCTGTATTTGAGTAGCACTGAGGAAACTTACTTCCACTTTCCTGAACTCTACGAGAGACTAAAGATCTCCCCACCAGTGGGGCAGGTAGTAACCTTTTCAACACTGTGGCATATTACTATGTCAGGGGGAAAGCTGAACTAGTTCTTAAACATACCCCAGTTACATGTACCGTCTATAAGGTTCCCTTGCACCTGGCCCAAACAAGAGGACATCGGGCAAGAGGGCCTACCTTTCAAATAGCACTTTTGCAGGAACCACAAACAGTTCAGACAGCCTTTAACTGGTGGACATAAGACAGTGAAAAGGATAAAAGCTGCCACCTTGTACCCCTCTGTTGATCCAGCTGCCACCTGAATGTCTGGGCCACTTCTGGCAACCACCGTGTCTCTTGCCAAGCTGAGGAGAAATTTCTCTCCTCTCAACTCTTTTCAGAATTATTGACTTTCACTCTGGTCCTGCTCCACTGGCAGGTGGTGGAAAAATGCTCCATCTGCCATACTTTGGGAAGGAGGGTATCTATCCCCTCCTACCACAGGCCTCGCCGGCCTCAACATGCTGGGCCACCCAATGCCACACTTAACCACCAAGCTGCTCCCTCTCACATCTCTCCTCTGACTCCTCTCCTCTGCCACTTCCCTCACGCCTGATGGGCGCAAAACTCCTAACGCACGTGCACACAAGCCCAGCATTCGTGCACATGCTCTTTGCTGTCTTAAAGGCAACTTTTAGTAACTCCCTGCATTGGCAGGGGAGTTATATAAGATTGTTAGAACATAATTTTTAAAGAATGTCTCAGTTATTGTATGGTCCAAGCTAATACTCCATTCTGTAAAGTATAACAGGGACAGCAAAACTTATCACTGAGGCATTTGCAAATTATGTCACTCAAAAAGGACTAAAGAACATATTCTGTACCATAAATGCATCAAGTATCTATAATTTGGGGGCATTTAAGTAACCACTGGCATATATTGAGTTTCCTCAGCTTCTTCTTCTTCTTCCTGCAGATCTGAGTCAATGTCTGCCGACAGTGCAACATTTTGTTTCAAAAAAGGCTCTTACTGCGTCAACATCCAAAAAATAATAGTATTTTCCTTGAAAAGTTATTTTGAGCCTAGCAGAAGCTTGCAAGAGTGCTGGTATTCCAGCCTGAATGAATTCACTTTTAATAGGCAAGAAGCATTTTCTCCATCTCTGTGTTAAGTATACAAAAGTCTGGAAACAAGGGCAACTTATTACCTTCAAATGTAAAACCTTCTCTATGCCATGCAAGATTCAAAATTGTATTTCGTTCTAAAATTGATGAAAAGGTACAAATTCTGTATCTTGCACCTGCAGTTGTTCCACTAGCTCTTGTTGAGTCTATTCTGGCTTGCCGTCTACAGGTAGTCTCCAAAGTCAAGCGCTGCTCAAGAGAGAGAATTGTTGTAATCAAGTTTTCAGTATAACCTTTTAGTTCTGTGTTTAAAATTCATACTGGTAATCCAATGAGGTGCAGGTTTTTAAGCAAGAGAGTGTTTTCGATTTAATCAAGTTTACACAAAGCAGCGAACTGTTCATGTAATGAAGCATTTATTGCACTTTTGACATTAGGACTCGGGCAACAATTTTTCGGCATTTATTTTTCCACTGAGTCCAGCCTCTCATCCATTGTGGAAATGTTCCCTTCACTACTCTGGCAGCAGTTCACTATGTCACCCAGCAAGGTATGTGCCTTATCCAGCAATGTCCTTATTTCACCCTGAAAATCTGTGTGCATAGTTTGTATTGACTGCAATGAGGGCTTAGATAGTTGCTTCAGTTTGGCGCCCGTATCTGGGTGCCCTGAAAATGGGGAAGCCATACCTCCTTCAATACTGGGAACTGCACCAGCCCCCTGTACTGAGGTCAGCTTCCCAGGTTTTGGTGAAAGGTATTTTTCCAAAGAGGTAAATTTACATTCAGCAGCTTCCTTAGAGGATTTTGAAGGAGTCACAGTAGCCAAAGAAGTTGATATCAGCTAATTGAAGCTCTGAGTGTAGTTTTTGATCAGCGGAGCTGTACAATGCATGTACAGACCTCTCAGCTCCCAGAATTCCCCAACGCTTTTCTTTCTTTCTGCACTGGCTCCCAAAACTCTCCCTTAAGCTAAGCCTCCCACAGCAGTTACAGTGGCTCCATTACTTACTGTTTCTTTGCCTGAGCAGAGCCACAGCCTAAATTGGCCTAAGGGGCTACACTGGGGCTCTAACCCAACTACAGGTCTGGGGCTTGTCCCTCCTAGCAGGGCCCCACCAAGTCCAGGCCTCCATCCACTCCTATCTTCAAGCCCATGAGCCACTCTGCCATGCGGGGAGAGGAATCAGGGAACACTGCCACTGCCCTGACCCCCTGCAGAGGCTCTGCCACAACCTCTATGCCCCGACAAGTTGAGATTCCACTCCTGAAGCTAGGCTCAATGCCCCCAGGGTCCTTCTCTACCTGACCTCCAAACTCCCTGGATGCTCTAACCACCCAGTCCCAAAGGACCCAGGACTCAAAATGAACACAAACTGCCTTGATGCTCACCTTCTCCGGATGCCCCACCCTGGGACCCACTGCATCGCCACCAAAACTGCTGACCTGCCTAAGCAGGGGAGGAGGGGGACACTGCCCTGCTGCACAGTCTGCTGATCTCTCTCCCTATTCTTTCCCAAGTATGTATGTATGTATGTGTATATGTATGTGTAATACATTACTCTCTGCTGCCCCCAAGTGGCGTGAAGTAGAAAATACACACCCCAGTACACCAAAATCCCCTTCACACTGGGAGGGGCCCTAAAGGTGAGCAATAAGCCCTCCCAAATGAGGGGGGGCTTTCACTCATGTTCTGAGCTGGCCCGCCAGTGCAGAGGTAGCATTACCACTTGTGATGCCAGTGACCCAGGATCAGAAGCGATCTCGGGTTGCTGGAGGAACGGCTGGGGAAGGAGGAGGATTGAGCACTCGACATGCTGTTCTCCTCAGAGGAGGAGGGTGGGCTACATGTCCCGCTGCTTTAACCACCACCCGGGTGACCAATGGTGGAGGTGCAGCAGGAATTTGGGTGAGAGGACATCGGCCGAGTTCCAGAGCGGCAGCACATTTCAACATGCTCTGCCTCCTTGGATCCCCATGAGTGCCGACATCCATAAGGTGGAACCAGAAAGCAGGAAAAACCATGCACCAGCTACCTGTAGATGGGACCCTTCTGTCCCAAGATGTCATAACTGGGTTCTTCGGGGGGCCAGTCAGGCCACCTGATGCACACCCATGGATTGAGGGAGGGGGGAGACAATGGCGGGTCCCCTCTCTCTCTGCCCAGGGGGAAAACCACATCAGGTTGGGGGATGGGCCACCGATATCCTGAAGGAGTTACTCGGGTTGGAGCTATGGGAGCACGCACAGCTTAGGGTTCTCCAAAGAAAGGTGGCTGGTGAGGAGAGTAAGGCAGCATAAAGACCAAATATTATGTTATATTTTTATATATATATATATATATATATATATATATATATATATCTATATATATATATATATATATATATATATATATATATAGATATATATATATATACACATACATACATAAATACTGCATTCTTTTCTTCTCTTCTTTTCCCTCTACCTCCCCCAACCACCAATAGGAAGATGGTGAGCACAGAATACCTGCAAAATTACCACTGGCTGTAAAATCTCCCCAACTGTTTCTGTAAATTTCTCTTACCTTCAGGAATCAGTTTATCTCCTTGAATTAAAAATAATAAATGCAGTTATTGGCTGAAGTTAAATTTGATAAGCTTTAAGCTACAATTAATGTTTGGAAAACAATGTTGATTTCATTAACCCCATTTATTTTTTTTACAGCTGCATTCTAATTAATTTCTATAAAACAGTGTGCACTTTGTAAAGTTGAATCTAAGGTTAAATAAGATGATAAATAAAATGTTATAAGACATTATGGGCCAGATATTCAAAACTTTGCCCCAGAGCTAAATTAGCACTGCCCAGAGAAAAAAAGCAAGCTATATTCAAAAGGAATAGCCCAGTGTAAAACCAGCTGAATATAGCAAGCAAAGGAAGCTGGGCAAACGGGGCCAGGAGTGCAGGGCAAAAATAGTCCGGGAATAAGACAGCACTGAATACAGCAACAGGGAAGTGCACATGTAACTGCAGCAAGCCAGTGTCGCTTGTGGAGATCACTGAGTGTGATTGCACAGAGATGTCTCACATCTACTGCAAACAACAGTGTGAGCCACACACTGCAGATCTGTGCTATGCTGAAGTGAGGTTTGCTCGGGGCTAACCTGATTGCACAGTGCTAACACATTAGTCCGGTGCAAACTGGTTAGCCCGGGGCAAACGGGAGCTATATTCAAAGCTCCCATGCAAATGAGCCTACTTAGGTAATCCATGGGCAAACAGGCACATTTGCATCTCATTATGTGCTGCTTAGTGTACATTACCATGCAGTTTGCCCGGTGCTACTGCATGGTGCACACAGCTCCACCTTCTGGTCAGAATGGCAGTACAGGCTGGACACTGCAGGCGTAGGATGCCCACAGCATCCCCTGTTGGTCAGAATGGACTACAGAGCAATATAGACATATATACACACACACACACACACACACACACACACACACACACACACACACACACACACACAGATACATGTACATGTCTGTGTGTAGATATAGATATACATCTCCATAGATATACATCTACACTGCCAGAGTCCAACCATGCCCTGGAGGACAGCCCCCATACATCTCCAGTGTCCCTCATTATGAGGGACAGCCTTCATTTGACCCCTTAAAACTGCTCTGTCCTTCATCCGTCCTTCATGGAAAAAGTGCAGCCCACACAGTGAAAGTTGTGTAAATCAGACCTGAAAGCAGAAACACTGACGTGTTACATACTAATACTGACATATATTCTGTACAGGTACACACTATGGTTATCATAGTAGTCGGGGCATGTATCCCCATGTTTGAGGATATGTCCCTCATTCTGAGGATCTGTGACCCTCGTTGTGCCTCAGTCTGAGTGTCCATAAAGGTCCATGTCCCACATGTCAGTGACAAAAGATTGAGGTATGACATCCCCCCATCGCGATCCCTGATAGCCCTGAAATTCACTTTAAACCCTGGTGATCTAGTGGTTCCCCCACCCCCCAGCATGAATTCCGACCTCCGTTCCAGATAAAGAAAACAAATTTACCCTGGTAGTCCAGTGGTCCCCCCACCCCCCAGCATGAATCCAGACCTCCATTCCATGTAAAGAAAGTGAATTTTCCCGGGTAGTCTAGTGGTCCCCCACCTGGCAGTGACGCCCCTGCTCATCCCAATCAAATCCCATGAACTGAGACGGTGACCGGCTCAGCCCTTCTCTCACCGCCACTGCCTGCCGCCGACAGTGGTATTCATGAATGCTACTGAAATGAATGAGTGAGCTCATTTATTTCAGTAGTGCTCCTAAATACCGCAGTTGCTGGCTTGCTGTAGTGGTGAGAGGAGGGCTGAGCCTGTCACCGGCTCCATTTGGAGGATGTGTTTGGGGGTAATGGGAGCCATCACTTCTAGGTGGGGGGGACCACTAGACCACCAGGATTTGTAGTGGATTTCGGGGCTACTACGGGTCGGGATTCATTCTGGGAGGGGGGGTAACTACTAGACCACCAGGATTGCATGTTTATTTTGGAGCTACCGGGGGGCTGGGATTCATGCTGGAGGGTTGGGGGGGCACCACTGCCACATTACCACCAGATTTTTCTCAGCAGTATTTAGCGCTGTGCTACAGGTTGTGCTAATGCCTGTAGCGCGGCGATGTATGTTTGAATATGCTATGCTGCTGGCATTCCTAGGCGCTCCCCCAACCCCGCTCCTGCATACCATTATCTTTTAGCATCGGCGCTACCACACAGCACCGGTGTTACTAGAGCTTTGGAATATTGCAGCCTGGTGCTAATCCAGTGCTATTCCAGCACTACAGATTTGCGCCAGGCACAAAGCTTTGAATAACTGGCCCTGTTTATTGTATAAAGATCACCCTATCAAAATAGAAAATAAATAAAATGTGAGTGTCTTAAATATGTGATCTATGATGTAATACTCATGCCACTATTTGTGGGGGGGGGAATCTCTGCACCCCCTGAGGAAGCTCCACTGAGCGAAACACTTGGGTTTTCTGGGATAGCAGTAACAGCTCATACAACTTGTTTTGTGCTCCTGTGTGGACTGTGTGATGTGACACAATACACTTTTTTTGATTTAAAAAGGAAACCAGGTTTGAATTTTTCACTGGACTTATTCACTGTGAGCATATCATTGTTTCAGGAGTGCAACTATTTCTAAGTTTGTCATCATTTACAGGGTCAACCACAGCCCTATAGTTGCATCCCACTCTGCACCTAAAGAGTCTACACTAAACTGTTCCCTTTTCAAACAGGAAAAAAACACCTTTCTGGATTTTCTTTTTGTTTTAAACATAACCCATGTTATAAGTGCAATAACCCACTGCAGAATATGAGGTTATAGGCATTTAATTCACACCTCTGGTACTGTGAAGACACTCAGCTTGTGGCCTCATGCCTCACAACACACCCGAGGGGTGGATTAAATGCCTATAACATCATACCCTGTTGTGGGATATTGCTGACTTAGTCAGTGCTGTTGCTGTCCCCTGAAGTCCCCGTGTCAGCTCACTTGTAGTTTATGCTGCAGGTGTCATGGCGGACACCTTGCAGCAAAAGTAACTTGAAGGACAAGAGTCTCGTGGTACTTGAGAGCAACGTTCTGGACTACTCATGTGCTGCTCGGTGTAGAAAAATATAAAGCTGCGAGGCAAAAAGAGTCCTGGCAGTGCAGCTGAAGTGGCATAGTGGTTAGGGTGCTAGGCAGTGAGGTAGGGATTAGGGAAGCAGCAGGGATTCGATTCTGGCATATCGCAAATGTGATCCATGCTATGGAAAAAAATATCCCTGTAAAGAAGTCTCCATGGTCACACACCAAGTAACACTGTGAAGTATTTTTTTTTTCAATATTGTGCGACCTCAGAGTTGATTATATTTATTCAAGAGGAGTGTGGGGGGTGGAGCCCCCCGTTAAAAAAATGCTTTGAGTTGTTTTTGATGGACAGACGTACAGTTCTGGCATGGACGGTGTTCCCATCAGACATACTATTTCCTGTCCGCCATGACACCTGCAGCATAAACTGCAAACGCTCCCTATGTTCTTGTCTTATGCTGGCCATTAAACTTTTCAAGGCATAGTAAGTGCCTTGCTGTTTTCTGTTTAAAAGTTTATCAGAATTTGAAAACAAGTATTTGCCAATGCCAAATGTTGTCTTGCTGGCATTGGTAGTGTAGGAGTTAGAGAGATGCATAATAAGAATGGCAGTGAAGTATTGAATGGATGCCAACCCCGCCCCACCCTGCAGAGACTGGCAGGCATTGAGGTGTGCCTTTGGGTTGCTGGCCATAACGTTCATGTCATTTCACCTCACACTACCCTGCAGACACTGACAAGTGTCGCAATGTGCCTTGGGGTCTTCAGGCCTTACACTCACCCCATTCCATATGGAAATACCCAGAGATGGGTTCACTATAGGAGAATGGGGTTAACTTTGGGCCCGAAGAGTCCAAGTCACACTTCAATGCTTGTCAGTGGCTGCTGGCTTGGTGTGGAATGACGTGAGCATTACAGCCGGAAATCCCAAGTCACACTCCTGATGCCTGTCAGTCTCTACAGGGTGGGGCATTACAGTTGGAAACCCTAATGCCCCATGCATTTGTTGGTTATTTTCACTCCAAATTTTGAACATGGGCTTTTTGTGACCCCACCTAATGAGCAGTGGCACTATCGTTATCCGAAAGGTGATTTTGTACAGAGACTGTGTCATTTGGCACTACAGGTACGAAAACACATTTTGGGCAGGATGTGAAAAATTACAGCTGTACTGTTCATGAGGAGGTATAAAGAAAATGGTAATGTTGAAAATCTGGAGTGAAAATAAGGAAAACTGGTGAAGTCACAAGCGTGCGTAGAAACTGGACAGCAGAAGCCCATAATGCAATTATTGTGGAGATTTTCTCACCAGATTTTCAACATAGGCATTTTGGGACCTCAACACATGAACAGTGTCACTGTGATTTTCTTAATCTGTCCTGAACATTGATTTCTCACAGTGACCATGCCATTGTGCACCAGATGAGCGAAAACACATTTCGGGCAGGATGTGAAAAATTACAGCTATACTATTCATAAGGAAGTGTGAAAAAATGGCAATGTTTAAAATCTGGAGTGAAAATATTAAAAATTGTCGAAGTTACAAGCGTGCATGGAAACTGCTCAACGCACGCTCATAGCAGTCATTTTTTTAAATTTTGTCACCAAATTTGCAACATAGGCTTTTTGGGAGCCCACCTCATGAACAGTGGCATTATCATTTCATTATTCGGTCCCAAAAGGTGATTCTGTGCAGTGACTACGAAATCACCTTTAGGGGCTGAATAGTGAAATGACAGTGACCGATTTCATGAGGTGGGGTCCAAGAACCCCATGTTGAAAATTTGGAGTCAAAAGTCAAAGAAATAGCCGAGATATCCACCCAAGTTGAAACCTCCCCCATCGAAGCCATTATACAGCTTACCGGCATTTCTTCAGTTTGCGGTCGGCTTTGAAGAGTGCAGATGTGTTCCTGCTCCACCAAAGATTGTGGCGCTGGACCTACAGAGGTAAGTAAGGGGTGAGGGGGGTGTGGGGAGGTGGGGTGCGCAGAGGGTGGGTGCAGGTTTGGGGAGGGGACCCCGTCGACAGCGAGGGACCATTTTCTTTGTTTCAGGTTCTTAAAAAAAAAAAAAAGAACAGTGTGGACCATTTTCTTTCTTTACAGGTGTATGACAAATTTCGGGGACACTGAGGTGGGCTCCCAGTGTGCCCCATGACTTTGGGGACATGCTGTTTGCCACACTGGGGCGGGCTCCCAGTGTGGCTCACAATGGGGGTGGGAGGAGGCAGGAAAATGCCGACATGGTTGGCTTCAGAACACACGCAGGCACACTGGGGTGGGCTCCCAGTGTGCCACACAATCTTGAGGGGGGTTATAAACATGCCGACAGGGGGAGCGGGCAGCCCTGAACTCTGCTTGCTGGGGATTGTGAGAGGAGGATGGTGACAGCTGCCATGTTTATTGGCATGTTTCAGCAGGCAAGGCACACCCTGCAATGACGGGTTCTCCCTCATTGCGGCAGCGAAATTCTTTCAAGTTGGTGGCATGCTTCTCAAGTGCTGTCATAGACAGCGTGCTCATTCATTGGTGCCACACAGACCAGCCCAAGAAAGCAGTGGTGCATTTGGCCACAACACTGCCGCACCTCCACAACCTGCTACTCCAGCAAGCTGTCACAAAATGTTTCTTGCGCTACGCATGCAAGACAACATAAAAATGGTTTTAGAGAATATAGGGACTTCACAAGGCATGTAACAGAACTGAATAAGCATATAACTTCTGCTAACTTGTGCATGTACGCATCATCAACTCCCATGATACCTTTGGAATGGAGACAATCAGGTTTTCACATGAGGGCAAAGCAGAGTGAAGAAACATCATTAATATTTAAATTACGATGAAATTAGATGCAAGAGAGGAAATCATTGTTCATGCCTACAGTCTACACAAGTATACAGAAAACAGGTTTAGTGGACTTTCCCTTTAAAGTATCTGCTGTACTGCCACCCTGTTGTAGTGCTTAATTGATATTCAGGATGCTTTCATGTGACTGTGCCGAATCCTTTTGGGTGGTATCTCAATAAAGAGAGCTAAAGACAAAGACTGGGGAGCAGTGTATTTTTCTTACAAGCATGAGTCAGAAACCAGAAATACCAGTTGTGGAGAGGGAATAATGCTACTTCAACAAATGTTTTTGTTAGAGATTAACAGCCCTCTCTTACACAATTTCTTCATACTCAGTATGACAAGGCAAATTTTATTTAAGAGATGTACATGTTTTGGCTGCAAAAGAAAGTTAAAATACAATGTTTTCATGTGGGTCTGAACTGTGCTCTGAAAACAAAGTGTTCTCTTTAAAAATGTACTTCTGCTTTGCAAATGGACTTGGCAGTATCCTCGTTAGGAGCAAATTATCATAGGAGGTATTCACATCAGGCTTAAAAGTGAACTCATCCGCATCCTGCACATTCTTTTGTGTGCCAGATTTACAACATGCAATGTGTTATGCAATGCAGTCACATATCTTCACTGAGATGAAACAGGCGATTTAAAGACAAATGTCTAAGTGAGGCCATATAAACAGAAAAAGATCAATAATGGCTCTGGTGTTGATGAGCCATTTATTTGGTTAGTTAAAATAGATGAAATATCAGCCTTTAAGACTAACTATGTTTATCAAGTATGACTAAATAAAAAACAACCACCTTTGGCTCTTTTGGAAAAGAGGGAGATGTTCCAGTGTTCTGATCGTTGTTCCTTCTCAATAAAATGAGTCCACATGGATTTATTCAGGACTTATGTTGCATGTTGTTGAGCTTATAACAACTGCTCCATCTGTTTGTCTGCATAAAGGCACTGCTCTATCAGTACCAACCTTATTCCTTTAAAGTGCTACGAGATTAATGCATTTGGAAGGTGCTATATAATAAATCAACATTTGTTCTAACCCCTTCGACTGTACTTCTCTAAAGTTTGCCTTTAAGACTATTTTCACAGTTAGCGCAATATGTGGAACTTCTTGCTGAATAACAAAAACAGTATTACCTTTAAATGCTATGCCAGCATTATTGACCAACACATCCAGCCCTCCATAGTTCTGCATCAGGTAATTCTTCAGCTTCTCAATACTCGCTGTATCAGTAATATCCAGCTGATGAAAAATGGCTTCTAGTCCTTCCTTCTTCAAATTCTCCACTGTCTCCAGCCCCATCTTCTCATTTCTGGCTGTTAAGATCACGTCCCCAGGGTAGTGCTGTTTGCAAAGTCCAGCTACAATAGCATATCCAATGCCTTTGTTGCCACCAGTTACAACTGCTACCTTTTGGGACATTCTGGCAAGAAAAAGTTATTTCCTAACAAGTTCTGGTATAACAGATCAGCTAAATGGAAAAGTATCCTCTGCAGCAAGTAAAAAAAACTGAAACTAGAAAAGCATTCTGGGACTTGCAGTTACTTTACTTGAGTGACTCTTCTTAAAGGGGCAGCTTCCAACCTTTTGATGTTTTGAGCTTTAATAATAGCCAAAGCCATGAAAATTTTTTTTTTAGGTGGCTATGGTTTCATAAGAAATTGTACACCCAGCCCACCTGTATTCTGAGTAATTTGTTTTTGACACCACAAAGCTTGTTATTTTAGATGTGCAAGGCACTTCTATGGGTAATATATTGCTGGGGATTGAATTTCAACTCACTGGTGTTAAGCATTTCATTGAACAGGACAGACTTACAAGAGGCCATGTAGGAGAACTCTTGAGCTACTCCAATGACCCACGCTGTATTCAGCTGTGTGGAATTTAGTGGAAGGACTCTGAGAGTTCTGGATATTTGCAGTTCTTTCTGATTCAGTAGTGTGTTGTGTAAACACAAAAGTAAAATTCTAATTGTGACTGGTCTGCTTTCCCTCCTTACATAATCTATTATCCCGGTGTTCTGAGCAATGTTCTTTCTCAATAAAATGTGTCCATATGTGTTTATCCAAGACTGTATGTAGCATGTTGTAGTTCTAGAGCCCCAAGAAATTATTTTTATGTTTTATCATTTTTATTTTTCTGGAATTTTGTGTTATTTATTTTTATTCATTGAAAATGTGACTTTATTTCTTGTCACATTTACGAACATACGAACATACATATGAACATCTGAATCTGACAGCAGAAACAGGCCTCATGGTCAATCAAGTCTGCTTGAATATGCAGCTAGCACCCCTAGATTGCAGCTGCCCCACCCCCCTCACCCCCTCTCACCTCCCATTAGTTCTCAGCACTACTTACCCAGATCCTCCCCCGTGACTTGTCCCATGCCCTTTTAAAATTGCCCACCGTCTTACATGAAATCACTCTCTCTGGTAGGACATTCCATTTTGACACCACCCTTTCTGTGAAGTAATATCTCCTCATATCACTCCTAAATCTACCATCCTCTAATCTTAGCCCATGTCCTCAGAGTGCTAATTGCATCTAAAATAAAAGATACTTGTAACTGACACTAAGCCCCCTTTTAACCTTATGTATGCTTCCCGTCTATTGTCTTTATTGGCCCCTGCTGTACTGAGGCCCTTTCTTAGGCCCTCTGTCTACATATTACCCTTTGTTATTCCCTTTCCTGCCCTAAGCCTCCTACTTGTACATTACCCTCTCCTAACCTACCCCTTCCCCCCAACCCTGTTCACCCCATTTATCTTATCCTTCTTCTAGGTGTTCACTACATTATGTTTATTTATTGCATCATACAGTGATAAAGTGTTAAACCTCACCTTGTATTGACTGCACATTTTTTTTGCAAAATTTCCCTTCAACTGTACTTAGATCTGCAACATTGTACCTTGCTATATAATACCTGATTTGAGCCTTGTGTGCACTTTGTATATTTGATTGCCAAGATGCTGTACTATATAATGTGTTATTGTATGTGTATAATCATCAGGACCTCCTTGTGAATGAGCTTGCTCAATGGAGTTTTCCTGCAATAAACTTGAAACTTGAACTTGTGTTTCTTCCCTTCCTCAGCTTGAATACCTCAGAATGACCTTATACACACTATAAATCACATTCCTAGTACACTGCATTGTATTCAGTAGCATTATGCAATGGTCTTGGAAGGTTTTATGACTCAGACAATTCTGCTACTGCTTCCATTTAGTTTTTGCCAAAAAACAAGCAATTTTTTAAAACGTTTTTCATGTATTTGTTTTTGTTTTATTTTATTTTATACCATGATTTTCTTTTTATTTCTTGCTATTTCTTATTTAAGAAAAACACAGGGCTTTCCCTATAATGACTGCTGCATCTGTTTGTCTGCATACGGTCACTGCTCTACCAGTATCAAACTCATTTCTTTAAATCCTTTTAAGATTAAAGTGTAAGGTAGGTGCAATATAATAAAATCAACTTCTGTTCTAGCCCCATTCTAGTTCTCCAAAGTTTGAACTTGGACTATTTTCAGCTAGATTAATATGTGACACTCCCTGCTTAAAAAAACAGTATCACCTTTGAACGCTATGCCAGCATTACTAAGCAACACATTCCGCCTTCCATGGTTCTGCATCAGGTCATTCTGCAGCCTCTCAGTATTCACTCTGACCTAACTGAAGTGTATTTGATGTCTAGCGAAGGTTTAAATGAGGTGTACACCTCAACAGCACTATTGTCTGAGAAGTGTACATTAAGTTTAGCAGCAGTATACCTGCACTGTAATTTAGGTGTAGCTGATGTGCGTTTAAAAATGTTAATTAGGTACACCTCACTGAGGTGTGCACCTCTACCTGAGGTGTAGTTGCTGTGCATCTAGAAATACTAATTAGGTACACCTCAGTGATGTGTACACCTTGTTAAGAGGCATAATTTGAGGTATGCACATCAATATGTTTATATGTAGCTGGAAAAAACAAACTCTAAATACAGTGCAGACATCTTGCCCAAAAGAAAAAGTAAATAGTATGTATTTAACTAATTTTAAGCTGAACTTTTAAAAAGTATTAACAAGGAAGGGGGCAGATCCTACCTCTTCACCACCCCAGCCTCATTACAGGAAGAGAATTAAAACACCTAGGGATTAAACAGATAAACTGTGCAGTGTCTGCAGGAACAGCATTCAAAAGATATTCTCTTGGGGGCGCTGTAGTTCACACTTGTCAAGAAGATGTCTCTTCGCATGGCTCTGTAACGCTGCAATTTCAAACTGTAAAATAAATAATTTAACCTTTACTTATACGAATTTAATCTAGACAACTCAGCTGAGCATCATGCAGAACAGGCAGATACAAAACTGAAGATGGTTAAGCCTGAAACAGAAGGTAGAGTGGCGAAGAACCCATTGCAACTGCCTGAGCAGCAGACTAAGAAATCCCTGCCAACTCCTAGCACTGGAGTGGAGCCAGTGGGACTTCCAGGAGCCGTGCTAGCCATAGATGGCAAAGTAGAGGCCATGCTCAAGAGACTAGTGGAGCAGGATGCCAGAATCGAGGTAGCTACCAAAATAGCAACAGTGGCAGAATCCACCACAACACTGGCATTAGAGGGAAAGAGCAAAACGACACAGGAAAATGTACAGTTCAGGCACTGCTGGGAAGCTCTGGAGAACTCCCACAGGACTATTAAGACTCATTGGGCTCCCTGAGGGAAGCGAGGACAACAATGCCCTTTTATTAAAAAAAATGGATGTCTGGGGCCTTGGGAGTGGGACTCTCACCAGGCACTCTATCCTGAGGCTTTATTAGAGCATATCAAATTTTGCCCATATCAGCAGAGCAACAGGGGGATGAACCCCACACAGTGCTACTTGTTACGGCCTCAGAGGTCACACGCGACACCCTACTCCAAGCTTCCAGAAAGTCTCAGAAACTCAATTTGAACATACACTGCACCTGTTTCCAGACTTGTCATTTATGACACGCAGTAGAAGAAATAAGTCTGACGCTGTTTGAGCACAGTTTAAGAGCTTGGGCATCATGCACTCCTTACTAACGCCTGATGCCCCTCTCAGAATTTACTATGGGGGCCATACTTGTCAAGTAATGGATGCCAGAGAAGCTGGCTGGAGAGTTACACATAAAGGCAGAATTTAATGCGGCAGGAACCAGCAGAGAGGAGGAAAATTCAGAGGACAGTTGGATTGTAACGGATTGTTTCACTTCTAATAATATTTTATAACTGCAGATCTCTTGGGAAATGGACAGGACACTATATGAGTGACTTTTTGTGCAAGTGGGAAGGGGGATACTTGATCTATATATGCCCCTTTATTTTTCAGGTTCTTGATGGACTTAGTAGTACACGTGGAGCTTTTTCCTCTGTGTAGATCATTGACCATGAGTCCATGCTTGCACGAATATGGTAGACTCCTCATGGTGTCTATGGGACGTTTGATGGTAAAACCATTTTGTGGTTCTTTATACAACTCAAGGCTGTTAACGTAACCTGTTTAAAGGAGTTTTTGACCCCTCGCCCACCCAAACTGCATGCTGGACTTTTTAGAAAGCGATGTTACCTGCCCCTGGGAGGTTTTGCATTTTTCTGCGTTGTTCTTAGCACGATACATGCACAGCATTATTCAGCTTGAGTGATCAACTCTTTCAATTGTAGGTTATCAGAAGTGCTTGTTGTCACAAACCCACTCAGCAGGTCAGGCCCTCTACTCCCAAAGTGCCAACCTCTGAGTGCAGTCTTGTGAACAGTGTAACAGACAAGGTAACCCTCTTGTCTGTTTTGTGAGTTCGGATCAAGCTTTGGTCTCAAGTTCTGGAGGGATTCAAACTGTTAACCTCTTGTTAGCATACCCAATGCACAGGCTCAGATATACTGTCTTGGGGGGGGCAGATATCTTTGCCTGCGGGCATCTAACCAGGTGTACAGAGATGAACCCTTTAAACTTTAATAAAGACCTCAGATTTAAAATGCTTCTCTTTCCAGTTTGGTACCACCATTCAAGCTTATGTCTATTGTCTGCTATAACCATAAATACTTTTCTTACAACTAAAAGAAATTCAAAGACAGACCAAGTAAGTTCTAAAAAGAATTTTACTAAAATAGTTAAAAATATGTAAAACACAAAATACAGAACTCTTATATCCCAAGACATACAATCACTTAAACAAGACAAGTTTAAACAGTACAAATTCCTACTTCAGTACTTAGTCTCTAAATACTTGCTTAAAAGTGCTCCCAAGATGTTTCGTGGTCAGAGTCCAGGTAAAAATGTGTCTCTGTAAAACAGAATTAATCTTTAAACAACTGTATTGGCCAGCCCATTTTTGGATGAGGTCAGCTAGCTCCTCCTCTGTCAGATTATATTTAAAAAAAATATATCTAATAAAAAAAAACAGTAGTCTTTTTAAAGTATCAATTTTGCAATCCTTCAGCATGACTCATGTTTCCAATTACATCTCTTTTGATCCATGCTGCATCCTCCTCACACAGGCTTCATATGAGCATTTCCAACCTCTCACCCCTGTGTAATAACCTGGGTTTTCTCTTCAACATCATAAACCTTTTTTTATGATTTTCCCTCTTAACAAAGTTAACTTAAACAACTCTGTAATTAGCTCCTGATCTGCCATGTAACACATTGTATCTAAAAAACTGAGTGTGTGTGATACACATGCTGTCAGCATTTCTCTTAGCTTGCATCTGTCAGCTGAAAACTGGTGGGGGTTGAGGTCACTCCTAGACTAGAGCATTAGATTTTTCAGCAGAGATAGTCATTATACATTTTATATTAAAAAAAGATATTCTACAGCACTCAGAACTGGCTGTCTATGTCACACTCCTCCCCACCTAGACTGAATTTGGGGGATCTATCCCCTACATGAGATGAGCTTCCCAAATCAGTTCACTCCTCATAGACTCTAGCAGTCCATCTGAGTTCTGGTTCTTCACT
Source organism: Neoceratodus forsteri (assembly GCA_016271365.2). Classification (NCBI taxonomy): domain Eukaryota; kingdom Metazoa; phylum Chordata; order Ceratodontiformes; family Ceratodontidae; genus Neoceratodus; species Neoceratodus forsteri. The sequence continues at coordinate 609,330,621 of CM057450.1, read as the reverse complement.
CCAGCTCTATGTACGATATTTAGATCATACCCTTGTAAAGCAAGACTCCATCTTAGTAGTCTGCCATTGTTCTTCCCCATCTGCATCAGCCAAACCAGGGGGTTGGGGTCAGTCTGCACCACAAAATGCTGCCCATACAAGTATGGCTCTAATTTCTTTAGGGCCCACACTATGGCAAGACACTCCTTTTCCACCGTGGAGTATGCTTGCTCCCCGGGAAGCAGCTTCCTGCTCAAGTACACAACTGGGTGATCTGTCCCTTGGCTAGACGTCTGGCTCAGTACTGCCCCAAAACCCACATCTGAGGTGTCCGTCTGAACTATAAAGGTTTTGCTATAGTCAGGACTTGTCAAAACAGGAGCACTGCACAGTGCCACCTTCAGTCTGGTAAAGACTTCCTCACAGGCTGGGCCCCAGGTAATTTTCTTTGGCATCTTTTTCTTTGTCAGGTCAGATAGGGGAGCAGACAGGGTACTGTAATTAGGTACAAATTTCCTGTAGTACCATGCTGTCCCTAGAAAGCTCCTGACCTGCTTCTGGGTTTCTGGTCTGGGCCACGCCTGCATCACCTCTATCTTTATTTGGTTAGGATGGAGCTGTCCCCGACCTACCACATGCCCAAGGTATGCCATATCCCCCATGGCCACCTGGCACTTCTCGGCTTTGACAGTGAACCCGGCCCTCTGTATCCTGCCCAGCACTTCCCTAAGGTGGGACAGGTGTTCCTCCCAGCTGGCATTAAAGATGTCAGTGTCATCCAGGTATGCCACAGCGTACTCCTCAGAACCATTTAACACCTGGTTCACCAACCTTTGGAAAGTGGCCGGGGCATTCTTCATTCCGAAAGGCATTACTTTAAACTCAAATAAGCCTATCGGAGTGATGAAGGCTGACCTCTCCCTAGCTCTGTCTATCAATTCTACCTTCCAATACCCCTTGGTCAGGTCAATAGTCATAAGGTAGGTCGCCCCTCCCAACTTGTCCAGGAATTCATCCGTCCGGAGCATCGGGTGGGTGTCGGACTTCGTGACTGCATTCAGTCCATGATAGTCCACACAGAAATGAGTTGAGCCATCTGACTTGGGCACAAGGACTACAGGTGAGGCCTAGGGGCTGTGGGATCTCTGGATTACCCCTAAATCCAGCATCTCCTCCACTTCCCTCCTAATGTCCTTTTGGACAGCCTCTGACCCCTGATATGCTGTCTGCCATATGGGCATCTGTGTTCCTGTCTCCACGTCGTGTGTCGTTAAGGGGGTTAGTCCAGGCTTGGCACTAAACAAGGGGGCAAAATCTGCTAAAACCTCCCTTACTTTCTGGACCTGGTCCGGGTTCAGCTAGGGAGACAATTTTACTGCCTCCACAGAGGACTCCTGCTTACTTTCCTCCAGCAAATCCAGAAGGGGTCTCCTTCATTCGTCCCCTCCCCATGACTACACACTGCAAACACCATGTCAGCCCTATTTGCATATGGCTTCATCATGTTGACATGGTACATCCTTTCTGTCTGTCTTCTGTCAGGTAACTCCACAATGTAGTTCACGTTATTTACCTTCCTAACCACTTTGTACGGTCCTGCCCACTCAGCTTGCAGCTTGTCTTTCCAGACCGGAATAAGGACCATGACTTCCTGACCCACCATGTAAGAGTGAGCTCTGGCTCTGCAGTCATACCATACCTTTTGTTTCTGTTGGGCAGCTGCCAGGTTGCTCTGGGCTGTCCCCATAAGCTCCTTCAGCCTTTCCCTAAACCTAAGGATGCAATCCACAAGGGAGTTCCTGGGTGATGTGCTTGCCTTCCCAGTCCTCCTGGATCAAGTCTAGCCCACGACTGCATCCATACAAGACTTAAGGGGAAAACTTGTTAACTCTTGGGCACTCTCCTGTATGCAAACAACAGGTGGGGAAGGTATTTCTCCCAGTCCCTCCCATGCTGTTCAGCAAAGGCCCAGAACATTGACTTTAGGGTACCATGGAATCGTTCCACAAGTCCATTGACTTGTGGGTGACACGGTGTTGTGCATCTCTGCACCACCCCACACTTCTCCCATAAACATTTCATCAGGTCCGACATGAAGGAACACCCTCGATCGGTGATTACCTCCTGCAGAAACCCAACATGGGAGACAATCCCAAGTAAGGCATCTGCCACTTTGTCTGTCCTCAGAGAGGATAGGGTGACTGCCTCTGGGTACCAAGTGGCATAATCTACCACAATCAGGATGAATCTCTTCCTTGAGGAGCTGGGGGTATTTAAAGGCTCCACAATATCCATTCCCACCCTCTGGAATGGCTCCTCCACTATGGACAATGGAATCAGGGCAGCTTGGGTTTTCTTGCCCACCTTTCCTATTTCTTGGCACCGGTGACAAGACCTGCAATACTCCTTCACCTGCTTGGTGAAGTTAGGTCAGTAGAAATTCTGGGCCAACCACTGCGTAGTGCGCACAATTCCCAGATGACCAGACAAGGGAATATCATGTGCAATTTTGAGCAACTGCTCACAGTATCCCTGGGGAATGACAAGCTGCCTGTCTAGCATCCCTTCTTCCCTCTGTCTGTACTGCCTGTGTATACATAAGTCCATTTTCCCAATAAACCTTATGTCTGCCATCACCTCCCTGTGTGCTCTCCGAGTCTGCCCAAGCCCTCAGCTTCTCTAAACTAGAGTCACTCCTCTGAGCAGCTGCAAATCCCTCACACAATCCCAAGGCATGGGACACGTCCCTTTCAGTCGCTAAACTAGGATCCCTAGCACTAGCGTCAGGGCCCTCAGGATCACTGTCAGTCCTAACCCTCTGACATGGGGTCACCCCTCTCTCTTTGGAGTAATCCTCTATAGTTGTGTGGTTACTTGCTACTGGGGAAATTTATACCCCTTTTTCTCAGTCTCCCCATCTGGAGACACAGGCTGGGGAACCAGCCTGTCAGTGGTTTCCACACTGGTTTCTGTGAGGTTCAGGGAACTACTATTTTCCCTTGCCGCTTGGCTATGGGTAACTGCACATACCATCCCCTGCTGGAGATTGTTACCCAGGATCACATCCACTGCTAATGTGTTGGCTACAGCTACCTGTTGCACAGTTCCCCCTGTTTCATCCCAGTCCAGGAGAACACTAGCGAGTGGCAATGTTTTTCTTCACCAGTAAACCCTTGAACAGTTACGTATTTATTAGGTATAAGCTGACCAGGCTGTGCCAGATCCCCTTGCCAATGTCAGGGATGCCCTGTGTCTCCTTAACTCCATTTAATATGACTGGGCAAGATGTGTTCCCTCATGTACACTGTATGCTCTCAGGGACACACAAACAACCCACTTCTTTTCTAGCACCCTGTTGTGTATCATGGCTTGCCTTTTTGGGGCACTGTCTGGCAATATGCCCAGTTTCCTTACACAGCCAACATGCATTTCTTACTTCAGATAAATCTTTTGGTTGAAACCTGGGGCTAACTGGTTTTGGTGAAGGCAGTAAGGGTTTTAGCTGCCCTGAAGGTGTGCTTTTCCCTTTCTGTGCTGCCACGCCTGCCCCATTCGCTCTCAGAGCAGGTCTGCTCTTGGCATAGTGGTCCGAGAGTTCAGCAGCCTCTTGCACTGTTTTTGGATCTCAGTCCTCTAGCCAGGTTTTTAGTTCTGCTTGGCATACCCAATAAAACTATTCTAATAAAATCACATTTTCAATTTTATCAACAGAGTTTGCCTCAGTTCCTTCCCACTAACGTTTTAAAAACTGATGTTGTTTCGTGACTATCTCCTCATTGCTCATATCAGGGCCTCTCCTGAGCTTACGCAATTTAGCTCTGTATGTTTCAGCAGTTCATTCAAACTTTTTTAACAGTGCAGCTTTTAGTTTTCTGTAATCATTGCTGTCTTCATTGTCCATTTGACTGAATGCATCCTGAGCTCTCTGGTAAGTAGCAGGGATAGCTGGAAGCTCCAGGACTCTCTAGGAATTTTAGCCGGAATGCAAACTTTTTCAAAAGAATTTAAAAAAAGCATCCATATCTTCCCCTTCCTTAAACTCAGCTATTAATTTGGAACTCAATTGGTAACCCAGTCCTGCAGTCCCAGTTAAACCCAAGCCACTTACCTGCTCCGGTGTCGCTAGTCGGAGTCGTATCTTCTCCAGTTTGTGTCGCCTCTGGTGCTCCTGCTCCTCACGGTCTGTGTCTTGGCATTCTCATTCTCTCTTCTCCTCTGCAGTTCACTGGCGCTCATGCTCCTCATGGTCTGCCTCCCTCTGTTGTCACTCTGCCTCTCGATCCGCCTCTCTCTGTTCTCGCTCTGCCTTTCGGTCCGCTTCTCACTCCTCTCACTCTGCCTCCAGTTCCAGCCTGCGTAACTCAATTTGTAGCCTGAGTACTTCTGGATCCAGGATACGGGTGACCTTTCCCTGCTGCTGTGACCCTTCACTGACAGTGGACCTGCTGTCCTTTTCAGTCACGGTCGGTGACTCGCTGCTCTGGGTATCTGCTACCGTCAGGGCCTCTATGAGGTTCTGCTTTTTGGCTGTCACCTCGAGCGGGACTGCCCTGTCCCCGCACAACTGCTTCAAGTAATCTACAGTGTGCCTGCTGTAGTCGGAAGCCATCTTTTCTTCCCTGATTACGGCTACTCTGACTGCACTTTAGAGAAAAAATAAAATGGGTAGGAACTCAACTGTAAGCCAAGTGATATATAGTTCTGTTTCCTTTTTAAAATAAAACTCTGTTTTTTCTTTCTTAGCAAGAGAGCTTACGGTCTCAGCTGACACAGAACAATAAAGCTTGTGATAGCAAAATTAATGCCACCGCTGCCAACCAATCTGTCACAAACCCACTCAGCAGGTCAGGCCCTCTACTCCCAAAGTGGCAATCTCTGAGCGCAGTCTTGTGAACAGTGTAACAGACAATGTAACCCTCTTGTCTGTTTTGTGAGTTCGGATCAAACTTTGGTCTCAAGTTCTGGAGGGATTCAAACTGTTAACCTCTTGTTAGCATATCCAATGCACAGGCTCAGATATATCTGTCTTCAGAGGGCCAGATATCTTTGCCTATGGGCACCTAACCAGGTGTACAGAGATGAACCCTTTAAACTTTAATAAAGACCTCAGATTTAAAATGCTTCTCTTTCCAGTTTGGTACCACCATTCAAGCTTATGTCTATTGTCTGCTATAACCATAAATACTTTTCTTACAACTAAAAGAAATTCAAAGACAGACCAAGTAAGTTCTAAAAATTTTTTTACTAAAATAGTTAAAAATATGTAAAATACAAAATACAGAACTCTTATGTCCCAAGACATACAATCACTTAAACAAAACAGGTTTAAAGAGTACAAATTCCTACTTCAGTACTTAGTCTCTAAATACTTGCTTAAAAGTGTTCCCAAGATGTTTTGTGGTCAGAGTCCAGGTAAAAATGTGTCTCTGTAAAACAGAATTATTCCTTAAACAACTGTATTGGCCAGCCCATTTTTGGGTGAGGTCATCTAGCTCCTCCTCTGTCAGATTATATTTAAAAAAATATATCTAATAAAAAAAAACAACAGTAGTCTTTTTAAAGTATGAATTTTGCAATCTTTCATCATGACTCATGTTTCCAATGACATCTCTTTTGATCCATGCTGCATCCTCCTCACACAGGCTTCACATGGGCATTTACAACCTCACACCCCTGTGTAATAACCTGGGTTTTCTCTTCAACGTCATAAACCTTTTTTTTATGATTTTCCCTCTTAACAAAGTTAACTTAAACAACTCTGTAATTAGCTCCTGGTCTGCCATGTAACACATTGTATCTAAAAACTGAGTGTGTGTGATACACATGCTGTCAGCATTTCTCTTAGCTTGCATCTGTCAGCTGAAAACTGGGGGGTTGAGGTCACTCCTAGAGCATTACAGTTTTCAGTAGGCAGAGATAGTCATTAATACATTTTATATTTAAAAAAATATTACACAGCACTCAGAACTGTCTGTCTATGTCACTCTTGTATCATAAAGCTCCAATACGTAGCATAAGAATTATTATTGAATTTTTGGGGATTCGGCGAGATGTAGAGGGACAGAGCTAAAATGGAGGGGATGAATTTGTCTGAATGTTTTAAAATGTTTGGAACGGAGGGGATAAATCTGCCTGAATGTTTTATAGTGTTTGGAATAAGAGCGTATCCTAGCTCAAATCGGGAATTTAAAAGGCTAATTGAAAACTGAGTTTTTTGATGTTAGTATGCTCTCTCACTTACGAAAGGTGTACCTATGTTTGGAATACAGTATTTTTCTAGTAGCTATGTAATCTGTTATGATACCCACCTGTCCACCAGGCAGACTGCTTAGACTGCTGTAAACCCTTATACATTGAATGTATTCTGTATGTGCGCTTTAGATGTCTGGCACGAGTTGTAAAACTTATTCTTTTATTTAAAGATAATCAAATATAAGTTCAAAAAATATTTATTTTACACATTTGTCACTGGAAATAGCGAGCTTTGCAACATGCACATGAAAAATATAATAGAAGCTAGAGGCTCCTTTCCTACCCCACTCCCATTAACAAGAACATGGGTTTTCATTTTTTACCAGAAAACCTGGTAAAATTCAAAAATTTGGACTGCCTGAACACTGATAAAAGGAGACTTTCATGGAATTTGGCATATTATACCAGATCAGTAAATCTACACAACTTGTATTTTTCTTGTAATTGCTTCCTGTACTATTTTCAGTTTGCTTCATTTAATGATCTGTACATTAAATCTTTTATTCTGATTATCTATACACACACTAGAAGACTGATAGTAGAATCCCAGGAAAATACAGAAATTAGACTAACAATCACCAGTGCCATTCCAGGAGTTTCAAGTACTGAAAATGGAATTTCATTATTTTAATCATCGTAAATCAGTGGCTTTGCCCATAACCATACAGAAGACACGCACATAAAAAAAACTTGCACAAACCCTTGTAAGTTCTTTCCATGAACAGTTATGTAAGAACTTACCATAACAGTAGATCTTCGAGAGAATGTCCTCCATTAGGCCACACCCTTGGAACTGTAAGCTGTCAGCATCAGGACCATGCATAAACTTTACATAAAAACATAGAAACACAGAATTTGATGGCAGATAAGAATCGCTTGGCCCACCTAGTCTGCCCATTTTGCCTGCCTATAGTATCACCACAGATCTTACTTGATCTCCAGCTCATTTACCCACCCTCCCCTTTCTCTAAGATTCCTTTATGCCTATCCCATGCACTCTTGAACCGCCCCACCACACTGTTTTCACCCCGCCACCTGCGCTGGAAAACTGTTCCAGGAATCCACCACTCTTTCTGTGAAGAAATACTTCCTCACATCTCTCCCGAATCTACCCCCTCCAGCTTCTTATCATGCCCCTTTGTCCTTCAGCACCTTTTTTCAGATAAAAAATACTTCCCTCTTGCACCTTCTTTACCCCCGTGAGGTATTTAAAGCTCACTTATCCTATCCCCCTCCCTCCCTTCCAGGGTATACATATTTAGGTCCTTTAATCTCTCCTCATTAGACTTCTGATGCAGACCCTGCACCATTTTAGTTGCTCTCCTCTGGACCACTTCTACTCTATGTCCTTTCTGAGACGTGTTCTCCAGAACTGGATACAGTACTGTTGGTGGAGTCTTACCAGCGATCTATACAGAGGCAACACCACCTTCCTATGTACCCCAGCATCCCACTTGCCCTCCCAACTTCCGTGTCACATTGCCTAGCCACCTTTAGGTCATCCAGTATGATCACCCTTAGGTCTCTTTCCTGCTTGGTGGTCATTAGTACCATCCCTCCCTGCCCCATTTTGTACTCCACCCCTGGGTTTCTATGCCCTAAGTATATTGTTTTGCACTTTTTCACACTGAAACCCAGCTGCCATACCCTTGACCACTCCTTGAGTTTTCTCAGGTTGCTGCTCATCCTTTCCACCACCCCCCCCCCAGGAGCACACCCTACTGCAGAGTTTGGTGTAAACTGCAAAGAGGCAGACCTTCCCTTCCAGCACCTCTGCTCAATCACCGATAAAGACATTAAAAAGGACTGGTCCCAGCAGTGATCCCTGAGGCACCCTGCTGGTCACCCTTCCTTCCTCTGAGTGACCTCTGTTTACCACCACTCTCTGATGCCTATTCCTTAACCAATGTCTTGCCCAGTTTACTACCTTTGCACCCACTCCTAAGCTACCCAGCTTGCTTACTAGTCTCCTATGTGGAACGGTGTTGAACGCCTTACTGAAATCTAGGTAGGCTACATCCACCGTTCCACCCTGATTTAATTCCTTGGTCACCCATTCAAAGAATTCTATCAGGTTTATTTGATATAACTTCCCACCCCCACCCCCCAACACCACGTGAGTCCATGCTGCTCGGGTCTTGTAACCCACTGGATTCAAGATATTCCACACACATTTCTTTCAGCAGTGATTCCATTAACTTTCCTACCACTGAAGTTAGGATGATTGACCTGTAATTGTCAGGTTCTTCCCTGCTACCACTTTTGTGAAGTGGGCCTACATCTGCCATCCTCCAGTCCTCCCGGGACTGTTCCTGTTTCCAATGAGCTGTAAAATAGGGCCATCAGAGGTGTAGCCAGTACCTCCCTGAGCTCCACATCTGGCCCCATTGCTTTGTTCACTTTCAGATTTGTCAGTCCCTTTAGGACTCCCTCCTCTAAAAATGGACTAGTCTCCACCTTCCTCCATCTGATGCTCCTGTTACATTTTTGTGGCCTCTCCCCATCTCTTTCCTCTGTGAACACTGAACAAAAGTATTTGTTCAGGATGTCTGCCTTTTCCTGTTCCCCCTCTGCACAGTTCCCCCTTTCCTTTCTTAAAGGGCGGCTGACGCCTTTTGGAAAACTTTGGGAAACATAATATATAGATACAATTCAGCTTGTATTTCATATGTTTTTTATATATTTCTCCTCTCCATTATTTATTATTGATGAAAGTCCCACAAAAATAAGATATGTATCCCCTAGAGTTCATCTGCTTCTATAGCTTATTCCCCTACTTGAAATCATGATGCTCTATTGTGACATCACAGTCAGTTGCTATGGGAATAATTGTGATGTCACAAGCAGAGTATTATGATATCAGGTTGGGAGGAAGCAACAGGAACTGATGAACCCTTAGAGAACAGCTCTCCTGTTTTCATGCATATGACTTCAGTAATAAATAATGTGGATAAGAATTACAGTGCTAATAAGAAATATAAGCTGTTTTGTGTCCAAATATTATGTTTTCCAAAGTTCATCTCAAAGTGTCAGTGGCTCTTTAACCTTACAATCCCACCCCTGGTGTTTCTTTCTTCACTCACATACCTACCAAATGTATCATCCCCTGTTTTACTGCCTTGGCTAGTCTCTTTTCAGTGTGTGCCTTTTAGCTCCTTACTGGTCTCCCTGCTTCCCTCCATTTCCCCTGATACACCACCCTATCCTCCTCCCTCTGCATCTCCTTGTATCTTCTGAATGCTGTCCTCTTAGCTTTTACCTTTTCCACCACATCTTGACTCTTTTTCTTCTTTCTTTAGCTCCCTTGCTTGATGTAGAGGGTTGTTACCTTTACTATGGCCCTTTTTAGTTCCCCCACTGTTCCTCCACCTGACCCAGTTCATTCCCCCCCGCTAGGTCATTCCTGAGGCATTCATCTGTCTTTTTAAAATCTGCCCTCCTGAAGTCCAAGACCCTCATCTTTGTGTGGTTTGATTTCATAGCCATCCCTATAGTGAACCACACAGTACGGTGATCGCTGATCCCCAGGTAGCCCCCCCCCCACCTTGATGTCTGCAACATGGTCCCTGTTGGTGAGTACCAGGTCCAGTATTGCCCCATCACAAGTGGGTTCACTGATTAGTTGCCTGAGGAACACCCTCTGCAGGAATCCAAAATTTCCCTGCTTCTAGTTGAAGCCATAGCAGGGAGGCTGCACTCTACATCAGACAGATTGAGGTACCCCGTCAACAGCACCTCCTGCTTTTCTGCCATCTTGTCAATGGCTTCCATTTTTGCTAAGTGAGGTTGTCCACAATGGCAGGCAGCATCACTGTGTATATAACATGGGTGGCCACAACACTCCTCAGTTCCCTGAAGGAGATTAGACCAGTACGAGGCAAACAAGGAGAGGCATGGGACTGGAAACAGGATGCATGGAGAAAGGCTTTAGGCAGGGCATCTGATGTAACCCTCAGAATACTTAAAGGTGGAAGGATGGAGGGTATGGTATGGCTTAATGGAGGAGATTCTCTTAAAGAGCTGCTGTTACAGTAAGTTCTTACATAACTGTTCTGTCTTCTTCAAGGATATCCCCTCCACTAGGCCATATCTTTGGAAAGACTCCTAAGCAGTGCAAAGTAACCTGGAGGATGGCACAATCTGGTATTTGACATTAGAACAGAAGGCCTTGCAATACAGCAAACTTCAAATCAATATGCCTACGAGAGACGAAGCCCAAACTGTTATGTTTGGTGAAAGTCTGTGCAGTGCTCCATGAGGCTGCAGCACATATGTCAGCAGCATAGACATTTTTGAAACAGGCAACCAAAGTGGCAATACCCCTGCTGGAGCAACCACAGACAATAACAGGAAGTTATTTATCATACTTCCTATAACAAAACATAATATAATTGTAACCCCCCCGTTACCCGGGGTTACTAGAACCCTAGTTAGATCTAGTGGCAGGCAGGGACAGGCAGCTGTTGAAACTCCAGTTAAATGGATTTCACTATGTCCATGAGAGATGAAGCCCAATTGCTTCCAAGCAAGGGAGCAACAGAAAGAAGAAAAAGAGTCAAGATGTGGTGGAAAAGGTAAAAGCTAAGAGGGCAGCATTCTCCATGGTGTCCAGCAGCACCCCCTCCATATCCCCGTAAGGCCTCTCTGGTACCCAGTGACACTCCCTCACACTCCTCTTTCCTGTAAACCTTCCCAGGTTTTCAGTGCACTGCTGTTCAAAAAAGTAGATATAATTTCTTCAATTCTGAATGCACCTGAATTTGCACTTGCTGCATATTCTTTACAATCAAATCAGCTCTATTGCTGATGATGTATTTGAAGGCACTTCAATAGCAGGAGGAAAGAGGTAATACCATCTCTCTCTCTCTCTATAGATCACTGGTGAGACCCTGTCATCTGGAATGTTTTGCCCACCCCGGAGTCCTCACCTGAACAAAAACAGAAAGGTCGGAATCAGTGCAACAGATCTGCAACAGAGTTGATACACAAGGTGGGGTGGAAAGGATGAGAAGGGACTTGGCAAGGTTAGAGGAATGGTCAAATGTATGGCAGCTTAGATTAAATGCTAACAGAAACATAGAAACATAGACTTTGATGACAGATAAGGACTGCTTGGCCCACCTAGTCTGCCCATTTCCCTACCTACAGGATAGGCTGCAGATCCTATTTAACCAACAGCCTATATCTTCCTGCCCCCCACAAGAATTGCCTTATGTCTGTCCCATGCATTCTTGAATTCTCCCACAGTTTTAGACTCCACAACTTCCTCAGGAAGGCTGTTCCATGCATCCACTACCATCTCTGTGAAATAATACTTCCTCACATTGCCCCTGAACCGCCTCTCCTTCTATCTTTTAAATTGTGTCCCTTGTTCTTGCAAGTCTCTTTTCTGAAAGATGCTACCCTCTTGGACTTTGTTGATTCCCTTGAGGTACTTGAAAGTTTCTATCATGTCCCCCCTCTCCCTTCTTTCCTCAAGGGTATACATATTAAGCTCCTTTAGTCTCTCCTCACACGGCTTCTCTTGCAGACCCTGCACCATTTTAGTTGCTCTCCTCTGGATTGCCTCTATCCTGTCTATGTCCTTGCGGAGATGGGGTCTCCAGAACTGGACACAGTATTCCAGATGGGGTCTCACCAACTGTCTGTACAGAGGGATAACAACTTCCTGTTTTCTGCTGCTGATGACTCTCCCTATACATCCCAGTATACCCCTGGCCCTCCCTACTGCCTTCTCACATTGCTTGCTAACCTTAAGGTCATCTGATATGATTACCCCCAGGTCCCTTTCCTGTTTTGTTGTTGTTACTACCTCCCCACCCATTGTGTATTCTTCCCTGGTTCTTGTTTCCCAGGTGCATTATTTTGCACTTTTGCATTGAATCCTAGCTGCCATCGTCTGACCATTCCTCCAACCTTGCCAAGTCCTTTTCATCCTTTCCACGCCCTTGTGTATCAACCCTGTTGAAGATCTTTGTGTCATCTGCAAAAGGCATATACTTTTCCTTCCAGTCCCTCTGCAATGCCACTGATGAAGACATTAAAAAGGACTGACCCAATACTGAACCCTGCGGTACCCCACTAGTAACCGCCCTTTCTTCAGAGTGGACTCCATTTACAATTACCTTCTGTGTCCTGTTGTCCAACCAATGTTTTACCAGGCTACCACCCTGGGACCCACTCCCAGGCTGGTTAATTTGACTAATAATCTTTGTGTGGACTGTGTCAAATGCCTTGCTAAAGTCTAGGTAGGCCATGTCCACAGCCCCTCCCTGGTCTACTACTTTGGTCACCCAGTCAAAGAAATCTATTAGATTCGCTGCATGACCCTTCCGCTGTGAACCCATGCTGCCTTGGATCCTGTGCTCCACTGACTCCTAGGTACTCAACTATTCTTTCCTTCAGAAGTGACTCCATCACTTTCCCTACCACAGAGGTCAGACTGACAGGTCTGTAGTTTCCTGCTCTGTCTTGGTCCCACTTTTGTGAAGGGAATCACATCCGCCTTCCTCCAGTCCTCGGGTACCACACCATCCTCCCATGATTTATTAAAAAGAGTAGCCAGTGGTTTCACTAGTTCCTTCTTAATTCTTTTAGAATTCTGGGTGAATTCCATCAGACCCATTGCTTTGTCCACCTTCAGTTTTAGGAGTTCTTGCAGAACCCTTTCTTCTGTGAAAGAACTGGGATCGACCCCCTATCAAGAGTGCTTCTGTTAATTGGATTAGGCACTTCCCTCTCCTCTTTGTGAATACTGAGCAGAAATATTCGTTCAGTATTCCTGCTTTTCACTGTCCCCTCTGTCCACCCACCGCTTATTCTATTCAGCCTCACTATCCTCCCTTTGTCTTTTCACGCCTGATGTACCTATAAAAGGTTTTATCCCTTCTTAACTGAGTTGGCTATTTTCCTCAGTTTGGGCCTTTGCTATTCTGACTTCCCTCCCTGCTTCTTTCTGCCTTAACTGGTACAGCTCTCTGTCCTGCTCCTTCTGTGTTTCCTTATACTTCTGGAATGCTATCTTTTTCTTCCTGACTTTCACAGCCACCTCTCTTGAGAACCATAGTGGCTTTTCTTCGTTTGATTTGTTTATTTGCTTCACACAAAGGCTTGTTGCCTCTGTGATGGCAGTTTTGATAATTCCCCATTGTTGCTCCACACCTCCTTTTAGCCTGTTTGCTAGTGCTTTTCTGAGGCACTCTCCCATCTTGCCAAAGTCAGCCCTCCTAAAGTCCAGTACCCTCACTTTTGTATGGCTTGACTCTGTAGCTGAGTTTAACGTGAACCACACTGTTTGATGGTCACTTGTCCCCAGATGGCAACCCACTTCTAGATCTGAGATCTCTCACTGCCTCCGTTTGAGAGTACAAGGTCTAAGATTGCTCCCTCACAAGTGGGTTCCGAAACTAGCTGTCTAATGCCTGCCACCTGTAGGAAGCGTCAAGAATGGCCCTGTTCTTGGATGTCGCTGCAGCAAATGTGCTCCAGTTAACATCTGGCATATTCAGGTCTCCCATCAACAGTATCTCCTTTCTGCCATTCTAAGAATGCCTTCCATCATATTCTTGTTCATTCCTTCCCCTGACATGGGGTCTGTACACAACCCCTGTGCGGATTGTGGTGCCCTTTCCAGCTCCAAGGTGACCCACAGTGCCTCCTCTCTCCCTGTTTACTCTTTTGTTCAGTTGCTTTTATCCCTTCCTTCATAGAGAGCTACCTCCCCTCTTCACCTGCCTGTCTCTCCTGTGGTTGTGTACTCCTGGTATGTTAACATCCCAGTCATGGTTCTCTGTGTACCATGTTTCTGTGACTGTTACGATATCCAGGCATCCCTCTTCCATTAAGGCCACCAGCTCAGGAAGCTTGTTGCCCAGACTACGGGCATTGGTACTCATTACCCTCCATTTCCTGATGGCCTTACCCCCTTTTGCCCCATCCTTGTCCTTCTTGCCTTTGTCACTTTCTCCATTTACCCCTGCCCTTCTCCCTATTGACACCTCCATATTGGTGTTTGCCACACATACTACCGTGATTGTTTGGGGGGGGCTAGGATTTTCCTGCTCCTTTCCAGTGCCTCCCCCCTTGGCTAGTTTAAAGCTTGCCAATGAAGCATTTAAACCTATCACCTAGGATCCTGGTTCCCTCCCGGACAGATGCAGCCCATCATGCCAGTATGAGCTACATCACTCCAGCTGGACCCCATCCCCAATGAAGCCAAACTCCTGAGCTCCACACCAGTTTTTCAACCACTGATTGAATCCCATGAGCACGGAACACCCTAGCCTCTCCTATGCCATAGATGGGTAGCACCTCCGAGAAGGTTACCGTGCGTGCTACTTGACTAAGGCCCCTCCCCAATTCCACAAACTCTTCCTGCACTTCTCTAATCCTTTCTTAGCCAGGTCCATTTGTCCCTAGTGGACAATGACATCCAGCTCCCTCCCCTGTGCAGCTGCTCCGCAACTCTGAGGGATCGCCTCCCTGTCCTCCAAGCCATGGCGCTGGCAGGCACCTTACCTCCCTCTCCCTTCCTTGCCCAGTTCTACCTTCCTAACAATGGTGTCCCCACCAGGGTTGTTTCCTTCCCCTGCAGGGTCCCCTGCCACCCTCCTGTGGGTCTCCTTTGTGGAGGTTCCCAGCATCCTCCTTGGTCTCCACTGTAGGTGCCTCCATAGAGGAACCACACTTTGCCAGAATGGCATAGGAATTGTGGAGAGGTACAACTGAGGGATGTGCTCTGTTCCACCACCCTCACCCTCCCTGAGCCCACTGTGGTCCAACCGCCCTCTTTCTTGGCAACCTCTGAGGCAACGGCAGTGGCACTGGTGGTCCCTGGATGGAAGAGGAGGTCCCACAAATCCTGGCCAACTCAGCCTGGAGATGAGCAACCTCCTCCCTCAGCCCAGAGAGGTGCCTGCAGATGGGACAACACTGCATCCTCCAGAACATCTCCTGGAAGACTGCTGCTCCACAGCCACTGCACTGCACCACTCCAATCATGTCTTATTTCTGGCCCCTTAACTGTTTGCAATCCTTACTCTTTCCTCTTTTTTTCTTTCTCCTTACTTTCTGCCTGTGTGCCCTTTAAGCTCCTGATTGTCCTGTTCTGAGACAAGAATATCCTATATTACTCAGTAGACCGCTTACTTGTTCAGAGGCAGACCTCCAGCAGCTACAGGGGCGGAGAGCTACTCTTGCCCTTCTAGGATGGTGGGTCCTTGGTAGTTCTGTGATCACTCACTTCCTGCCCCTAAACAGGAAGTTCCTGTTGTCAGTCAAATCCTGTGCCTATAAAAATAGAACTAGCTTTGGGTGGGGGGGTGGAGGGGACAGAAGGAGGGCAATATAGTCCCAGCAGAGAAGTTCAGTCACACAGCAGTCCTTTCTCCTGGAGTCTTCTGCCAAGCTATTAGCAGAATCTTTCTAAGGCAGTCTTTAAATGTAGCTTCCTTCTAGCTAAGCCACTCCCCCTACTTACCAGATCTTTCTACAAGTAATTTAAACCTCACAACAGTTAAGTCCTTTCAGTCACCTGAGATTAACACCTAGATGACTTTTCAGTTACCCATTCAGTTCAGTTGACCCAAACACACACTTTTTGTTTTGTTTTGTATGTTAGTTTTTTTACCCTAAATTAAAGGTCTAAATACAAAAGTTCTTCTACTTTAGTCCCAGCAGAGAAGTTCAGTCACACAGCAGTCCTTTCTCCTGGAGTCTTCTGCCAAGCTATTAGCAGAATCTTTCTAAGGCAGTCTTTAAATGTAGCCTTCTAGCTAAGCACTCCCCTACTTACCAGATCTTTCTACAAGTAATTTAAACCTCACAACAGTTAAGTCCTTTCAGTCACCTGAGATTTACACCTAGATGACTTTTCAGTTACCCATTCAGTTCAGTTAACCCAAACACACACTTTTTTTTTGTTTTGCTTTGTATGTTAGTTTTTTTACCCTAAATTAAAGGTCTAAATACAAAAGTTCTTCTACTTTAGTCCCAGCAGAGAAGTTCAGTCACACAGCAGTCCTTTCTCCTGGAGTCTTCTGCAAAGCTAAGAAGTGCAAGGTAATGCACCTGAGAAACAAAAACCCAGGGGAAGAGTACACAATGTGGGGTGAGTTACTAACAACAACAAAAATGGAAAGGGACCTGGGGGTAGTCATATCAGATGACCTAAAGGTGGGCAAGCAATGTGAGAGGACAGCAAGGAGGGCTGGGGGGATACTGGGATGCATAGGGAGAAACATCACCAGTAGAAAACAGGAAGTTATTATCCCTCTGTACAGACAGCTGGTCAGAGCTCATCTGGAGTACTGCATGCAGTTCTGGAGACCCAATCTCCGCAAAGACATAGATAGGATGGAAGCTGTCCAGAGGGGGGCAACTAAAATGGTGCAGGGTCTGCACCCGAAGACATATGAAGAGAGACTTAAGGAGCTTAGTATGTATAGCCTCGAGGAAAGGAGGGAGAGGGGGGACATGATAGAAACTTTCAAGTACCTCAAGGGAATCAACAAAGTCCAAGAGAGTAGCATCTTTCAAAAGAGGTGTGCAAGGACAAGGGGCACAATTTGAAGATGGAGGCAGCTCAGAGGTAATTTAAGAGTATTTTTTCCACAAGGGTTGTGGATGCATGGAGCGCCTTCCGGAGGAGCTGTGGAGTAAAAAACAATGGTGGAATTCAAGCATGCATGGAACAGTCATAAGGCAATTCTAGGGGTTGGGGGTAGGAAGAAGTAGGCTGCTGGTTAACTAGGATCTGCAGCTTATCCATTAGGTAGAGAAATGGGCAGACTGGGTAGGCCAAGCGGTCCTTATCTGCCATCAAATTCTATATTTCTATATTTCTATGTCTTGCTCTGTTTTCAGTCTTTGCTGAGATGGGGCTATGACATCATTTAGAATTCTGGAGCGGCATAAGCCACAGTGAAATGTTGCAGTTGGGAGTTAAAGAGAACATGGGGGAATTTCAAAGTCAGTCTGAAGTAGGCTCGAGAGAGAGAGAGAGAGAGAAGGATGAAGATCCTGTAGTACAGCGTAGGGAGGGGGTGCCCTGCAGGGGCAGGCCCCCCTGCTCTCAGCTCTGACTCAGAGCTACCTTGGGGTGTGTGCTTCCACCATAAGAGAGACACAAGGAACCAACTCCCAGGGGCAACCCCCTGGCCTGGGAAAAGGAAGAAGCTGCCTGATGAAGAGTGCTGGGGCACTACAGTTTTTGTGGAATGAGATTCATTCAGAGTTTTGGACACCTGCAACATGGAGGGTGATGACGCTTTGATAGTAGGCCAGTGTCATTCACCAAAACAGTGAGTAAATAAGTCTCTGGGGCTGTGAGTGAGTCAGGATGCCAAGTCCAGGGCTCATGGAACAGTGAGATGTAATGACTGTTGTATGTGGGGGGTCTTCAAGGAAAAGACAGTTTCTGCATTACAAAGCCACGTACAGTCTGCACTACAGTAGCCAAGGAAGAGGCTTATGGAACAGTGAGATATAATGACTGTTGTATGTGGGGGGTCTTCAGAGAAAGACAGTTACTGCATTATAAAGCCATGTACAGTCTGCACTCAGTAGCCAAGGATGTGTGTGTATAAACAAAGGAATGGCCGGGTATGGGTCTATGGAACAAAAGGTGGGAGAACCCCCATCTGGCGTAACAGGGCTCACCTCTACGGATTCACTTTGAGACACCAGTCACCTTTCTGTCAGGTATTGGCCAGTGCCTGAAGAGGGTGCCCAGACATTGGGATAGAGCAGAGGGGGGTTGTGTGCCACTAGTTAAAGAGTCCATGACATATGGAAGTTTAGGATCCAAGAATGGATATGAGTCTGTGCCATCACCTTATCTGCATTACAAGGAGTGTAGCCCCGTGGGGGTCCATCTATGCTTTTCATTCAGTTTTGTTGAATAAAGCCACACTTTATAATCCCATCTGCTGGTATTGGACATTATGTTATTGCTTCTAGTCTCTGGATTACTTTGGGTGCCCCTGTGCAGAGTAGTCAAACCTAGTCACCATGCCGAGTGACACCTTTCTCCCCAAATCTTCAACTTATAAAAATGGAGGCACCACATCATAGGACCCAGGCCCCTCAACCTGTTCACCAGCCATACAGGCAGGGGTAGTAGCCCACTCAGTTTAACGCTGACTGGGGGTTACATAATGTGCCAGCCATTTGGACTGGCGTTGTTTAGACACAGAAATGCCTTCTTTCCCAGGGGTGAATGAAACAAAAAGTGGAGAGGACTTTCTGCTGTCCTTGATGCAAGTAACATAGCATCTCAATGTTCTATGTACATCCACAGTATGCAGCAGTGCCTCACACTGGTCAGCATACTCAGGATAAGAAACAGGAAGGTGCATCTTTGAGTCAGTCTAAAGTCTAATACCACCTTCAGCAGAAAGCTAGAATTCTTGCTTGGGCAGACTCGACGGACTACAGGTCCCCTTCTACCATCATCTTCTATGTGTCTGTGTTTGATTTGTACCAAAGCAGACTTTATCTTTGTGAAAAATTAAATAAGGAGGCCCAGACATTAAAGCTTAAAGTTCAGAAATACTCCGAGCAGACGTGATAACAGCTAAAAATAACATTTTCCATGAGAGAAAACGTAAGCCACAAATCGCAGCAGGCTTAAAAGGAGCCAACATCCACTTCTCAAGTATGAAACTCAAGTCCCAAGGCAGAAATGGATTATGGATAGGAGATTACTTTGTGCTATTTTGTGTGTGTGTTTCAGCAATAAAATCTTTTGAAGCTTACTGACTTTGTTACTTAATTTCAAGCCTGGCTGAACTTCACTGGTGAGTGCTTTGCTACTTTGGTTTGTCTCTGAGAATATGTTGGGGGGGGCGCCCCAAAGAAGAGAAACTATTGGCACTCATGGCTGTGCAAACAGGAATCCCCTGGGAGGCTGGGCTATGGGATGCAGCAGGGACAGTGGAGCTTCAGCCAATGCTGGCACTGCCATGAAGGCAGGGGGCATAAGGTGGTTCCTAGGGTAGCCATGTTACAGTAAAGGCAGGGGAGTAGCCAGGTCACAGCCTGAAGGCCTAGGCCTTCATTTGGAATCAAAAAGTTTTACCAAATTAACCTTAAATTAGCTGGCCGTGAATTCCAAATCCCCCCACACAGCATGAACCAGTGTATAGGCCTTCAACTTTTGAAGTCCTACTAACTCTCCTGAAAGGGTTATTGACTGCTGGGTTAAGCTGCTAGTTACCCAAAACCTTTTTGGATGCTTTGGTTTGGCATATCATATTCATGAGTACATCATTAGCAGATTGCGAGGACAGAGAATTGCATGAATCTGGGGAACTAAGATTCCAGTGTAGTGGCTAAAATGAGACCAGGAAAGTGTCCAACTTGCTGGCTATGCCAGGGAATACACAGGGACTGGGAGAATCTAGGAACTGAATACAAAAGGTAAGGCTATGGCTGCAATGCTTGGTTCAAAGGATACTCATCTGAGTAATTACACGTATAGATGTTGCGCTGTTTAGGTCTCCGTGACCAGATGAATTAACTGTTATTCCCCAAGTACCTTCCATGCCTCTAGTAAAGGAGAGTCAAGGGCAATCACTGGTGTCCAAATGTTTATTGTTATCAAATATAAAGTCAGGTCCAAGTGAAAGGAACAGGGTGATCTGGTCAATGTTTTGGCGATCATTTGTGAGAGGCTCCTGACAAGCTGATTTACCATCCAGCATACCCCTAGATACAGAAATACCCTAGGTCATTTGCAGTACAAAAACATACAAGTACACATTGTTGGTATTGACCCATACTTGCTGAAACTTGGAAGGCTTGTCAATGTTAGGATATAATGGGACTATTTTCTGAGGTGAATTAACTCTTTAGCAAAATCATGAAAATAATGCAAATTACTGTATTTTATGTTTGTGTATTTATCCGGCCCCCCTCCCCAGAAATGTTGGAATCATTTTAAAATCACAACCGAAGCATGTCATTATCCAAAACAACTCTTGACAGCCTGTTACGTCTTATTACTTAAAGCAGCAGTGCATGATAGCAGTGAAATGTTTGACCTAACCTTTTTTATATTATTTTTGATTGCTATCTATCTTTTGAATAGTAAGATAAAAACTGGCACTGAGCAATGAGGGTGGCTGAATGCACAGAACTTTATTAAGGTGCAATAAGAAAAATCAGACAAAACAGATTACAGCTTACAAAGTACAATGGCAGTACAAATATCTCCAGTGAATGTGAACAAAAGCTGAAGGACTGCCGGTGATTTGACTGGTTTAGCCGAATGTTTTCTCAAGAGTCTTGGATCAAGGAATAACCCTTATAAAGTGTATAATTTAAAGGTGCAGTGCATGATTAAAAACGCATAGCATACTCCGAGACAGAGTAGGTACCAACTTACTCAAACAACAGTCTGATCCAAACATGAACTTGCTGATACCCTCAAATTAGCAATTCCATTAATAAAATGTAAAAACCAGAACTTTTTACAATCGAGTCCTGAACTAAGTGCCACCATCCAAGTCACATGATATACTGCTCCACTTAATATGATGGCCTGCCAGTTTGACATCTGGCTGTCTTGCTTGAAAAGCCCTGATGACCCTGAGAAGCAGGTATATGGAAAAGAAAAAAGAGAGACACACAGTAATGACAGTGAAAAAAAATATTTTATTTCTTTTTCTCAACATCTCAAAATCTCTCATCAGTGGCATCAGTTCAATTCTTTCATTAAGTCCTGGTAAATAATGCCCACTGGGTAGTAGTGGTATAAATTTCATTGGTTAATTGTAAAGTCTTTACAATTCATAAAATGGCATGAAAAACAGATATATAGTTACAGTTCATAAAATCATGTGCCATGACAAAATCTCAAACAGCAAAGACAATATAAATACTAAACCATTGACAGTACAAATAAATGTCAATTGTTGAGAGGTTGTGAGACAGATGAAATAGTTAATGAATGTAACAGAACAAACTATACAGAATTAAAGCATACAGAAATGTAAATAACTGACAAAATAAAAGGTTTAATTCAAATAGACTCTTGACAGGAGGAAAGTATTGAAACATTGTATGAGCAACATAAACTACTGTAAGGAAGATCAGCAAAATAGATTACTCAACCCTAAAAGAAGTACAGTATTCACCAGGCATTCACCAGCAGCAATAAAGCCTTATCTATCTTTATTATAGGTCATATAACAGTAGTATCAATCATTTTCATGTTGTATTGTTTTATTATGCTAATTTGGAGGAAGTATTTTGCAAGTCTCTCTACAGTGTAGCCATCTTTAGTGTAAATAAAAATTTCTGCTATTGTATTCCTGTCAATAATGTTCCTGCCCACCGAGTTGAACCATTCACATTGCCTCACGTTTAAGGGTCAGAGTATTCAAGTCCTCTCCCTGCTGCCTCAGCTTTACCTTTTCTAAGCCACAAGATTTAAGTTTGTGGTTCTCAGGTTCAGGTTAAAACTTACATGTAGGGACAGGGCATTATCATCATTCCTTTGGATCGATCTAATGTGCTCACCTATGCATAATTTAAAGGTACAGTTAGTTTTACCATATAAAAAGCCCCACATAGACAGACAGTGAGATAAGCAATATGACGAGATTCACAATAATTAAATGTGTAATCTCAAATGTCCTCCTTGGCATTGACACTAGTAAAATGGCTGGTCTTCTCCATCACCAGGCAGTACTTACATCTGCCACAGGCTGAGTTGCCATTTGGCAAACTTGGCAACCAGGTGTCTTGTCTGCTCTCAGAACTAGATTGTAAACTATGTGTCAAGATGTCTGCCACATTGGAGACACATTTGTAGGTGAACCTGGGAGGGTTAGGATAGTAGTTACGCAGGACAGGGTCTGTGCGAATGATACCCCAATTCTTGGCCACATATATCCCTAATGGCAGCCACCTGTGTACCACAGGTAGTAACCAGACTTAGTGGTTGATCCCCAGTAGCCCTAGTGGTCTTACCCACTAACAGACTTTCATGGCTGATACACTCCACCTGTTCTTCTGCCCATTCCAGAATGTACAGCCTATAGCCCCTCTGCTGAAATCTACCCCTCATCAGCCTACTTTGCTCACAGAAATCACTTCCATCACTACAGTTATAGTTAATTCTCAGATACATGTGACTTTAGTATGTTCCTTATCATACACTGTGGGTGGCAGCTAGAGGCATGCAGAATGGTATTCTTGTCTGCAGTTTTGTGGTACAAATTGTGCTTAACTGTACCATCCTTTTTCTTGGCAATGTTTAGGTCCAGGAAGTTCACCTCATTCTAGCCTGTCTTTTGTGCCCGAACAGGAGTCTGATTCAATCATGGTGTTTAATAACTGCCTGCTGGAGATACAGTACTGGATGAGTACTAGTTGGCTTTGGTTGAACTGGAGTAAAACAGAGGTATTGGTGGTGGACCCTGGTTTTAGGATGACAGGGCATTGGGGGGACCCTGCTTATGGCCTCGGGCCAGGTACATAACCTGGGCATGGTATTTGATGAGGGTCTGACCCTGAGGATGCAGGTGTTGGCTGTAGTCAAGTCTTCCTTTTTCCATCTAAGGAATATAGCCCGGGTGAAGCACCTGGTCCCGCCTGAAAATCTTCCTACTTTGGTCCACACCTTTGTCACCAGTAGTTTTGATTACTGCAATGCCCTTTATCTAGGGCTACCAGGAGTGGATATCTGCTGATTGCAGCTAGTGCAGAACGCGACAGCCAGGTTGTTGACTGGAACCTCTAGATCCAGTCATATAACACTTGTGCTGCGTGAACTGCACTGGCTGCCTCTGGATCACCTTCAAGATCACATTGCTGACCTATCAGGCCCTACACGAGTTGGGACCTCACTACCTGAAAGAGCTCTTGTTTTCTTACTGTCCCTCACGCTCACTCCGATCCTCTGATGAGGGATTGCTAGAGATTCCCAGGGTATCCCTGAAAACATCTGGAGGAAGATCTTTTGCCTTTATGGCACCTACCCTGTGGAATTCTCTACCTCACCAGACACGAGATAGCCTTACCGTGGAAGGATTTAAAAAATCCTTAAAAACATATATATTAACCAGGCATTTTCAGAGACTTACTGAGTAGCTGTTATTGTTTTTGGCATCAGTTTTATTGATTTTAAATACATTGTTATTGTATGGA
This sequence comes from Neoceratodus forsteri, assembly GCA_016271365.2. Taxonomy (NCBI): domain Eukaryota; kingdom Metazoa; phylum Chordata; order Ceratodontiformes; family Ceratodontidae; genus Neoceratodus; species Neoceratodus forsteri. The sequence continues at coordinate 609,307,236 of CM057450.1, read as the reverse complement.
GTATTGTAAAGGCACCCTGAGCTCAGGAAGGGTGCCTTGTATAAATACATTTTTACTTACTTTCTTTACTTACTAACTGGCATAAGTATCAAACTTGGGTTAGATCTTTCCAAAAATTTCACAAATGCATCCAGCTCATATATGCTACCCCACCAAATCAATACAACATCATCTATATACTGCCTCCAGAGGTCTATCCCATGATAGTAAGGGTTAGCCTTGGGGCTAAGTTTGCTACTCATGCCAGTCAGTGAGGTGAATTTCTTGAACCTAAGCAGAGAGGGCTATTGGTAACTAGTGTCCAAATCCTCCCAGGTTCACCTACAAACGTGTCTCCAATGTGGCAGACATCTTGACACATAGTTAACAATCTAGTGCCAATAGCAGACAAGACACCTGGTTGCCAAGTTTGTCAAATGGCAACTCAACCTGTGGCAGATGTAAGTACTGCTCGGTGATGGAGAAGACCAGACATTTTACTAGTGCCAATGCCAGAGAAGACATTTGAGATCAGACATTTCATTTGTGATTCCCTTCATATTGTCTATCTTGCTGTATTGCTCTGTGGGGCTTTCTATGTGGGTAAAACTAACCTTACCTTTAAATTATGCATAGGTGAGCACATTAGAGCAATTAAAAGGAATGCTGTTAACAGTGTCCTATCCCTACATGTAAATTCCCAGCCTGATCCTGAGAACCACAGATTTAAATTCTGTGGCCTAGGAAAGGCAAAGCTGGGACAGCGGAAGGGAACTTGAATGCTCTGATCCTTCAACATGAGGCAATGTGGATGGTTCAACTCTGTCGGCTTATTTGCCAGGACTTAATGAAATAATTTAACTGATGCTACTGATAAGATAGACCTGATTTTGAGATGTTGAGAAAAGGAAAAAAACAAGTAGTTTTTTTCCTGACGTTAATTTGTGTCTCTCTTTTTCTTTTCCAGATACCTGCTTCTTGGGGTCACCAGGGCTTTCCAAGTGAGATGTCAAACTGGCAGGCCATCATGCTAAGTGCAGCAGTATGTCATGTGACTTAAATGGTGGCTCTTAGTTCAGGACTGGATTGTAAAAAGTTCTGTTTTTTACATTTTATTGCTGAAATTGTTAAATTGGGGGTATCAGCAGGTTCAAGTTTGTATCAGACTGTTGTTTGACTAAGTATCATTAGGTCCTCCAAACTAACCTTGCTGGACTCTATGTTCATACCTGTTGACTCTGCCTACCCCTTTGCGCTCAAAGGATCAAGCCTTCCTGACTTTTCCAAAAAGTTCCTCCAAAATGGGTGAGCAAGTGTTTGCTCACTTTGTCCATAGAGCCTGGAACTCTCTACCCTTTCATCTTAGGGTCTGCCAATCTCACCTTGCCTTCAAAAGAGAACTTTTCTACTACCGCAGCTCTTGCACCTGACACTTCTCTATGTTCTCCCCTTTTCATGCTAATTCTCTAGTGCTGCATATCTTCTTCTTGCTGCTGTCTGTTTTACTCCATACTCCTTCACCTTTCTTAGGCTTGGTTATGCTAGTTTTCTGTTTGCTTGCACATACCTGATGAACTGCCCCTCTGATGGATGGTTCATGATTACTGTTCACTGTGATCTATTTGTTGTACGACTGACAATTTGTTTCAAATACTTTTTGTTATCACCTGTTTCTTTGATTATACCACATTGTCTGTATTTCGGTTTTGCACCATACTACTGCCTATTGATTGCAGCTGACTAGATACCTTGCACCTTTGCACTTTGTGCTGACTGTATTATTTTGACTGTACTTTTGTTTTACTTGTTAGGAACATACGTACGAACATACGAAACTTGCCAGCAGATAAAGGCCTAGAGGTCTATCAAGTCTGCTCGAATGTGCAGCTAGCACCCCTTATTCTGCAGCTGCCCCTCCCTTCCACCCTTCCTCTTCATTAACCCTCCCCCTTGTCCTGTCCCATCCTCGTTTGAAGCAGTCCACTGTTCTACTGCATACCACTTCAGGAGTAATGCATTCCACCCAGCCACCACCCTCTCTGTAAAAAGTGTCTCCTCATCTCCCTCCTGAACCTTCCTCGCCCAGTCTCATATCATGGCCCCTGGTGTCCCTCCCTCCCTTACTTTGAACAGCCCTCTGTACTTGTCTTGTTTATTCCTTTCATGTATTTAAAGGTTTCAATCATGTCACCCTGTCTCTCTCTCCTCCAGTGAGTACATGTTCAGCTCCTTCAGCCTCCTCTCGTATGATAAGTCCCCCAGCCCCTTGATCATTTTTTTTAGCTCGCGCACCCCCTCCAGTAACAATGTCCCTCTTCAGATCACGGACGCCAGTACTACGCAGTACTCAGGTGTGGACTAACTAATGGCCTATACAGTGGCAGAATCACCTCCTCCCTCCTCGAGGATATCCCCTTGCATACAACCCAGCATTTGTTGCCTTGCAGCTACCTTCCTACATTGTGCCGAGTTGTTCATTGACACTGTAATGAGCACACCCAGATCCTTCTCTCCTCTGTCTGGGCTAGCTGCACTCCCCCTAGCTGGTAACTCCTCCTTGGGTTCTTCATCCCAAAATGCAGCACCTTGCACTTTTGGCATTAAAGCCCAGTTGCCAGGTGTCTGACCAGGTTTCAAGCTTTGCCAGATCATCCTGCAACCCCTGCCATCCCCCTAGGTCATCCACCACCGCGCCTACCTTGGTATCATCAGTAAACAGATTGATCTTGCTCTTCATGTCCCATGATATGTCTGCAATGAATATCCCAAACAACACTGGTCCCAACACCGATCCCTGTGGAACACCACTCGTCACTGCCCTTGGTTGTGAGAGCTCCCCACCCACCACCATCCTCTGTTGCCTTCCCTGCAGCCAGTTTCCTACCTATCTCACCAGCTTTGCACCTGCCCCTGTGCCTACTAACTTCCTTCCCAGCCTTCCATGTGGCACTGAGTCAAATGCCTTACTGAAGTCCAGATACAGGACATCCACTGCATGGCCCCTGTCCAGTTGCCTAGTTACCCAGTCATAGAACTCGACCAGTTTGGTTTGGCAGGATCTGCCATGTATGAAGCCATGCTGTCTGCTGTCCTGTAGTCCTTTGGCCTCTAGGAGGGCCACCAGCCTCTCCTTCAGGATGGTCTCCATAAGCTTACCCACGATGGATGTGAGGCTCAGTGGCCTGTAGTTTCCCAGTTCATCCTTGGGGCCACTCTTGTGGAGGGGCACCACATGAGCCATCCTCCAGTCCTGAGTTACACACCCCAAATGTAGCGAGTCATTAAATAGGTCTGCCAAAGGTCCTGCAAAGACCTCTGCCAGCTCCTTCAGTACCCTGGGGTGGATGCCATCTGGGCCTGGCGCCTTGTCTACCCTCAGTGCCTTCAAACCCTCTCGAACTCTGCTCTCCACGAATTCCTCATCTGTCACCACTTCCCACCCTGCTTCTGCCATTTCTCCCACCTTGGGTGTCACCCCCCTCTTCTCTTTAGTAAATACTGAGCAGAAGTACTCATTTAGTGCTTCCGCCTTATCGCACCCTGCTTCCACCCAACCCCCCTCCTTCCTAATCCTTACTATGTGGTCCTTACAGCTCCTTTTCTCCCTGATGTACTTAAAGAAGTCCTTCTCCCCCTTCTTAATGCCTTGTGCCAGCCTGAGTTCCGTAGATGCTTTGGCTCCCCTTACTGCCCTTGTCACTTCCTTCGATTCTGTCAAGTACTCCTCCCTGTCCTCCCCCCTCCCTGTTTTCTTGTACTTCCTAAAGGCAGCTCTTTTCCTCCTTACCTTTTCCATGACCTCCTTGCTCAACCAGATCGGTTTCTTAGCCCTAGCCTTCTTGCTCTGGGCTTTGCAGCAGGTTTTGGTTGCCTCCACTATCCCCAGCTTATGAGCTCCCACCTCTGATTAGTGTCCATACTAGATTGAATTCTGGCCAGGTACCCTTTTACCACTTCCCCATCCTCCCAAAGTCAGCCCTCCTGAAGTCCAGCACTGTGTGCCAGATTCCACTCCTTCCTTGCCCATACCCAGTGTGAGCCATACTGAGGGTGGTCACTCTCGACAGCGTTCCTCCACTATAAGTTCTCTCTCACAAAGTCCCCATTTGCCAGCACAAGGTCAAGGTATTCCCTAACCTGGTTGGTTCACTGACCATTTGCAGCAGAAAGCTGTCCTGGAAGGCATCCAGCAGTACCTGCTCCCTTCTGTTCCTGGTTGTTGGGTGCTCCAGTCCACTCTGGCATGTTGAAGTCCCCACAATCACCACACTACCTTTCCATGAGTCCTCCTGATCTGTCCCACTAGTTCCCTGTCTAACTCCTCTGTCTGAGACGGTGGCCTGTACACCACTCCCATTCTAAGAATCCTATTCTTGGAATCCTGGATTTGCATCCAAAGTGACTCCATACTACCCTCCTCCCCTTCTTCCCTTACACACTTCAGTCCTTCCTTCACATATAGTGCCACCCCTCCTTTCCCAATCACCCTGTCCCTACGAAATAACCTGTACCCTGGTACAGCCAGGTCCCAGTCATTGTATTGGGTGGCCCATGTTTCCGTGTTGGCTGCAATGTCCACCTCTCCCTCTGCCATGAGAACCTGTAACTCTGCAGTTTTCCTCCCAAGGCTCCTAGCATTAAGGGTAACCACCTTCCACCCCCCCCATCCTGCCCTCCTTTCCTAGCATCACCAACAGTACTTGCTATTTGTCCTTTGTCACTGTTATGGGGGGTAAGCTCATATGATTTCCCAACCTGTGGTCTGTGCATATCTCTTCCCCAACTGCCACCCCCCCCACTCCTAGTTTAAATTCCCAACTTCCTCTATGTACTCCTCCATCCTCTGTTTCAACACTTTCTTTCCCTCCTCACTCAAGTGTAGTCTGTCCTTGGCATAGAGACTACTGTCCTCCCAGGTCCCTCCCCACCCCCCAACTGCCCATACCCTTTAGCACAACACCAGGTTCTTAGCCATCCGTTAAATTCCTCTATTCTCAGCTTCCTTGTTGTGCTTGCCTTTGGCACCGGAAGTATCTCTGAAAAGTTACTGATCTTCCTGCCCCCTCACATAATTGTGCTAGTTCCTCAAACCTCCTCTGGACTGTATCTACTGTCTTGTCAGCCAGGTCGTTTGTCCCAAGATGTATAATTAAATGAGGCTTGTCCTACCCCTTCTAGCATATTTCAGAACAGACTGTCCCACCCTTTCCGCTGTCATTCCTGGCATGGCCTCCACCCAAATGCGACTATGCCTCTCCCCTTGCTACCCACCCAACTCCTCTTAGTATTGAGTCCCCCAGCACTAAGATTCCACCCCTCTTACTCCCTGCTTGCTTCCATTCATCTCCCTCTCTCATTTCCAGCTCCTCTTCTTCCTCCTGCACATTATTTCCCCCTTTTACCCCTGTTGCAATTCTCCCAGCAGAACTTCCCCCCGCTCCAGTTTGGTCCAGGCATTTATCAATTACTCCTCTAATTTCATCATTTCCCTCCTCCACCTTCTTCCTCTCTAGCAGTGCACAACTATTTTCTGAAGGCCCTTCATAAATGCCCGCTCCCTCTCTCTTCATAGTAACCTGTTCTCTCCTTTCCACTCCATGACTTTTGTCACTTCTTTGCCTCTCCTCACAAGTCCCTATCTCCTCTTCCATTTGTCTTTTGTCTCCTGACCTGGTTTCCCCGGCAATTGTTCTTCCTGGCCTGGGCCCCTTTGTCTCTGCTTCCCTTCTTCTGACCCTCTCCTCACCACTGTTGGCTTAAATCGCCCTCCCTCATCTCCCCTTCTTCCTCCCTCCAGTATTGGGCTAAACCCACCCCAATCTGCCTTGCCTGTCTTAGTTCCTCCTGCAGACCCTCAATCTCCTTTCTAAGTTTTTCTATGTGGTTTGCACTAAACATCCTCCACACTCCAGGCAATTTTTAGAAAGATTGGTGCACATGATTGTTGCAGCCTACCACCCTTCAAATGCTGTTGTTGCCCACCAATGGACCCCCACCCTTCCAGATGCAGGATACCAAACACTCCCCCAAGTCTCCCACCTCCCTCCTCTATCAGTGCAAAAATTTTCTTTATTTCCCTTACCTCCTTTGTTGCACATGTTTAGATATATTGAGCAACTGCTTTTTATATTCCTATCCTTCCTATCCACACTCAAAAACAGGTTTTAAATTTGTTATTACCTGCTATTGTAGTTTCCTGGGTTGTGCATGAAAATAGATATATTTTTGTCTAGTGCACTTACCTGGTAAACAAAAGCTAAATAAATACACAATAAATAGGCCGGTACCTATGCTATTTCAGAGTATGCTATGCGTTTTTAATCATGCACTGCACTTCTAAATTTAGCACTTTATAAGGTTATCACTTTCTTGATCCTGAACTCTTAAGAAAACATTCAGTGAAACCAGTCAAGTCACTGGTGGTCCTTCCAGCTTTTGTTCACATTCACCGGAGATATTTGTACAGCCATTGTACTTAGTAAGCTGTAAGCTGTTATGTCTGATTTTTTTATAGCACCTTAATAAAATTTGTGCGTTCAGCTATACTCATTGCCGTTTTTTTTGTTTCTGGGTTTGGTATTTACCTGTCACGAGCATCTATGTGGAGCCTCAACTTTGTTTGCTTGACTTGTAGGGTACCATTTTTCCCATATTTTGAGTCTGCTTCACCACTTTTTTTTTTAATGGTTGGAATAATAAAAGGAACACTCGGACTAGGTTGTCATCGGTATTTTCTGTTGTTTTTGAACACGCATTGTTTAACATCACTTTTCTTGTGACTACAGTAAATGTGCATGCAGCAGGCACTGCTCCCTGACCTTTTGGGATGATTAGTGTACAAAACCAGCTGAGAATGCCAATGAAAACCTGCTTTGAACCATATTAAAAGGAGCACTCCGTTTATTATTCCAAATGTGAAAAAAATGCTTAAGTACACTCAAAATGGGGACAGAGGGTACAATACAAGTCAGGAGATAAGGGGCAATCTAAAATAGAATGAAAAAGTATAGGTCAGAATTTTCACTGCTATCATGTACTGCTGCATGAAACCAATAGACCAAAATTCTGAATTATGACTTTTTAATTATATTTGGCATTTGAAAACAAACTACATTATAAGACAATACAGCATTGAGCTGCAAATCTGAAGACCTGGGTTTGAATCCCATCAGCCCCCACTTGCACACTGTGTGATCCCGAGCAAGTCACTTAACTGGGAGCACAGCAATTCGCTCCCCAACAACTCGCTCCCGACAGTACACTACATCGTCAATTCGCTTCTAAGACATTCCGCCCTGTAAATATTCGCTCCCATCACCAACGTGGAATTGTACAGCAATTGTAATATGTTTTTAAATTGTTGTCTTACCTTAACATGGTTTGAAGGAAATGTTCTGGTGCACTACTGGAGAGGAAGTCAGGTAGTGAGAAACCAGAAAGTCAGGTAGTCTGGTTAGCAGCAAGTGATGTGTGAGGATTTATTCTGGTGTTGCGGGATGCATTGTATGGTGAGTTAAAAACACAAATATTTAATGATTAAAAAGTTAAAATGTGTGGTGTAAGGCACTAATATTCAAAGCTGTGTGCCACACTGTGCAAAAGCTCCTCTGTAGTGTGTTCAGTGCACTTTTCTGAGATACATGGTAGACGTTCAACATTGTCACGGTACACTCTTTGTGACACAGGAGGGGCATTTGCAGCAATTAATTGCTCCACCTCAGAGTCCCTTTTTTTCTGGACATCAAGGAGGCCATCAATAAATTTCCACAGTGTGGGATGAGCCATGCAGTGTACGCTTTGCATCCCATGGTGGAAGGCCTCCACAACATTGTTTGTTTTCGCTCTGCCATCTGTCACACTCTGTGAATGGTTCTATAATTCGATGTCATAATGGGGCTTTCTACGACCTGTACCTCTTCTGTTTGACTTCTCTACCCACACATCCTCAAATTAGTCAATGACAGGTTCAAGTTCTTGAGGAAACATATTAAAGAGACTCACCAAGCTAAATATATTTCACTGAGCACCACACAGTTCAGTGCCTTGCCTCCCAGACATGCTTTTTACGTATAGTTGCCCTGAAAATATGTGCTTTTTTTTTTTTTATGTATCACTTTCGTTAAATCTTCTTTATCAGGCAGGCACTTCCGGTCTAAAATACACCCGCCCACGCTCAGCAAATGTATGGCGTGATGACAGGGGAACACAGGCACACTACATTATAATGTATGGAGGACACCTTCAGTTTGTTTTAATATATATAATGGCTGCTTAGAAATGAAGCGTGTGCACTGGTCGAGTAACAAGGGCCTTGTTGAGTGGCCAGTGCTCGCTCAATTATAGCGGCCATTATAATATTAAAAACTATCATAAAGGTGTCCTCCATGCTGATAACATGTAATCGTCCCCTACTCTCTGTCATCCGTCATAAATTGCTGATCGCAGCATAAGGGTGGATCTAGACCGGGAAGTGCCAGTGCTTAAAGATTTTACGGTAATGATATAAAAAACGAGCACATATTTTCAGGACAGCTATACATTAGAAGCATGTCTGGGAGGCAAGGCACTGAACTGCATGGTGCATGTGGCTAACTTGGTAAGGCTCTTCAAGTGTGTCATCAGTTATTTCATCAAAACGTGCAATAACCTGATCTGGTGGATAGAAGGCAAGTGAGAGGAGATATTTGCTTAAGTGCAGATTTGGGGTCTTGTGAATATTAACAGCCAGTCCTTCCATTTGAATCTTGCGGTATACACATTGTGTGAAGTGGAAAAAGCAGCAAACTTGTTTTGCATTGGGGAAAACTGATCTGAAAGCATTAATGGTGGCCCTTTCAAAGTCTGTCATAACTATATCGGGGCACAGGTTGGGGTTCAGTTTCTTTAGAGCATTTAGCATTCTCTCATAGCACTCCCATCTCTTTGCAGGCCAAAGTATATAAATTACAAGTTGAACATTACCAGACCTCTCTCCCATAATTGCATACATTTAGTGCAGTTGTAATCCTTCTGGAAGCGTATGTAGAATGTGATATTGGGAGAGGGCCCACCACTTTGGCAACTTTATAGTGAACAATACACATTCTGGTTGGATGATGGCAAGATTGGTGATTGGCGATTACTGTAAGGGCAATGCTTTACTATGCTCGTCCTAACCTCAAACCTCAAACACAGAAAAATAAACAGATTTGCATTTCTTTTAACGTTGGGTGATGGAAACATAAAATGATGAAACTGGCTGGTACTTTTTTGGCAGTGTGTTGCATAGGAGCAAGTTTGCATGGGCGCATATTGTCAGGCACAAATTGTTGGGGAGTGAGATGTCGAGAGTGTATTGTCATGTCCTTGTGCTCCCAAGTTGCACTTGGAAACAAGCTCTGGCTCAGTGTGTCTTTCCTGGTTAAACAATTTCCCCTTTCCCTTTCCAGTAGAGCATATCATTATTTTCAAACTGGTGATCTAATAAGTTACCATTAGTGTCAATAAAATGTGTATTTTTCATAACAGTAAAAATTGTACTACCAAAAATATAATTTCACTAAACATACATTCTATGGATCGCCAGATTGTATCCTATCTCATCTGTTTACCATTCCACAGTCTTCGTCTCACTTACAAACTGCCCATGTGGTTCCTGGGCTTCTGGAGGCAGCAGGGCTAGATACACTGGGGTCTCTGCCCCCTCTTCAGGACTTTTAGGGGCCTTGGGACCTGCCATGTCAGTGCAGACCCAGCCAGGACAACACGCATTCAGCAGAATTTTGTCAGCTGGCCTCTGCTGAGACAGCAGCCTGGCATGGATTTGGGACATCACAGTTACCCCAATTTCCGTAACTCCGTAGGCAGTGTTGGGCCACCCTTTAGCTTGGTGATCCCCAATCTTGGCATCCTGCACAAACTTGTTCATCAAGTCCACCAGCTGTTCTTCTGTGATGGTAGTACTGTGGAACTGGGCCTGAAGCTCAGGGCTGCACTGATTCAGGGAGCTAAGGCTGACAGAAGTTGAGATATTGACCACTCTGCCATGAGGCTTCATAATAGGAAGAAGAAGTCTAGAGACTTCCAGTGTTCCAAAGAAGTTAGTCTTCATTGTTACTTCAGCCTGCAGTCCAAATGGTTCAGTGGCATTTACTGAGGAGGAATGACAAAAATATATTTAGGCAAACAGACGTTACATTACAGACTGAAGTTACATATTTAAATATTCTTATTACTCTCCTATTCCTCTTCTGTACACTGCTGACTCCTCCCTCTGTTTATCTGCCACATTGCTGGAACCACTTCTCAGCTACAAGAAGAATGTCAAAAGACCTCTTGAGACTGGCATCAAATTCTACTTATGATCCAGTCACTAAAGGGTGGGACTTTACAAGACCTCTCAGTAACAAATAATTAAATATTTCACAGTTTGTATGCTGCCACCTTAGCTAGGCTTGCAGGCCATTAAGGAGGGCAGATATTGGCTGACATTTGAACCACCCCCTCCATCTCTCCCATGGTTTTCAGCCACAAAAGAGACAAAGTACTTGACAGCATTCATTCTCCTCTAGCTTGCCTGCATCCTGCAGGCCTTTAATTACAGTGACTCAGCACTGGTTCTCCCACCTTCTCCCTCTCACATGCTTGTATGGGACTTTAAAGAGAGTTGGAAACAGATGGCATGTGTATCCCCCATTGTTACTCACACCTGTTATTGTAGAATAGGCAGCATAATCACAGGGGAAGCAGACAAGGCCTCTGGATGGTATATATGCATATTTTTGAACAGCAGAGCATTCACAGTGTACTTACTTTTACAGTTTTTCCTTCCTATGTATGTTTGTTTTTATCATAAAATTCTTCATTAAGTATTGAACATTTACATTCCACCTTTAATTGGTGTGGCCAACATGGGTCCACAATCATTTATTACCACAGATAACCACCTTTAACTTTTAATACCCCCCCCCCCAGGGTGCCTTCCCACTCTTCAGTAATCAAACCAGCTTACCAAATGGGAACTCTGGGTTGTTACACTGTCAATGAAACCCCCCTTTCGCCTACTTCTCCAAGAAGGTTCCAGCAGGTGATGTCCATGCTCGTTCAGTCAGAGAAGTTCACTACTTCATCTTGATGGAAGAGGGATGCCTGGATATCGTAGCAGTCACAGAAACACGGTACACAGAGAACCATGACTGGGAGGTTAACATACCAGGGTACACAACCTACAGGAAAGACAGGGAAGGGAGAAGAGGGGGCGGAGTAGCTCTCTATGTAAGGGAAGAGATAAAAACAACTGAACAAAAGAGCACTGTGGGTCACCTTAGAGACTGGAAATGGCGCTGCAATCCGCACAGGGGTTGTATACAGACCCCCATGTCAGGGGGAGGAAATGGACAAGGATATGATAGAAGGCATCCTTAGGATGACAGAGAAAGGGGAGATACTGTGATGGGGGCCCTTAATATGCCAGATGTTAACTGGAGCACTTTTGCTGCAGCCACATCCAAAAGCAGGGCCGTTCTCGATGCCCTTCAGGTGGCATGCCTCAGACAGCTAGCTTTGGAACCAACTCATGAGGGAGCTATCTTAGACCTCGTACTCTCAAATGGGGACAGTGAGAGGATCTGAGATCTAGAAGTGGGTAGCCATCTGGGAACAAGTGACCACCAAACAGTGTGGTTCATGACAAACTCAGCTACAGAGTCAAGCCATACAAAAGTGAGGGTTCTGGACTTCAGGAGGGCTGACTTTGGCAAGATGGGAGAGTGCCTTAGAAAAGCACTAGCAAACAGGCTAGAAGGAGGGATGGAGCAACAATGGGGAAACATCAAAACTGCCATCACAGAGGCAACAAGCCTTTGTGTGAAGCAAATAAGCAAATCAAAATGAAAGAAAAAGCCATTATGGTTCTCAAAAGAGGTGGCAGTGAAGGTTAGCGGAAAAATATAGCATTTAGGAAGCATAAGGAAACACAGAAGGAGCAGGACAGAGAACTGTACCAGTTAAGGCAGAAGGAAGCAGGGAGGGTAGTCAGAATAGCAAAGGCCCAAACTGAGGAAAAGATAGCCAACTCGGTTAAGAAGGGGGATAAAACCTTTTATAGGTATATCAAGGAGTGTAGAAAGACAAAGGGAGGGATATTGAGGCTGAATAGAATGGACGGTGGATGGGCAGAGAGGGACAGTGAAAAAGCAGGGATACTGAACAAATATTTCTGCTCAGTATTCACAAAAGAGGAGGAGGGGAAGGTGCCTAATCCAATTAACAGAAGCACTCTGGATGTGGGGGGGTCGATCCCAGTCCTTTCACAGAAGAAAGGGTACTGAAAGAACTCCTAAAACTGAAGGTGGACAAAGCAATGTGACCTGATGGAATTCACCCCAGAATTCTAAAAGAATTAAGGAGAGAACTAGTGACACCACTGACTACTCTTTTTAACAAATCATGGGAGGATGGTGTGGCACCTGAGGACTGGAGAAAGGTGGATTTGATTCCCCTTCACGAAAGTGGGAGCAAGACAGAGGCAGGAAACTACAGACCTGTCAGTTTGATCTCTGTGGTAGGGAAAGTGATGGAATCACTTCTGAAGGAAAAATTGTTGAGTACCTAGGAGGCCAGTGGGGCTGGGACCCGAGGCAGCATGGGTTCTGGCGGGAAGGTCATGTCAGACAGATCTAATTGATTTCTTTGACTGGGTGACCAAAGTAGTAGACCAGGGAAGGGCTGTGGACATGGCCTACCTAGACTTTAGCAGACATTTGACACAGTCCCACACAAAAGATTAATAGTCAAATTAACCAGCCTGGGAGTGAGTCCTAGGGTGGTAGCCTGGCTAAAACATTGGCTGGACAACAGGACACACAAGGTAATTGTAAATGGAGTCCACTCTGAAGAAAGAGGGGTTACTAGTGGGGTACCGCAGGGTTCAGTACTGGGCCCAGTCCTTTTTAATGTCTTTATAAGTGACATTGCAGAGGGACTGGAAGGAAAAGTATGCCTCTTTGCAGATGACACAAAGATCTTCAACAGGGTTGATACACAAGGAGGCGTGGAAAGGATGAGAAGGGACTTGGCAAGGTTGGAGGAATGGTCAGAAGTATGGCAGCTTGGATTCAGTGCAAAGAAGTGCAACATAATGCACCTGGGAAACAAAAACCCAGAGGAAGGTTACACAATGGGGGGAGGTAGTAACAACAACAAAAATGGAAAGGAACCTGAGGGTAATCATATCAGATGACCTTAAGGTTGGCAAGCAATGTGAGAAGGCGGTAGGGAGGGCTGGGGGGACACTGGGATGTATAGGGAGAGGCATCACCAGCAGAAAACAGGAAGTTGTTATCCCCTTGTACAGACAGTCGGTGAGACCCCATCTGAGTACTGCATCCAGTTCTGGAGACCTCATCTCCGCCAAGGACATAGGATGGAAGCAGTCAGAGGAGGACAACTAAAATGGTGCAGGGTCTGCAAGAAGCCATGAGAAGAGACTAAAGGAGCTTAATATGTTTACCCTTGAGGAAAGGAGGGAGAGGGGCGACGTGATAGAAACTTTTAAGTACCTCAGTGGAATCAACAAAGTCCAAGAGGGTAGCATCTTTCAGAAAAAGAGATGTGCAAGAACAAGGGGACACAATTTGAAGATAGAGGGGGGATGGCTCGTTGGCAATGTGAGGAAGTATTTTTTCACAGAGAGGGTGGTGGACGCATGGGACAGCCTTCCTGTGACTGTGGGGTCTAAAACTGTGGAAGAGTTCAAGACTGCATGGGACAGACATAAGACAATTTTTGTGGGGGGGTAGGAAGAAATAGGCTGTTGGTTAAATAGGATCTTCAGCTTATCCTGTAGGTAGGGAAATGGGTAGACTAGGTGGGCCAAGCGGTCCTTATCTGCTGTCAAAGTCTATGTTTCTATGTACAGGAACTGTAGAGAGGCAGCCCCACAGGGACCTACAAAATAGATCTTCATTTCATAGGTGGTGGGTTCTGCAGCTCAAGGACCAGAACAAAACAAAGGTGCAAGGGCAGGTATCCTAACCATTTTTCTCTGTACTCTGCATCCTTGCCTATCACTTTATGCAAGAGACACTCAAACACTGCAAGCAGGGAGAGGGCCATATGCATTTGACAAGCGCTGGTAGAAAGGGTTGTCTGCAAAGTGAAAGAATGAGTCTCTTAATCTCCATAACAGCCACCATGAGTCACTGTATTTGCCACTGTATGAAACCCTGCAGCTGTATGGCCACTCCTAGGACAAGTAATGTGGGAGAGTCCTACCCAACCCCCTGGAACAATGAAAAATTACCCTCAAGAATGCTATAATTACTGTAAATCCTCACAGGATATGGACCAAATATGCCTCCTGCTACTGACACCTCAAACACCGGGACCCCCAATCGAACATCACCTGGGGTGTGCTGTACCATCTGTACAATACTGTTAATTGTATTAATCGCCCTCTGGTGTCCACATACGCCAACTGTACACAACCATTCCTGGACTCATCCGATAGCTTTCCCAATGCATTTTATATTTTACCAAAGGCGGTTGCCCATCATCCCTAAGAGTCCGATATATATATGTCCAGCTCTCAATTCAAGAAGTGGAGTCCTCCCAAACCTTGGACAACCACTGCCAATCCCTGGGGAGTGGTGGGGCTTTCTTGTAATCCTGAACTTCAGATCTAAGCTTGAGATATCTCCAAAAATCCATCTTGGGAATTTTAAACTTCTCCCGCAACTGCAGAAGGACATGTAACCCACCTACAAATGGGGGTTCCTGAAAAGTCTTCCTTGGGCTTGCCTAAATGCTCACTGCCAGGCTGGTGTCCTGTTTTTTAGCAGTTTAAACATTATTACCTGACAGCGCCGGTATAGCCTCTGTGTACTGTCTCTTTAAGAGCTGCCTTATCGCAGTTATAATTGATCTGGGAGGGGACTGAGTGTTTCTGTGCTCGAGCCCCAACTGGGCTGCCAGATAATCGCTCTGTTCTGCCATCGCTATTTGCGCAGAGGGAGCTCTGTTAGAAGATGTACTTATTTGCTGATTATCTATTAGAGTAGTAATGATACTGTAGCTTGTCTAACCTGCCTTCTTTGCAACATGGACAGTTTCGTTTATCACCACCATCTTGGTCCTGGACTGCCGAAATGGGCCAGTCAGTACTTTTGGGGACTTTAAAATGGAGCCTGTCCCCAGGGGTCTTTTCTGGGAGCAAAATTATGTAAAAATTGTAGTTTTGGAACTTTGGTGCCTAAATGGACCTGGAGGGGCAGTCCTTGTTGTGACTGACAGACAGATCAGCCAACCGAACCTTTTGGATCCTGGGGAAAGTCCCAGGCTGCTTGCAGCTACAGTCAGTCTGAGTTGGGAAGAAAAAGGGTGAACAGCTCGAGATACTCGAGCAACAGTCCTGTGTAGTTTTGCGTGGGAGAACTGTGAATGGGCTGAGTTTTGGCCTGCCTGCTGTACCTGAGAGGAAAATTGGAGTTTATTTGGACTGAATCTGACTTTGGAGAGCAAGATAAGCCACTGAGCTGTGACCAGGCTCCAAGCCTGAAGAAGACCGAAGATTTGCTGAATGCGATCAGCCTGTAAGGACCTCCAGCCATCTCTGAACTCCTGGTTTGGTGCAGAGACCCTGTAATTGCGATCGAAGAGCCATCTGCCTGATACAGTGGAATTTCTTTACATGTAAATGTGCTGTGCGTTGTTAGTGGGTTGTGATTTGGTTCCCCGCTGTGTGCTGAACTGTGTTCTGCTTGCTGGAGGCTGCATCCAGCTCCAACAGACTGAATCCGTATTTATTTCCATTTGGTCTGGGCCTTGCCACACTGGCCCAGCCAGATTACCCACTACACAGAGAAAGCCATCGACGAGAGACTTGCCTGGGGATCGGTCCCCTGCTCAACGCTTTGAACAGGAATGACGCCTCGGTGATTCGTGAGGGCCCTGCTTCCCCTTGCACTCCAGCTCAGCAACCTGCAGTCTCGACTTTGTCCTGCCTGTGTCCTGTTTTGGGTATCATGAGTAAACATCAGGGTAGCTCCCTGCAACAATAGCTAAATCTAAAGTGTTGTCATCTGATTGCCTTGTTGTCTTTTCTTTCATGAACTGAGCCCTCCGGCTCCAGATTACAAATAGTGTTTGTTGTGCATGTTGCTTTCTTCCATCACAGGGCCCCAACCAGCTGTGACGCCAGCCTACCCCGGGCAATGTTCCAGGCTAGCCCACCGTTTTCCTACCTGGGTACCCAGAGTGTGTGACTGTGTAGGGATTCTGAAGTGCATGCATGACTGTTTGATTGATTTAGCCTTTAAGCCAATCAACCTGATTACGCCCCCTCCTTGTTCAAGTCCCCTGAATAAATCAGATATAACTCTTTTTACATTTAACCTGACTGTGGTTCCAGTTTGTATTGAAAGCACCGTACTGCTGTTGTGTGCTGTGCCTAACCTTGTTTTACAGGGGGTCTCCAGGGTCGAATTGGTGGAACCAGCCCTGGTGGTAAGTGCAAACAGTGTGGGTACTTGCATGATGAATAAAGGCCATTGCAAAAGTGATTATTGTATATTGTTCAGGCCACTAGAAGGAAACGAGGGGGGTTACAGTGTCCCGGAAGGCTGTAACCAGGTTAGCTTGACCACTAACAACCCTGACCTCTGGGTGGAGGCACCGTTTCAATACCCAGGCCCCTTAACCTGCTACTAGCCAAGCAGGCAGGGGTAGTAGCCACTGGGATAGCACCACCTAGGGGTTACAGATATCAATACCAGGGCCTTGGCAGAAGAAGATCACCCAGAAACCGAATTCCCATCTCTTTCCAAGCTTTCCACCACACCATCTTATTATCCACTATAATCCCCAGGTTGTGCCACAGGTATACAAGGCAGCTGGGGGTCAGAGGTGGACTCTTCCTGCATGAGTTCACCCATCTGGGGGTAGTATGCTTCCAGATGTTACATGTAGCCCCTATTACTGACTGAGCCACAAGTGTCAGTATGAGCCACATACTTAACAAGGTACTCGGGCAGTGACAGCTGGCCACAGCCTGTTCTATCTTTACCCAGGGAGGAGATGGCAGCCACCCAGGCGTGAGCCAGTGATGGGCCCATTTCATCTGACGAGCTCGGCAGTACCCCTTAAACCAATGGAGATCAGTAAGACACTCTTAATGCAAAGGTTGAACCCAGTGATTGCTTGCTGCTGCTTATTACTAAAAGATTACTCCATATGACTAACTTGCTTATACTGGTCCTCGCTGCTGTTAGACCGAAGTTATATTTCAGCTGTACCTGCATTCTGAAAACAATAGTCATTTTTTCTGTGTTATACCTGTATATCTTAAATGCTTATCTTTATGTAACCACTACCTGCTGTAACAGCTATTGACATGTTATGACTCAATATACAATTTAGCAAACAAACAAACAAAAATAATAAAAGGGCGACCCATGCCTCAGGTTTTCCAATGTGCCCTGAGAGTAATCCTCCTCAGCTGAGGATGTTTCTCCTCCTATAAGAATTTCCCGATAAATTCTGTCAATAAAGGAAAACAACTTGTGTGGGCAAATGATTGAGGGCAAACATTCATATGGTCTCTATCTTACCTATTAATGTAAGGTTATTTTTAAGCCGTCTCTGACAGTCCACCACCAGTTCCTCAATCAGGGGTACAACACTCATATTAATCATACAGTATCTGCCAAATAGGTTGAACTTTTAATTCCATATTACTTAATCCCATTTTTATTCCACTCCAACTGCATACCCTGGCAACACCCAGCAGCGCATCCTGCATTCTTAGGCGTGACCGTGGTCTTATTCTAGTTCACCTCCAGCCCAGATAACAGTGCAGACTCCTCTAGGGTGTTCATCAAACAGGGAGGTGAAGTGACTGAGTTGTAGAGAGTCAGTAGGATGTCATCCATATATAGGATGGTGAGATGCAGTTGTTTCCCCATGGGAATACCCAGCATTTCAGCCACATCTAGCAGTTTGGGGGTGAGGGGCTCCAGGGTAATAAGAAATAAAACAGGAAATAAATTACATCCCTGATGGGTGTCATGATGAAATTAGAAGGAGTCCGATATGCACCCATTCATAAGCACTGCTGCTGATGGTGCCTCATAGAGCGTGGCTACCTAGCAACAAAACTGGGGGCCAAAGCCAAATCCAAATCCCTGGAGTGCCTAATGTAAAAGAAGAAATGCTCAGTTGAATCCAAAAGTGCATGCTGGCCCATCAGCACAGCGGCAAGGTGTTCGTCTACGACGCCGACATCCTGGGTTCAGGGATGGACCCGGGAGTCGGAGGACCGGCTGGGGGGAGAGGGATCAAGCATCCTATGGACTGCTCTCCCTCTCTGGTGGGGGAAAAGGGGAAGAGTGTCTGGCACAATGCATACCGCAGGCAGTGGCTAGGGATCCTGCATGGCCGGCATCACATGTTTCAGGGAGGTGGGTTGGACGCTACCATCAGTGCACATCTCCACCCCCAGAGAGAAAAACTACTGAAAAATCTTGGCCGCAAATGATGGCCTCACTCTGCCACTGCTCCCCATGCAGACTGTTGTCCACTAGGGGGAGCCCACTCCCGAGACCCCCACCCTGAGGCAAGCCAGGGCTTCACACCCATGTTCCTGAGGAGGCCCTTGCCAGTGGCCCCATCCGGGGAAGCCTGGAGATGAAGGGAGCAGTAGGGAGTTGGGGACCAGAGTCTTGGCCCCCCCAGGAAAAAAAAGAAGAATTCAAAAGTGCACAAGTGCAGATTTATTTTGGCAAGGAGCCTGGACAAGATCAGCCCCTGTGCTCCTACCCTATAGTGGGTCTTCCTCAGGGGGCGGCTGGCCATGGCGGTGTGAGGAGGGCTGTGCCAGTCATCAGCTCTAGTCAGGTGGGGGAGCGGGGTGGTGGGTCACTTGCCTATCGGGTGGGGGCAGCCACTAGACTACCAGTGGTGTGGTGATTTTATCATGCTGAATGGGTTCAGAACTCAGGAAGGGGGCACCACTAAACTAACAGGGAATTAGGGATTTTTTTATTATTATGACACGGATCAGGGCTCGGGGGGGGGGACCACTGGACTACCAGGGAATTGGGGATTATTTTATTCTTAGTACATGGATCAAGGCTCAGGAAGGGGGCCACTGGACTACCAGGAAACCAGGGATGTATTATTATCAGATGGATCAGGGCTCGGGACGGGGGACCACTGGACTACCAGGGAATCAGGGATTTTTTTTATTTGTACACGGATCAGGACTCGGGAAGGGGTAACCACTAGACTACCAGGGAACCAGGGATGTTTTATTATCACACAGATCGGGGTTAGGGAAGGACCGCTGTACTGCCAGGGTACCCTGCCCTTGACAGTGGGCAGATGGGTCTGCGCACTGTTAAGGGCTGGGTTTCAGAAGCGTTAAACTGCACCACTCCTGCTGGTTGATTAACACTTCTGAACACTTTCAATATTGTGCTGCGCTGCATATGCATAGGGGACCCCTCATTTGCATAGGCAAAGCACAATATTGTGCATGATGGTGCTGTCGGGGGTGCGCCGCTGATATGTGTCCTTTGAATATGGGCATGCTCCCAACAGCTGATGCTATTTCAGGTTACCGTGACACAAACCCAGTTTGTGCCATGCTAACCTTCTGAAAATGGGGCCCACAGACCCTAATAATACAAGTCTGTGTTGCTACATGATACACGTGTCAATATAATACATTGTTAAAAATGACAGGTCCAAGCCAGGAAGAGGAATTACACAAGGAACTGTGGTCCAGACTTGTGGAGATGGCCAGCATGGGAGAGGTAGTGACTGTGGGGGACTTAAATCTGCCTGGGGTAGATTGGAAATTCCCAGCTACCTCCTGTCTCAGGACTCGGGTGCAGCTGGATGCATTCCAGAGTTGGTTCCTGGCACAATGTGTCCTGCAGCCTACCTGGGAGAGGGCCATACTGGACCTGCTCATGTCTAATGCTGCACACGTTCAAGAAGTAAAAATGGAAGCACCGCTTGCAGGGAACAACCACTACAGTATGTGCCTGTGGTTCCACCTGGACATGGGCAGGGAGAGGATTAAGACGAAAACAAGGGTTTTTGAATTCAGGAGGGCAGACTACAAGTAGGGGCGGGGCAGATTCTGGGAGGGCACCTTGCTGGGATCAGGAAGGAGATGGAGGTGGACCAGAAAGGGGCCATAATGAAGGAGGGGCTGTTGGCAGCAACTGACATGTGTGCCAAACTCAGCAGCAAAAAACCTAAAGCCAAGAAGCACAGGGGCATGATAGGGAGGTAGCCCAGGAGGTAAAGGATAAGTGGTCAGCCTCACGAAGTGCAAGTTGCATCCATGAAGAGGCAGGGCCCTGCATGAAGAAAGCTATGACTGATTTTCTTAGCAACATGTGGGAAGCCATACTTCTCTATCTCCAAAAAGTGTATCACTATGAGGCACTGGCTTGGAGCTGTACCTTGTACTTCAGACAGGCGGCTATGTGCTGGCAGGGAGGGGTGAGCATTGAGGATGACAGTCTCAAGAAAGACCCCACCACTGATTCGCCAAGACTCAGGAGACCCAAAACACTAATGTTTTTTTCCTATTGCTGCTTGGGGGGTGGGGGTGGGGAGTTAGGGTTGGAAACCTTAACGCCACATTTCCCTACTTTTGTGGCATTAAGTTGAACCCTAACTGGTGCATTAATGAAGTTTTTTTGTAAAGAATGTCCTTTCTTTTTGAGGTGGTGGGACTTTATCCTTATTCCACAGTCCCAGATATTAGACACACCTCCTTGCACAGTTGTCAACACTGAACAGCCCCTCCCCACAGTACCCTCCACAACCCCTGACACTACTCCCTCCCTCCCTTCAGGATCTGACATTGACACCTCCTCACCACCTCCTAACTCTATGCATCCCTCACCCCGCAGTCCCCCCAACACTCTTGCTGTCTCCATAGTACCATCACCCACACTCCATCCACAGCCCCTTACCACCTCTGTTCTTGCTTCCTTCATGGCCCCTCGGTCACCTACTCTCCTCCCTCCTCCCTCCCCAGCCCCCTGGATGCCCCTCCCTTCTGAGCCCCAAAACACACTCTCTGTCCCTCAACATCCTTCTCCTCCTGCACCCCCTGATACCCCCCCTCCTTGGCTCCCCTTCCAGGGCCCTGGGCACCTCCTCCCTCCTGGGTCCCTGGACACCCACCATACAACACTCTACACCCCCACTCACTGCGCTGCTTCAGCTTTACCTCCTGAGTCCACCACCCATCAGGGCTGGGGGTGATTTGACTCAGATGTCTACCACCAAAGCTGGGAGTTGGTGGCCTTGGCAGTCTGTCACAAGGTCTGGGAGTTGGTGGGCTTGGGAACTTATTGCCAGTGGGAAGGACCACAGAGCATGCTGCCATGGTTGAGGAGGGTCACAGGAGTCTAAGTCCAGGGCTGAGTGGGGTGTGGAGCTCAGGGGCTATAGGCCAGTGATATAGGGAGAACAGGAACCTGCCATCATGGCAGATTGGTGGTATGTCCTGGGAACTAGAAGCCAGAGGAAAAAGCTGGGGAAGGGCTCACAAAGCATGCTGTCATGGCTGTGGGGCTCAGTAGTCTGCACCATAGCTGAAGGGAGGGACTGTGGGAGCTAGAGACTAGGGATATAGAGCATGCTTCCATGACTGAGGGCAATCAGGAGTCTGAGGCATGGCTATGGATTCAGCTGGGTTGGTGAAGGCCTCTGTGTGGGGAGGATAGGGGCTACAAGCCTCTGCCCCAAGAGGGGTGCATGCTCCTTTTTGGGGAGGCTGAACACAGTCCCCTGCTTGTGTAGAGGGAGCAGGTGAGACATCTTAGAGGTGGGTACCACTTGAGATAGCAGCCATGCACATGAGGTGTCTGTATCTGTACCCAGAAGCCACATTGAGCCCCTGCTGGACAAGCACCAGATTCCCTGAAGCAGAGTAGTGCCCCTGGAGCTGGACCTCCCACCGCCCTTTTCCAAGCAGACACTCCTCCCTCCAGACATCTGTTTATTATGTCATGTAAACCATTAATAAGACCTTATGTTCATGTAACCCCTAGGTGGCGCTATCCCAAGGGCTACTACCCCTGCCTGCTTGGCTAGTAGCAGGTTAAGGGGCCTGAGTTCTGAAATGGGTGCCTCCACCCAGAGGTCATGGTTGGTAGTGGTCAAGCTAACCTGGGCACAGCCCCAGAACACTGTAACCCCCTCTTTCCCTTACTAGTGGCTGGAACAATACACAATAATCACTTTCACAATACCTCTGATAAACCACACAAGTGCCCACACTGTTTGCACCCCCCCCCCAGGTTTTAGCTACAACGTGTTACCTGGAAAGCCAAGAGATAATTACAGGCTAGAAGAGACTTAAAATTTAGGATCTCCTGTTTATGTGACTAATTGCAGCATCATAACAAGTCCTTTGATGTCCTGGAAAGGGGAAGCTGCTCATAAGATCAACGAAGGTCATTTGAAATAAAATGAGTTTTGCTGAGGTCACAGAATTTTAATTTAGCTTCTGAATAAGACATCCTGTTGGTATGATTTTTTCATATTCTGACAGGGAGGAGCTAGTTGACCTCATGCAAAGAGGTTTCAAAGCCAGTTTTTAAACAGTATTCTGTTTTCCAAAAACACAAATGTTTGGACTCTGAGAAAGCAACATCAGGCACTGTTACAAGAATATACCTTAGAAGAGACAATTCTAAGAGTACTGTGGTAGGAGATTTAGTCTGCACTTTTAAACCTGTTTTTTTTTAAGTGATCTGTATGTTTTGAGATATATGGTTCTGTATTTACATTTTACATTTTTCTGTCTATTTTGAAGTAAACCTCTACTTTACAGACTACTTGGTGTGCCTTTGAAATTCTTGACAGTTTGAATCCCTCCAAAACTTGAGACCAAAGGTTAATTTGAACCCACAAAACAGACAGGAGGGTTACCCTGTTTCTGTTTCCTGTTTACAAGACTGCGCTCATAGGTTGGCACTGTGGGGGCAGAGGGCCTGACCTGCTGAGTGGGTTTGTGACAGATTGGTTGGCAGCAGTGTGCATAATTTTGGTATTACAAGCTTTTATTGTTCAGTGTGTCAGCTTGAGACCATCAGTTCACTTGCAAAGAAAGAAAAAGGCAGTGAATTATTTTTAAAAAAGGAGACAGAACTATATCACTTGGCGTAAAGTCAAGTTCCTACCCGCTTTATTTTTTTTTCTAACGTGCAAGTCAGAGTAGCCATAGTTACGGAAGAAGATGGTTTCCAACTACAGCAGGCACACTGTAGACTACTTAAAGCAGTTGTGCGGGGGCAGAGGAGTTCTGTTTGAGGTGAAAGCCAGCAAACAGAACCTCATGGATGCCCTGATGGTAGCAGATACCCAGAGCATCGAGTCACAGACAGCGACTGAAAAGGACCAAACCTTGAGTGTGGCAGGGCTAGCGGCCAGTGCAGTGTCCAGATCGATGAGGAGGGCAACAGGGCCACTGTCAGTGAAGGGCCACAGCAGTAGGGGAAGGTCACCAGTATCATGGATCCAGAAGTACTCAGGCTGCAAACTGAACTGCGCAGAATGGAGCTGGAGATCCAGAGGGAGAGGGACCGTGAACAGCGGGGAGGCAGACCATGAGGAGCATGAGTGCCAGCGAGCTGCAGAGGAGAAGAGAGAATGAGAACGCCAAGAGGCAGAGTGAGAACGCTGAGAGGCAGACCATGAGGAGCATGAGCGCCAGAGGCGACACGAACTGGAGAAGCTACGACTCCAACCACCAGCACCAGAGCAGGTAAGTGGCTTGGGTTTTACTGGGACTACAGGACTGGGTTACAGATTGAATTCCAAATTGATAGCCGAATTTAAAGAGGGAGAGGATATGGATGCCTTTTTAAATTATTTTGAAAAAGTTTGTATTCAGACTAAAATTCCTAGAGAGTTCTGGAGCGTCCAGCTATCTCCGCTACTTACCAGGAAAACTCGGGATGCATTGGGTCAAATGGACAATGAGAACAGTGATGATTACAGCAAACTTAAAGCTACACTGTTAAAGAAATTTGAATTAACTGCTGAATCATACAGAGCTAAATTCCGTAAGCTCAGGAGAAGCCCTGACATGAGCAACGAGGCTAGCCGTGAAATAACGTCAGTTTTTAAAACGTTGGTGGGAAGGAAATGAGGCAAACTCTGTTGATAAAATTGAAAATGTGATTTTGTTAGAACAGTTTTATTGGGCATGCCCAACAGAGCTGAAAACCTGGCTGGAGGACCGAGATCCCAAAACAGTGCAAGAGGCTGCTGAACTCTCGGACTGCTAT
This sequence comes from Neoceratodus forsteri, assembly GCA_016271365.2. Classification (NCBI taxonomy): domain Eukaryota; kingdom Metazoa; phylum Chordata; order Ceratodontiformes; family Ceratodontidae; genus Neoceratodus; species Neoceratodus forsteri. The sequence continues at coordinate 609,282,958 of CM057450.1, read as the reverse complement.
GCCAAGAGCAGACCTACTCTGAGAGCAAATTGGGTGGGCGTGGCAGCACAGAAAGGGAAAAGCATGCCTTCAGGACAGCTAAAACCCTCACTGCCTCCACTGAAACCAGTTAGCCCCATGTTTCAGAGAAAAGATTTCTCTGAAAAGAGAAGTGAAAGTTGGTTATGTAAAGAAACTGGGCATATTGCCAGACAGTGTGCCAAAAGAATGAGGAATAATATGCATAATGGTACTAGGAAGGAAGTGGGTTGTTTGTGTGTCCCTGGAAGCATTCCAGTGAACATGAGGGAATACATGCACCCAGTCATGGTGAATGCTGTACAGACGCAAGGGTTAAGGGACACAGGGGCATCCCTGACATTGGTAAAAGGGTATCTGGTACAGCCTGGTTAGCTTATACCCAATAAATACGTCACTGTACAAGGGTTCACTTCCGAAGAGAAAACATTGCCAATGGCCAGTGTTCTTCTGGACTGGGGTGAAACAGGTGGAACTGTGCAACAGGTGGCTGTAGCCAAAACCTTAGCAGTGGATGTGATCCTGGGCAACAATCTCAAACAGGGGATAGTATGTGCAGTTACCAATAGCCAAGCGGCAAAGGAAAATTGTAGTTCCCCGAACCCCACAGAAGCCATTGTGGAAACCACTGAGAGGCTGGTTCTCCAGCCTGTGTCGCCTGATATGGAGACTAATGAAAAGGGGGTAGAAATTTCCCCAGTAGCAGTTAACTACACAGCTACGTAGGGTTACTCCGAAGAGGGAGGGGTGACATTGTCAGAGGGTTGGGACTGACAATGATCCTGAGTGCCCTGACACTAGTTCTAGGGACCCTAGTTTAGCGACTGAAGGGGACCTGTCCCATGCCTTGGGAATGTGTGAGGAGTTTGCTGCTGCTCAGAAAAGTGACCCTAGTCCAGAGAAGCTGAGGGCTTGGGCAGACTCTGATGGGGCAGAGGGAGGTGACGGCAAACATAAGGTTTATTGGGAAAATGGACTTATGTATACTCAGGCAGTACAGACAGAGGGAGGGATGCTAGGCAGACAGCTTGTCATTTTTCAGGGGTATCATGAGCAGTTGCTCAAGATTGCACTTGATAGACCCTTGTCTGGTCATCTGGGAATCACTCGCATGATGCAGCGGTTGGCCCAGAATTTCGATTGGCCTAACTTCACCCAGTAGGTGAAGGAGTATTGCAGGTCTTGTGACCAGTGCCAAGAAATAGGGAAGGTGGGCAAGGAAACTCAAGCGACCCTGATTCCATTGCCCACAGTGGAGGAGCCATTCCAGAGGGTGGGAATGGATATTGTGGGGCCTTTAAATACCCCCAGCTTCTCATGGAAGAGATTCATCCTGACTGTGGTGGATTATGCCACCCGGTACCCAGAGGCAGCCGCCCTATCCTCATGGAGGACAGACAAAGTGGCAGATGCCTTTCTTGGGATTTTCTCCCGTGTTGGGTATCCACAGGAGGTTATTACCAATCGAGAGGGTTTCTTCATGTTGGACCTGATGAAATGTTTATGGGAGAAGTGTGGGGTGGTGCAGAGATGCATGACACTGTATCACCCACAAACCAGTGGGCTTGTGGAAAGATTCAGTAATCCCTAAAGTCAATGCTCCGGGTGTTTGCTGAACAGCATGGGAGGGACTGGGAGAAATACCTTCCCCACCTGTTGTTTGCATACAGGGAGGTGCCCCAAGAGTCAACAGGATTTTCCCCCTTTGAACTCTTATATGGACGCTGGGTACGTGGGCCCCTAGACTTGATCCGGGAGGACTGGGAACACAAGCATGCCACCCAGGGAACTCCCATAGTGGATTACGTCCTTAAGTTTAGGGAAAGGCTGAAGGAGCTTATGGGGACAGCCCAGAGCAACCTGGCAGCTGCCCAACAGAAACAAAAAGTGTGGTATGCATGCAAAGCCAGAGCTCGCTCGTATATGGTGGGTCAGGAAGTCATGGTTCTTATTGTCTGGAAAGACAAGCTGCAGGCTGAGTGGGCAGGACCGTACAAAGTGGTTAGGAAGGTAAATGATGCGAACAATATTATAGAGTTACTTGACCGAAGACAGACAGAAAGGATGTACCATGTCAACATGATGAAGCCATATGCAAATAGGTCAGACATGGTGTTTGCAGTGTGTGGTCCTGGGGAGGGGATGGATGAAGGAGACCCCCTTCTGGACTTGCTGGAGGAAAGTAAGTGAGAGTCCTCTGTGGAGGCAGTAAAATTGTCTCCCCAGCTGGCCCCGGACAAGATCCAGGAAGTAAGGGAGGTTTTAGCAGAATTTGCCCAATTGTTTAGTGCCAAGCCTGGACTAACCCCCTTAGCGACTCACAATGTGGAGACAGGGACACAGACGCCCATACGGCGGACAGCACATCGGGTGTCAGAGACTGTCCAAAAGGACATTAGGAGAGAAGTGGAGGAGATGCTGGATTTAGGGGTAATCCAGAGATCCCACAGCCCCTGGGCCTCACCTGTAGTCCTTGTGCCCAAGCCAGATGGCTCTACTCATTTCTGTGTGGACTGTCATGGACTGAATGCAGTCACGAAGTCAGACGCTCACCCGATGCCCCGGACGGACTGAACTCCTGGACAAGTTGGGCGAGGCGACCTACCTTATGACCATTGACCTGACAAAGGGCTATTGGCAGGTAGAGTTGACAGACAGAGCTAGGGAGAGGTCGGCCTTCATCACTCCGATAGGCTTATTTGAATTTAAAGTAATGCCTTTTGGAATGAAGAACTCCCCGGCCACCTTCCAAAGGTTGGTGAACTAGGTGTTAAATGGTGCTGAGGAGTACGCGGTAGTGTACCTGGATGACATTGCCATCTTCAGTACCAGCTGGGAGGAACACCTATCCCATCTTAGGGAAGTGCTGGGCAGGATACAGAGGGCCGGGCTCACTGTCAAAGCAGAGAAGTACCAAGTGGCCATGGGAGAGGTGGCATACCTGAGGCATGTGGTAGGCCGAGGACAGCTCCATCCTAACCAAATAAATCTGGTAACATCCAGCAGACCAGACCTGTGTTTGAATCCCACAGCTTCCACTTACATACTGTGTGACCCTGAGCAAGTCACTTAACTTCCCTGTGCTCCCAGGATGCACCTGTAAAAAAGCTTTCAGCTTAGTGTGCTACTCCTGGTTAAACAACTAAAAAAAACAAACAAAAAAAAAACAAATAAAGATAGAGGTAATCCGGGCATGGCCCAGACCAGCAATGCAGAAGCAGGTCAGGAGTTTTCTTGGGACAGCAGGGTACTATAGAAAATGGGCCAGATATTCAAACTGCGCTCTTCTTAGGCGCAAGCCCTTGTGCTGCGCAAAATAGTTGCGCTGGGGTGTGGCCCGGGCAATATTCAAAGGATTTGCGCTATTGAGCAACTCCTTTGAATATCACCCCCCGGCCACAGCCACTGTGCATGGCGCAGTGGAACTTGCACCACCGCAAGTTGTCAGAGTGGAGCATTCAACTTGCGGTGGCGCAAGTACCATTGCGCCATGCACAAAATCCCGATATTCAAAAGGTGACATGCAAATGGGGCCATAATTCATGCAAGGCACAGGGGGCCATTTGCATCTGATGATGACTCCATTTGCATCTATATCTTTGCAGATGCTGATCCCGAGGACTTGCGCACGCCCTGCCAGGTAGCAGCCATCGGGGACCGACGCCCTGCAGCCCGATTGCGGGCAAAGAGTGAAAATCCCCACCACCACCCCCACTGGCCCGACGCGGCAACAGCAGAAATGTCCCCGACCAGCCCTACGCAGGCTGCATTAGTTTATAAACAACCCCCACAGCCTGATTGCGGGCATAGTTTAACCCCCACCAGCCCGATCGTGGGCAGCAATGTTCCCCCTCCCGAACACATCCCTGGTGGTCCAGTGGACCATAGATCCCGATCGCGGGGATGTAATCATTACACCCCAAACATAGCCCTGATGGTCCAGTGGACCGTAGATCCCGATTGCGGGATGTAATCATTACACACCCCCCCAAACATAGCTCTGGTGGTCCAGTGGACCGTAGATCCTGATCGCGAGATGTAATCATTACACCACCCCCAAACATAGCCCTGGTGGTCCAGTGGACCATAGATCCCGATCGCGGGATGTAATCATTAAACACCCCAACACATCCCTGGTGCTCAGTGTTCTCCCACCCAACCACCCATGAAGCCCCACCACCCCGCCTCTCCTGGCAGCCGCTTGGCGGCAGTATCCCACCCATATCTGCTACTGCTTTCCTCGCCGATTGATCAGACGATGCCCATTGCGCCGAGCGACAATGGGCGTAGTCGATGTTTGCGATAAGACAGTTCAGTTTTTGTGAATGAATTCATGTTCATTCACAAACTGACTGTCTTTGTCGGTATGGGCTGCACGCCTATTGGCTCTTTTGCTCTGCACCAATGGGCGCGCAGCCCTACTGCGGCAGTGACGGGCGGGGCGGGCGCAGGCGGGTGGATGCTGCGCCGCCGCCGGGGAGCAGGGTGGTGGGACTTCATGGGTGGAGTGGGGGGACACTAGGCACCAGGGATGTGTTGGGGGGGTGTTTAATGATTACATCCCTCGATCAGAATCTACGGTCCACTGGACCACCTGGGCTATGTTTGGGTGTGTGTGTAATGATTACATCCTGTGATCGGGATCTACGGTCCACTGGACCACCAGGGCTATGTTTGGGGGGTGTGTGTAATGATTACATCCCGCGATCAGGATCTATGGTCCACTGGACCACCGGGATGTGTTCGGGAGGGGGACACATTGCTGCCCATGATCGGGCTGGTGGGGGGTGGGGTTAAACTATGCCCACGATCAGGCTGCGGGGGGGGGCATACCTTTCAACCTCTCATCTCATAAATCAGGGACAAGACATTAAAATATCGGGGACACAGACCCCATATCAGGGACACATCTTAAGATTTGGTAGCAGACACTCAGAAAGCTGATAGAATTAGGGGGGATTTATGTAAGATGCATTTTCTGAATAGGAAGGAATCTGTAACTTTAATATTTAACATTATTTTATGCTTACAATCCCCAGTGTTCTGTCACAAAAATACAATTGTTATGAGGGACAGAGACAAATTCTGAGGCATAATCAGGGATGTCCCTGAAATCAGGGACAGTTGAGAGGTATGGGGGGGCACAGGGAGTGGGTTGGGGGCCAGCCACAGGTGGCAGCTGCTGTGTTGCGCCCTGCAATGCAGCAGCTCACCTGTGGGTGGCCCTCAACTTAAACCTTTTTTTTTGGCTCAAAGTTGTGCAGGCGCAGGTTGGGGTTTGCGCCTTGACAACTCTGCACAGCCCGGCTGAATATCGGGCTGTGCAGTTTATGCATGGTTCCTCCCCCACCAGTTCAGCATGCATTCATTTGCATTGCGCTGTTGCTCAGCCTGTTTTCAGTGGCGCAACTGCCTCCTGCTGAATATCGCAGAATGGAGCAAGTTCGGAATTGCGCAGGCACAACCCTATTGCGCATGGCTCAACCCTTTTGAATATCTGGCCCAATGTGTACCCAATTACAGTGCTCTGGCTGCTGCCGTATCTGACCTGATAAAGAAAAGGATGCCAAAGAAAATTACCTGGGGACCAGCCTGTGAAGAAGCCTTTACCAGATTGAAGGAGGCACTGTGCAGTGCTCCTGTTTTGACATGTCCTGACTATAGCAGACCCTTTATAGTCAAGACTGATACCTCAGATCTGGGTATTGAGGCAGTACTGAGTCAGACATCCAGCCAAGGGAGGGATCACCCAATAGTATACCTGAATAAAAAGTTACTTCCCAGGAAACAGGCATACTCCACTGTGGAACAAGAGTGTCTTGCCGTAGTGTGGACCCTAAAGAAATTAGAGCCATACTTGTATGGGCAGCATTTTGTGGTACAGACTGACCACAACCCCCTAGTTTGGCTGTCGCAGATGGGGAAAAACAATGGTAGATTGCTAAGATGGAGTCTTGCTTTGCAAGGGTATGATATAACAATATTATATAGGGCTGGAGCCAAAAATCAGAACTCCGATGGCTGTCTCATGTCTACGAGGTGTGAACTGATTTGGGAAGCTCATCCCATGCAGGGGATAGAGCCCCCAAATCAGTCTAGGTGGGGAGGAATTGTGACAGTCAGACAGCTGGTTCTGATTAATCTATGATTTTTGTAATATAAAAATGTGGTATTGAATGTCTCTCCTGAGAGATGCTGTCAGCCTGTGGAATGACACCCCCCTCCCAGGTTTTAACTACAACGTGTTACCTGGAAGGCCAGGAGATAATTACAGGCTAGAAGAGACTTAAAATTTGGGATCTCCTGTTTATGTGACTAATTGCAGCTTGCCAGCTGCCAAGATAGATCATAAACTTTTATGACATTCAGAGGAAACACAGTTAATTTCATAAGGTGATACAAAGCATGTTGCACCTCTGTGAGATCTGGTAGAGAGTCATAACAAGTCCTTTGATGTCCTGGAAAGTGGAAGCTGCTCATAAGATCAAAGAAAGTCATTTGAAAAAAAAGAGTTTTGCTGAGGTCACAGAATTTTAATTTACCTTCTGAATAAGACATCCTGTTGGTATGATTTTTTTATATTCTGACAGGGAGAAGCTAGGTGACCTCACACAAAGAGACTGGCAAGCCAGTTTTTAAACAGTATTCTGTTTTCCAAAAAAACAAATGTTTGGACTCTGAGAAAGCAACATCAGGCACTGTTAGAAGAATATACCTTAGAAGAGACAATTCTAAGAGTACTGTGGTAGGAGATTTAGTCTGCACTTTTAAACCTGTTTTTTTCAAGTGATTTGTATGTTTTGTGATATATGGTTCTGTATTTACATTTTACATTTTTTATCTATTTTGAAGTAAACCTCTACTTTAGAGATTACTTGGTGTGCCTGTGAAATTATTTTTCTTGACAAGGGAAGTATACATGGTTAAAGTTGACACTGTACAAAGCTTACTGGTTTTCCCAAACTGGGAAAAGGTAAGAATTTCTCCTACGGTCTTCCATAGAGTTTTAAGGGTTCATTTTGTATGCCTGGTTAGGTGCCCGTAGGCAAAAGATATCAGCCTCCCCCCCCGCCGAACAGCAGTATTATTTGAGCCTGTACTTTGGGTACGCTAACAAGAGTTTCACAGTTTGAATCCCTCCAAGACTTGAGACCAAAGGTTAATTCAAACCCACAAAACAGACAGGAGGGTTACCCTGTTTCTGTTTCCTGTTCACAAGACTGCGCTCAGAGGTTGGCACTGTGGGAGCAGAGGGCCTGATCTGCTGAGTGGGTTTGTGACATACAGTACTCTTGCACAAACTGGAACCACAGTCAGGGTAAATGCAAAAAAGAGTTAGATCTGATTTATTTAAGGGACTTGAACAAGGGAGGGGCGTAATCAGGTTAATTTGCTTAAAAGCTCTATCAATCAAACAGTTATGCATGCACTTCAGGGTCCATAAACTGTCACACACTCTGGGTACCCAGATGGAGAATGGTGGGCTAGCCAGTAACGTTGCAGCTGGTTGGGGCCCTGTGATGGAAGAAAACAACATGCACAACACACACTATTTGTAATCTGGAGCCAGAGGGCTCAGTTCTTGAAAAGAAAACAACAAGACAATCAAATGACACACTTTTAGATTAGGCTGTTGTTGCAGAGAGCTACCCTGATGATTACTCATGATACCCAAGACTGGACACAGGCTGGGTGAAAATCGAGACTGCAGGTGGTTAATCTGGAGTGCCAATAGAAGCAGGGCCCACACGATTCACCAAGGCGTCATTCTTGTTCAAGTGTGGAGCAGGGGGCTGATCCCCAGTCAAGTCTCTCATCAGTGGCTTTCTCTGTGCAGTGGGGTAGTCTGGCAGGACCAGCATGGCATGACCCAGGCCGAATGGAGATAAACGTGGATTCAGTCCGATTAGGCTGGATAAAGCTTCCAGCAAGCAGAACACAGTTCACACAGTGGGGAACCAAATCATGACCCACTTTCAATACACAGCACATTTACATGTCATGAAATTCTACTGTACCAGGCAAACCACTCTCCGGTCACAATCGCAAAGTCTCTGCACTAATCAGGGATCCAAAAGCAGCTGGAAATCCTGACAGGCCGATCACATTCAGCAAAATCTTCGGTCTTCTTCAGGTATGAGTCTGGTAAAAAAATCAGTGGCTTACTTCGTTCTCACAAACTTGGATTTTGTCTGAAATAATTCTCATCTCTCCCTCTCAGGGGTAGCAGGCAGACATGCAGGCCACAACTCAGGCCTTTCTACAGTTCTCCCACGCGAAACTACTCAGACGGCTGCTTGACATGTCTCAAGCATGTTGCTTCTTCAGCTCCTAACTTAGATCTGACTCAACTGCCAGCAAGCCTGGGAAATTCCCCAAGATCCAAAATGTTCGGTTGGCTGATCCTCCTGTCAGTCACAACAAAGGCTCCCCCTTCAGGTGCAAAAAGGCGCTAAAAGCCCCAAACTACAATTCCTACAGATTTCGACTCCAGACAGCTCCTGTAGTCCGGCTCCATTTTATATCCCACCAGTACTGATTGGTCCAATTCGCAGTCCAGGACCAAGATAGTGGAGATAAACAAAACAGTCCTTGCTGCAAAGAAGGCAGGTTAGACAAACTACATTATCATTATTACTCTAAATGATTTTCAGCAAATAGTTACATCTTTCAACAGAGCTTCCTCTCAGATTACTTATGACTGCAATCCAGGCAGCTCTTAAAGATACAGTGCACAGAGGCTATACAGGCACTCTCTGGCAATCACATTTAAACTGCTAAAATGCAGGATACCAGCCTGGCAGTGAGCATTTAGGCAAGCTCGAGGAAGACTTTTCAGGAACCCCTATTTGTAGGGGGGGGGGTTACATTCAGATTAGCAAGTCCCATTATTAACTCTAAAACCTATTGGAGACTGCAACCCAGTTCATGGAGGTGGGGTGTAAGTATGAGGCATGTGATGGGGTGGATCTTGGGAGCCTGATGCCAGTGCTTGGGGTGGGGGTGTTCAGGATTCTTAAACCATGGCTGAGAGTGATCTGTATCCATCAGCATGTGCTGAGGAGGTGGACCACAGAGGAGCTATCCACAAGGTCTGGGGCTGAGACTGGTAGGCAGCCACCAGGGCTGATGGGGGGGCAGGGACCATGACAGAACAGCTTTCTACAGCCTCCACAGAAGCAGAGATATCCTTTATTTAAACAGATTTTTTATCTACTGTAGTAGATACCTGTTCTTTAAGTACTGGTAGTGTAAGGAATGTATGCTGACAACCAGAAGTATTCACACACAGCCATAGACTTGCAAAGAACCTGTTTTTAGAGGGTGATCGGGTGGGGGAGGGACTGCTAGCCACCAGGGAAACTAAATTTTTCTATCGAGCAGGTGATCAGGTAGGGGAATGGAGAAGGGACCCCTAGCCACCAGGGAAACTATATTCTTCTACTGGGCAGGTGATCGTGTCAGGGGGAGGGACTGCTAGCCACCAGGGAACATTTACTGTATTATAAGTCCGGTGATCAGTGGGTGGGAGGGGGGACCACTTACTACCAGGGAAAACTATTTCTTCATTCTTGGGCCGGCGATCGCCGGGGGTGTGGGGGAGACCTTTGCTACTCAGCCTATCTAAATAGCGTCTTGCATACTCAATGGGCTCATTTACATGGCAGCATTTATGAATTTCAAATTGCGCACCTGCGTTATTCATTGTAGAGTCATTCTCCTGGCTGCATGTTGGGGCAGCGCTAGTGGGGTTACTGGTAGCGGCACTGGGTTAGCACTGACTTGTCCTGCCCTATTCACAGTTGGATAGCGCAGTGCACTATCTGACTGTAAATAGCACAATTTAACACTTACGCAACCACAAAGTGCAGCACAAACTTTTGTGCTGTGCTGTGCTTTGTGATTTTTTTGTGAATCTAGCCCCACATATTCAATCACATTCAATTTAAATACTTATGTGGGTGATGGGGAGCCCAACCTGACAGACTTGTTTCATTTTCTGATTTCATCGACAGCAGAGAAGGCATTGCGTCCATGAGCACATGAACAGTACGTATGGAAGCTGATGCATGCCAGGGCACTGATCGTGCTGTAGGGTATAAATGTATGCATGTATGGACTGAACAGAAATAAATCCAACTTGTGCAGAGTTCGAATCTGATGGTGCAGCTACGTTATTTTAAAGAGATGAACACATGATTAAATGACATGAGACGCATCTGTAAAAAGTAGTCACAGAGCATATGATTGGGTAATGACCAGAAGTTATCTACAGAGTATGCTTTTAAATATTATAAAAAATATCAGTCTGAAGAATTTACATATAAAAAATGAAATGCACTGCCATGCTCATTTATGTTTTAGGAGATAGGAAATAATTATGCTGTAACAAATACTTTGTACTCAAATCAATGACTGGTGTGTTTTTTTTTTCATACCAGTTTGCAACTTTACAACTTACACACATTAACTTTGACAGTTGAGGTGCTGTCCCTGTTTCTCAACAGCGAAGAAGTTCAGAGAGAGCACAGAGCACGCTATGTTTTCCAGTTAATTCAAAGGGTGACCTCCTTAACTATGGCATGCAGAGTTCAGCTGCTGTACAGGCAAACTGTTAGTTTTTTACAGCTCCCCTCTCCCAACATGCACAAGCATTCTTATAAGAGCACTTTCTGCGTTACCCAAAGTTTTGCTGCTGTTACAGTAACTTATTTTGATGGGTTAGCATAATGTCAGCATGTTTGTTGTGAAGGACTGGTCTGAGAACTGCATTTTACCTTATTTTTTTCCAAGTTAATACTCACAGGGCTGTCTCCCTGGGCTATTTCATAGTGTTGTCTTCCCTTGTAAATGACCCACAGCTTCAGGTAAACTGTGTATGTCCTTAACTGATAGTTTAGGACTGCTTGCTGTTGGAAGACTTTGTAGCCGGAGATCTGGTTTATTTGAACTAAGTCAGCTGGGACTATGGGGGGGGGGGGATCGGAGCCGCTGTGGATCATGGCTTGATGCAAAACTAAATTAACTGTGTATCACTAGATTACTGTTAAAGGGACACTGCCCTTAGGCCTCAAAGTATCCCTAGTTTAAACAAGCATTTGCCAATTTGGAGGCAGTATAGTGCAGTGGTTAAGGCTCTGAGCTGCAAATCTGGTGACATCCAGCAGACCAGACCTGGGTTTGAATCCCACAGCTTTCACTTGCATACTGTGTGACCCTGAGCAAGTCACTTGTGCTCCCAGGTTGCTCCCGTAAAAAAGCTTTCAGCTTAGTGTGCTATACCTAGTTAAACAACGAAATAAAAATAAATAAATAAATGCTGAATGTTTGCTTGCTGGCATTAGCAGTGGAAGTGCAGGAGTTAGACAGATGCAGTATAGGAATGGCATTGAAGTATTGAACTGACACCAACTCTGCCCTCACCCTCACCCTGCAGAGATGGACAGGCATTGGGGTGTGCCTTTGGGTCATCACCTTACGACGGTCACGACATTTCACCTCACCCTACCCTTCAGACACTGACAAGTGTCGAGGTGTGCCTTGGGGTGTTTCGCCTTTACATTCACCTCATCCCATAAGGAAATATGCTGAAATGGGCACAGTATAGGAGAATGGGGGTGAACTCTAGGGGCAAAGGGTCCAAGGCGCACCTCAATGCCTGTCACTGGCTGCAGGGTGGGGGTGAAATGGCATGAGCATTACTGTCGACAATGCCAAGTCACACCCCTGACGCCTGTCAGTCTCTACAAGGTAGGGCATTATGGTCCAAAACCCTAATGCCCTGGGAGTTGCTTTGGTATTTTTACTCCAAGTTTTCCACATGGGTTTTTTGTGACCCCACCGCATGAACAGTGACACTATCAGTTTGTTACGTGAAAGGTGATTTTGCAGAGCGACCGCACCATTTGGCGTCACAGGTGCAAAAACACATTTCGAACAGGATGTGAAAAGTGACAGGTGTACTGTTCATGAGGAGGTGTAAAAAATGGCATTGTTGAAAATCTGGAGTGAAAATATACAAAAACTGGTGAAGTCATGAGTGTGTGTAGGAGCTGCACAACATACACCCGTAATGTAAGTAGTTTGGGGATTTATTACAGCAGATTTTCAACATAGGCATTTTTGCACTTCTGCTCATGAACAGTGTCACTGTGATTTTCGTAATCTATCCCAAACACTAAATTCCCACAGTGACCGCGCTATTCTGGGCCGGAAGTGCGAAAACACATTTCGGCCAGGGTGTGAAAAATGACAGCTGTACTGTTCATAAGGAGGTGTGGAAAAATGTCAATGTTGAAAATCTGGACTGAAAATGTTACAAATTCGTGAACTTACAAGGTGCATGGAAATTGCTCAATGCATGCTAGTGACAGAGTCATTTTTTGGACTTTTGTTACCAAATTTTCAACATAGCCATTTTACCACCTCTGCTCATGACCAGTGTCACTGTGATTTTCTTAATGTGTCCCAAACATTGATTTCACACACTGACTGCGCTAATGTGCGCTACATGTGCGAAAACACATTTTGGGCATGATATGAAAAATGACAGCTATACTGTTCATAAGGAGGTGTGGTAACATGACAATGTTGAAAATCTGGAGTGGACATATTAAAAATTCTCAAAGTTACAAGTGTGCATAGGAACTGCACAATGCACCCTTGTAAAACAGTCATTTTTGGGAATTTTTCACCAAATTTTCAATATAGGGTTTTTGGGGATCTACCTCATGAACTGTGATGCTGTTGTTTCATTACTCAGTCCCGAAAGGTGGTTCCACGCAGTGACTGCGAAATCACCTTTTAGGACCAAATAACAAAATGACAGTGACTGAATTTATGAGACGCATCCCCAAGAATCCCATGTTGAAAATTTGGTGAAAAAATTCCCAAAAATGGCTGAGATATGCACCAAAGTTGAAAAAAACCCATTTATTGTATTATACAGCTTACTGGCATTTCTTCTGTTCATGGTCAACTTTAAAGAGTGCAGACGTGTTCCTGGTCCACCAAAGATCATCATGCCGGCCTCTGGAGGTAAGTATGGGGGGGGTGGGCGCGCAGAGGGTGGGTGTGGGTTGGAGGAGGGGCAAGACAATCAATGAGGGACCGTTTTTTATTTACAGGTGTTTCTATTTCTTTAGACCACGTAGGACTTTTACCACGCTGGGGTGGGCTCTCAGTATGTCAACTGGCAGTTTTTTGGGGGGGCCAGTGGAGCCGACAGGGGATTGGGCACCCCTGTCGGCCATACGGACTTCTGCCATGCTGGGGTGGGCTCCCAGCGTGGCATGTGGAACTCTGGTTTTGGGGGGGATACAAACCACACAATGGAGCAGAAGTGGGATTGGGCACCCCCAGTCGGCCGTACAGACTTTTGCCACACTGGGGTGGGCTTCCAGCATGGCACCGGAAGTCTGTTGGGATGGCAGTGAAGCTGATGGGGGATTGGGCACCCCCGTTGGCCATACAGCGTGCGGTGGGGAGTGCATAAGCATGCTGGGGTGGGCTCTCAGTGTGCTACTTGGGGGAGGGGGAGAGTAGACAAAAATGGAGCTGTCTATGACAGCTATACAGATGCAGTGTAGAGTGTAGACTTTTGTACATTGACGGCAGTTCAGAAATTACCTGCCGACAGCAGTATGCAAATTTTGCCTACACGTTACCACCACTGACTGCAGTGGTTTTTTGCTTTCAACTGTACGTCACTGCATCTGAATGGCTATCATAGACAGCTCCAACATTCACTGGCATGATGTAGCCATGCCTGCAAAGGGAGCAGGGCACTGGAAGTGGGGGAGGCACACCTACGAAAACTCTTATGTTGGCACTATGTTTCTTGCACATGCATGCAAGCAAACATAAAAATACAGTTTATGGTTACTCACGTTCTATAGAGACTGTTGATGCAGCTGGTAGTTTGATTCAGATCTCTTTTTTCTTTTAAAAAGTGAAAAAACAGACTACCCACCATATTGGTGTTACCACACCAAAACATGTTTGTTTACATTTCTTATAACATGGGGTAGGAAACACACCAAGGCAATTGGCTGAATCCCACCATGCGACTGTTCATTAATTAAGCAATAAGGCATGACAAGGTGTGTGTTATTGTGTAATAACGTCACTCCTGGGGTGGGTTGAAGCACGAGGCGAAGCCGAGTACTTCCACCATCCCAGGAGTGACGTTATTTACACAATAACACGCATCCCTGGAGTGCCTTATTGTTATTATACAATGGCTCATTTGTTAATAGTAATAAAAAAGCTTTTACATTTTTTTGGTTTTTAATGGGGTTTGTATTTTTTCTGTGGAAGGCATATTTTGGAAGTAAGGAGAAAAAATAGTCCAGTAGGTGGGGCTACTGCTTCATGATTCAGTTGCCCACTCCAGTGTTTCTGTGGCACTTTGTGTTCTGTGTCCCCCACTAGACACAGACAGACAGAATTCTTAGTGGGCAAGTAATTTAAAGAGGATAGGAAAATATTTCTAATTGGTAGCTGTTTATAATGTTTCCGTTTACAGAAATGATATCTGTAAGCCTAAATGAGCCACATGTAACTGTACCTGAATAAAAAGTGATATGAACAACTGTAGTTTGCATTATTTTGTTTTTATGGGCAGCATTCTGTTGAAGTTCTCTTCATGGAACCAGTGATCTGGAGTTTTAACTATGTCACGGTTTGAGCCAAGAACTCTGAGCATGGTTCTGATAGGACAATAGCTCATGTTTAGCATTCTGTACTCAAACCATGACATAGTAAACTCTCCAGATTATTGGTTCCATGAAGAGAACAGTTCAAAATGTTGTTCATAAAAAGAAAACAGTTGAAAACACAGTTTTCACATCAATATTTATTAAGGTACAGTTAAATATGGTTCATCTGAAGGCAAGTTTAGCTTTTCCGTTACTAGGAACATTACTAACTGCTGCCAGTTAGCACAGATGTCCTGTCCCCTTTAATTCAGCAGGTTTTGAACATGGTTTTACTGCTTGCTTTTTGTGGATCTGTGGGGGAACAAGTGAGCGGTGAGGACCGAGAGAGCTTGCACTTACTCTGGCATGACAGTAAAGAGTAGAAAGTGAAAGCTGTGTCTCCGCATGTCACCTTTTCCTATACAGGGACAGAATGTGAATAGTGTGTTTTTGTTGTTTTTTTGTTGCAGTTTTGGGAGTGATCTGTGCAACATGGTACGGGCGTTGGAAGTGAACTGCTTCACTGACTCACGTGACTGGCAGTTACGGTCTGTGCAGCTCAGTGAAGCCACTCGCTTCGGGGGAAAATTAAAAACAGAAGAAATTAAACTGGATATGAAAATGTGCATTTTTTATCGGCACTTTGTTGTTGTTTTGGCAGTGATGTATGACGTGGTTAGTGCATCTTGAAGTGAGCAGCCTTTACTGAATCAAGTGAGCTGCAGTTACTGTCCGCACGGCTCAGTGAAAGCGAGCGGTACCAGAGCGGAAAACCAGAAAAAAAAAAAAAACCAGGGCATGAGACTGTATGATTACTGTTTTGTTTCCTATGAGCAGCTCGTTTGTTTGGGGAGGAGGAAGAGAGGTTTAAAACTGTCATGTTTCCCTGGGCACACATGAAGTGGGCAGTGATTCTTTTAATGGTTATGAGGTGATTTTGCTGCCTGTTCTAGGTACAGTGATATTATCATGTAATAACATCATGGTGTCTGGGGCTCATTAACCAATCAGTGTGCTAGATTATTTCTTGCCATTGTATAATCACTGTTAATGAACAGTCAGGGTGAGAAGTCCAAGCAGCACAATCTGTCTGGAGCAGCCAGACTTCTTCACACTGCATGCAAATATTTAGACTGTGGCAGCCACTGAAATACTCACTAAGTGAGAGAAACCCAGCTGCATTGTGGCCCAGTTTTGTCCCCCCAGCAAGAATGTATACCCACCCACCCGCCTCGTGGATGTCCATACCCACAACCAGAAACTGAAGTCTCCCCATGAGTCCAGATTTGTGTTCCTGTGCCCTGTCACTGTGACTGTATTTGTTTTCAGTTTCCCATCCACCCACCTCGCGGATCACCGGGTACCGCACTACAGTGTCCTGTCACAGTAGGGAAAGCGTTCCATAGCTCTTGTGTCTCCACTCCTGTGTATCTCACTTTCTCGTTCTGGTTTGCTGTGGTTTCAGTGTCTGTCTCCTGGCCGCCCATCCCCCGACCCTCCTGACCCCCGACTTATGTGGCAAGAAGTGGTTGTTGTCTATTTTTATGGCAATGAAGGAAAGTTGTGGCAGGTAGAACAGGAAGGGGCAATCTGCGCTTCTGTGTTGGTGCAGGGGGAAATAGAAAGAATCTGCTGGAGTGCAAGAGTTAGAGAATACTGGATGGGTAACCATGCAGAACCAGTGTGTTCTGCCACAGAGGGGTCTGATTCCCAGTGACCTCGAGAGCGAAACCGCTCTGCTGTGGGTGGGATTTAGAAAAGAAAAACAGGGTGGAAAGACATCTTGCTTAGTAAGGAAAATACCCGTCCCGAGGCCGAAAAATGTGAGTTTAACACTTTTTATGGATCATAATCTAGTTGATCCAGCTTTTCCGTTAACTGTTAGCTTGCCTAAAAACCGCCACGGTCATTTTCTGTGATATTGGCCTGCGGCAATTTTCGGTTCATGCCGGCTTGAGCTTTCTTCTCTAAATGAATGGAATGCTGCTCTGCACATACGTTCAGATCAGCGTTCCATTCATTTAAGTGTGTGTGGATGAACAGTGTTTTTGTAAGGCTGGATTTCGGGTGAGAACAACGTTCCACCATACACTATAAGCAGCTCACCGTGGTGAGAGAGAGAGAGAGAGAGGAAATAAGCATGATCACCGCTCTAGACATGCTGTCAGTGTGTTATCCGTGGAGTGCCATAATTTGCTTCTGTGTCTCCCCTCCACCAGCTGCTGTAACAACATTCACATCCCGCATCCCGCCCTCATTCCAGGCGAGCACCACAGGACTGCCAAGCAGGGCACTGCGCGTTCCACATGCGAGAGAGAGAGAGAGAGAGAAAGACACAGACACAGAGTGAGAGTGACAGGAACCCTCCCCGACACCGACACCGAGCAGGGAGATCTGGTGTGACAGTGAGATCGTGCGAGGTACTGTACAATTGCAGCACACTGTCTTTCTCTGTTTCTCTCTATGTTACAGTCCATGTTGCACCAGTCATGTAATGGCAGCCTCTCTGTCTACAGAGAACATGACCTGTAATCATGTAGTGCTACAGTGTGATCTTTGTTCCCCTGCCACTGTGCGGATTTGTAGGGAGAGAGAGCGTTGTGTGGGGAGAGAGAGCACCTTAACGCGGTGCTATGGCTGCCTCTCAGTGATATTTTTTTTCTTTCTCTTTCTGTTAATTGTGCAGTCTTGCACTGTCCTCAGTATTCCCCCGGTTCCGTGCTGATTTGCAGGGAGAGAGAGTGTGTGGGGAGAGAGAGCACCTGCACCCGGTGGTCTTGCTTTTTGTAACTTAATCATGTGTGGTGGGGAGAGAGAGCAAGTAGCAGGGAGACAGATCGAGAGGCACACACAGCATGAAATTAAAGTTGCTGCAGAGTCCTGTGTGTGTCTCTCCATTCAGTTACTGTGTCACAACTCTTCCTGCATGTGGGCTCTCCTTTCCTTTCTGTACTAAAACAGTTAACCTGCTGTTCCTTTACTACTGTACAGGAACTACTTTGTGTGGGGGAAGGATATTTCCCAAAATCCACAATTTTTTAAAAAATTTTCATGGGTTTCCTTTGGTTTATTAACACGGGGGTAACCCCATGTTATATGTGCAATAACCCACTACAGGTTGTGCGGTTATTGGGGATTAACGAACACCCCAGGTGCTGTGAGGACACTCAGCCTGCAGTCTTATGCCTCACAATGCACCCAGGGTGTTCATTAATCCCCACTAACCGCACACCCTGTTATGAGTTATTGCTTACTTGACCAGCTCCCACTGCATCTTTCCTGAACTCAGGAACACCCTCAACACAATCTAGCCACTCATTATGCAGTGGGAGTAAAGGAGATAATTTTATCATGAGTGGCTGCACTGTTTGAGGGTGTTTCTAATGATCAGGAAGTTTTCACTAAGAGCAATTCAATGATCTGAAGCAAAACAAAGCTGGACATAGCTATATATTGCCATGCATGTTGGTTCTAATAAGCTAGGAGGCAGACAAAACAACCAGTAACATCAATGAATTTTAGAGACAGTAAACAATAATAAAATGTGTGTTTTTTCTTAAAAATAATATGATGCAAAAAAGGTTGACAGTACCCTTTTGAAATACAAGTTTCAATATTTGAGCAGGTTTGACAATCTTCTGGGTAAACATTCAGTATGCTCAGAACAATTATTTCATGCCACTGCTCATTAATGACTACGATGTATTTGGTTTTTCATAAGCTCACTCATATATTATTTTGTGGTTTATTACAGTTAGCATGTATAAATCTTAGCAGTTGTTACTTTGTTTAGTTAAATCTGCATCCATAATTCAAATGTTCTGGGTCCTTCCTTTACTTGCATATATTTTTAATTGTGCCCAAGGCATATGTATGGCTCCTGAAGAAATTCAATTTACAGTGCCCTCTTCAAGAAATATAATTTTTTTAAATACTAGCAACATTCTTAACGTGACAGCAACCCTCCCCCAATCTACACAAACACAAACAGGCACACCTGCACACGCGCACGCGTGCGCGCACACACACACACACACACACACACACACCTTTGCCCCGTAACATCACACAGAAGACAGCATAAATTCAGATTTATTTGATTTGATTTAGTTTTTGTTGACCGGGTAAATGCACTAGACAAATTCTGCCCATTTTCAGGCACTACCCAGGGGAGAGGGATACAGATGAATCCCAACTCACTTTGAACCAGATTAAGCTGTTGATGGTATTTTCAGTGAATGGGGGGAAATTTGGCCAGGGCAACAGGGAAATTCCTCTACTCTTTTCGAGAAGTGCCATGAGATCTTTACCATCCACCTGAACTACTGCCAGAACAGGCAGATGGGACCTTGGTTTAACATCTCATCTGAAAGACGGCACCTCAGGAGATTTAATGCTGGCAAGACTTCATATTTGATGCAATAATTTGTAGTATTCTTGATCATTTACAGTTTCATTGGACTGGTTTCCATTTGCAGATTGCCCTGATGCACTGTAACCGATGCAACCATTTTGCTATGGCAACACTGGAAATATTCAGACTGCCCGTATAGTGAAATTCCTTCAATTATGGCAGGATAATCTGGCATATCTTGCATGCTTATCCTTATATCAAAATCATATGTATGGTCCGAGACATAGTTCAGTGAATAGTGCCCGCTTATTAGAGTTTTTATAAAACTACTTTCTGCTTTCCTAATCTGACGTTGCCCCCCCCACAACACACTCACACATCCATTCATTCAATCATTCAGCATGACCAGCATTAATTCAAAATATTTGCAGTCATGTCTTTTTACACATGATAATTAAGCAATAAGGCACGACAGGGTGTGTATTATCATGTAATAATTAATGGGCTTCCCTTTTTCCCATTGGGAAACCGTGGCGTAATTTGCCATTATAAAGAGCGTTTATAATGGCAAACACGCGCACGGTTTTCCCCACACTGCGCATGCTCGAACTCCTCGCTTGCTGTGTCCTTCCCAAACCGGAAACCCTACCGCAAGCACACCATAGAGAGAGAGACAGACTGCCATGGACACTCGGCAGTAAGTAAATTGTTTTAAAGTACTTCAGATGTTCCACTCGACTACTGGATGGACCCCATAACAATAATTAAAATAAAGTGAAAGCAGACCTCGTGCGCTGACCTAATCTGATTGCACCGACACAGCAGTCTTTTTTTTTTTTTTTATATAATTGCTGAGGCAAAAAAGTGAAGCCCAACAATTATATAAAATAAAATATGGGTCTCGGTGTGTAAACTTGAATTTACACATACCCTCGGGGTTTGATGCTATGCATAATGTAGCATCAAACCCCTCGAGATGTGTAAATTCTCGTACCGAGACCCATACTTTATCCTATATATAACGTCACTTCTGGGGTGGGTTGAGCAGCACGAGGCGAAGCCAGTGCTTCCACCACCCCAGGAGTGACGTTATTACACGATAACACACATCACTGGAGTGCCTTATTGCTATTATACAATGGCTCGTTATTATACAAAATTAAAAAAAAATAAAAATAAAAAAATGATTTTAAGGAATCCAAATGGTCATGATCCATAGGCGAAAGATCATCATCCATAGCATCCAAAAGCAATACAGTGATGTTATTGTGTAATAACATCACTGTCTCAGGCACACATTGACCAATCAGAGTCCAGGAAATTTTCTTGCCATTGTATAATATTAATTTGCACTAATATGATAATTTTACCTAATTAAATAGAAGTGTTGCAGGGTGTGCATTGCCCTGACACAGAGTCAACCAATGCATTGAGTTTACAACGGCAACACTGAAAATGTTCAGACTCCTATTGTACTAAAAATCCTTCATTTACTAAAAACATTTTCAAATGAAGTTGTACGCATTAGATCATTTATAGCTGTAGCAGTTTGTATGGACGGTAATTTATCTGAATAGATTTACAGTCACAGAGTCAGTGGTAATTTTTCACAGAACTGAGTAGGGGGGAGTAGAGCAGAACTGTTATCCTGTACGAACATCTGTTGGGAAGCCGATATTAATCTGCATAAAAAAAGCCTTGTTCATCATAAAGTCACAATGTGACCCACATTGCAAAATTACTTGAGTTATGTGTCTGATTTGTGTTGTGTCATAAAGATCAGCACGCAAGATGTGTAAGTCAGTGCTGTGATTCTAGCAGGAATTTGTTTATTAGTGCAGTCCGGGCATTTACCTGTTTGCAGAGAACTTTGAAACTTTAAAAAATAAATTTCATTTAGGTAGGAGTCACAATACAATGAAGTGTGCATCGGGTAATACATATAGGGCTAGATATTCAAAGGGGTTGCACCTGGCACAACTGAGTTGCACCAGTGTAACTCCAGAACTGCGCCCTGGGACAATATTCAAAGGTGGGAATTGTGCAGCACAATTCCCAATGCACCAGGGTGCAAAGATAATGAATGCAGCACATCTCCAGGCTGCGTGCCCATGCATATGCGGCACATCCTGATATTCAGCCCAGGATGTGTGGCGCATCTGCTGGCAGAGCCCTGAGATGTGCTGCATACCTGGGCTCAAAGCTGAGCCTATAAAATAAGGCTCAAGTGCTGTCCACCCACTGCGGGCCACAGTATTGCAGTACACAACACAGCAGCCTCCGGCCGTGGGTGGCAACCCTCCCCAACACCGTGCACAAGCACCCCCATATGTCCCTGGTAGTCAAATGGTACCCCCTTCCTCACCTGACCCTCCAATCATTGACAGTAAAGTACATTACCATCCCTGGTAGTAAAGTGGTACCCCCCTCCCCTCCTGACCCTCCAATTGCTGGCAATAAATACAGTTACTGTCCCTGGTAGTCTAGTGGTACCCCCGCCCAATTCCCAGTCGCTGAATGTAAATTAAATTGCCATCCTTGGTCATCCAGTGGTCCCCCCCACGTTCATTACCTCTGATTGCTGGAAATAACTTCAATTACCATCCCTGTTAGTCTAGTGGTACCCCCACCCTGCAGTAACAGCGATCACCCGTGCTGTTACAGTCCAGTTCTTCAGTGGTCCAGTGGCACCTCCACCACCAGGCACAGGCCCACCCAGCCGCCCCATCTTTGGCAGGCAGCAAACCCACCCGTATACCTCCTTGGCTACTTGCCGAATGACAGCTTACAGTACCAGCTGCAAGCCCATTAGACCATACTGTGGAACAATGGACTTGCAGTGCATACTGTAATACTCATTCACAAATATGTGAATGAAGTCATTCATTCACATATTTGTGAATGAGTATTACAGCATGACTGCAAGCCCATTGGTCCACAGTGTGGTCCAATGTACATGCAGCTGCTATCGTAGCTGTCATTTGGCGGGCAGCCACAGAGGTATGTGGGTGGGTTTGATGCCCGCCGATGACGGGGGAGCTGGGTGGGCTGGGGTCCTGTGTGGGTGGGGTGCCACTGATCACCGGGAACTGGATTGTGTAACAGTACGGGTGATCGCTGTTACCGATGGGGTGGGGGGTACTACTAGATTACTAGGGATGGTAATTGAAGTTATTTCCAGCAATTGGAGGTACAGGCAGGAAGGGGGGAACCACTGGACCACCAGGGATGGTAATTTCTTTTACAATCAGCGATCGTGGAATCGGGTGGTGTGGGGGGTACCACTAGACTACCAGGGACAGTAACTGACTTTATTGCTAGTGGTCGGAGGGTTGGGAGGGGAGGGGGTACCACTGGACTTCCAGAGATTGTAAAGTAACATACCTTCAGTGATCGGAGGGTCAGGGTTGGGGCGTGCCACTGGACTCCCAGGGATATGGAAATATTCATTTATGGTGATCAGGGGTCAGGATGGAGAGGGGGCACTACTGTGGTCCCTGGTACAGGAACCGCATGCTGTGCAGGGTGCCAGGCGCATTTCACTGGCCTGCCCTGCACAACGCATTCAAATGGGGCCATAATGACATGTAAATGGCCCCATTTGCACCTTGCATGTATTATGGCCCCATTTGCATATCGGTGTCTGAATATTAGGAAGTTGCGCATGGTGTATCTCTGCGGCGCTGGCGCATTTCCCATTCCTGGTATTCAGACCTGTCTGGGGGGATGTGCCAGCACATTGTATTTGTGCAGCACACATTATGTGATATATTCAGCAGAGATGTGCCATGGCACATCTCTTTTGAAAATATCCCTTGGTTGCTCCAGTGCAACTCAGTTGCGCTGTGCACCCACTTGCACCATTGCCAGGTGCAATTTTGAATATCGGGCCCATAATGCCAACCAAATGCAACTGTAGCACCTCTTGACAATTATCTTCATTCTGCGTTTGAGAATCATGCGGAGACAATACTGACAAGATGCTTGTATACCAGTAGAGGTCAAGGAAGCAAGGATGGAGTTGAATCTCTCTTGGTACACGGACACAATACCATTATAGTATTTATAGTATAACATGTGCATATTAAGGGTCTTACAACAAGAGTGATACACATTTATTGAGTACTGGCCACAATATAATGTAAGGAAAGGGTTTTGGTTGTAAAATAATTGCATTAGTTTGTTATGTGTCAGGGCAATGCGCGACCAGGAAAATGTGTAATAAAATACTATGATTTCCAGGATTACTGCAAATTACTTCAACCAAATAAACAAAAATCATGCCAGCATTTAATCTGAATTACTGCTGCCTTCTGTGGCATGTTGTATGAGAGAATATGTGTGTGTGTGTGTGTGTGTGTGTGTGTGTATTTGGGGAGCAATATCATGTTGAGAAGGCAGTACTTAAAAAAAATTATAATACTGGAAGTGAGGATGCTTTGCATTGAACTGTTTCTGGTGCCCTACATATGCTTTTGCTATAAAGATTATTTAAGCATGCAAGATACGCTACATTGTCTAGCTGTACTTATAGAAATTTGTTTATGAAAGCAGTCTGACCAATTACCAGTTTCCTGTTCTAAGATCATTGCACAAGTGTCTATGTGACAGTGCAATGCACCATTTGAGCAATGAAACAGTATGTGATCACAGAATAATGCTAATTAATAACACCAAGTAGGAAAGGTAATGCCTGCATGTACTCTGAATCATAATCACATTGTATGAGAGTATGCATGTATGCGGAAGAAAGGCAGGGGCAAGATGTCAAAAACAGAAAACTGAAACTTCAAAACATGAAATCTCATTTAGGCAGCTGTCTCAATGCAACGTACTTATAAGGCATTACATATGGTTCCACATTAATAAAAAAGTATATGATCCACTCATTTTGCATTATGAATACCTAGCGTAATTGAAGAAGTTACAGTGACCAAGCTTTTCCAATATCACAGCTTGTGACATAGCCTCCAGCAGTAAATGGAACAAAAAAATTGCAGGTTCAGACACATTAGCGTCACGATACACAACTCCAAACAAATTTTACCAAGAATGTTCTTTTCTTTATTTTGCCACAACACCTTATACACAATTGTTAGTATATGACATAGTAATATAAAAAAAAAAACGCCTGTCACTATAGGTAGATAGGGAGCTAGATGAACTTCTGTCAGTTTTCATGACTACAGCTTGATGAGGAGACACTGACCGCAAATATGATATGCTGAATGGAAAACGGGAGCGCGCATGTAGTTGACAAGACACCTCAGTGTGAAGACAAAAAAAAAGTCTGTTGCATCACAAATAAACAATAAGACATGAGGCGGGTGGGCATTAAACATTTCTAACACAGGGCCAAGGGTGTAGTGAGGCACAAGCCTGCAGGCAGAGTGCATTAGACATTTCTAATGCATGACCAGGAGCTGAAGGCACTCTGCCTGCAGGCTTGTGCCTCACTACACCCTTGGCCCTGTGTTAGAAATGTTTAATGCCCATTTTACATGGATTTAAAAGTTTACATTTATATGGTTTAATGGTAAAAAAAAATAATTAAATGAGTGACGTGTTTTTATGTAAAATCCTTAATGTTTTTTTTTTCCCCATAAACTATTTTGTCCTATACAGGTTGCTGTAGTTGCAGCTGGTTGTCATGGCTCCTCCCCTCCATCTTGGCCACAACACACACACACACACACACACACACACACACAGAAACATTTGAAGTACTGCAGTGTTGCTTGACTTTTAAGAAGTCCAAGCAGATGAGTTGCCATTTTTACATATTTTGACCCCAAATTTTCAACACAGCCTTCTTATGACCCCACATCATGAAGCAGGGCAGTGAGATTTTTCAAATCTTGCCCAAAAGGTGATTTCAGCAAGCATATGCGAAATCACCTTTCCGGGATGGGTTTGCAGAATTCCACTGACATTGTTCCATGAGGTGGGGTCCCAAAAAGGCCATGTTGAAAATTCAGTGTCAAAATATGCAAAAATGGCCAAGTAATGAATCAAAGTTGAAAATTCCACTGAAGTACAATGAATCACGTTTACCTTAGTTTCTCATAGTGCAGTCACCAGTTCCAGCAGCAAGACGTATCTTCAGTCAGATAGTGGATCTTCACCATGGGACCTGTTCGGGTAAGTGAGGGTGCGTGGGTGGTGTGGGGATGCTCAATGAGAGCTCGGGGTGGCGGAAGGGGCAGATCGGGGAGGGACCATCTTTTTTTGTTTGTTTACAAGTTTAACAGCAACAACAAAAAGACACTGAGAGACCATTTTCTTTATTACAGGTACAACTGTAGAAGGTACTGGAGGGTGGGGGGATGCCACTGGACACCAGGGACAAAACAAAGTATTATGGGGATGATGATCAAAGTGTGAGGGGTGCCACTGGACACTATGGACCAAAATAAAAAATATTACAGGGATGGCAATTGGCAGGATGGAGGCACCCCTAGACACTAGGGAAATAAATAAATAATTATAGGGGTGTCATTCAGAGAGTGGGGGGTCCTCTAGACACCAGGGAAATAAATAAATAATTATGGGGGTGTCGTTTGGAGGGTGGGGGTTCCCCTAGATGACAGGGAAATAAGTAAATAATTATGGGGATGTCGTTTGGAGGATGGGGGGTTCCCCTAGACACCAGGAAAATAAATTAATAATTATGGGTGTGTCATTTGGAGGATGGGAGGTCCCCTAGACACCAGTGAAATAAATAAATATGGGGGTATCAATCGGAGGAAGAGGGGGGCCCCAGACACCAGGGAAATAAATAATTATGGGGGGTGTCGTTCAGAGGGTAGGGGGATCCCGTAGACACCAGGGAAATAAATAATTATAGGGGGTGTCGTTTGGTGGGTAGGGAGGTCTGCTAGACACCAGGGAAATAACACACAATTACGGGGGTGGCAATCAGACGGTGGGGGGAAGCTGCTAGGCACCAGTGAGAAATAGAATATATGTAATATTACAAAAAAAGTACAGGAAGGGCAATCGGAGGGTTGAGGGTGGCACTAGACAGCAGGGAAAATACTGTTATTATGGGAGCAGTGATCGGAGAGTTCGGAGGGGTGTCACTAAACACCAGGGAAAAGATGTCAGCAAAGCAAAAATGAGTTTTACCCTCATGAAAAAGGACCTTTTTTTGGGATTCGTGATATAAAAAAGGAATCTTTTTTTGTATCATGAGTGATGAAAAAAGATTTATAATGTTAAAAAAACAACATGTCAAGGGCACCTCTCTAACAGTTAAGTGCAGAATCCACCTTGGTGGGGGTGTCCAGATAAGCAAGTTACATACGTTGGAGGCTCTACACAATATAATTTTTGTGGTCTTCCTAATTTGAATGTGTAGGGAAAATAGAAAACATGATGGCAACGTGAAAAACCGCATGAAAAAGGGTTCCCATACAAAAACTTTATACAGCTTTTTTGAGGTGCTGACCGAGCATACATAGAACCCACATTTTTTAAAATGTAATAACTTTGGAATGGATTAATATTTTTTCACCAAATCAGTGAAAGGCATTTCTGTGGGCCAAGCCCTTTCTACTCTGAAAATGTCAGACCAAAATTCCAAACCGTCTAGGTGTTACACAATGGCAAAAAAAAAAAAACAGCAAAAAAATGGAAATTTTCTGTGTTTTTTCACTATCCACGTCTCAAAATCCACATATCTGACCATAATCAAACTTAGCACGTCAAGAGATCTACCCCACGAGACCATGCATGCAAATTTTGTGCAAATCTGTTGAATGGTTGTGAAGTTATTAAAGTGCAATAATTGCTTACTCAACCCTAATTACTGTGTCACACTGAAACCAAGTATAGACTGTCCAACAGCTGGGCAGTCTATATTTGGTTTCAGTGTGAGATGGGGAATGTGAATGACCAAACCAGAGCTAATAACAGCACCATCAATTGATAAAACCTATATACTCCCCTGCAGCTGATCCCTGGCTCTGACGTCAGCCGTGGGAGGTTCTGGGATGTGCCTCAAGCGGTTCTTATCACAAAATGCTGGTGGCAGGGATGGCAGGATCAACTAGATAAACTTAAAATACTCAAACATGCCAGAAGCTACAGGTTTTTATTTTAGGCAGAAAGCCTAAATGGAGACTGCTTCACACTATGGTATGGGGCATTTGCAAGTGGACGTTTCCCTTTAATTATTGTCTAAATAACTGTGATGCCCTTTAAACATTTATCTTATGCTTTAAATCACATGGCCAACATTCTAGGCCCCCTCTCCCAAGCAGTACCAACTGTTCCTCGAAGCATGCGAAAGCATCGGAAGTTAATAATTAAAGAGATATTTTCACCACAATAATCAGAACACGTAATCCAACTCTTGCATCATCTCCACCTGTGGAATGGTGCCCCAGAGCTTAGAATGTTTAAATGAAATATCTCAGTCTCTGTCAGTCTCTGAGTGCATAAAGTGTTTTTTTATTTCAGTGTTATTTGTTATTATTTCAACAGTTTCCATAGCTGTTCTCACTCTTATTTGTGTTTTAACAATTTTAAACCAAAAATGCTTTTTCTTCTTGGTTCCCTCTCAGAGAACAGAGAAATAGGCCACAAACAGTTCTGTAACCCCCTTTGGAGGGCTTACCTTAAGTCTGAGGCCCACCACTCCTGTTTTCGTCCATATTGAGCTATGGGGGTTTCATTAGTGTGACCAATGGCTTAGTACTTGAATCCAGGAGGTCTTCGCATGCGCATTAGCACGTGGTCCGTTCCTTTGGTGCAGCCATTTCTGGGTCTGTTTAACCATTTCCCCACTGCTCTCAGCTCCCTTGCCCATTTAATTGGGGGTCAGACACCTGGGGGAGGCATTACAAGAGTGGCCCTGAAATTCCCACACTGCTCTGGAGAGCACTAGAGAAATGGGGGAGATAGTAATATGCATAAGGCTCATGAATATTAATGAGCTAGGTTGCAGCTCCTGAGGACAGTCTGAATCGGAGCTAGCAACTGGCTAGTGGAAGGGCAGATAGAAATAAACTGGAAGTCGATTAAGAGGAGACAGATGTGGGCACTTGATCATGGGACAATTTAAGTTGAAAATGGTATACTTTGGCTGCCATGAACACTAAAAGTTAGGGTTGCCACAGAACTTCATGGGGCTGTATGGAACATTATAGAGGCAGCCATGCTGATGATACTCTGACCCGTACTGGACAACCAATCAGGTGTCTAGGCACCCAAAGTGTGACCGAGGACTTCTGGGAGAGGGAGTTAGCTATTTTCAGGTGCCAAGGGAGGCAGCCAATGAAAGGGCTGAAAAAGCCATTAACTTTGATAGACAACGAAGGGCAGCCAACCTGCGGCCAGGAAAGTGTGGAGAAATGCCAGAGCTTTGGGGAATAGAGTCAGTCTTGACCAGACTTCTATCAAGTCAGTAGGGATCTGTGTTTTAGAGGTCTGAACAGTCTGAGTCCTTGCTCAGGACTTGACTGGGAATTGCTGCTGAGGAAAGAGTGATTTTATGGGATAGAGAGAGAGAGAGAGAAAGACAGAACTGATCTGAAAATGCCCACATCAATTTGGAACTATGCTGTTTCTTCTGGAAGAGACTTTTCACTGCAGAAATCCTGAACTATTTTGGAACTTTGGGATCTGCTTGAGAGTTTGAACATTCTTGGAACTGGGTGCAAGCCAGGCTGTGTGGAGACTGTTTGAGAACTGTACAGGTTGCTGGGAACTGCATCCAGCTGGAGCTGCTTTGGAAGCTGGTCTAACATTCAGAGACTATGTGTGCAAAAGGTGAGCAGGTGTTTCCCTGATCTAAAATCCTTGCTACTTCTGAGCGTATCAGTGTGGAGCGAGGCTAATGTTTAGAGCCTGCAAATCAGTGGCCCAACAGCAGAACAGATCAAAAAGATAAAAGTTGCCTGGCTGCCCCAGAAATTGTTGAACAGTGCAGGGAAAGAGTGAACTCTACCAGTTTCGGAGGCATTCTTCAGAGCCAGGGAGGGAACTTGCTAACCCCTCTCAAGTGGAGCCTGTTGATTGTGGGAGGCACTTGCTGGGGTGCTAAGGCACCTGTGACCCATGGTGGGAGCTGGGCTGTGGAGCCATTCCTGGGTCTGGGCCTCCTGTGACTGGGTGGGACCTGCATGTGTGCTCTGCGATGGGCCAGAAGAGGCCGAAGGTGAAAAGCGACCAGATCTTCGATCAAGGGGACAAGCTGCTAGACTTTCAATCAAGATCAAGGCCTAAAAGCAAGTACCACTCTGCAGCCCAGGTTGTGCCCTTTGCGAATGGAGCTCCTTGTTCCTGGATCAGTGACAGCCCTGCACCTTGGAGACTGCTAAAGAATCATCAAACCGTGAGTACCCAGGGGAAGTGCTCAGTTTAAATTTAAAGTTATCTTTTTCAACATCATAGTGCCCCAACAACCAGCCAACCTGCGGCAATGTCCAGGCCTGCACCTATTGGGTGCCCAAACCAGACCTCTCAAACATTATACTACCAGTGGGAGTGGGTCACAGGGGTGGTTTGGCCTTGGGGCCTAGTTGTTGTTGCTTTACTCATTGCTCTAACCTTTTTCTCATCCACAGCTATCCTTCATCCAGGTACTTCTGTCCTAACCCTGTTACCCCCCAATAAAGCTGTGAGTTATTGCTTGAAAAACTGTGTGAAGAGTATTGTGTAGAGAGTCACTGCATGTCGTTTATATTACTGTCATTGTGAAATTGTTGGGTCTCTGGTGTATGGGGTGGTTGGTAGGAGAGGTGGTAGGTGCAGCATCCCAGGGGTCTCATGACCTACTCACAATCTACTCTGGGTGGAGGCACCACGCTATTTATTATAACTTTGGGATAGGACCCCCAAACATCATTGTAGCAGGACCCAGGCCCCTTAACCTGTTTGAGGACCAACAGGCAGGGTTGATAGCCCACTGGTGCATGTACTGGACTTAGTGCTGACAAATGGGAACAGAATCATGAATGTTGAGGTGGGCAGTCCCCTTGGTACCAGTGACCACAGATCTGTGTGGTTTAGAGTCAACACATTGGCAGAAGAAAGCCATTCAAAGATTAAGATCCTAGATTTCTGGAAGGTCAACTTCATGGAGATGGGGGAAACAGCTCAAAATTGCCCTGGCTGCAGAAGATACAGGGGGAAGGGTAGAAGAACAGTGTCTTAGGATCAAGAGATCCATAGCAGGAGTGACAAGTCAATGTGTCAGATTGCTTAGCAAAAGCAAAAGAAAGAAGTGGCCACTGTGATTCTCTAAATCAGTAGCCGGGAAAGTGTGAGAAAAATGTAAGGCATTCAGGAAATACAAAGAGACACAGAAAGACTACAGACTGAAATATCTGGAGAAGTAGAGAGAAGTTGGGAAAGCTGTCAGAGGGACTAAGGCAAGAATGGAGGAAGGAATAGCACAGGCTGTTAAGTAGGGGGACAAGACTTTCTACAGTTATATTAACGAGAGGAAGAAGACCAGAAATGGTATTGTTAGGCTAAAGAAGGGAGAGGGTGGGTGGGTGGAAGATGACCTTGAAAAATCTGAGGTACTGAACAGATATATTTGCTCAGTATTTACCAAGGAAGAGGCAGGGGAGGGGCCAAGACTCACGAGGAAAGATGTACTGGGGGAGAGATGGACACCAGCCTATTTACGGTGGATAGAGTCTTAAAGGAACTAAGAAAAGTAAAGACAGACAAGGCAATGGGGCCAGACAGGATTCACCCTAGAGTGTTGAAGGAACTCAGGGAAGTCCTAGCAGGTCTGTTGACAACCCTATTCAATCAATCACTAAAGATGGGGGAGGTATCTGGGGACTGGAGGAGGGCAGACGTGGTCCCCCTGCACAAGACTGGAAGTAGGCAGGCAATTACAGACCTGTAAGCCTGACCTCAGTGGTGGGGAAACTGATGGAGTCCCTGCTTAAGGAGAGGGTAGTGAAGTTCCTGGAGTCAAGTGGTGCAAAAGACCCAAGGCAGCATGGATTCCCTGAGGGTAGGTCCGTTCGGACTAATCTTATCAATTTCTTTGACTGGATGACCAGGATGGTGGATCAGGGAGGGGCAGTGGATGTGGCCTACCTGGATTTCAGTAAGGCCTTCGACACCGTTCCTCATTGAAGCTGGGCATAGAAGGTTGCTTAACAAATTGGAGAATCTGGGTGTGGGCTCTAAAGTGGTAAAATAGGTTGGTAACTGACTAAAAGGCAGGACCCAGAGGGAGGTAGTAAATGGCATAAAATCAGAAGAGGGGGAGGTGACCAGTGGGGTTCCACAGGGATCAGTGTTGGGTCCAGTTCTATTCAATGTCTTCATAAGTAACATTACAGAGGGACTGAAGAGGAAACCATGCTTGTTCACAGATGACACCAAGATCTGTAACACAGTCAACACACAGGAGGGGCTAGATAAAATGAGAAACAACCTGAGAATACTTGAGGAATGGTCAAGGGTTTGGTAGTTGGGTTTCAGTGCTAAGAAGTGCATGATAATGCACCTGGGACACAGAAGCACAAGAGAAGAATACAAGATGGGGGGGGCAGGTTCTAGCCACCACAAGTCAGGCGAGAGACCTAGGGGTTATCATATCTGATGACCTGAAGTCAGCCAAACAATGAAAAAAAGCAGTGGGAAAGGCAAACAGAATCCTGGAGCGCATAAGAAGGGGCATAACCAGTAGGAGTGAAGTGATGATGCCACTGTATAGATCACAGGTGATGCCTCATCTGGAATACTGTGTCCAATTCTGGAGACCGCATCTCAGGAAGGAGATAGGCAGAATGGAAGCAGTCCAGAAAAGAGCAAGAAAAATGATACACGGACTGCACCACAAAATTTATGAGGAAAGACTCAAGGAACTAAACAGCTATTCACTGGAGGAGAGAGGGGATATGATAGAGACTTTCAAATACCTTAAAGGAATAAACAGGGTACAGGAGGGGAGTTTATTTTAGAGACAAACGTGCACAAGGACAAGGAGGCATAACATGAGGCTGGAGGGAGGGAGGCTTAGGGGGAATGCTAGGAAGTATTTTTTCTCTGAGAGGGTGGTGGATCCATGGAACAGTCTACCAGTGGAGGTGGTGGAAGCAAAAACAGTACAGGGGTTCAAAAGCGCATGGGATAAGCATAAAGGCACCCTGCTGTTCAGCAGAGCAGGGGAAAGGAGGTCCAGATAAGATTAGGGATTGCCAAACCAAGTAGGGAAATGGGCAGACTAGGTCATCTGTATGGTCCTTATCTGCCGACAGATTCTATGTTTCTATGGTGCCTGAGCTACAGTTCCATTCACAAAAACTGTACCAGAGTTTCTTTGTTTACCTCTTCAAAGCATCCGGGTTCCCAGTTCTAGGCTCAGTTTAAATTGTATCTTATCTTGTTCACTAACGTGACCTAAATTCTTTATTTTGAGGTAATGTGTGAAACCCACATTGACTCAGAACAACTGTGGTCAGTTTCATAGTGCTTCTGCTTGAATTTCTTTAGCACTTAATTTCATCACTTTTGGTGAAATTTACTAGTTGGCTCATAGCGACTGTGGTCAACATTTAAACTGGTTCTCAAGGACTGAGGTCAGACAAGGGTGCCCTTCCCAGTCCCATGTCTGAGCTGGGAAAGTCTAAAAAAAGAACTGAACCCACTGGATTCAAAAAGTGCACTCAGCGACCCATCAGTTTGGCTAGGGCAGCTAGGCATACAGTGTTACACATGTTTAAGCACAGCACATGCTTGACAGAACTGTGAGTTGTGTGAAGACTTTTGTCCTAAGACACAGAAAAAGGAGACAGGCCAAAGGACAATCAGCTATTCCCAGCCTCTCAAAGTCCAAAGAGTGTTCCCCTAGAAAGGTTGTGAATCCACTGGCTGCCATGTCGGCCGAGTCAACTTCCCAGAAGGATGTAACCCCTAAGGCAGAACATCGAAGGCCACTAAAGAGCACAAATCCACTTCTGAGGACCACTCTGATATAGACAAAAAAAGACCACAAACTTCATGCTGAGGACTTAGCATCGGTTGCAAGTCTAAATAAGCTCAGGAAAGAGAAACACACTGAGCCAGAAAAAGAGAAACAAAAACCCATTGTGGCTTCAGCTGATCCTACTATTCCTTCCTTGGAAAATTTCAAACAGATGTGGGAATCTTTTCAGACCAAGAAGGAACAGGTTGGAAACTACCACCCAATGCATCTCCTAATGGAGCTACCATCTTCTGGGATGGCAATTGATAAGAAAATTGAAAACAGGTGACAGGATCTGAGCTCCTATACAAACGCCCACGCCCTTAAGGCTTGATTCAGGCAGCTGTAGTAGTACTAGTAGCAGTAATACAAATCTTTATTTTTTAACAGCATAAAAACTGATGGTCCTATTTCTAACGTTGTCCTGTGTTTAAAAAACATTAGATTAGATTCAAAAGTTGCAATAACAATGTAGACAATTATGAATACAATTGCAGTTAATCTGAAGGGGCTTTACCCTTGCCAAGTGACCTTTTTTTTATTAAAAATAATTCATTTATTGTAATAACAGTTACAGGTCTTAGCAAATTTAGACTATAGTATTGTTTCAAATTCAGACAAGGACTTAGCCCCTCTAGATTCTGGAGACAGGTAGTTCCAAGTCCTTGAAGTGAAGTATTCTAAGCTTATTTCCCCATAGTTAGGTTGAACCCTGGTTACACAGAGGCCTCTATTTTTAACCTCTCACATGTTACATCATTTTTTGCTTGAAAAAACATTTACTAGTTTCCAGTATCCAGTGATCAGGCCCTTAACTATTTTGTAAATTGTACATGCCCAGGATATTTCTCTTCTTAACTGGAGAGAAATCCTGTTTAATGTTTTAAGCATTGCACAATGGTGAATTCTGTAAATTTCATTTATTTAGTTTTTTGTTGACTGAGTGGGTGCACTAGATAGCAGAGCTGCCTATTTTCAGGCACGATATGGGAGGTTACATACATGTAATCCCTAGGCGGCGCTACTCCTAGAGTTACACCCCTGCCTGCCACTTAGGATATAGGCTGAGGTAGTTTGGGTTCTCAAACTTACATCAGGTTCTAAAATGCACTGTGCCTCCACTCAGTGTCTAGCTTTAACGTGGGCTAGTGTTACCTGGTACAACCCCCTGAGATGTCACACCACCCATGATTACCTTTTACCACCCCAACACATGACCCATTAGTATTTCTCCACATTTCAGACATTTTGCAATTAAAGACTCTCTCTAATAATATGCTCACGACAGCCCTTTGCAAAAAGCAAGAACAATATTTATTTAGGGGACATAGGCGTTAGGAAGGGGCAACAGGAGGACTAGTGGTTATGCAGTGATTCTATTATTTACAAATGTACAAAAGATTTGGTTGGTGCTGTTGAAACCCTCCAGCTGGGTGAGTACCACATTAGCAGAAAGAGAATCACATTTTACCAACCCAAATGATATCCAGAGCCCTGGCTATCTAGCTACTGACTAATCAGATGGCACACATTTAATTTCCCACCACTGGTACCAGTTCCCAGACACGTATGAAACCCGCAATCTCACACTATACCCTGGGTACCCAGTTATCAAAGTCCTGGAAGGTTGCAGGCCTGGTGAGTGTTGCAGCTGGTGGCACAGGCTGGCATTAATTTACAGAAGAGAAAGGATTTTAACTTTAAAGTACTTTATCAACACAACTTTCGATTTCTTAGCAGAAATGCAGGGGTTGCCCTGCTTTTGGCAGAAGAGCAGGGGTTGCCCTGCTTGTCGCAGACTGAACATTTCAGGAGCAGGTAATCAGCATGGTTACAATGGTTGGAACATGGATTGGCAATCCTGAATATTCAGCACGTTCATTTGGTTGTCACATCCAGTATATTTATATCTCTAGTATGTCTGTATGCCCAGACATAATTAAGAAAGGTGGAAAACTGTCGTTTCCTGATTTTATCGGCCAGTCCGGCTTAACTTTGAGGTCTCAGTCCATATGTGTGGCAGTGCGGCTATGGCTGGCAGCTCCACAGGACATCTCAACCAGATAACCAACATAGGTGCATCTCAGCACATTTATACGATACTAGGTGCATCTCAGCACATTTATGTGATACTTCTTAACATAGGTGCATCTTAGCACATTTATATGATACTATTAGGCTCACGATGGGTCCCCCAATAGTTGAACGCTGCTTGGGCTCTCTTGGGTCACCCAGCAACAGCTAGCTCTGCAAAAACAGTTCTAGAGATCCACCCATGCTGGGCCAAACAGGGCAGACAGGACAAAGTACAAACTGAAGAACTATCTTCTATCAAACAGTCACTTTGGGCAAGATGGCCCAGATTCATTAAGATTGCTTTCCTGTCACTTGAACAGTTACTGGGGCATGATGGCCCATATTTACTTAGCTTGCTTTCTCTCTTGCACTTGGGGGGGGTACAAGATTACTTACTCAGGCTCCTCATGGACGATCCCCACTATAAAGGTTCCTGATGCTCATCAGTTCTCTCACAACTGAGGTCCTTTTCGGCTCTCTCACAACTGCTTGATGTCATCTGGTTTCGTCCACATCTTCCCTTGTCGTGGAAGGGAGGGTTAGCACCTAAGGGACATCTTGGCAACCCCTAGGCTGCAGGTCAACAAACTACCTTACTTTGAACTTAACTGGAATAAAACAAGAAAACTCCCTCCTGGATGGAGGGGCTTAGCTGGACTACCAGGCCCATTTACTCTGCTAGTGGGCCTGAGCCCCAACCCCTGTGGCAGGTTCCCATTTGAATCTCTCTCTCTCGATCTGGCAAAATGCTGGAAAACACAGATCTTATAGGGCTCTCCTGAGGCTCCTGATTGGCTGAGAGTTTTGGGTGCAAGGCCTCCTATTGGCTGGAGGGCCTGTCAGTCAGTCAGAAAAATGAATTATGCATGAACCTCACTCAAACCATAGTTGGTTTGCTGTTTTGATGTCTGAAACAAGGTCACTGTAAGTCCCCATGAGCACTTGGCATTTACCCATGAGCTTTGGTTAATGTCCCACAAGTCCTGGCTTTGTTATCCTGGCTTTCCGACTGGCTGTAGCTACTTGTACTGGCTGCTTAACCCACTGTCCCTTGAGCAGAATAGGCACAGTCCTAAATCAAAGTCCTGGTGTAGCCTGAAATAACCAAACATTTGCCCCAATGCCCCACAATTCATTAGCCTTGGGTGTGTACTTGCTGTCGCTGCACAGAGCTAGTTAATTGCTCAGTCTGTTTTCCTGTCACTGCTGCCAGTATTTTAGCTCCCTGACATGCAGCAGCAGACAGGCTGTTACACTGAGTCCAGCCAGGAGCAAAGTATTAATTTTATTTTAAATAGGTCTTCCCCCTTTAGCAACAATTCCCCAAACACATTTCAGTTGTTACATTTATTTAAAAACATTTCTCTTTCTTATTCCATCTGTAGCCGAGAACAGCTGTCCCGAGGGCAGACAGACCCTGATGAATATTTAAATGTGATTGTGGCTCTGGCTCATAAATATTCATGAGCCCTGATCGAAACTCCCTCCTGGACCTCCTTCAATTTTCAGGAGAGCGGCCACTCAGGGGCCTGTCTGTGGTCACTGGGTCCCACTTAGCTGATGGGGATCCCGGGATCAAAGGAACACTCTCCAGATCGACTGCAGACTGGAGCAGTGGCAGATCAAAGGTGCTGCTTGTGCCTGCACGATCCCACTGCCCTGAGGGCATGGCTTCATGCGGGAGACCGTGGTTTGAACTTTTCAAGCCCCGCAGGGCTAGAATTACACTCTGGGCAGGCTGGGGCACCAGAAAGGACAGAAAGGACCAAGAGGGACTGAAAAAAAAATGCAGGCCAAATTCAGGAGGTGCCCGGGAGATGAGGCTGGAATCAGGAGCTGCAGGCTTCAGGTATGCCCCCATTTGGCAGGGGGGGTTACATACAATAGAATAAAAGCAGTAACAAAATAAAAGGGTGAGACAGGTGAATACCAGCCACACAACTACAAAAGAGCACTGATATATAATGTACACTAGACAGTGAAAGAAGACATTAGGAGATGACAGATACAGTGGCATCAAATGTAACAGTATTACAGTAAAACAAAGAGTAATAAGTACAAGGGGTAAGTCTGCTCAAGTATAGGCATCTAAGAACAAATCTTGCCATTTTATGATACGTTATGTCCAATCTTTCCAGTAGATGGCTACTTGCATACTGGCAATCTGTGCTTTCATACTCCACAATGGGCAACATCAGCTGAGTGGCTAGCGTAAATGCTGCTTTTCTGGTATGGTGTAAGCATTACGGTAGAGAGTTCCTAGCCTAGCATTTACTTTTTTGACAATATATTTAATGCCACTCAAAACTTTAAAGTATGCCTGCGAAAAAGACTCCAGGAAGACTGATGCACTGGGAAAGTGCTGCTATTCCTCTCGCTTCCCTTTTAAAGAGACAGGCTGCCTTTTTGAACTAGACAGCTGACTTTCAGGAAGCTCTGTGGAAGGATATGGTAACTTTTTGTAATAGCTTGCCTTCTGTTAATGGGTCACAGTCATTGCAGCTGGTACAATCTAATTATATGCAGCTAAGAATCTGCTCCAGATAGCTGTGGAATTAATGATTCAGCCACAAAGGTTCTGGCTAATGCAGTGGCCACCAGCAGGTATGGCAGTCCAAGGACCACTAGCCTATACCTATGCCTTCATCTACAAAACAAAGCTGCTGATTTCCCTTCTGAGGGACCATCACTGATCAGACAGTGAACTACACAGATATAAAGCTGACAAGGAAACAGCTTTCAAAAACCCAGTCAGAAAAGAAAACTAAAGGGTACAATAGACCCTTTCAGAAGGGAGATATGGGAAGGACTTATTGTCAGTGACAATAAAACCCATAACCATTCCAAGCTCTCAGAGGCTCCAATAGAGGAAGGGGTTACAGAGGCACAAAACAGGCTTCTACCACTAACCCTCCACAGCATA
Source organism: Neoceratodus forsteri (assembly GCA_016271365.2). Classification (NCBI taxonomy): domain Eukaryota; kingdom Metazoa; phylum Chordata; order Ceratodontiformes; family Ceratodontidae; genus Neoceratodus; species Neoceratodus forsteri. The sequence goes on along the minus strand of CM057450.1, from coordinate 609,244,946 downwards.
AATCTAATCCCGGACAAGATGCAGGTCAGCGTAGCCTAGGCTATTATTAAAGCTCAGAGGCAGTATAGCACAGTGGTTTAAGGCTTTGAGCTGCAAACCTGGAGACCTGCGTTTGAATCCCACAACTCCCACTTGCATACTGTGTGACCCTGAGCAAGTCACTTAGCTTCATTGTGCTCTTAGGTTACACCTGTAAACAAGCTTTCAGCTTAGTGTGTCTCTCCTGGTGAAAAATAAATAAATAACAAAAGGTTGGAAGCTGCCTCTTTAAAAACATTCACTCAAGTGAAGTAACTACAAGTCCCAGAATGCTTTTCTAGTTTCAAGTTTGCTTGCTTGCTGCAGAGAACTCATTCCATTCAGCTGGTCTGTTATTCCAGAGCTCGTTAAGAAATAACCTTTTCTTGCCAGAATGTTTTCAAAGGTGGCAGTTGTAACTGGTGCCAACAAAGGCATTGGATATGCTATTGTAGCTGGACTTTGCAAACAGCACTACCCTGGGGATGTAATATTAACAGCCAGAAATGAGAAGTTGGGGCTGGAGGCAGTGGAGAATTTGAAGAAGAAAGGACTAGAAGCCATTTTCATCAGCTAGATATCACTGATACAGTGAGTATTGAGAAGCTGAAGAATTACCTGATGCAGAACTATGGAGGGCTGGATGTGTTGGTTAATAATGCTGGCATTGCATTTAAAGGTAATACTCTTTTTAAGCAATCTATCTGAAAATAGCTTTAAAGAAGTACTACAGTCATTATTTGCAAAAACATATGTTGTGCAGAGTGTTTTAATTTGTGTGTGTATAGTCCTAGTGTGTCCTTCCCTTTGTTATTAGGTTAGTCTGCAAGTTTTACGGTAGTTTTATGGCCCCTGGGGATCTCCATCTCGGCATAGTTTATTGCTCTTCTTGTTTCTATAATGTCTTTTGTCCCACATGACAGTGATGTGTCCTGGACCATGGATTCAGCAAGCAGTGGTTTACATCGCTCAACAGAAGGCTGTGATAGTAAGTGCAAACTGTAGACAAGTGCAGAAGAACGGGTCTGAACAGACATTGATTTTATGATATAGCACCTTACAAACATGTCAATCTCATAGCACTTTAAAGGAATGAGTTTGAAACTGATAGATCAGTGAATGTATGCAGACAAACAGAGCAGTCATTATGGGCTCGAGAACATGCCATGTACAGTCCTGGATAAACCCTATGCACATATTTTATTGAGAAGGAATATTGCTCAGAACCCTGGGATAATTCCTCCCTCTTTTTCAAAAGAGCTAAAAGTTTGCTGTTCTTTTTTTTTTTTACTTTAACCTATAATGTTATAGTCACAAAAAATACACAGTTTTGAACTGTTGCCTGAGTGAAGAAGAAACGTATTTGGGCTGGGTTAGAGACTGTTTAGCAGCCCATTTTTTGTTTGGGTGCCAGTGGAAGCTGTGTGTCCAGAAGACATCCAGCGGGACAACAAGCTACCTAGGTACCCTGGACTGATGAAAGGCCTGAGAGATGAAGACAACGAAAGGCCTGAGAGGTGAAGATGACAAAAGGCCAGGAGGGGGAATGATGACGAAAGGCCTGTCACAGGAGAATGGTCCTGCATTTGCTACACATCTACAGTCGACTGATGTGATACAGAGAAAGACTCACTTCTGATACCAGAGCGGTACTGCAAATCTGTGTTCTTGCTCTTCACCCCCTGAAGTCCTTAGGAACTGTAAGTACCTCTTGGCTATAGAGTTCTTCTGCAATTTTGTTTGTTAGTTAGATAGTTTTAAGGGGGTGAAGTCCTGGGCAGGACTTTGTAATTGGGAGGATATTCTCAGGCAGAAAATTGATAAATTCTACCATGTTTGTTTTGGATCTTATTGGATCCCCTTGCTGAGTCCTGCCGTTCAAGTTCAAACTGTTGCTCCCATTGTATCCCAACATCCATGGTGCAATGACCATGAGCCATCTGGTTGGCTACCAGCAACTCGGTAGGGTATCCACCACAGCAGACTGTTATCACCATTATGGCCCTTGGGAGGAAGATGGGTGCACCAGCAGGATGATGTTGGGACTGTGTGAGTTACAGTTATAAGCAAATGTTGTTGCTTGTTGTGTTCTCCCTCTGCACCCTGCCCTGTAATAAACCTGGGGTTATTCACTGTACCATTGGTGTTCACTGTCTTTACCATGCTACAATCCCTGTTCTAAAACTATCCTTTGCTCAGCTCTGAGGTAGGCTGTAGCACAGTTTAAGATCAACGCTTTCCTTAAACCAAGATAACAGCAATTTGGACTAACAACTCAAATTTGAAAACTGATCTCAAGTTACAACTTTATAATTTGGGCTCAAATAACAAAAAAATCAAAAAGAATCAAATCAAATCAAACTTTATAAAAAGCGCAGTTCTAAAATTGTTCAAAACGCTTCTACAACTTAACCATAACTTAACCATAACACACAGACAAAACATTTTAAAAACTATACCATTTTAAAACCAATACCATCAGATCCAAAAAGTTTTCCAAAACCTAAATGGTCATCATAAATATACAACTGATCACAGTTATTTAAAACCATCTCAAAAGATCTAAAAATAATCAGGAAAGGCCAAGCTGAATAAATATGTTTTAAGTGCGGTCTTAAAGCTCTGGATGGTCAGGCACTCTCTCATCTGATGAGGCAGAGAGTTCCTCAGGGTAGGGGCTGTGAAGGCAAAAGAACAGTCCCCTGAGGTCTTAAGTCGAACCCTGGGAACCTCTAGCAATCCCTCATCATAGGAGCGAAACGGGGTGGGCAGAGGGGGTGATAGGGACAAAGGAGATTTGCAAGTACCAAGGTCCCTGTCCATGTAGGGCTTTATAGGTCAGTAACCCGAACTTGAAGGTGATCCACCACTGTACTGGCAGCCAGTACAGTCGGTGGAGCACAGGCATGATATGGCAAGATCTTGAAGTACCAGTCAACAGCCTGGCCGCTGCATTCTGCACCAGCTGCAAGCAGTGGATATCAAACCCTGGAGGCACTAGGTAAAGGGCATTGCAGTAGTCAAGGTGGGAGATCATGAAGGCATGGACCAAAGTTGGAATATCAGGTGGGACCAGATGTTTTATACACGTGGTATTCCTCAGATGGTATAAAGAAGTCTTGACAATGGCCGACACCTGGGATTTAAGCATCAGGTCATCATCAAAAATAATGCCCAGATTCCACACCCAGTCAGAGGTTGCCAGTTGGACACCCCAAGCCAAAGCCTGGAGGGCTGTCCTGCTGATGATCCCATACCCTGATGCCTTGGGTCTGCCACCAACACCTCCATTTTATCTGGGTTCAACCACAGCCAGTTGCCACTCATCCAGTCCTGGATCTCGAAGAGGCAGTTGATGTTAAAGACAGAGATGGCTCCACCCTGTTCGGGCACAAAGGACATCTATAGCTGAGTATCATCTGCATAGCAACGAAAACTCAGACCATACCACCTAGTAATGTCTCCCAACGACAGCATCTACACTGCAAATAACATGGGTGACAAGATAGAGCCCTGCAGCACCCCACAGGATAGGGGGAAAGGAGCCAAGGAATAATTCCCCGACACCACTCTCTGAGTCCTACCCATGAGGAAAGATTGAAACCACCTAAGGACTGTACCAGACAGTCCACACATCAGCCACAGATGCTCCAACAACACACCATGGTCCACAGTGTGAAATGTTGCAGAGAGATCAAGGAGGTTCAAGATCAAACAAGTCCTCTGATTTCACGCTATTAGGAGATCATTAAGTACCTGTATAAGTGCAGTCTCGGTTCTATGCCTCTTCCTAAATCTGGACTGAAGAGGATCATAGACATCATGGGTGGTCAAATTATCTTCTAGCTGCAACACAACCACCTTATCAATAAACTTACCCATAAAGGGCAGGTTAGAGATGGGCCTGAAGTTAGCCAGATAGTCTGGGTCAAGAGAGGGTTTTTTAAGGAAAGGTCTTACAACCACCTCCTTCAGGGGGTTAGGAAACACCCCTGTCTCCAATGACCTCCAGACTGTCTCAGCTAGGACCAGACCAATTACCTCAATACACCCCACGAGGAGGCATGTTGGGCCTGGGTCTGTACTACAGTGGGTTGGTTGCAAAGTCTGGATAGTCCTCAGTGGTGGGTCTATATAGTTTAAGTCCTCTTTAGAAAATGGACTTTAAAAATAAAGAAACCCAATTGGCTGGCATGAGGTACATTAACTTACAGTGAGAGCCCTGTAAGTTAAAAGTACCAGCCATGCCAACCTTGCCAGCCTCAAATTTAGTATCTTAGTGCCCAGCCTCTTTCATCATTGGCTGAAGCACTGGAAAAAAATATACCCAAGATCCTGCAAGTGGTTTGCAAGATTTTCTGGACTGTGCAAACCCACAAATCACACCAAGAGAGTCCCTTAATCTGTGTTACAGCATGGTGCATGTCTACACTGCTGTAAATACGCATTAGGAAAACCGTGTTGCTCTGAAACCATGTTCAATCCTTGCTCTGAGCAGGGTTTGAGCACAGTTGTGGAACACGGATTGTAGCACGTTTTTTACCACACTATAATCTGGATGCAGCCCTCTTAAAATGTTTTAACAGTGCTAAAAGGTTTTTAAGAGGCACAGTGTGCACAGGACCTTACTTCTTTAGCTCAAGCTCATTATGAACTCATTGATCTGTTCTTTTGCAGTCCCATCTGTCTTCATTCTGGAGGAGCATTTTCATAAGATAAGTGTGATGCGTTCACTCACTTTTTCACAAATAAGGTTGCCACTATCAGATCTGGAATCTGTCCAAGCCCCTCTATTGGTTGTTGCAGAGGTCAGCAGAAGGTCATGAGCACCCAGTTTACCTGGTCTGACTTTGGCCGGCCGGCAATCACTGACATCATGAGGACTATCCAGACTTTGCAACCAACCCACTGTAGTACAGACCCAGGCCCAACATGCCTCCTCATGGGGTGTGTTGAGGTAATTGGTCTGGTCCTAGCTGAGACAGTCTGGAGGTCATTGGAGACAGGGGTGTTTCCTAACCCCCTGAAGGAGGTGGTTGTAAGACCTTTCCTTAAAAAACCCTCTCTTGACCCAGACTATCTGGCTAACTTCAGGCCCATCTCTAACCTGCCCTTTATGGGTAAGTTTATTGAGAAGGTGGTTGTAGGTGCTAGAAGATAATTTGACCACCCATGATGTCTATGATCCTCTTCAGTCCAGATTTAGGAAGAGGCATAGAACCGAGACTGCACTTATACAGGTACTTAATGATCTCCTAATAGCGTGAAATCAGAGGACTTGTTTGATCTTGAACCTCCTTGATCTCTCTGCAACATTTCACACTGTGGACCATGGTGTGTTGTTGGAGCATCTGTGGTTGATGTGTGGACTGTCTGGTACAGTCCTTAGGTGGTTTCAATCTTCCTCATGGGTAGGACTCAGAGAGTGGTGTCGGGAATTATTCCTTGGCCCTCTCCCCATCCTGTGGGTGCTGCAGGGCCTCATCTTGTCACCCATGTTATTTGCAGTGTAGATGCTGTCGTTGGGAGACATTATTAGGTGGTATGGTCTGAGTTTTCGCTGCTATGCAGATGATACCCAGCTATAGATGTCCTTTGTGCCAGAACAGGGTGGAGCCATCTCTGTCTTTAACATCAACTGCCTCTTCGAGATCCAGGACTGGATGAGTGGCAACTGGCTGTGGTTGAACCCAGATAAAATGGAGGTGTTGGTGGCAGACCCAAGGCATCAGGGTATGGGATCGTCAGCAGGACAGCCCTCCAGGCTTTGGCTTGGGGTGTCCAACTGGCAACCTCTGACCGGGTGTGGAATCTGGGCATTATTTTTGATGATGACCTGATGCTTAAATCCCAGGTGTCGGCCATTGTCAAGACTTCTTTATACCATCTGAGGAATACCACGTGTATAAAACATCTGGTCCCACCTGATATTCCAACTTTGGTCCATGCCTTCATGATCTCCCACCTTGACTACTGCAATGCCCTTTACCTAGTGCCTCCAGGGTTTGATATCCACTGCTTGCAGCTGGTGCAGAATGCAGCGGCCAGGCTGTTGACTGGTACTTCAAGATCTTGCCATATCATGCCTGTGCTCCACCGACTGTACTGGCTGCCAGTACAGTGGTGGATCACCTTCAAGTTCGGGTTACTGACCTATAAAGCCCTACATGGACAGGGACCTTGGTACTTGCAAATCTCCTTTGTCCCTATCACCCCCTCTGCCCACCCCGTTTCGCTCCTATGATGAGGGATTGCTAGAGGTTCCCAGGGTTCGACTTAAGACCTCAGGGGACTGTTCTTTTGCCTTCACAGCCCCTACCCTGAGGAACTCTCTGCCTCATCAGGTGAGAGAGTGCCTGACCATCCAGAGCTTTAAGACCGCACTTAAAACATATTTATTCAGCTTGGCCTTTCCTGATTATTTTTAGATCTTTTGAGATGGTTTTAAATAACTGTGATCAGTTGTATATTTATGATGACCATTTAGGTTTTGGAAAACTTTTTGGATCTGATGGTATTGGTTTTAAAATGGTATAGTTTTTAAAATGTTTTGTCTGTGTGTTATGGTTAAGTTATGGTTAAGTTGTAGAAGCGTTTTGAACAATTTTAGAACTGCGCTTTTTATAAAGTTTGATTTGATTTGATTCTTTTTGATTTTTTTGTGGCTATTTGAGCCCAAATTATAAAGTTGTAACTTGAGATCAGTTTTCCAAATTTGAGTTGTTAGTCCAAATTGCTGTTATCTTGGTTTAAGGAAAGCGTTGATCTTAAACTGTGCTACAGCCTACCTCAGAGCTGAGCAAAAGGATAGTTTTAGAACAGGGATTGTAGCATGGTAAAGACAGTGAACACCAATGGTACAGTGAATAACCTCAGGTTTATTACAGGGGCAGGGTGCAGAGGGAGAACACAACAAGCAACAACATTTGCTTATAACTGTAACTCACACAGTCCCAACATCATCCTGCTGGTGCACCCATCTTCCTCCCAAGGGCCATAATGGTGATAACAGTCTGCTGCGGTGGATACCCCACCGAGTTGCTGGTAGCCAACCAGATGGCTCATGGTCATTGCACCATGGATGTTGGGATACAATGGGAGTAACAGTTTGAACTTGAACGGCAGGACTCAGCAAGGGGATCCAATAAGATCCAAAACAAACATGGTAGAATTTATCAATTTTCTGCCTGAGCATATCCTGCCAATTACAAAGTCCTGCCCAGGACTTCACCCCCTTAAAACTATCTAACTAACAAACAAAATTGCAGAAGAACTCTACAGCCAAGAGGTACTTACAGTTCCTAAGGACTTCAGGGAGTGAAGAGCAAGAACACAGATTTGCAGTACCGCTCTGGTATCAGAAGTGAGTCTTTCTCTGTATCACATCAGTCGACTGTAGATGTGTAGCAAATGCAGGACCATTCTCCTGTGACAGGCCTTTCGTCATCATTCCCCCTCCTGGCCTTTTGTCATCTTCACCTCTCAGGCCTTTCGTTGTCTTCATCTCTCAGGCCTTTCATCAGTCCAGGGTACCTAGGTAGCTTGTTGTCCCGCTGGATGTCTTCTGGACACACAGCTTCCACTGGCACCCAAACAAAAAATGGGCTGCTAAACAGTCTCTAACCCAGCCCAAATACGTTTCTTCTTCACTCAGGCAACAGTTCAAAACTGTGTATTTTTTGTGACTATAACATTATAGGTTAAAGTAAAAAAAAAAAAGAACAGCAAACTTTGGCTCTTTTGAAAAAGAGGGAGGAATTATCCCAGAGTTCTGAGCAATATTCCTTCTCAATAAAAATGTGCATAGGGTTTATCCAGGACTGTACATGGCATGTTCTCGAGCCCATAATGACTGCTCTGTTTGTCTGCATACATTCACTGATCTATCAGTTTCAAACTCATTCCTTTAAAGTGCTATGAGATTGACATGTTTGTAAGGTGCTATATCATAAAATCAATGTCTGTTCAGACCCGTTCTACTGCACTTGTCTACAGTTTGCACTTACTATCACAGCCTTCTGTTGAGCGATGTAAACCACTGCTTGCTGAATCCATGGTCCAGGACACATCACTGTCATGGGACAAAAGACATTATAGAAACAAGAAGAGCAATAAACTATGCCGAGATGGAGATCCCTAGGGCCATAAAACTACCGTAAAACTTGCAGACTAACCTAATAACAAAGGGAAGGACACACTAGGACTATACACACACAAATTAAAACACTCTGCACAACATATGTTTTTGCAAATAATGACTGTAGTACTTCTTTAAAGCTATTTTCAGATAGATTGCTTAAAAAGTATTACCTTTAAATGCAATGCCAGCATTATTAACCAACACATCCAGCCCTCCATAGTTCTGCATCAGGTAATTCTTCAGCTTCTCAATACTCACTGTATCAGTGATATCTAGCTGATGAAAAATGGCTTCTAGTCCTTTCTTCTTCAAATTCTCCACTGCCTCCAGCCCCAACTTCTCATTTCTGGCTGTTAATATTACATCCCCAGGGTAGTGCTGTTTGCAAAGTCCAGCTACAATAGCATATCCAATGCCTTTGTTGGCACCAGTTACAACTGCCACCTTTGAAAACATTCTGGCAAGAAAAGGTTATTTCTTAACGAGCTCTGGAATAACAGACCAGCTGAATGGAATGAGTTCTCTGCAGCAAGCAAGCAAACTTGAAACTAGAAAAGCATTCTGGGACTTGTAGTTACTTCACTTGAGTGAATGTTTTTAAAGAGGCAGCTTCCAACCTTTTGTTATTTATTTATTTTTTACCAGGAGAGACACACTAAGCTGAAAGCTTGTTTACAGGTGTAACCTAAGAGCACAATGAAGCTAAGTGACTTGCTCAGGGTCACACAGTATGCAAGTGGGAGTTGTGGGATTCAAACGCAGGTTTCCAGGTTTGCAGCTCAAAGCCTTAAACCACTGTGCTATACTGCCTCTGAGCTTTAATAATAGCCTAGGCCAAGAATTTTTTAGGTGGCAGTGCCTTCTTCAAAAGTTACACAGTTAACCTTCATTGTATTCTGACTGATTTATTTGAAACACTAGAAAGTTTGTAATTTTAGATGTACAGGACACTTCTAGAGTTAATATAGTGCAGTGGACTGAATTCAGCTAGCTTGGTTAAACATTTTTTTTTGAAACTCAGCTTTATTAAATTCCATGTATAGGTATATACAGCACGGTATGCACCTCCCGTGGCGAAACCCCAACAGCGATATACATTGCTGTCGACAGTGACATGTTGCCAGAAGGCGCCTGACCGGCAATACTTTCCCTTCCTGCACTCCTCCCGAATCAACTGTGACTCAGAGTTGGTATCTACAGTATCGGCATGGGGTTCGCAGGACAAAGCCCCGAAGAAAAACAGTCCCTGTTGTCACGGCTCCCTGCCAACTGCAAATTGCAGTCGACAGGGAGCTTGGCACTGCAATGCCGGTCGACGAGTTAGTTGTCGACTCAGCATCGTAGATCCATACAGCACATAGAGAGGAAACATCATTCCATCCACTTCCTGGCTGGGAGGTGCTTAGAGATTAAACTCAATACATTTCCACTTTCAATAAACCATATCTAATCCCTGAGGCATAGCAGCCACTTACCCATTTACTGAAGTATTTTTACAGTCACCATTTTGCTCAAAAACATGGTTACCTTGCTCCCTATTAGCTTTGTGTGTTGTCATGCCTCCTTGCTCCCCCCGCCTTTATGGGCTGACTTAATTCTTGCATTGTTTCCCACTTCCACCCCCCCATCTGCATTGTGCAGGTCACATGCACCTTCCCTTGTTATATGTTTGGTCTGCCCCATTTCGTAGTAAAGGGGTGAGAGGAGGAGAGAAAAAAAGGAGAGTTCAGCCAGTAAGCCATACCCTCTATACCCAGCCTCCCAGGCTGTAGTTTGCCTGGGCTCTTTTTCTCCCGAAGGAGGTGTTCACAGACTGTCGAGTCAGAGGGACCACTGAATCCTCTCTGAGACGAGGCTAAAGAGGAGAAACCAGATGCAAGACATTGGCATGTGGTACATTGTGTCCTGTGTCCAGACACCCAGCTTCTTTTAGTTCATTCTGTCCACCACATTCTATCTAGTATTAAACTACCTCCGGTATGGTGTAGGTGGGACTCAAGTGCTTTCTCTGCCAGTGTTCACATGATCAGATACTAGCAGAGCAGCATTCTCCAAGTAGCTCACTACTCTCTGGGGTTGTTCCATATTGGGAGGGCTAAAGCCCATGGTTCAATTAGGGGGAACAGCTCCCCCACATTCCAAATACAAGCCAGCCCTCCCAGCACTCCACACGCAACTTTTTTGTTTTGTGCACCTGGTGGCTGTGTAGCTCATGGATTATCCTCTCTGTCCCTGTCTTACTCCTCTCTCCTTGCTCTGTCTTTCTCCTGCTGTTTCTTTCATCCATTCATGTCCTTTTTCTTCTCATTGTTTGCTGCTGCTTTCTGGTTCTTCACTGTCTGCCCTCTCGTTTCCCCATCCTCCCTCTCCATTGTCTGCATAGCATTTTCTCCGCCATCCCCATCCTGTTTCCTGTCCCCGTTCCTGCATCTTTTGGCAGTTCTCTGCTACTCCCCCCCACTCCCACCTCTTGGTGTCTGTTCTTTGCTCCATTCCTGCTTCTTTGTTTTTTCTTTTTTGGGGGGGCTTTCTTTTCTCTTCCTTCAGAGCCATCACTCCCTTTCTCTAGCCCCTTCCAGGTATGAGATGCCATTTGCGTCACCTGGTTACCACTACAGCTGTTATAATGCAGACTCATATCGTCTGCCACCCTTCTTGCTTGTTCACATTCTTTGGCTGGCAGGAACAACACTGTCTTTCCTCTGGCATCATTGAGCTCAGTAAGAGTCGTACTTACCTGCAATTGCATGACAAGTAAGAAATTAACATTTATCAAGGACTTGTTCCGCTGTGATTATCCAAGAGGTCATGATTATTATTGGCTGGGGTCATTAAATTGTTCTTTTATTGGCTTCTGCACCGCAGTGACAGCTTGCTTTCACAGCCCAACAATGCTGAATAAGGCCTTTGGATCTCTAATAGGATTACTAAACATTGGGACACTGCTCTTCTGTATTCTCAAACTGAGCTGCTGCTATTCCGTGATTACCTCAACGTCCAGTGGGAGAGCAAATGGCCCTTCGATATTACCACAACAATCCGAGGCCCGATAAGTTCACCCTGTTCTTTCCTCAGGATTTTCATAGCAGCCATTGGTGCTTGGTTGATTCCTATGATTCCTGGGAAATCTGGGACTTGCTTGCACTCGGATGAGTAAAATGAACTGACAATCCTCGTATTTAGAGAAAGACATGGTGCTGCAACATCGAAATGTCTTCTCTGTGCTAGTCATATTGTTTAAAAGTATTTTTGATCCGGAGTGAGACCTCTCCTGGCTGATACCTCATGGTTACTACCCACCCATGTGCATTTCAAATTCAAGTTCTTGCTCAGTCATGTTACAGTCAAGGTTACCTCTGACCCTTGAATAATCCATACCATTTGCAGAGTCACTCTAGTTCTTCCAGCCTTGTCTTAAAGGCATTTGGAAGTCTCCCATGGTCTCTTCTCTGGGCTTCTGTAATACCCTTCCTTTCACATGCAGCCTTAGGCACTTCCTGGTCAGCTCCTGCAGATGGCATGCATATCATTTCCTGATCCACCGAGCATCTCGTCTGCACTGGCTACTGTCTACCTCACTAGGATGCTGAAGCATCATCACCAAGACTTCTGAGTTGAACATATTTTTCTCACATCACCTACATTTCATCCATATCATGGAAGTGAAATCTAGCCTGCGCATCTCTATGTCAAGGATGCTAGTCAGTTTGTCCTCATTCAGAAACCAAGTAGTTAACCCTCTATTCCTAAGGTTTGTCAGATTATCAGGAAGCTTGACCTCTAACTGGGCTTATTTAGTAGCACTGTGGCAACTTTCTTTCCTTTTTCTTCCTTTTTTCACAGCCCATACTAACAGCCCTCAGAGCACCATCTATCTGAGTTGTTCCTTCAGGAGGTCTACGAGTGTGGGTAGGCATCCTCCATTCACCAGGATGGGAGTCTTCAGTTCCACTTCACACACTTTCCATATTAAAAAAGTCTTTAGTGAGTTCCCCTGACTTTTCACTCGCTCGAATTTGAAGACAGTCATCAAGGAGTCTCCTTGGATGTCTTCCCATATTCTGCAACTTGAAGCTGGTCATCAGGGATTCCCCTTGGACAACTTCCTACATGTTTCACCTTGATGATGGTCTCCTGGGAGTTTTCCCGGATATCTTTATTCAGGCTCTGTTATCTGATGATGTTTTCCAGCCCAGCTCATTTCAGTTTCTATTTCTACTTGGTTTCTCTAATTGGATCGAAGCAGCCCAGAACACCCATTTAAACATCATTTGGTGCACTCCACCCCTGCATGAACCTCCATGACCTTGCTCCATTGGGCCTCTGCTATCTTCTGGTCTACTCCAGAGGCTGTGATGCATTTTGGAGTCCAATAGACGTCTATAGACACATCATCCTCATCCTGTTCACTGTACCAGTCCTCTTTGTCTCAGATTTTGTGTTGGACTCATGCTCCTCAGTATCTGCTCCATCTCCAGTGTAGAAGTCCACATAACTCAGAGACTGGCATCTCTTAGCATATCTAAGATCATCCACCTAACTGGCTCACTTTTGTTTAATTCTTGCCTTGATCTCTGTAAATCATCAGGCTCAGAATTTCCCAGTGACATGATAAGCATATACTATCGCAGTTGCCTCGCACTACACCTCAGCTTTGGATGCTCAGTTCTGCTGCCTTCCACATGCCTGCTCCATATTTCTAAACTGTCTGCCATACACAGCACTCCTTCTATTTTAGAACTACAAAAGCATCAGACTTCAGCTACTCACCATGCCATTCTCCTCAAGCCATCCATCAGCTTTCGTCTACGAGTTGCAACCATGAGTTTCCACTCAAAATGGAAGAACTTGATACCATAAATCATCCCGAGTGAAAGCAGTTTTCCTGCTTAAGGCTGCCAGTATTCTCCTCCAGCTAGGAGGTTATATATCCAACCATTTCATCTCAGCAAACTTCTACAGTCTGTGACTTTGACAACATCTATCAAATAAGTATTCGCTGCATTCCATTATAGCTCCGTGAAGGCCAATTTCATAATCTAACTTAAGCTTTCCACTGGCTTCTTCAAATCTAACTGAAGAAAAGGCTGTTTTCATACCTTGATGCTAACCTAGGATGTCATTTACTAGTATAACCAGCCAGTTACATAGAAACATAGAAACATAGACTTTGACGGCAGATAAGGGCCACTTAGTCCACCCAGTCTGCCCATTTCCCTACCTATTTGATAAGCTGCAGATTCTAGTTAACCAACAGCCTACTTCCTGCAACCCCCGACTATAATTGCCTTATGTCTGTCCCATGCATGTTTGAATTCCCCCACTGTTTTAGACCCCACAACCTCTCCAGGAAGGCGGTTCCATGCGTCCACCACTCTTTCCATGAAAACATTTTTCCTCACATTACCCCTCTATCTTTAAATTGTGCCCCCTTGTTCTTACACATCTCTTTTTCTGAAAGACGCTACCCTCCTGAACTTTGTTGATTCCCTTGAGGTACTTAAAAGTTTCTATCATGTCCCCCCATCCCTTCTTTCATCAAGGGTATACATATTAAGCTCTCTCAGTCTCTCTTCATATGGTTTCTGATGTAGACCCTGCACCATTTTGATGCTTCTCTGACTGCTTCCATTCTGTCTATGTCCTTACGTAGATGAGGTTCCAAACTGCACGAGTACCCAGATGTGGTCTCACCAACTGTCTGTACAGAGGGATAACCACTTCCTTTTTCTACTTGTGATGCCCTCCCATGCATCCCAGTATCCCTGGCTCTCCTTACCGACTTCTCACATTGCTTACCCACCTTTAGGTCATCTGATATGACTACCCCCAGGTCACTTTCCATTATTGTTGTTAGTACCTCCTGCTATTGTGTACTCTTCTCCTGGATTTTATTTCCAGGTGCATTACTTGCACTTTGCACTGAATCTAAGTTGCCATATGTCTGACCATTCCTCCAACCTTGCCAAGTCCCTTCTCATCCTTTCTACCCCTTGTGTATCAACTCTGTTACAGATCTTTGTGTCATCTGCAAAGAGGCATACCTTTCCTTCCAGACCGTCTGCAATGTCACCTATAAAGACGTTTAAGAGGACTGGACCCAGTACTGAGCCCTGAGGTACTCCACTAGTAACCCCCCTTTCTTCAGAATGTGTTCCATTCACTATTACCTTCTGTCTCCTGTTGTGCAGCCAGTTTGCTACCCAGTTCCTGGGGTTACTAGAATACCATCAGTTTTAGATCAGGCAGGTAGCCTGGGCAGTTCCAGAGGGTGTAAGGCTCCCTGAAAAACATTACATCATCACCTGTTTAGCTCTGCTGAGGCAGGAGATGATGTACTAGAATTTAGAACCCTCACAGCAGCATAAGCTGCAGTGCTCTACTGCTGTTTTGAACTGTGAGTCAGTTTGGAGTGAGAGTTCTACAGGCAAGTGGTGCTCCACCAAGGCTTTTGTCAGAGCGAAGGCCCTCAGTTTGTTATTTTCTAGCCCTTGTACAGTAACCATCGGCCAGTTTGCAGGACGTGGTGGCTACCAGATCCTGTGAAGTCCCAAGGGGGTTGACGATTTTCTCAGCTGGAGTAAATGAGACTGAAGTTTCAGTGAGTAGTTTGAGGTAATCCCCAAAAGACTGTAGGAACTAACAGAACTGCCCAGAATGTAGAGACTGTGTGTTTACAAACCAAAAGCTATGGATTTTGAATGAGAACTGTGAAGTTCAAGTGTTTTACCAAATGCCTTGGGGGCACGTCATGCTGTAAGTACAATGTTCATTTGGTGTTCAACTCTGGATTGGCTGGTGCCTTGCTAGGAGCCCAACAAGGTTAACATGCAGACTCCAGAACCCTTGCACAAAGAATGTGCTAATGTTGTCTTTTGTGGCCCCTGTGCGGCTAGAGAATCCTGGTTTCCTAAAATGTAATAGCAAAGAGAGTCTAGCTTTGGCTGGAGAGAGCTGACCCCTCACTCCAGGTTTCAAGGGACCTAACTGGTTACAAGAAAGGGTCAAGGTGTTAACTTAGTTCAGCTAGTGGTACTCAAATTTAGTGCTTTGGCATCAACCACTATAAATGGATGGGTAAAGTCCAGAGGTCCCTAATTAAAGAGATGGACATCCATGGGAAGTGTTCTTGTGAGAAGCCTCAGTACTGCCAGAAAGAGCTGTGAAATGTTATTGCCTGCTACATGTGTGCCATCTATTCATACAGCTACCAGCCCTGGGGGCAGCACCGTTTTCTGTTACCATTCTGTCAGAAATAAAGCCATTCAGCAAAATCCCAATTTCTGGTTGCGGACATTCCATCACTGAGTACCTGTGTGAGTTTTGGGGGCCTCACAGATAGGAGACACACCATAGCCCTGGCACCTCTCCCTGGACCTGGGTAGAAATAGAAATGTTGTTTTGTGCCCTTCCTTCCGACTGCTGAGATGCCTGAGCCAGGTGTTGCCCTAATGCCAGGGGTGATACCTTTTCTGCCAACTGTGGTCGTTGTCTTGTCTGAGTAACAAAAAAGGGGGTTGGGTTTACTCTTATGTGCATCAACCTCTATCATGACTTGTCTTTGAGTCTCCAACTTCATCAGTTCAGTTCATAAGATCAACTAGAGATGAGCTTCATGAGGACCATAGCTGATGTCTTATAAGCACCAACTTAGCCATTTCCAATCAGAAGCCATTACCTTGAATTGTACCATTTTGCTAATCAGAGAAGCTCCTCCACAGTTCATCCTCATACATACAATGACAACCTATTACCATACCTCGCTATTCTGAGGGTCAGTACTAATCATTCAGTCTCTGAGCCTTCTCATCTTTATTGGAAACACCCTCTTTCACAAGCCTTCATCATCTTCTCTTTGGAGTTAATTGAACTTAATTTAAAACTCGTTATCAAGTCTCTGTCAGCAAAGTAGACATCAAACTTAAAAGATCCGTATGCTGCCCATCATCTCAAAAATGAGCTTATGAGTTATTTTGTCCTCTTTCCTTCATATTATTGGATGATACTATGTCAGCATCTTGCTTTAAATCTTTTAATCACTAGTATCTGTACATGTTTAATCAATCATCGTCATACCTATTTTGATCATGAAGAACCATCAATCATCAGCTCCTTCAAAATCCAAATCACCAACTTGCTCAAATCTTCTCCATACCTTCTGATTATCATCTAGTAATCACATCATCCTAAGCACCTGAAAACTTTCCTATGTTCACTCTCTAAGCTCTTCATTTTCCAAACAAAGCAGTAGCAACAGCATCAAAATGACATCCTGCTCCTTCATGAAGATGAAAGGTCCAGCATGGAACATTGTCTCTATTTCCAGAACAAGGAAAATAATCAGGCATTAAGGTTCCCTCTGCTTAGTATGCCTACAGGACAGGCAGGTCGGTAGCCATGGGTCCTCAGAGACACCCTCCTCAGGATTTTTTCCTCTCCTGCAGGCTACTGTCCATACTGTCTGTGAGCTGGAGGAGGTTATCTATTTTGGGCCTTCTCTTCCCTAAATGCTGCACGGCTCCTCTACTGAGAGTGGGAAAAGAGAAAGGTCAAAGTTAAAGTACTGTATGCACAAGCACTATAGTCTATTCACCAAACATTGAATGAGAGGGCTGAAGCCCGTAGTTCAATGTCAGGGAATAGCTCCTCCCACATTTCAAATATAAGCGAGCCCTCTCAGCACTCCACGCACAATGTTTTTTGTTCCCCACCATCCTCCCCAACCTCCTTCTCCTCTGGTACTCTACTCACCCTTGGTACTGGGCCTTCTTTTCCCTTAACACCGCCTGGCTCCCCTTTTGAGGGTGGGAAAAGAGAAAGGCCAAAGTGAAAGTATGCTCAAGCACTATAGCCTACCCACTAGGGCTGGGAGAACTTGGTGAAGTTCTGACCCTTATTAAATAAGAACCAGAACACGGTGGAGTTCTGATTTGTTCTGATTAGTTCTGATTTTTTATAGATATTTGAAAAAATGTGATAAAATGCATAAAAGTGGGCAAACTCGGTCATATTCAACACAGATGCCAAAAGGAAATGATTTAATGCATTATTTGTATAAAAATGACAGTAAAACTGCTAAATAAAAGCAACAATTAATTACTACTAGCTGCTTCATGGCTGGGCTGTTCTGGTAGCAATAGCATCCTGCATATCCTGCTCAGGCCCATGACATGAGTGTGCTGGGAGAGAGAGAGAGAGAGACAGACAGACAGACAGACAGATGCAAATACTATTGTACCTCAGAGAAATACCAAGCACTGCAAGCAGCTAAGATTATTTTTATTAATGCTGCTGACTATGTGGGTATTATTTTGATGCATTTTTCAGTCAGAGCAAACCAGATAAAAGAAGTTAATGATCGAAATAAGCAGCAATAAGAGCTCACCCACTCTACCCATGTGAATGATGCAACTGCATCGCATGTCCCAGTGTACTGTGGTATGGTACATTACCTAATCCAACAGGTGGTAATGTTGTCTATGACTACTTCTAATACTGTTCAACATGCAATACAGTGATTAAACAAGAAATAAAAGACAAACTGATCACCACCCAGGCAGCCAGTTAGTCACATCACATCTGTCAAATACAGTGCAGTCATAAAAATAAAAGGTTGCTACTGCCACCTGAAGACCTGATGACACACAGTTACTGTACCTGCTTCTTAGTTTCACAGTTGCTGCCGTGCCAACTAGTGCCAAATAAATTAATTTTTTACATAAAAATTAAAATATAATAATCTCAGCCCAGTCACTGTAAGTGAGATGTAATATTTTTACAGCCAGGCTAGCATACTACACACACACACAAAATAAAGAAACAAATTTACATTTTTCTCTGCAATCGCAGCCAAATATCAGAGATGTGAGAAATATATTATACAAAGAGCATCCAGTTTCAGTGTTCAGACTTCTGCTAAGCCATCCGTTGTACAAAAATTAAAACAGTAATACTGCAGTACAGTCAGGTTGGTTGTAAAATAATTTTTAATCAATTGCTGAGGATAAAAAGTGACAAGTAGTACAAGATGTGATGTGAGGACAAAATGTGACAAGCAGTAGTAGTAGTAATAGTAGTGGTAGACAGCAGTACCCTACCTTCAGACCAGAGTGATATACCTAGTACCACCAAGTAAGTGTGACATGAAATGCAGTTGCTTACTGTATTTGGACTCTGACCCACAGATGATATTATTTTTCATGTTTCTGTGCTCATTGTGATCATTAAAATAATTCTGGCCTGGCCTAGTAGTCCATAGGGACCGAGGCAAACAATATAAACAGCGTTCCAGCCTTACGTTATCCGAAGAGGAAATCATTTTAAAAAAACTCTCGGATCACATCCTGACTGAAAACCAGACTAAATTACTTTCAAAAGGAATCTCATTCATACCAGTGCCTAAAATAGACGTGTTCCAGATTAAAGTTAATATTTATAAATTCATACAAACATTAAAATTAAGGCTTTTTTCAAAGATAAAACGAATCAAACTGCTAACATGGGAGGAGACTCAGAATATGCTGCACTGAATGTTGACACAGCGGAGAAAAACTTGGAAAATTCTGAAGAGTGTGATTATAGCAACAATTCAGAACCTTTGGACCATCTCATTACAGCCCTAAATCAGCCAAATTTGGAAGATTCCTTTTTTCACTTGGATCCTTTGCAGCCCAACTTGTATTGTGAACATTATGATGCCATGGACATGACAGGTACCAATTTATTACAATTTGTGGACTCGGAGCTTCTGGAAAATGCTGAAAATTATAATAACATTGTTAGTTACCAGATACCGATGCGGACAAAGTTTAAACCAACATCAGTGTTTTACCTGAATGTTACCAATAGTAAACTGACAACTTTTGAAACCTTGGTAAATCATGAAATTGAGAAGATTGTCATTACACAGAGGGTAAGATTTAACACAAATATAACTTTAGAAGAACAGGATGCTTTAAGGGAGTTGCAGGAGGTTAAAGGTCTAATAATTAAGCCAAGTGACAAGGGGAGCAATATTGTGTTATTAAAAGAATCAATGTACTGTATGTTAAAATGATTAGAGATATTTTGAGCAACGAAATTTATTATAAAAAGCTAAAAACTAATCCTACGAACATCTTTAAAAATGAATTATTTGATTTTGTTGATGAATATTTGAACAGAGGTTTCATTACTAATCAGGAAGCCAGCTTTATAAAAATTGAACATCCTAAACTGGCTACATTTTATGTACTCCCTAAGGTCCATAAAGATGTTTCTAACCCTCCTGGTAGACCAATTTTTTCTGGGGTTGGTTCTTTAACACAGAATTTGAATTTATTTCTGGATCACTTTTTGCAACCATGTGCCTTAAAACAAAAGTCATATATACATGACACAATGGACCTTCTTAATAAAATAAGAGAAGTTAAATGGGAAAATAGATATAGGTGGGCAAGTATTGATGTTGCCAACTTGTATACCTGTACCCCACACGAAAAAGGGATCAAGGCAACTGAAAAGATGTTATTGTTTGAAAAAGACCTTCCCACCCCTTTTATATTAGAAGGTCTTAAATTTGCTTTAACAAAAAATTATTTTACTTTTGATAGGGATTTTTATATACAGGTGTGTGGTATGGCCATGGGGGCAGCATTTGCGCAATCTTATGCCAATATCTATATGGGCCAATGGGAGGAAACACAGATCTATAATGTTAATAGAAATACATTTTTCGACATATTATTTGCTGGTATCATTATATAGACAATATACTGTGTGTGTGGGATGGAACCATTGATGAATTTGAGGAATTCATAAGATATATTAATTGCAATGAATTTGAATTAAAGTTCACTTATGAAATTAATTAAATTAAACTTAACTTTTTGGATGTAACACTTTACCCTGATTCTGAAAATAAAGTCCAAAGTAAAGGTTTCAGAAAAGTAATAGCTGCTAATAACATTCTACATAATAGTAGTTCATACCCACGTTCATTGATCAATTCCATCCCATATGCACAGTATCTAAGACTACAAAGAAATTGTAGTATGGACACAGAGTTTGAATCTCAAGCTAACGATCTGACAAAGAGGCTGTTAATTAGGGGATATCAGCTATCCAACCTGAATAAAGCTCTAGAACAAGCTAGGCTAAAAGACAGGGAAAGTCTTTTAATGCCAAGGAACAAAACCTCAGATTTAGAAGGTCCACTGACTTTATCTCTTGAATTTAGTCCCATTGCTGGAGAAATTGGTAGTATTGTACATAAACCTTGGCCGGTACTTACCAGTGATCCATCTTTGGAACCCTTAGTTGGACACCAACCAAGAGTAACTTTCCGGAAAGGAAGAAATTTGAGTGACATTTTGACCAAAAGCCATTATGTAAAAAAGGAAATATCTAGGAACTGGCTACCTTACAGACCCCCTGGCTTCTTTCGGCATGGGTCTTGTAACATTTGTAAATATGCCTCTACTGGTAACATATATGTACATCCACTGTATAGTGATAAAGTAAATCAAATTAAACAGTTCATTACATGTAGGAGCACATATGTAGTTTATGTGGTATGATGTACATGTGGATTGCAATATGTTGGTCTTACCACTTGAATGTTAAAAGTTAGAATCCAAGAGCATATTAGAGCAATAATAAATCAAAATCATGAAAATGCTATTGGAGCCCATTATGCAGTAGCCCATCATTTCAGTCCTATTGGCTTAAAATTTACAGCTTTGGAACAAGTGCCTAATTTCTTCAGAGGAGGTGATAGAGTCACTGAACTTCAGAAAAAGGAAAGTAGGTGGATCTTCTCTCTGAAAGCCCTAAGTCCACAAGGCATGAATGAGGAAATTGATTTAAGACCATTTTTGAAAGATTCTTAAAATCAATTTAATATTGAAACATTTATATGCCAAATTATGTTTTTCTTTCCTTCTCCTTTAGGATGAAACCATGGAATTGATAAAAATTGATTTGTTCCCCAAAAAGTTAAAATATTAACGAAGAAACAATTTTTGAATAAAGTTATACATATGAATAATAAAAGAAACAAAGAATAAAACAGTTAATCTCTTTTGAGTTTTTTAATAACGATTTAACTAATTTTGGTTTGGTTTTTTCCTTCCTTAATTCTATTGATAAAATTTACACTGAAAAAATCCAGTACTCTAAATATAAGTAGGATTCACCACTAGTTTTTAATTGATTTACAGAAATATAGCCTTATGGTATAATAAGACTATATAATATTATCTAGCTCTCTCTTACAAATAAGGAAAAAGTGGAAATTTTTCATTTAAGATATTTATTTCAGCTTATCTAAATAGAAAGCTAAGAATATATTTGTTAAATGTGGACATTGTTGATGTTTGTTTTACATTGTATATATGTATGTTTACTTGAAATGTTTCAAGGTAAAATTAAGTCAATGGAAAATTAATTAATTAATTAATGATGTTAGTAATGAATTGATATAAATAGGGGTTTCCTTTTCTTATGTGACACGCCTCCTGAGGAAGACCTTGTGGTCGAAGCGCTGGGGTAGGTTAGTGCCGTGTCACCAAGCCTGGAGAATAAATTAGCTTTATTTCACATTTGAAAAGTTTTCTGGCTCTTTTCTTCCTATGAGTGCATTCACCTAACTAACAGTGATTTACCCAGGTTGGCAGCCTTTGGATGCACCGACTGTCCATATCTAGTGTGCGCTGTTTTATTCTAATCAGGTTTCACCTAGTAGTCCAACCACCTGAGTCCTGACCTGACTTGTTGCAGTTAATTGCTGCCTCATGTAGTAGACCCTATTCACAAAAGATTTTCACCACAGGCACAAAATAAATTCTTGAAAGTGTTCTGTGGATAGGGCCTGCTCACTCAGACTATACGTTTCATTCAGGTATCATATTTGAAATTAAAGTGAGGAATGTTGACTTTTAGAAATGTCAGGCACTCAGCATTTTCTGGTGTCAAACAGGATCATGTGTCAATAATGACGTTACCAGCTGAGCTAAACAATCATTCTGAACACACACTAGTCAGAAGGCAATTCATTTACTTCATTGCAATGTTTACTAAAGCAGGCCACATATTTTGTTTGGATTTCCAGTATTTCAAAGGATCAGCATTCCAGCTGATATTAGGCTCTGCAAGGTACATTTCAACAGTGGTCTGTGCTGAGGCTGTGTTACAAGAGGCAGATGAAGAAGATGTTACAATTACATCTTTTAAGTGAATCCAGAGACATGAAGCTGAACCAAGTGACTGTGGGACAGTGCCATGTTTAGCTGGTGATGAAGAAGAAGAAGTTTCAGCTGAAGTGGCTGAGAAGGAAGAGGGAGAAAATGCTGCAACAGCAGAGGATGGGTCACCTGATGCTGTGCTGTGTCATGAAGAAGATTCTGAATGCAGTGCTGCTGTCATACTCTATTCCATGACAGCATGCACCTCATCAATTATTTCTTGATGTTTATCTCGAAAAAAGTGTCATCATCATCACTCAATAGTTGCTTAGATTTATATTGTGGGTCCAAGATGTTGCTTTAATGTAGTACTCAGAATGAAACATTTTACAAACAGTAGTTTGTCATCTTCTGCAACATTTTTGATCATACCTGTACGTCTTGTCATATCTTGTATTCTAGGGGTCAACCTGTATGTGTCAGCAGCACCACTGGCAGCCAGTGCGATCATGGCACTGTATTGGTTATCTAACTTTTCCCTAATCAGATTCAACCTGAATTTTAACATTTTTATTGGGTTATCACCTGGCTCAGAGTTGCAGTGTTTGCACCAAGCTCTCTGGTGACTTCCTCAAATGGCTGGAGCAGGAAAATTAGAAAATCCAGCATGGCCCACTATAGTGGAGCAACATAGATGTCTGCATCACCAATTTTATGTTCCAAGGTGTATTGTCTGACAGCTTTCTTTTGTTCCAGCAGCCTTTGGACAATATAAAAGATTGAATTCCATCGAGTAGAAATGTCTTGGATCAGTCTTTGCAAAGGTAAACTGTGCTTCTGCTGTATTTTTTTCAAACAAGTGATGGGCTTTGCTTGAGTGACTGAAGTGAGTGCATATTCGTTTAGTAGCACTAACAAGTGCCTTAATGTCCCTGTCACCTTCAAGAAAACTGTGAACTATTAAATTTAAGCAAGGTGCAAAGCAGCAGATGTGAACAAAGTGCACCCCCCCCCAAGGCCTTCCTTATGTTGGACCCATTATCTGCAACTATAAAGCAAACTGACAGTCCCTGTGAAGTAAGCCACTGCTGTATTGGTTTTTGGAGCTCTTCATTGATGTTGTATGAGGTATGTTCAGATAGAAAATAAAACATTCTTAGAACAGCAAACTGCAATGCTTCACTGTCCCCACATGAATTATCAAAACATGCCCAATGTGCTGTGACAGACATGAAAGGTTCAGGCTGACAGCTTGTCCAGATATCTGTTGTGAGATGCACCACCCTCCCAACAGCACTGCACAAGACGTGTCTTAATTTTTTACATACAACATCATAAAGATCTGGAATCCCTGTTGTCGAGAAGTATTTATGTTATGGTATACTATATCGAGATTTGAGATACTCAAGCAGCCACCTGAATTCTACATGTTCAACCTTGTTATATGGTAGCAAATCAACTGCTATCATTTCTGAATTATTTTTTCGTTATTATAACAGCAACAGGGTGAGTCAAGACATATTTGGCTTTATGCTCATGTGTTTCTGAGATAGTAAGCTGTCTCCTAAAATGAGGGAAGCTTCTGAACACATAGTCACTTTCAGTAACAGTAGGAATACTTTGAATCGGAGGATGTGGTGGTGGAGGTGTTTCCGTAGTGCTGTGGGGGCTGCCACTGCTTTCATCTATCGGAGTTACCCCTGAGTGTAGTGAGCTATCACTGTCACTTTCTCTTTGAGACTCACAACAAATGGAGTTCTCAGTAATATTATAACATCTGTCTAGGTGCCTTTTCAGTGCTGACGTTCCCAATGCTCCTCTATTTTTACCCCTGCTGATTGGCCATTTACAAATGGCGCATGTTGCCATCAACTCAATAGAAGTACCAATGGAGAAGTATGACCAAACAAAAGATGACATTTTTTTAGTTTTTTTTTCCCCAGCAAGGTACTGTAACTTGATCCCCTTTTCAGGGTTTTTTTTTTCTCCTGGATTTGTCTTGGGTTTGTTCCTCTTGTAGTTTATTCCCACTGCCCTCCTCCTCAACCAAAACATTTCTGTCTGTTTCTTTCTCATCTGAAATTTCCATCACCTCTTGTTGTAAACCTTCTGCTGATTGATCATTCTCTTCATCTTTATTATTAGTGCCCTCATCAGGTTCAACCTCAGAAGAATCAGATGACATCTGTGAGGGACTTGTAGTAGCATAGTATGCAATTGTTCCATACCTTGGGGTGCCTTTGTGGGTGGTACCCACCAACCCTTTCGTTTTAACTACATAACTTTTTTTTTACTTGGGACTAATCCAACAGATGCACCTTTTTTGGGTTCAAGCATTCGCTTGGAAGACAAAACTTTAGACGTGAACAAGTCACTTCTGGGAGTTTTATTTTGTTTTTCCTTTGCAGGCTGACTGCTGTCTTTTGCAGTGGCACTGGCTGCACTGCCTTCCTGAGAACAATACGCCTCATCATCAACACTTTGATTCATTTTTAATTTCTTATTCCAAGTATAAAAAAAAGTTCCCACTACCTAACGTCATCTGATGACTATCACCCACACCCACAGGCCAGGGATGGTTTTACAGTCATGAGTCATAAATGTGAATCATGATTGTAAAAGTACACAGCACACCGCCAACCACCACCACTTCCTTCCAAGCTTAGCTGACTGACTCCTACCACAGTTACTGTTCAGTGACCAACTCAACAGTGTGGCTCAGAATTTAAATTGGAGATGCAGACATCTGGTGTACAGCTGCATGCACAGTCCCACATGGCTTGGTTAATGCTTACATGTAATGATAAACTAAGAAGGATAAGAAGGAGGAATAATGTATTAAATGAGTGATAATGATTGAGGATGACACTTGCATGTGTACTTTTATTACTTGTGTTGTAGTGTACACAGACTGGTACAGGTCACAGATTCAAAATATACATGGGCTCCCCACAGCCAGCAGCACAGGTGCAGTAACTTGTCTGTTGTTTGTCAAAAAAGTATTTTTTTATTTATAATACATGAATTGCAAATGAACATTAATGAGTGATCGTGATTGGGTGGCACAAGTCAAAGATTTATTTTGCCAGCCTGCCTTTAACCTGTATATACACCCACATTAAGGCCAGGAAAAGAAAAAAAAACTTTTATTTGGGATGTCTGGGACTGTAAAATTTCTCTCCCTCGTAGTCTCTCTCTCTCTCTCTCTCCCCTCTGGATCTGGAATGGATGGCACAAGTCAAATATTTATTTTGTCAGCCTACCCTTGCCCTACAAACACTCACACAGACACATTGAGGAGGCCAGGAAAAGAAGAAAAACTTTTATTTGGGATTTCCGTGACTGTAAAATTTCTTGTGCCCCCCCCCATAGTCTGTCTCTCTCTCTCTCTCTCTCCCCCTTCTGGATCTGGATAGCACAAGTCAAAGATTTATTTTGTCAGTCTGCACTTGTCATACACACTTAAACAGCCACACATTGAGGCTAAGAGAAGAAAAAAATCTTTTATTTGGGATTTCTGGGATTGTAAAATTTCTCACCCCCCCATAGTTTCTCTTTCTCTCTCTCCTCTGGATCTGGATGGCACAAGTCAGCAATTTATTTGACAGCCTGTCCTTGCCTACACACACTCACACAGCCACACTGAGGCCAGGAAAATAAATAAATCTTTTATTTGGGATTTCTGGGACTGTAAAATCTCTTGTGCCCCCCCCCGTAGTCTCTCTCTCTTCTCTTTCCTCTGGATCTGGAATGGATGGCACAAGTCAAAGATTTATTTTGACAGCCTACCCTTGCCTACACACACTCACATAGCCACATTGAGGCCAGGAAAAGAAATAAATCTTTTATTTGGGATTTCTGGGACTATAAAATCTCTTGTGGCCCCCCTCCCCTGTAGTCTCTCTCTCTCTCTCTCTCTTTCCTCTGGATCTGGAATGGATCACATAAGTCAAAGATTTATTTTGACAGCCTGCCCTTGTCCTACACACACTCACACAGCCACATTGGAGGCCAGGAAAAGAAATAAAAAACTGTAATTTGAGATTTCTGGGACTGTAAATTTATTCTTGGGCTCCCTCTCTCTCTCTCTCTCTCTCTATCTCTCTCTCTCCCCTCTGGATCTGGATGGCTCAAGTCAATGATTTATTTTGCTAGCCTGCCCTTCCCTTGTACACATGGCCACACTGAGGCCAGGAAATGAAAAAAAAAAACACTTTAATTTGGGATTTCTGGGACTGTAACATTTCTCATCCCCCCATAGTCTCTCACTTTCTCTATCTCCTCTGGATCTGGGATTGCACAAGTCAAAGATTTATTTTGCCAGCCTGCCCTTGCCCTGTACACAAAGCCACACTAAGACTAGAAAAAGAAAAAAAAAATACTTGGGATTTCTGGAACTGTAAAATTTGTCTTGGGCCCCCAGTAGTCTCTCTCTATCTCTTTCCCCAGCTGGATCTGGATGGCACAAGTCAAGGATTTATTTTACCAGCTTGCCCTTGCCCTGTACACAAAGCCACACTAAGACCAGAAAAAGAAAAAAAAAATACTTGGGATTTCTGGAACTGTAAAATTTGTCTTGGGCCCCCAGTAGTCTCTCTCTGTCTCTTTCCCCAGCTGAATCTGGATGGCACAAGTCAAAGATTTATTTTACCAGCCTGCCCTTGCCCTGTACACAAAGCCACACTAAGACCAGAAAAGGAAAAAAAAATACTTGGGATTTCTGGAACTGTAAAATTTGTCTTGGGCCCCCAGTAGTCTCTCTCTATCTCTTTCCCCAGCTGGATCTGGATGGCACAAGTCAAAGATTTATTTTGCAAGCCTGCCTTTGCCCTGTACTACACAAGCCACATTGAGGCCAGGAAAAGAAAAAAAAAAGTTTATGGATTTCTGGCACTGTAAAATTTCTCTTGGGCCCCCTGTAGTCTTTCCCTCTTTCCTCTAGATTCAGGAATGGCACAAGTCAAAGATTTTGCCAGCCTGCCCTTGCTCAGTGTACCAGCCACACTGTGAGGCCAAGAAAATAAAATAAAAAAACTTTTATTTGAGATTTTCTGTAACTGTGCAATTTCTCTAGGGCCCCCAGTAGTCTCTCTCTCTCTCTCTCTCATCTGGAGAATTTTCTGGATTCAATTTCTAGATGGCACATGTCAAAGATTTCTTTTGCCAGCTTGCCCTTGTCCCATAGTACACTGTCTGCCGCACTGCCTTTTTTTCCTTGCTTGCCTCCCCCTGGCAGCCACTTGGATTCCTCTACTCTCCCTCCCCTGATGATGACTTCCTCTCCCCCTCCCTCACCCCAGTAAGTCTCCTCTTCTCTCTCCTCTCTTTCTTTCCTCCCCTCCAGCTCCACTTAACAAATAGATGTTTTTTTTTAATTTACATTTAGTTTCTCTTTTGTGGTGCACAACTGTAGTGTCTGGCTCTGCTCTGCAGCAGCAAGCTCCTCCGACTGTCCACCAAATCGTCTGGGCCCACACTGCACACTCACCATGGTTATATACCGTGAGTGCATCACGTGACTGACTGTCCCGCTCTGTTGCCTGATTGGATGCTGCCAGCCACCTGTACATGGAGCGAGCATGCCGACGGCATCCCCATGGCAACAGTACACTGAATGGCACTCTACAGACCCAGAACCGGACTTCTTCGGTGAAGTCTGTATTTATCCAGGCCCATGGATTACAGGTTCAATCTGGGGGCTTGTATCTCAGGCAGAACAGTCTGCCTAGCCCTAGTAATAATAGTAGTAGACAGCAGTACCCTACCTTCCAGATCAGAGAGTAGTACCTGGTTCCACCAGGTAAGTTGGTGCCATGAAATGCAGTTGTTTGCTGTATTTGGGCTCTGAATCCACTGATGTTATTTTTTTTCATGTATCTATTCTGTGCACATGTCATTATTCAAGTAATAGTGGCCTAACCTAGTCTGTCCTAACCTGACTTGTTGCAATTAATTGCTACCTCATGTAGTGGACCCTGTTCACAAAATATTTTCACCACAGTCACAAATTCTTGGAAGTGTTTTGTGGATAGGGCCTGCTCAGAGCAGTCAATGTACATTTATTCAGGTATCATATTTGAAATTAAAGTGAGGAATGTTGACTTTCAGAAATGGAAGGTACTCAGCAGTTTCTGGTGTGAAACAGGATCAAGTGTCAATAATGACGTTACCAGCTGAACTAAACAATCGTTCTGAACAGATGCTAGTCAGAGGGCAATTCATGTACTTCATTGCAACGTTTAGTAAAGCAGGCCACATACTTTGTTTGGATTTCCATTTTTTCAAAGGATCAGCATTCCAGCTGATATTGGACTCTGCCAGGTACAGTTTAACAATGGTCTGTGCTGAGGCTGTGTTACAAGAGGAAGATGAAGAAGATGTTACAATTACATCTTGTAAGTGGCTCCAGAGACATGAAGCTGAACCAAGTGACTGTGGGACAGTGCCATGTTTGGCTGGTGGTGAAGAAGAAGATTCTGCTGAAGTGGCTGAGAAGGAAGAGGGAGAAAATGTTGCAACAGTAGAGGATGGGTCGCCTGATGCTGTGCTGTGTTGTGAAGAAAATCTGAATGTGGTGCTGCTGTCATACTCTGTTCCATGACAGAATGCACCTCATCAGTTATTTCTTATTTGTTTATCTCAAAAGAAGTGTCATCGTCATAATCACTCAATAGTTGCTTCAATGTGTATTGTGGGTCCAAAATTGTTGCTTTAAAGCAGTACTCAGAATGAAGCATTTTACATATTTTGTCATCTTCAACTTTTTTGATCATATGTCTCATTAGATCTTGTTGTATTCTGGGGGGCAACCTTTATGTGTCAGAAGCATCACTGGAAGCCTGTGTGATCATGGAACTGTCTTGGTTCTCTAATTTTTCCTTAATCAGATTTAACCTGAATTTAAAAAATGTTTTTAGGGGTATCACCTGGCCCAGAGTTGCTGCATTTGCACTAACCTCTCTGGTGATTCCTCTAATGGCTGGAACAGGAACATTAGAAACTCCAGCATGACCCACGGTGGTGGAGTAATATAGACGTCTGCATCACCAATTTTCTTTTCCAACGTGTATTTTCTGACAACTTTCTTTTGTTCCAGCAGTCTCTAGAACATGTAAAAGGTTGAATTCCATCAAGCAGAAATGTCTTGGATCAGTCTTTGCAAAGGTAAACTGTGCTCCTGCTGTATTTTTTCAAACAAGTGACGAGCTTTGCTTGAGTAACTAAAATGAGTGCATATTCTTCTAGCAGTGTTAATGAGAGCCTTACTGTTCCTGTCATCATCTAGAAAACTGAACTATTAAATTTAAGTGATATGCAAAGCAGCAGATGTGAACAAAGCCCCCCCGCCTTCAAGACCTTCCTTATGTTGGATCCAGTATCTGCAACTATAATGCCAACTGACAGCCCCTGTGAAGTGAGCCATTGTTGTATTGATTTTTGGAGCTCTGCATTGATGTTGTATGAAGTATGTTCAGATGGAAAATAAAATATTCTTAGAAAAGAATACTATGATGCTTCACTGTCCCCATGTGAATTATCAAAACATGCCCAATGCACCTTGACAAACATTGTTTTATTTTTTATTTATTGAACTCTAGGATTACAAGTACCTTTGAGCAAGGACTGCTCATTTACAAAGGTTCCACGTCACGGGAGGTGGGTAACATACATACAAAGGTAGACAATGATTAACAGTCTTAACACATATTACAGTTACAGTTACAAATTGTTGTTTGATTTCAGAGGGCAGCTTAAATAAGGTTTCAGAATAGCAAGTGCCAAGAAAGAAATGATAGGAAGGATGCATTGTGTGTGCAGGGTTTTGGGGAACAGGAAGAGGTAGGCAGGCGGAGGTGCCTCTGCCGGAGTGAGGTGGAAGGGCGAAGTGTAAGAGGAATTATTGAGGGGAAGATGCCTATAGGGTGCAGTAGTGGGGAGGTGGCATGAAGGACTAGCAAAGGGCAGGAGTCAGGCGGTGGGGGGCAAGGGTGGGGCAGGAGGGCAGTTGCCATGAGGCAGTTATCTGTAAGAGGTTACTGGTCGCAGTTCAGAGATAGCCAGGGAGATGGAGAGCCCGAGGGTGGGGTGAGATAGTGTTGGAGATTCCTTTTGAAGGGTCCTAGCAAAGCAGACACTGGAGAAAGTGTTTCCTTATTGAGGGTGTTGTACCACTACGGCACCCTGTGCGTAAATGCCCGCTGGCCCATTGTGGTTCTGTACCAGGGAACCTGGAAGATTGACTGTTGGGTGCCATGTGTATGCTGAGTACTGCAGTGGACATGAAGAGTTCAGGCTGCCAGCTTGTCCAGATATCTGTTGTGAGATGCACCAACCTTTCAAACAGCACTGCACAAGATGTGTCTTAATATTTTACAGATAACATTGTAAAGATCTGGAATCCCTGTTGTCGAGAAGTATTTCCGTGATGGTATACTATCGAGGTACTCAACCAGCCACCTGAATCCTACATGTTCAACCATGTTATATAGTAGCAAATCAACAGCTGTCATTTCTGAAATTTTTTTGGTTATTGTAACAGCAACAGGGTGAGTCGAGGCATGTTTGGCTTTACGCTTATATGTTTCTGAGATGGTAAGCTGCCTCCATGAAGGAGTGGGGTTTTTAAACATATGGTTACTTTCAACAACAGTAGGAATCCTTTGAATGGGAGGAAGTGGTGCTGGAGGTGTTTCTGTAGTGCTGCGGGGGCTGCCACTGCTTTCATCAATCGGAGTTACCCCTGAGTGTTGTGCTCTATCACTGTCACTTTCTCTTCAAGACTCACAACTGGAGTTCTCAGTAATGTTATGACATCTGTCTAGGTGCCTTTTCAGTGCTGAAGTTCCCAATGCTCCTTTCTTTTTACTACACCTCAGTCACCTTTTCAGGGTTTTTCTTCCCCACAGATTTTTCTTCGGCCTGTTCCTCTTGTGGTTTATTCCCACTGCCTTCCTTCCCAACCAAAACATTTCTGTCTGTCTCTTCCTCATCTGCAATTTCCATCCCCTCCAGTAAACCTTGGTTGTCTGATCATTCCCTTCATCTTTATTATTATTACCCTCGTCGGAGTCAACCTCAGAAGAATTGGATGACTGTGAGGAACCAGCAGTAGCATAGTATGCAGTTGTTCCATACCTTGGGATGCCTCTGAAGGTGGTACCCACCAACCCTTTGGTTTTAACTACATAACTTTTTTTTTTTTTATTCGGGACTGATCTGACAGACGCATCTTTTTTGGGTTCAAGCATTTGCTTGAAAGATGAAACATTAGACATGAAAGAAAAATCACTTTTTGGGGTCTGATTTTGTTTTCCCTTTGCAGGTTGACTGCTGTCTTGCAGTGCCACTGCCAATGCCTACCTGAGAATGTGCCTCATCAACACTTTGATCCATTTTTACTTATTTCTTATTCTAACCAGTAAAGATACTTCTACCTAATGTCCTTTGATGACTCCCACCCACCCACCCACATCCACAGGCCAGGGATGAATTTACTGCCATGACTGTACATAGCACACCGACAGCACAGCAGTCTACCACCACTTGCTTCCAAGTTTATCAGACTGACTGCTACAGTTACTGTTCAGTGACCAACTGTATTCAGCAACTGTTACTCAACAGTGTGCTTCAGAATTTTAATTAGTGATACAGACTCGTCTGGTGAACTGCCACAAGCACAGTCCCACACTGGGGTTGGTAAATGCTTATACGTAATGATAGCCAATAAAACTAAGAACGATAAGAAGGAGGAATAATGGATGGAATGAGTGATAATGATGATCACACTTATGTGTACTTTACTTGTGTTGTAGTGTAAACAGACTGCTATGAGTCACAAATTCAGAATATCCCCTCGGTCCCCCACAGCCAGCAGGACAGGCACAGCAACTTGTCTTTTGTTTGTCAGAAAATTTTTTTTTTTAATACGTGAAATTGTGAATGAACATTAATGAGTGATGGTGATTGGATGGCACAAGTCAAGGCTTTATTTTGCCAGCCTGCCTTTGCCCTGTACACACAGCCACATTGAGGCCAGAAAAAGAAAATAAACTTTTATTTGGGATTAATGTGACTTCACAATTTCTCATGTGCCCCCCCAATAGTCTCTTTCTCTCTCTCTCTCTCTCTCTCTCTCTCTCTCCTCTGAATGGCACAAGTCAAAGATTTATTTTGGCACCCTGCCCTTGCCCTGTTCACACAGCCACACTGAGGCCAGGAAAAGAAAATAAATTTTTATTTGGGATTTCTATGATTGTAAAATTTCTCATGCCCCCCCATAGTCTCTCTCCTCTGGATGGCACAAGTCAGAGATTTATTTTGCCAGCCTGACCCTGCCCTGTACACACAGCTACACCTGAGGCCAGGAAGAGAAAATAAACTTTTATTTGGGATTTCTGTGACTGTAAAATTTCTTGTGCCCCCCCCCCATAGTCTCTCTCTCTCTCTCTCTCTCTCTCTGGATGGCAAATGTCAAATATTTATTTTGTCAGCCTACCCGTGCCCTGTACCCACAGCCACACTGAGGACAGGAAAATAAAATAAACTTTTATTTGGGATTTCTGTGACTGTAACATTTACCTTGGGCCCCCTCACCATAGTCTCTCTCTCTCTTGCCTCTGGATCTGGATGGCACAAGTCAAAGATTTATTTTGCAAGCCTGCCCTTGCCCTGTACACACAGCCACAATAAGGCCAAGAAAAGAATAAACTTTTATTTGGGATTTTTGTGACTGTAAAATTTCTCTTGGGCCCCCGGTAGTCTCTCGCTCTCCCCTGAATCTTTCTGGATGGCATATGTCAAATATTTATTTTGCCAGCCTGCCCTTGCCTTGTACACCACAAACATCTACACTGAGGCCAAATATTATGTCTATTTTTATTTGCCTTTTTTTTGTGCCTCCCTTGGCCCCTACCCACTCTCTCTCCCTCCTTTTGAATCCATGATGATGACTTTCTCAACCCCCCTCATCCCAGTAAGTCTCTCCTCCCTTTTTTTCATTCTTCGTGCCACTAGTTATGCCAGCCAGCCACACAAAATCTGCTGCAAAATCCTCCCTTCTGGCTCCACTCAACTCAAAAAAAAATATAAGTGTCTGCAACTCTGCATCTGATTCTGCACTGATGCAAGAGCTCTGATCCTCCTCCATCTTTACCTGCCACAAGTCTGGGCTGTGTTGCACACTTGCCATGGTTATATATTGTGCACGAGTGTGTCACATAACTATCCCCTGCACTGTTGTCTGATTGGATGCCTCCAGCCATCTGTATGTGAAGTGAGCGTGCCGATGGCATCACCATAGCAACAGTACACTCTGCAGCACTCTGCGTGTAACCACGGACCCAGGACTGGACTTCTGTGGCGAAGTCCATATTTATCTGGGTCCGTGGTTTAAGGGTTCGATCTGGTGGTTCAGATCTCAGGTGGAACAGTTCACCCAGTCCTACAAGGAAGATGAGTAATCATAACAAATATAAACAAGTAAAAACAACAAAAGTGGAAAAAAATGCTGTGTGTGTGTTTCACTCTATATGCTTCCAGAAGACAAGTTAATATCTGTTGTGAAATTGTTCCCTTACCCATCTGGTGGAGTGCCAAAGAACTGAGCTACCAACTATTCCTCAGCTTGGCCACTATATAACAGCCATGGCTGCCATGCCTTCATGAATTTATCCTCCGTTAGGGAAAGTCTCGCCATTAGTTGTTCCATGCAGAAGATCAGAGACACTCTCTCCATTCACTCTGCAACCCCTGGAATCTCTGGGTCAAGCCAATGTGAAGACAATGTCTTGAGGGTTGCCATGACCATACATTGAAAAACCTCCCTTCTATTCAGTGTTTGAATACCCAGAACCCTGGCACCCAGCAAATAATGTTGTGGAGCATGTGGCATCCCATCCAAATCCTGGAGAGCTCTTGCCAGATCTGGACCCCAAACCTGCCAGTTTAGGGCAAACAACTCTAAAAAGTAGCACTGCGATTGGCGTCTTTCACAGATCGGTTCAATAACACAGGGGCAGCCTGCCCCAGGTACAGCAATGAAGAACAAAAACTGCTATAGCACTCAGACCAACAAATGCAAATGCAAGCCAGGCAAGTAAGATGGTGAAAATTTATTCCACAACCTGACCGTGGCCACTCAGCAACACACTATAACAGCTCCCCAGGGCTTTGACGCCAAACGAGTCTTCCTCAGGGGTCCCCTGGAATAAATTTTCACTGTCTTACTTGCCTGGCTTGCATTTGCATTTGTTGGTCTGAGTGCTATAGCAGTTTTTGTTCTTCAATTTAGCGAAAGACCACTGTGTATAAAAGTTTGCACCCTTCTCCCCACACTTTCTCCAGCACTCATCCATGGCTGTTGTCCCAAAGTGTTTAGTAATGGTTAAACCTATCTTCCAATGGAATTCCCTCCAATTTTTGATGCAGATGCTCCCCATTCCCTAAGGCACTCCCTCCACCGTTCATCAGAAATATTGACCCCGACTCCTCCTGCTACTTATTTCTAGTTTTAAGGAGATTGACACCCTCCGCTCCCAAAAGTAATTTATACACCATAAAAATATATCTGGATCTATCCTTGAGAACTGTGGACCACTAGAGGAATTCTTCCCATGAAGTTTTAACCATTTGATATGCTGGAGTCTGTTGCTCTCTAACTACATACTTGCAGAAACTGGCAGAAATCCCTCCTGAACATGGGTACTTATCCTTAAGAGACTGGAATGAGACAAAATGGTCCCCCTCAAGTAACTGCTCATGTCTTGTGAGTTTGTATCTGTTCCAGATATTTAACCCCCCCCCCCGCCATCTGTAAGTCCTGGTTCAAAGTCCATGTCACCTATAATTAATATAAGGGGGCCTGTTTTGTTCGGTGTATGGGAGAGCATCCTAAGCTGTTGTAGTACTGTCAGAAAGTGTAACACCCACTGATAGGAGATTTGTCTTTTCAGTGCTGATGTAATTTTAGTAGTGAGCAGCACATGGAGAGGGACAGGGAGCATGACTGAGTTCTCCATCTGCTACCATTTAGACTACCTTTTGCTTTGCCCAAGTTATCAGATCTGGGGCCTGTGCTGCTAAATAATATAGTCTGAGATCTGGGATGCCCCTTCTCTCCCTTTTCCCCCCGCTCACCCACCCATCCATCCCCTCCCTAAGGACACATTCTACTCTATGGCTACTGGCCCCTTTCCCCCTTGCTCTGTCCATCCTTGTCTGACAACGGCACCTACCTGCCGGCTTATTCCTGAATTCCTCCTACAAAGATACTGTTCTACCATGAATTCTGTTAAAAGCTAGCTTATGTTGTTCTACTTCAACTTATTGACTGTACTATTTAGGCCTTAGTAATCGACATGTTAAGTTTGTAATCTTTGTTAACCTTTGTGTTATGTCACCCCCCATCCTCTGACGTGGATCCTTTGTAAATGAGCAGTCCCTGCTCACAAGTACTTGTAATCCTAGAGTTTAATAATAAATAAAATGCCCAAGCCCACTTCCTCACCGGGGAGAGCTAATTTCCTGCGTTCCATCCGAGGTTTCTTGCCCACACACATAAATCTCTGAAGCTGTTTTTCAAGTCTTTTCCAGAATGAGTGGGATCTGAATGGGTAATGTTTGAAAAGGAAGTAGAAGCCCGAGTAGGACTTTTATTTTTAATATTCCCACTCGACCCACTAGAGAGAAAAGAAAGGGAGTAAACTACAGTGCTTCAGGTCAGATGTGGTTCCAGTCATTATTGTTTCATAGTTAAGCTTGAACAGCTCACCCAGCTCAGGGATGATATGGACCCCCAAATAATGAATGGTATTATTTTTTTGCCCAGGCAAAGGGGAATGCAAGTTTGTCTGCTGGCGAGAACGTACCATTGGCACTGACTGTTTTGGATTTTGCAAAATGTACTTTATAACCTGAGACCTTTCCATATTCCTGCAGGACCTCTTGCAGTGCAGGGATGGATGTTGTAGGGTCTGGTCTAAAGATAAGAGTATTGTCTGCATGAGCAAAATTCTGTGTTGCTCCCCCTCCACCTCAGTGCCCTTAATGCGCTCATCTACCCTCACCTTGACTGCAAGGGGCTCTGTGCATAGTGCAAAAAGCAGGGGAGACAAAGGTCAGCCTTACTTTGTCCCATGGGCTTATGGGAACTTCCCAGAGTTGACACCATTAACATTCACCACAGCCTCTGGTTCCCTGTACAGGGGATCAACACAGGCCTGGAACTCCAGACCAAAGTTCATAGCCTGCAATACTCTCCTAAGGTATTCCCATCGTACCCTTATCAAAAGCCTTTTCAGCGTCTGATGAGAGGGTCAACTGCAATTGTTTGGAACTCCTTTGGGAAGAAAGTATATTAATACCCTCTGAATGTTGTCCTGTAGTACCTTTCCTTTTATGAATACCATTTGGTCTGGGCCTACCAAGCCCTGCACATACCCCTGCAACCTACCCGCTAGTATAAGAGTAATACTTTTCATGTTCATTGGGAGGAGGGAAATACAGTGGCGTCCACCAGGATGAAACCCACTTTTAAATCACTCTGCAGAATACTGCAGCAGACCTACTGAATAAAGCAATGTAATTTCAATGGCAATTAGTCGCCTTTGTCATGCAGGAAACTGTGGCATTCACTTTATCCTGGCACTGTCACATTTTTCTGAATGACAACAGGGACTAATTGCCTTTGATTCAGTAGGTCTGCTCCAGCATTCTGCAGAGTGCTGCAAAATTCTGCGGGATTGGGTTTCATCCTGGGGGACGCCACTGTAGGTCTGTATGAGCTGCAGAGCTGTGGATTTTTTCCTTGTTAGGCAGAATGATAATATGTGCTTGTCTCCAGGTGTCTGCTGCTTGTTTAGTTGTTCTCCCTCTAGTATTTTATTTAAAACTCCCTGGAGCAGTGGCACCAGCAGCCCCCAAACTTCTTATAGAACTTGGCTGGGTAGCCATTTGGGACCTTGTTACTTTCTAAGGTTTTTATGGTGCTTAACATTTGGCTGAGGCTCAAACCTGCACTATCAATAAATTGGATTTACTGCAATTTTTGATTTTGTGTGTTTATGAATGCTGTTATTGTGGAACTGGTGTACGTGTGGGGTTGGCTGCACACTTAACAGCACCAACCCTTCGAATGATTTGCAGCAACTTCTTTGGAATTGTTGGTTAAAATTTCTGACTGAAAGACTGGGGCATCCAACCCATCCCTGTCCTTCTCCAATAGTCATGAAGTAATGGATGACATAAACTCCTGTAGGGCCTTGTCATCTCCTCCTCCCTCCCTCCCTCCCGAATCAGTGTGTAATCTGGTATAGTAAGACACAAAAGTATTTGAGACATCCATAGGGTTTGTGTAGATTGTTTCTCTGTGATTCTTCCCCCTAACTGTTAGTACTGCCCTGCTGTGAGCTTATTGCCGGAGCTGCCATGCTAGCAGTTTTCCAGTGCAGTTTCCCAATTCATAGTATCTTTGCTGGGTGTATTGCACTCCCCCCCC
This sequence comes from Neoceratodus forsteri, assembly GCA_016271365.2. Classification (NCBI taxonomy): domain Eukaryota; kingdom Metazoa; phylum Chordata; order Ceratodontiformes; family Ceratodontidae; genus Neoceratodus; species Neoceratodus forsteri. The sequence goes on along the minus strand of CM057450.1, from coordinate 609,207,133 downwards.
CCCCGCTCTACGTTTTGTTCAAGCAGTCTGGTCAGTTTGTTTCTGTATTCTGTAAGCTGTTCCTTTATCGCCGGATTCAAATTTGTCTTGTGTTCTGCTTCGCCATCAAGAATGTTCTTTTCGATCTCTATTCTCTGACACTCCTGTTCCCTCTTCCTCTGAGATGTGTACTGAATAGAGTCATGTAAGTGTAACATTGAGTCCGTCCCAACACACTGCCTCAGATGTAGCCCACCCCCCATTTAGTCTAATGTATTCATGTATGGCTAGAGTCCAGTTTTTACAGAAGTCAGTGTCATTTAGATGAGAGACATTAAATCTCCAAAAGGGGGTTTTGTGTTGCAGCTCCACTAACAGTTCAAGGGTGACCGGGGCATGATCCGAGGCCATTATCTGTTTGACGTGGCTTTGCTGGGCCAAGTGGAGCCACTCATTAGGCAACAGGAAAAGGTCTATGCGGGAGTACTGCAAATTATGGGTGGAAAAAAAAAGTATAGTTTCTCTCTCTCCCATGAAGGTGTCTCCAAACATCTGTGAACCCTGATTCCTGCAGCAGCCACCTGAGTCTTTTACTCTCCCCTTGGGTATCCTCATTCCCTGGGCCACTCCTGTCTGCCTCAGGCTGTGGAGCACAATAAAACTCTATCCCCACTCTGAACAAAGGTCCCTGATTGGTGGGTGAGCAAACCAAAAGCTGTTTGAAAAAAGCTAGTCGCTTCCTACCCCATGGGGGCTTATATGTTAAGTAGTAATAAGGGAGTTCCCCTATATGTTCCTTTAATCTGTACAAATCTACCCTCTTCATCCTTTTCATCCTTAGTAACCTGTTCCACAATCAATGGGGTATCCCTTCTGACCAATACTGCCACTCCCCTTCTGTGTGAGTGGGCCAAATAAGCAGATGAGTAGACAAAGCCAACCCAGCTTCTTTTAAGTTTACAGTATTCAGACTGTGAGAGGTGGATCTCCTGCAGAAAAGCTATTGCTACTTGAAATCTCCCTAACTCCTGCAAAACCCTCACTCCATGGGGGAATGGAGGCCTTTGACATTATATGTAACTAATTTTAGGTCAGCCATGGCTGTCTCTGTTTTTCTTTCCTTCAGCCTATGACTGAGACACACACTAGTCTAGAGATTGGCACAAAATAAAGGGCATCATGAAACCACAAACTACCTACAAAGTACATTGCAAAACCAGAAACCTTGGTCTGAAATACAGTGTCTGTATCTCCCAGAGCCCCATCCTCCCAACCAGTCGTGGTCTCTGGGGCACCTACCAAAAGTAAGCGTGACCTCAAGGTACATCCTGGCATTCCCTTCAGAGGTGCCCTACTACGCGCAACCTCAGGACGCCTAGGCCTGACGTTGCTGGTCACAACACTGTTAGGTATTAGTGTGTGGACGTTGTACCACCATTGCACTTGGGGGTGGTTGCCTGTGCACACGTGCATTCCCATTGTCATAGAATGCACAACCCCATGCCCCCCTCTTATTGTGGGGAATATCACACAGAGTCTCAAGGATCATCCCAACTGAGGAGGTCCACCCAAGGCTGAACCTTGGGTGTACCTCCTCTGATCTCCATTAATCCCTGTTAACCCAGAGAGGCATGCCTCCTAAAGCCTGGTGTAAAAAAAACCCACCCAGGTACCACTCCATGGGGTCCTGGGCAGTGACTCCCTTCTCTGAGGCCCCACAAGACCCACCCACCTCTCCTAAAACTCCTTGCAGCTTTAGAAATGGTCACCTCCCTCATTTAGGTGGCTAGGTGATGACCACAAACCAAACCCAGACCATTTGTCATCAGGTCATGGACCCACTCGTGCCTCCGAGGGTAGAATGGGGGCATTCCTAAGTGTGCCCCCCGAGACACCTTTCACATTGTGTCCCACCACCCATCACGTCTGTGTACTCCCATCTAGATGTGAAGGTAGAAGCAGTGAAAAAGCCTTGTGACAAAATGGTGGCTGCACCCTGGACCCCCTGAGCACCAGTGGTCTGAGTCAAGGCCAGCAGCCACCACAGTTTCTCATCCCTCCCCTGCCCCCTCCTCGCAGGATCTCCCCTCAGTTTTTAACCGTTCAATCAACCCAGTTCCAAACTCCAGTGAGGATAGAAAAGGGAGAAATGTTGATAAGTTTAACAAACACACAGCAGAGTGGGTGAAAATCACATGCTCCATCTAACTAGAGGAATAGAAAACAGTAATAGAGCAAAAATATAACATTATGGCTGTGCAGATATGAGAGCTGGCAACACACAAAGGGTGGTGTCTGGCAGGCTATCGTGCTGTGTATGAGGAACAATAAAGCCTCACCTAGAGCTCTGCTAGTACATTAGAGAGAGGCCATGGATTCGGTGTTTCATCAATTCCCTTGTCCTTCATGTTAAACAACTGTACGTGGCATCTATAGTGCTGATTCAGATCCCTGAATTTGAATGCTATGGCTACTCAGGAGATGAGAAAATGAAAAAAATCCAGTACCTTAAATAACTACAACCTGAGAGCCAGTGTCCCTGTTGCAATATAGATTGTCCTCCGTTGCTGGCTTCTCCTGGTTTGTGTCCCTTGTCGCAGTCTTCACTTGAAGACAGTAACCTCCAATGAAAAAGACAGCTGCACAAACCTTACAGGGAGGATAGAGTTATCATACAGATCAGCCCTGCTCTAGGTCGCTTGTGCATCTTCCAAGGTCCCTCATCTCCCAGTGTGTCTCTGCCAAATCCATCTGCAGGGATTTCAAGGTACAACCAATTTTCCAGAGCTCCTAAATTAGCTTCTCGGAGGTTATTTTGTACATGTAACCCCCTTGTTCACAGGGGTTACTAGAATCCCAATGTTCAGTTATTTTATTTTTTATTTTTAGGCATCACTCAGAATTGTATCTGATAAGCAGTTCTATGGAGCAGCGTACATCATGTCGGATAAGTATTCTTTACCTGTTTTGCCTTTCCTGTCTTTACCTTTCCCAAAGAACTACAGATCCTTTGTGACCCTTTTGATTATTATTTTACAGGTCCCTCTCTATTTGGAATCCTAGCCTTAGGCTCACCTAGCATCAGGTAAGCAAAACCTTTAATCCCTGACTATATTTGACGGGGAATTATCCTCTACACCCTAGTTGTATTGCTGCTGTTGATGTCTCAACATCCTACTCATATAGAAGGCAGGTCTTTACAGGTCTGGGCAGACATTATGCCTTACCTGCTTTCCGTTGCCACCTTCTGTCATTGGGCCCTTTGGAGTTCTTCTGAGGGTTGACGCATATGGCAGGGGGGGTGGCATGTGCTTTTTCCACAATTTACTCCCAGTTCCCTACACTGGGGCAAGCCCTGGTGTCCCACATCTCTCCCTTCTACTGCCCTTGACCCACACTACCACCTTACCATCACCAGGTGGCAGTCATTTGGTGGAGTGTGCAGGTCTCCCACCCCACCACCAGTAAAGGAGAGCAGCCATCAGGAGCGCAATTCTTTCCTTCCTCTCCCCTGCCAACCGCCATCAATCTAAACTCATCACTGAACACTGGTTGCCAGTGTAACAGGAGGTAGAGCGCCAGTGCCTCAGCCATCCATGCCACAGTGCCGGCCTAGAAACATAGTCCAACAGCACATAAGGACTGCTTGACCCAACCAGTCTGCCCATCTCCTCTACCTACTGTAACACTTCAGACCGTACTTGATCTCTGCCTCCCACCCCTTTATCATTAAGGTTCCCTTGTGTCTGACCTATGCCTTCTTGAATCCCACTAGTTTGTGCCCCCACCACCTCTGCTTGGAGGCTGTTCAGGCATCCACTACATCGCCACTGCATCACCCCTGAACCAACCCCCTCTAGCTTAATGACATGATCCCTTATTGTTGAGCATCTTTTTCTCTGAAAAAGACTTTCCTCTTGAACCTTATCTATATCAGTGAGGTATCTGAAAAGTCCCTGTCATATCCCCTTCTCCCTCCTTTTGTCCAGAGTTTACATATTGAGGTCCTTCAGTCTCTCCTCATAGGGCATTAGACCCTGCACCATTTTAGCTGTCCTCTTCTGAACTGCCTCTACTCCATGTCCTTCTGGAGATGTGGTCTCCAGAACTGGGCACAGTAATCTAGCATCACCACCTCCCTCTTTCTGTTGGTGATACCCCTGCCTATGCACACTAGCATACCACTAGCTCTCCCCACTGCCTTGTCATATTTTTTAGCCACATGTAGGTAATCGGCTATGGTTACCCCAGGTCTCTTTCCTGTTCGGTGGTCACCAGTACCACTCCACCCCTGGGTTTCTGCATGCCAACTGGATGATTTTGCATGTTGCATTAAAACTTAGAAACCACCTTCTTGACCACTCCTCAACCTTCCTTGGATCCCTATTCATTCCCAACCCCCCATCTCCAGTTTCATCGCATGCTGTCTGGTTCTGGTGCTCTTCCTCATTGGAAAGAGGTTCCTGTCCTGCACCCTGTTCAACCTCATGAGGTACTTATAGATCTCTATGATGTTCCATCTTGATTTCCTGGCTACCAAGAGTGTAGATCTCCATCTCTCCTCATAGGGTCTTTTGTGCAACCCTGCACCACATAAATTCCCTTATGATTTAAAATACCCCATTCAGTTTAACAAGTTAAATGTTTAGAAAGACTCTAATGTATAATTTGGGCCATTAATTATGTACCAATTCGTAGGAATTTCATGTCATGCATCATTGACTTTTAATGGGTATGTTAAGTGGCATTTTAATGGTCTATTCACACAGTAGTGGACGTAGGTGTGATCGTTGGAGCAGTACTCTACAAAGTTCTACATGGTTTTATTTCTGCTTTTCCTGGTAACATGCATCAGCCCTGTGATCTCACTGTGACAGCACAAACTTTGCTTTTCCAGGTAATATGCATGAGCCCTGTGACCTCACTGACATCGCAACCAAAAAGGGCCATATGACCTCACCGTGACATCACAACCATGAAGAGCCAATCGCATGCTGCTAAATTGGATCACTTGTGATATCACTGAGGCCACAATGCTGCTGAGCATACCCAATAATTTCAGGTAAGGATCTAGTATCTTTTGTGGCACTTGTTCACTGGTGCCCGGGGGGTTAACTGGAGCAGCAACTCCAGGATCGGTGCTCTTGCTTAACAGCCACTCATAGTGTCTCTTCTGAATACGATCACTGTTAACACTCATGCCCCATGCCAAGCTTCTGTGTGTCCAGTATAGATTTGGAATTGACTAGTGATGTTTACTGCAGAGACATATTACTGCTGTTAGTTCACAGGACAGCAGTTGGGGAACTTGCAAGTCCTAGTTGGACTGTAGTATCCGGGGGGGGGGGTGCAATCCCAAATGCTGGCACTCGGCTGTTTTCCCCCTCCCTCATATCTCAGTCTCTCTGGGATTGTGATGCCCTACCCCCACTGAATGCTGTTGTTGGGCTTTATAAGTTTCCTTGTTTTGACACTGTCACTGTTCTACTTTCATGGGGGAAACTAGTTCCTTTTTCCTTTTTTATGCCATCCTCTGGTCACTGCCTGTCTGACTTCCAAGGCGAAACTAGAAACATAGAATTTGTCGGCAGATAAGAACTGCTAGGCCCATCCAGTGGGCCTGTAGGTCCTATACATTGTATGTGGCCACTGACCCTTTGTGATCAATGGCTTTTTATCACTCCCTCCTCTCTCAGGCTTCCCTTGTGCTTCCCTTTTGCCTGTCCCAAGCATGCTTAAACTCCTCCACTGTACTTGCCCCCACTACCTCCTGTGGCAGACTATTCCAAGTGTAGACTACCCTTTCAGTGTAGAAAACCTTCCTCACATTACTTCTTAATCTACCCCCTTTCAATTTCACATTATGCCCCCATGTTCTAGTACTGTTTCTACATTGGAAAAGGTCCCTTGCCTGCACCTTGTTTATGCCCTTGAGGTACTTGAAAGTTTCAATCATGTCCCCCTGCTGTCTCTTCTCCTCCAGTGAGTACATATTGAGGTCCCTTAGTCTCTCCTCATATGCTTTGTGGTGTAAGCCTTGCACCATCTTTGTTGCCCTCCTCTGGATAGTCTCCACCTTATCAATACGTCCTTGTATAGGTGCGGTCTCCAGAACTGCATGCAGTACTTCAGGTGAGCCCTTACCAATGTTGTATACAATGTCATCACCACTTCCTACCTCCTGCTGGTGATACCTCTGCCTGTGCACCCCAACATGCCACTGGTCCGCCCTGTCAGCTTGTAAACTGCTTTGACACTTTAAGGTCATCAGAGATTATCACCTCTAGGTCCCTTTCCTTTTTGATGACAGTCACTCCCCCAACCTGTAGCTCTCCCCAGGGTTCACTCTACACAGGTGCATTATTTTGCACTTCTTTGCATTGAACCTCAGTTGCCACATCTCCGACCATCTTTCAAGCTTCTCCAGGTCCCTCTTCATTTTCTGCACCCCTTCTGGAATACCCACCATGTTGCAGATCTTGGTGTCATCGGCAAACAGGCAGACCTTTCCTTCTAGCCCCTCTGCAATGTCACTAATGAAGACATTGAATAAGACTGGTACTAGTACTGATCCCTAAGGTACCCCAATGGTCACCTCCTTTCCTCAGATTGTACCCCATTTACCACCACCATCTGTTTCCTGTCTGTTAACCAGTTCCTAACCCAGTTGACCACCTTGTCTCCCATGCCCAGACTACCCATCTTGTTAATCAGCCTTCTATGTGGGACGGTGTTGAAGGCTTTGCTGAAATCTAGGTAGGCGACGTCTACACCCCTCCCTGATTAAGTTCCCTAGTCACCCAATCAAAAAAAACTATTAGATTTGTTTGACATGACCTTCCTGCTGTGAATCCATGATGCCTCAGATCCTGAGCACCACTGGACTCCATATGTGCCACTATCCTTTCTTTCAGGAGTGGCTCCATGATCTTTCCCACCACTAAGGTGAGGCTGACTGACCTGTAGTTCCCCACCTCCTTCCTACTGTGACTTTTGTGCAGTGGGACTACATGTGCCCTCTTCCAGTCCTCTGAAACAACACTCATGCTTAGTGACTCTGAACAGGGCCACCAGAGGTGCTGCTAGTTCCCTTCACAGCTCCTTTAATATCCTCAGGTGGATGCAGTCTGGCCCCATGGCCGTATCCACTTTCAGCTTTGTGAGTTCGTCCAGAACTCTCTCCACTGTGAATGGACTGGTGTTCACCTTCCCCCCCACCCCATCGCCTCTGCAACCCAATTGTGGTCCTTGATCCTCCCCCTCCTTAGTGAATACTGAGCAGAAGTATTTGTTCAGTATTTCTGCTTTGTCCAGATCCCCCTCCTTACACTCTCCCTTCTACCCTTTGAGCCTCACAATCCCCTTCCCCCACCGGTTTCCTTCTTTCACTGATGTACCTATAAAATACTTTTTCCCCTTTTCTTACAGGCTCTGCTAAGCCCTCTTCTGCCTGTGCCTTCACCCACCTAACAGCCTTCCCTGCTTCCCTTAGACATTCAAGATACGCACCTCCCTGTCCTTCTCCCTTTGACTCCCCTTATATTTCCTGAAACTCAGCCTTTTAGCCCTGACTTTGTCCTGCACCTCGTTGGAGAACCATAATGGTTTTCTCCTTTTTTCCCTTTGGCCACTATCCTAACGTATTGGTTTGTTATATCCACTATGGCTCCTTTCAGTTTCTCCCATTGTTCTTCCACCCACTCTTCTACCTCTCCCTTCCCCAGGACTGCTTGTATAAATCTACCTATTTCAGTGAAATGTGCCCCCTTGAAATCTAATACCCTTGCCCTTGTGTGGCTCAACTGAGTCCAGGTCTCCATGCTGAACCACAGCATGTGGTGGTCAATGGACCCCAGCTGACTTCCACCTGTAATTCTTTGACCCTGTTTCCACTGGTCCATACCATGCCCAGAACTGACTTGTCCCTGGTTGACTCATTCACCAGCTGCTTGAGTCCAACCCCCTGCAGTGATTCAAGGATGGCTGTGCTTCTGGCTGAAACAGTCACCTGGGTGGCCAAATCCATGTCCGGCATATAAAAATGCCCCAGTAGCAGGATTTTGCCTTTAGCTGCCATGTCATGTATGTTCTCCACTAGTTCCCTGTCTATTTCCTTCTTCTGTGCCGGAGGTCTGTAGATCACCTCGGTGCGTATTGCTGTTCCATTCTCTGGCTCCAGGATGACCCACATTGCCTTGGCCTCCCCCTGTCTTCATTGAACTTCTGTAGCCTTTATACCATCTCTGATGTACAGAGCTACTCCCCCACCCTTTATACCCTCTCTGTCCCTCCTGAACAATGTATAGCCTGGTACATTGACTTCCCAGCCATGATTAGCAGAGTACCGTGTTTCTGTTATTGCCACTATGTCAAGGTCTGCATCTGCCAACTAGGCCTCCAGGTCTGGAACCTTATTTCCTAGGCTACAGGCATTTGTTGGCATGATCTTCCATGTTTTACATTCTGCCCACCTCCTGCTCTTGTTCTCCCCTCTCCAGAATCTCCCCCCTCCCTCAGGTTTCCTTTCCTATGTGCTCTTGCCCGCCCCCCCATATCATTCATCATACATATTTCACCTGCCTGCCCCTCCCTGCCTGCTTTAATTGTACCTGTAGTCAACTTATGTTCCTGCATGTTCCCATGGGGGTGTTCCTTAGTCTCCAGGCTCTCCCCCCTTGGCCAGTTTAAATGCTCCCTGCTGAAGTATTCAAACTTCTCACAAAGGACCAAGGTCCCCTTTTTGGACAGATGCAGGCATTCCTTCTTATATAAGCCTGCATCTGCCCAGGTTAAGCCCCAGTCCCCTATGAAGCCGAACCCTCCCTTCCACACTAATCCTTCAACCAGGAGTTGAAGGTATGGATGTGGAGTGCCCTAGCTTCCCCCTGTGCCCTGGACAGGTAGCACCTCTGAGAATGAGACGGAGCATGCTATTTATTTCAGGTTTCCCCCAGCTTCTTGAAATCATTCTGGACTCTAACTCTACCCTTCTTCTGGCCAGATCATTGGTCCCCTGGTGGACAATGACATCCAGCTGCTCTCTCCTAGCTATTGCTGTAGCGATCCTATGGATCCGCTTCCCATCCCTCCATGCAGCGCTTCCTGGGAGGCACTTGACCTCCCTGTCTCCCCCCTGCTAGGTGACCCTAACTCCACTCCCCAGACAATAGTCCACCACTAGGAGAAGCTTTCCCCTCCACCGGGGTTCCCTTCTTCCCTTCCCTGCTTCCCTTCGGCCCCATCCTGGAGGACCATCCCATCCTCCCTGGTCCTAGCCTTGGGTTCCTGAGTGGGGCTTTTCCCACAGACATTGTACAACTAGTCCCTTTTTTTTTCTTTTTTATGCTATCCTCTGATCACTGCCTGTCTGGCTTCCAAGGAAAAAGTGATAGGTAAGTCCTCTCTCTCGTTCTCTTTCTAGGTTTTGAGTGCCTACCCTCACTTAGCCCTCTGCTATATGGCATTCCTCCAGCACAGTATTCCCCCCCCCCCATAGTTTGCTTCTATGCTGCCAATGACTGCTACTTAATTGCCTGCTGCTCTGGTTTCCTACTATGCCACTATTGGTGGTTCCTTTATCATTCAATTGGGCTTCCACGTATGCTATGATCGGTGACTCCTTCATTGCTTATCAGGCTTTGGTAACTTGCTCTGACACCATGGAGGAGGACAACAGGAAGCCAGCAGTCTGGGAAAAGAAGCCCTTGTTGGACCCACCAGGTGCCCTGTATACTCCATTTTAAAGGAATGGTCCTATAGCCCAAAGCCTACACTAGCTTACTGAACCGCTGATTAAATATATTTAAATAAGACCACCCCACAGCACTTGCTTCATTTCTTTGTCTCTTTTTCTTGTTGTTTTTTTACCTCTAGATCTTTTTTTACTCTCTTCTTCGCTTTTGCCTTAAACACTTACTTCTCTAAATTAACTTAATTTCTGGGCTTGCACTTTAACTCTTGTTCCTCCTAACGTGTACCTCCCCATACTTTTTGACCACATCAGTGTTATTTTACAGGTACAACTGGACACCATCCCGAGACCCCATTCCAGGCTTCATAGGACCCAGGTAAGAGATCCCCTGCTTATTATCTAAACTAAATGAGCGAGCTATAACAGTGCAATGACTGTAACAGAGGATGTTTATGGTTGCATAACTTTAGAGGAACAGACAGATGATATAAAATAGTAACCGAAAAGTACAGCATAAACAAAACATATTTTTTACCAGTACAGTAACTACTGTAAATGCAGATTTTTTCTAAGATACAATGCCTTTGAACACAATTTGCTTTTTGTGTGGTGTTTACCATCTGGTATACCTATTTGCATCCGAAGTAACCAGGATTAATATGATAATTAGCTGAGTATTGTTACACAAAGAAAGGGGAACTTGCTCATGAGAAAGTACACCTAGACTTGTTTTTAAGTCAAAAAGAACCCCAAATGGATTGTTTGTGCCTTACATTAGTCTGCATATGCAGCAAAATATGTAAATGAGCATGGTTTGTTGTTGAATTTCTTTTTAGAAAGATTCTATTTACATTGTAAACACTAGACTGTTTCTAAAAAGACATCCAAATCACAAACATACTCATTTTCATATTTACCTGCATGTGCTTTAGGAGGTTATCAGTTTATTACCAGTATTTCTGTGTTTTTGGAGGCTAATTTGCATTTTTCATGCAATTTTTGAAGGGCATTTGAGAACAAATTGAGATGTTTTTCACTGGATAGAAACTAGTGTTCCAAGTAAAATAGAAGGTAATTGGAAGTACTTCAAAAACAATTACAAAAACTGAAGAAAACTTGAATTTGAAGGCATTCATTTTAGGTGGAAAAGAAGGGTGTTTGAGGTACAATTGAAGGGTTTGTTCAGAAGTTTTTTACCACTCTTTTTCCCTTCTTTCTGAAGGCTAATTAGCATTTTTCGTGCACTTTTTGAAGGGCATTTGAGAACAAATTGAAACGTTTTTCACTGGATAGAAACTGGTGTTCGAGGTATAATTGAATTCAGCTTGAAGTACTTCAAATAATATACCAGTTTTTTTTTTTTAAAAAAAAGGATGACTATTTGAAATGAATTTGAAGGCCTTCGTTCTCTGTGTGGGGCCCCATACCACAGAGTTACTGGGATGGCCTAAACTGGATTCAGCTGAGTGGAAGTGCTCCGAGGGTCCTGGATATTTACAGTTCTGAGTCAGTACTGTGTTGTTTAAACAAAGTAAAATTCTGTGACTGCTTTTCTTTCCCGCTTTACATAATCCATCAGAGCAATTCCAGAATAATGTACTGCCATCATCATCATCATCATCACCACACCAATCCCCTAACAAAAAGCAAAACCAGATTTTTTTTTAAAAAGCTACAAAACAGTACCTTCAGCATTGGAATCTTACAACTTAGTTACTACTGAGCCTCTTAGCCTTGCTGAATTTAATGAAGCAATAAGGTATGACCAGGGGTTATGTTAATAGTCTGTTAATCACCCTCTAGGGGCGTAATGTGGTACGAGGCATAGCCGAGTGCTACATGCCCCTAGAGGGTGATTAACTGACCATTAACATAACCCCTGGGAGTGTCTTATTGCTATCATAATAAAAAAAAATGTAAATAGTGTTAAACCTTGTTCAGCATATGATTAGGCTGTACACGTATGTTAATCAAAGATTAACATAGGGCTAATAAAATGTTTACAACCAATCAGAAAGTTCTATTTCTCAGATCCTTTTTATTTTAATCATTAACTTTACTAGCACTGGTACATATGTGCCAATGTCCCTCATAACACCTACTCCTCTGAGACATCTGTTGTATATTCTGGTATCACAGACCCCCAGTTTTATTTTGGTAGCTATCAAGGACAGATATCTTGAAATATAAAAAGTGGCTTACTACCAAAGCAAAGGTGGGGGTGGATGGCTGGACACCAGGTTAATTATGCTTAACACTGAAAATGTCATTATCCTAACCCAGAAGTTAATGAATCTCTCTCTCTGCTGTAAGTCAGTTCCAAAGATTTATTTATTTGTGTAGCCCAGGCGCCATGTGCAAGTGGGCTACTACCCCTGCCTGCTGGTCCTCTAACAGGTTAATGGGCCTGGGTCCTGCAACAGTGGTGTTCGGGGGTCCTATCTTAAAGATAATGAAAATAGTGAAGTGCTTCCACCAAGAGACAATTAGAAGTGGGTCAGGTGACTGGCTGGCACAGCCCCTGGGATGCTGCACCTACCCACCTCCCCTACCAACCACTCCACACACTGCATACTCAACAATTCAGTACCACCATAAACCATGAACAGTAATGCTTTGATAGACTCAGAGAATTCCTGCACATCAATTTCAAACGGTAAACCACAACTTTATTTGGGTTAAGGGCCAGGGAAGGGGTACCAGGAAAAAGGAGACTGTGGAGAAAAAAATGGGTTGGTGAAATTAAGCAACACCCATAAACATGCGGGCCTGCAGGCCAAAATCATCCCCACTGGTACCAGTGTCCCCAGATGTTCTTATGGGTAACCACTAGGTGCAGCAGGCCTGGTATGGTGCTGCGGGTTGGCTGGCTGTTAGGGCCCTGAAAATATTGGAAATAACTTGGATTTAAGAATAAACAACACAACTTCTTTTTGTTTTTCTGTCCAGGAACCAAGTCCTGGGTACTCATGATTAGATGACCTCAAACCCTGAAAGATGGAGCTCCTGGTCCAGTGCAGAATGGGGCAGAAGAAAGGCCAACCTTGGTCCCATGGGCAGGATGGACCTGCTCGAGTATCTTGCAGCTGGTTACTTTGATTGTAGTTCTGGCCGCTTGTTACCTTCAGCCGCTTCTGGCCCATTGCAGAGCACTGTGGCAGAACAACACTAGCCCCAGAAGGCACAGATCCGGGAGTGGCTCCACAACCCGGCTCCCAATGACAGGTCGCAGATGCCCTAATACCCCAACAAGCACCAGTGACTTCCTGAGAGAGTGAGTCCCACTTGGAAGGGGTTAGCAAGTTCCCTCCCTGGCTCTGAGTGAGGACTCTGTAACAGTGGAGGCCCTCCTGCAGTCCCTGCACTGAGTTCTCAGAAAAGAAAAAGTTCTTAGGCAGTCTCTTCATTAAAGTCCAGTGCCAATTAGCAGGGATGCTAGCCTCAGGTTCAATTCAGCAGAGGGAGCTCAGGAATAACAACTACCTGCACACCAGTCCACGCTTTTCCACTTAGCAATGCCCACCTATTCTTCGGTTGCAGCTGGTACTCAGCTCTCAGCCACTTTAACCAGCTCACACAAGACACACAGCTTCTGCTAGCACCGCGACGATCGGAGATGCTCTGCCCATTCAAAATTCAATTTGAAGTCCCAAGCACAGGCAACATGGCTTATCGGTTCTGGCTACAGGACTCTGACAATCCGCACTGTATTCTCTGCAATTTAGGCTTTCCAGTACAGGGTTTCTACAGCATTAAGTCCTTTTCATCAATCATAAAACAACTGTTCAATACCTGGGGAATCACCATCACAGTTCAGTCTCTTTCTCTCTTTCCACTTCTCACTCTGTTTCTGCAGCACAGCAACCTCCAATTCCAGCAATCTCCAATTCTGCAATACAGCAATCTCCACATAGGGTCTGGGTAAGCCTCTGACATCCAAAGTCCACTCTCAGAGGGTACTCCTGACTCATACAGAGCCCGGGAACAGACTGAAGAAATCCCAAAAAGTCCACACAGTTTCAGCCAAACATTCAGGGTTCTGATTGGCTGATGGAGCCTATCAATAATCTATATCCATATGTAACCCCTAGGTGGCGCTATCCCAAGGGCTACTACCCATGCCTGCTTGGCTAGTAGCAGGTTAAGGGGCCTAGGTTCGGTGACAGGTGCCTCGACCCAAAGGTCAGGGTTGGTCTTGATCAAGCTAACCAGGCCACAGCCCTCTGGGACACTGTGACTCCCTACTTTTTCCCCTAGTGGTCCACGCAGTACACAATATTTACCTACACAATACCCCGATATGCTTTGCACATACACATACAGTTAGCACTTACCCCCAGGACTAGTTTTCCTGCTTGGTTCTGGGGACCGCCTGTAAAACAAGGTTAGGCAGAACAGAAAGCAACAGCACAATACCTTGAGCACAAACTGACACCACAGTTTAAGTAAATTGTAGAAAAAGAGTAGATCTGATTTATTCAGGGGATAGTAACACAGGAGGGGCACAATCAGGGTAATTAGTTTGAATGCTCTATCCTTTACTGTACAGTTCAGGCATTGAGTCTCTATGACACTTACACTCTCTGGGTACCCAGGGGGATGAAAGATGGGCTAGCCAGGACCGTTGCCCAAGGTAGGCCGGCGTTGCAGCTGGTTGGGGCCCTGTGAAGAAAAGAAACAACATGCACCACACCCTAATTGTAATCCGGAGCCAGAGGGCTCAGTTCATACAGAAGATAAGAAATAACAATCAGGTGACATACTTTCGATTTAACTATATGTTGCAGGGAGCTACCCTGATGGTTACTCACGATACCAAGAACTGGACACAGGATGAACATTGGTCGAGACAGTAGATGAGGTTTCTGGATTGCCAGAAGAAGCAGGGCCCACACGATTCACTGCAGCATCGTTCCTGTTCAGGCAGGGAACAATGGGGATGATCCCCTGGAAGGTCTCTCGTCGATGCATCTTCTCAGTGCAGCAGGGTAGAGAGCAGCGGATTCAGTCCGATTTGAGCTGGGCACAACTTCCAATCCTCAACACACAGCCTGACTTGGAGGGGGGGGACCAGATTGTGACCCTCCTTGAGTACGCATCGCATTTAAATGCAAAATTCAGCACCACACAGTTCAAGCTAGGGGACAGCCAGATCGCGACCCCACTCCAGTTTACAGCACATTTATATGTTGGGATGAACTTACTGCACCAGGCACAGCACTCCCTGGTCACAATCACTGGGTTCTCCACACTCCCCAACAGCATCGAGGGGAAAAGGGTTTCTGGCAGGCCGATCGTGTTCAGCACAATCTTAGGTCCTCCTCAGGTAAACCCAGATCCTCTTCCAATTCTTACTCTGGGTTTCTCCAGACTTGGATTCCATCTGAAAAGTACTCTCCTTCTTTCTTTCTCTCTCTATCTCTCTCCACACAACGAGCTGAGAAGCAGGCCACTAACTAGGCCTTCACACAGTTCTCTTGCTTGAACTACGACACGCTTGCTCGGCTATCACGAGCAGTCCCTCTCCCTCAGCTTCGATCTGATTTACCAGCAGACATCTTGGGGGTTTCTTTTGGATCCCAAAGGTCCGGTTGGTTGGTCCAACTGTCAATCACAGTAAGAGCTCCCTCTTTTGGCACAAAAGGCGCCAACAGTCCAGAACTACAAATCTCACAGGATTGGGTCCACAGAGCCCCTAGGAGCAGGCTCCATCTTAAAGTCCCCAGTTACTGATTGGACCAGTTCGGCAGTTCGGAACCAAAATGGTGGAGCTAGCTAAACAGTCTTTGCTGCAAAGAAGGCAGGTTAGAACAAACTACATTATCATCATCACTCTAAGCGACCTCCAGCAATTAGTTACATTTTTCAACAGGGCTCCTTCTGCACAATTAGCGATGGCAGAAACGGAGCGATTACTCAGCAGACCGGGCGGAACTCGAGCAGAGAAACACTCAGACCCCACCATTCAGTTTAATTATGTCTGCAATCAGGCATCTTTTAAAGGGATAGTACACAGAGGCCACGCAGGCACTCACTGGCAATACATTTAAGTGGCAACATGCCGAACACCAACTGGGCAACGAGCAATTAGGCAAGCTCGAGAAAGACCTTTCGGGAACCCCCATTTGGAGGGTGGTTACACCCTTCCTTGCCTGGAAAAACTTGGCATCCGTGTCCAGTGGGTACTATCACAGTAATTTAAATTGCAATTTATACCATACATGTATATCATTTGCAGTCTAGGCCTATAACTTCTAAGGCATTAGTCAACATATTATACCTTTGCTGTACACACTTCTTGCAATTCACAGTACAATATCCATTATGAATCATATTATGCCTATGTTACACAAGTAATTTACACATTACTGTACTGACTTCAGGTAATAATTTCCTGTACATTGAATACGGTGAGAGGGGGCCCTTCCCTATTAACTAACCTGAGGCTAGACAGGGCAGGGGCACCATACCTAGAGGGCGGGACAATCAACCTAGAGTTGTTACTTGGGCTCAGTTTGGGCAATGAGCTTCGAGAAATGTAAACCCCCTTGTGGACCACATTGAGGGGCAAGTCTGCTGGCCTCCCAGGGGAATCGTAACTGAAGCATACTATTGGTTTGACAGCTCGGCCAGTCCTGGGGGGAACAACCACAGTCTCTGTACTTTCAACAACAACCACAGGACTTTCATTACTTGAGGAAGGTGCTTCTGCTTGGGCAGAAATGTCCAGAGTTGGAGCAGTGTCAGCACCTTGCTCAGTAGGCTGTTTCAGACAGACTTTGCTCATTTTGACAACACTCTGGCACTGGAAGGGAACGGTCATCACACTCAAAATACTCTTCAGGTTCTGGCACATCACCAGAGGGACTCACGTCATCCGCCCCTTCCCCAGGCAAATCATACAGTTCCACCATACATAGTGACTCAATGTCATCAGACATGACACTTTACACTTCACTTTCAGGGAGCATTGGCTCCAAGAATGAAGCTGGAGGGGTTAGGCAGTCCAGAAGGCCCAGCTTCATCCCCACAATTAATTATGGTATTACCTCGAAACAGCTGACTCAGCTCATAAGAGGTGTAATAAGCATAGTTGCACTCACTTTTATGCAAAGTGGACTGACAGTCATCATCATTCTGGACTTGTGGTTGAGAAAACCTTAAGTCTGTGACCACTGGGGTAGGTTGGCTCTGTCTTTGTTTGGCAGCAGCACAAGTTACTGGTCCGGGGGGAACAATCTCAGGGGGCTCAGCCTCAATCATGATTTGACCAATGGGCAGTAAATGGTTACGGTACATGGTCTTGACAGCTTTTGAATCATTCTCAGGTTGCACCTTGTACACGGGTAAGTCATCCAACTTGCCTACTATGATGTGGGGGAGATGGTGCCATCGGTCAGCAATTTTGTGTTTACCATGCAATCCTAGATTTCACAACAACACACAGTCTCCAGCTTGAAGCTCTTAGGCTTTCACTTTTTAGTTATATCTTCCTTTATTGGCTAGGTTTCTCTTTGCAGCCATTGTCTGGGCTAGTTGGTATGCATGGTTCAATTGGGCTGTCAGTTTTTGCACATACTGTAAATCATTTTCAACTCAGACCCCATCCGGAGATACCCCAAAACAAACATCCACTGGCAACTGAGCCTCTCTCCCGAACATGAGGCGATAGGGAGAGAACCTGGTAGCATCATTTCTTGTGCAATTATAGGTGTGTACCAATGTGCTAATCTGCTGGCTCCATTTGGGCTTGTCTTTTGGGTGGAGAGTGCCTAGCATGTCAAGCAGGGTGTGATTAAAGCGTTCTGGCTGTGGGTCCCATTGCGGGTGATAAGGGGTGGTTCTTGACTTCCACACTCCCCATAGGGAGAGCATCTCTTTAATTAAGCAACTCTCAAAGTCTCTACTTTGATTGGAATGAATTCTCTGGGGGGCCCCATGGGGGTAGCATAGTCCATCTATGTTTCCAGGTCATCCTCCCCCATGGGCACTGGGACTGTGCCTGAGAAAAGTCTGAGTTTACGGTATGAGTCCAACTGTACAGATGGAATTATTATGGGGGAAGGAACTACAGAGGAGTTTTAAGGGGAAGCAGAAGATGTGACCGGGGACTGCAGGGGCGTGGGTTCCTCGGAAAGGCCTAGCACCTTTACTAACTTGTTCGTCCTTTAGATGCTAATAACTTGAGCAGCTTGTTCTTAAATCCCTCTATACTGGGGGACCCACCCGTATGCAGACGGATGACCCTCCACCCCTTCTGGTTCCCTTCGGGGAAAATAACTGGGGGCACCCTCTCTGGATCTGTGGGACTACTGCAGGAGAGTAACACCACCATGGTCTGTTCAAACAGGTTTGAATCCCTCCTCTTCACTTCAACTTTTCCCAAACATTTAACATGTTCCACAGTTTCTGTAAAAACAGCATTAGTGGTCCCTAATGGGACATCCAGTAACAACAGGGTCTGTCGGGAGTCTAACCCCTCAGCCTCACTCCACCCCATCATTCGGTGCACTAACAGCTTAAGGGGCCGAGTTTGAGCTTAGGCATGAAAAGCTCCTCCATTTTCCCACCAAACTTAAACATATCGGGGTAATTCCCACCGTTGGCCACTAGATGACACTGATCCCAGTGGTGCCTCCAAGATGTAACCCCTAGGTGTCGCTATCCCAAGGGCTACTACCCCTGCTTGCTTGGCTAGTAGCAGGTTAAGGGGCCTAGGTTCAGTGACAGGTGCCTCCACCCAAAGGTCAGGGTTGATCTTGATCAAGCTAAACAGGCCACAGCACTCTGGGACACTGTGACCCACCTCTTTTTCCCCTAGTGGCCCATGCAGTACACAATATTTACCTCCACAGTACCCCTTATATGCTTTGCACATAAACATACAGTTAACACTTAACCCCAGGAATAGTTTTCCTGCTCGGCTCATGGGACCGCCTGTAAAACACAGTTAGGCAGAACAGAAAGCAACAGTACAATACCTTGAGCAAAAACTGACACCACAGTCTAGGTAAATTGTAGAAAAAGAGTAGATCTGATTTATTCAGGGGATAGTAACACAGGAGGTGCACAATCAGGGTAATTAGTTTGAATGCTCTATCCTTTACTGTACAGTTTGGGCATTGAATCCCTATGACACTTACACTCTCTGGGTACCCAGGGGGATGAAAGATGGGCTAGCCAGGACCATTGCCCGGGGTAGGCCGGTGTTGCAGCTGGTTGGGGCCCTGTGAAGAAAAGAAACAACATGCACCACACCCTAATTGTAATCCGGAGCCAGAGGGCTCAGTTCGTACAGAAGAAAAGAAATAATCAATCAGGTCACATACTTTTGATTTAACTATATGTTGCAGGGAGCTACCCTGATGGTTACTCACGATACCCAGAACTGGACACAGGATGAACGTTGGTCGAGACAGTAGATGAGGTTTCTGGATTGCCAGAAGAAGCACAGCCCACACGATTCACTGCAGCGTTGTTCCTGTTAAGGCAGGAAACAGTGGGGATGATCCCCTCAAGGCCTCTCATCGATGGATCTTCTCAGTGCAGCAGGGTAGGGTAACCGAGCCCTTGTGGCAGGGCCTAGCTACATTAGGGAGCAGCGGATTCAGTCCGATTCGAGCTGGGCACAACTTCCAACCCTCAACTCACAGCCTGACTTGGGGGAAGTCCAGATTGCGACCCCTCCCCCCGAGTACGCATCACATTTAAATGCAAAATTCAGCAGCACACAGTTCAAGCTAGGGGAAAGCCAGATCGTGACCCCCCTCCAGTTTACAGCACATTTATATGTTGGGATGAACTTACTGCACCAGGCACAGCACTCTCTGGTCACAATCACTGGGTTCTCCACACTCCCCAACAGCATCGAGGGGAAAAGGGTTTCTGGCAGGCCGATCGTGTTCAGCACAATCTTAGGTCCTCCTCAGGTAAACCCTGATCCTCTTTCCAATTCCTACTCTGGGTTTCTCCAGACTTGGATTCCATCTGAAAAGTATTCTCCTTCTTTCTTTCTCTCTCTCTCTCTCTCCACACAATGAGCTGAGAAGCAGGCCGCTAACTAGGCCTTCACACAGTTCTCCCACTTGAACTATGACATGCTTGCTCGGCTATCACAAGCAGTCCCTCTCCCTCAGCTCTCAGCTTCGATCTGGCTTGCCAGCAGGCAGCTCAGGGGTTTCTTTTGGATCCCGAAGTTCTGGTTGGTTGGTCCAGCTGTCAATCACAGTAAGAGCTCCCCCTTTGGGTGCAAAAGGCACCAACAGCCCAGAACGACAAATCCCACAGGATTGGGTCCACGCAGCCCCTAGGAGAAGGCTCCATTTTAGAGTCCCCAGTTACTGATTGGTCCAATTTGGCAGTTCGGGACCAGTTCGGGACCGACTTACACACTTGTGACCTGTACACTCGGGCAGGATGGCTTCCTCTCATCAGCCGGATACAGTATCAAACCTGCCTCTTAGCCAGAAAAGTCCTCCTCGGGGTCAAGCCCCCGGGCATTGAAAAGTTCCTCACTGACCACCACAACACCCAGCAAACTAGAAGTTCACAACAGCTAACCTTCCTTGTCTCCAGATGCCGGACTACCATGGGCCAGAGGGCCTTTGCCCACAGAGCACCACAGTGGTACAATACTCTCAACAAAGAAACTCTTACTGCTGCTGCTCTTGGCCCTTTTAGGAGACAACTCTGACTTCATCTCATTTCAACTAATCGTTATGACTGCCTCGCCTAATCAGGGGCCCGCTGCTCACTGCCCTCCACTTCAGTCTTGACAGCTACCTCTCCCGCCTTGCCCCCTTCTACCTGCCTACCCCTTGCCCCCTCTCCTTTCATCCCCTGGGCATTTCTGACTTTATCCCTCCCTCCCTCCCTTAGAGCTCTTACCCTCACCTCTACCTCCGGCAATGGCCTTCCTGCCTGCTATACCCCTTCCTCTCACCTGCAGTGCTTATTTCTAAGATTGCCCTTGGCTGGTATGTCATGCTACCTACCATTTGGCACATTTTGAGTTACTGGAATTTCCTAAGCCTCAGTCTCTTACTTCTTTTTATTGTGTAACTGTGTATTATTATGTTGACCTTTGTATGTATGTATACCCCCATTCCTTTGACGTGGAACCTTTGTAAATGAGCAGTTCCTGCTCAAAGGTATTTGTAATCCTAGATTTCAATAAAATAAAAATAAAAATAAAAAAAATGGTGGCGCTAGCTAAACAGTCTTTGCTGCAAAGGAGGCAGGTTAGAACAAACTACATTATCATCATCACTCTAAGTGATCTCCAGCAATTAGTTACATCTTTCAACAGGGCTCCTTCTGCACAATTAGCGATGGCAAAACAGAGTGATTACTCAGCAGACCGGACGGGACTCAAGCAGGGGAACACTCAGACCCCCTATTCAGTTTAATTATGACTGCAATCAAGCAGCTTTTAAAGGGATAAGTACATGGAGGCCATGCAGGCACTCACTGGCAATACATTTAAATGGCAACAACACTGAACACCAACCGGGCAATGAGCAATTAGGTAAGCTCGAGGAAGACCTTTCAGAAACCCCCATTTTGGAGGGTGGTTACACACAGAGATCAGTGTTTCCTGCTCGTCTATTTGGGCAGGGTTTGGGCACCTGGATTAATCCCCTCTTTTTCCCAGGAGACCCTCTGCCACAGTTCTAGGTGCCTATACAGATGATTGACTGCTGAAAAAGGTTAAAGTGCCACCAAAATGTCAGCTCCAATTAAAATGTATGCAGCCCAACACAGTTCCTGGCTTTCAGCTGGTACTGCCAGACTAAGTGCTCTATTTATTTATTTACCCCACAGCATTGTAGCCCCAACTGCCCCCTGTACAGTAAAATGAGCCCACTCTTGCTCAATAATTCCCAGTACTTGTGTAGTCGCTGCTGCTGAAAAACAGTCCCCCTAGGTGGCAGCAACTTCCTCATTAATATTCATAGGGAAACTCATTAATATTCATAACCCCTGAGTGCCCCCATACACAAGCTTAGGTTCCAAACATTGCTGGGGCATTCACCCAATTCCTTCCAGTCCCCGGTCCCCAAATACACAAGAAAGGGGCACTGGGACCACAGACACTTGCCTGTTTTGACTGCCACTGGCGGTCAGCACATGAAAGGCGCTACTGTACACCTGCACCATCACCGCAAGCTCTGAGGAGCATGGCCACAGCGGCGATCACATTTTTTAGTATTTTAAAACTCAACAGGGGCTGATATCAATGCTGGGTTTCCCAGGAAGCCCTTACAGGACCAGAGAGCTTGGGGAACAGTAGGGAAGCCAGCTGGCAACCGGAAGAAACCAGAACAATGGGAGAGTGCATGGGGCAATAAAGGTAAGCCCACAAAGTGAGGTTACACTCCCCCCCTTTAAATGCTTGGCTTCTGTGCCAAGCCTAAGAGTAAAGTGCTATAACATGGCAATCAAGTAAGCTGTAGCAGTAACACACATTAACATTTCTAACTATATACCTGGTTCCTAACTGTTATAACATCAACCATTTAAGAACAGGAAAACATTATATACAATTTAGTAAAAACATTCCCCTTTAATTAACCCACTGGCCACATAAGATGTGGCACCTGCATGTTTAACCTTTAGAACCATAGGAACTTTAATACCTCATACTATACTTGTACAACTCTTTCCCTTTGTACTCTTACCTCCCTCTTTTCCTTTTGGCCACCTTTCCTTAGGGCCTGGGGGGGTCTACCACTTACAGGGCACATGAACACCCTCTCTAGGGACCTAGGTGTGATATATACCCCCTTGTGCACTGCAAGTAAAGGCAGATCAGTGGGCACCCCTGGCGCATGGTAAGTCAGCTTCAGTAGGGGCCCTTACAGTCCTCCTTGACCTTCTGGGGATTTCTTACACTTCAGGTTTAGTGGCTAGCTCCTGCTCGGAGACAGAGTCTATGTCACTTTCCCATTGGCCTGCGCCTTCTTCTTCAGTGGGGGCAGGGTGCTGTAGCTCTTCCTTTCCTATGCCACTCTGACCAGGAGTGTTGTCTTGGGGCCATTCAGAGGACCCAGTCAAACTAGTATTCAAGTTCGATGTGGGTGCCCCAAAAAGCATTTCTTTGGGGGGGGGGGGACTGCTGCAGAACCACTCAAACTGCTCAGCCTGACTAGTATTCAAGTCTGAAGTGGTCCATTTGAGGGGGTAGAAGGAGCGGCCTCCCCTTCAGCACCTGCTCCCCAAGCACAGCCATGTTCACCTCCCCATGTCTGTCAACCCCGGGGACCTCCATGTCACTTGCACTGAGCCCTTCTATCACAGGACCAGTCTCTAACATCAGGGCAGTCCCCAAAACAGTCTCTCTAGTTCAGGAGTAGGGTAAAAATACACAGGCATGTCCTCAGCCTCTCTGTCTGATTCATTAGCCAAATCTTCTTCCTCGAGTACCTCCTGTAACTCGGCAGGTCCAGCCCCTGTAGCATCTCCATATTTCCGCTTCTGTCATCTGCGTGCAGCAGCTCAAGTGGTTGGAAGAACAGGTGGCTCTATCAAATCAGTCTCTGATCCAACAATTTTATCTCCGATGGGAAGGAGGTGGTTCCTGTACTTCTATTTGCACCCTCTGGTTTCTCCCTCTGGTTGAATCCTGTATACGAGTAGCCCTTCCAATTTCTCAACTACCACATATGGCATGCTTCCCCACCAGTCAGCAATTTTATGTTTCCTGGGTAGGCCTGGATTCTGGAGTAACACTCAGTCACCGGGCTCCAAGTCTTGCGCTCACACTTTTTTTTATCATACCTCTCTTTATTGGCCTGATTTCGCTTGGTGGCTCTCTCTGATACTAGTTGACAGGCACCGTTCAACTGTTGTTTCGGCTTTCTCACAAATTGCAAATATTCATTCTCTTTGATGCCATCTGCTGACACTCCTAAACACATGGCCACAGGGAGGCGGGCCTCCCTCCCAAACATCAGATGGTAAGGAGAGAGAGACCTGTGGCATCATTTTTTCTGCAATTGTATGTGTGGACCAAAGTGCTTACTTGTTGGCTCCAGGTACACTTGTCTCTTGAATCCAGGGTGCCCAGCATGTCCAATAGGGTTCTGTTGAATCTCTCAGGTTGGGGGTCACGCTGGGGGTGGTAAGGTGTGGTTTAGGACTTTCTGATACCCGATAAAGACAAGAGCTCTTTTATCAACCGGCTCTTGAAATCATGTCCCTGGTCCAAATGGATTCTTTGAGGTGCTCCGTAGTGGACAAAAAACTTCTCGACCAACACTTTGGCCACCATGGAAGCCCTCTGGTCCTTAGTGGGGTAAGCTTGAGTGTATCTGGTGAAGTGATCTGTAACCACCAGTATGTTGGAGATATTCCTGGAGTCTGGTTCCAATGTGAGAAAATCAATGCACACTTATTCCATTGGTGCACTAGTACTGATGTTGACTATTGGGGCAGCTTTTTGAGGAAGTGCTTTCCTCTGGATACACCGGCAACAGTTCCTGCAATAATATTCTTCATCAACTCTCATCTTGGACTAATAGACTCTGCTCTTTACCAATACCAGGGTGCGTTCACTGCTCAAGTGACCCATATCATCGTGTAGGGCTTTCATCATCAGGCCTTAAAAACAATTGGGCAATACCAACTGCACACAGGGCGACCCCTGCTGGTCCTGAGTCACTTGATAGAGCAAACCTTTCTTTAGCTGCAACTTTGGCCATTCTCGCAATAATAACCGGGTATGTGGATCACTAGGTTTTACTTGAGCTGGGTCTTCTTTTCCCTGAAGCACTTGAATTACCTCCCCATAACGGAACTGTCTTGCTGCTCTTTTCATAAGTCCTGAGTAGTCAGCTATGGCAAGGACCTCATGTCCAGTGCGGTCAGGTGACAGTAAGCTATAGGAACACAACTCCAGGATGCTCTTAAACAGTCCACCAAATGAGGGGCATCTTCAAGAGAAGGGGACTCGTCACCATCAAATTTCTTATACAAAGTTTTTACCACTTTTTCAGGTATCTTGACCCAGCTGGAATGCTCAGCCCCCTAGGTTAAAAAGCATCAGGACAAAGCATCGGCATCTATATTATTCAGCCCAGGCCGGTACTCTACACTGTAGACGAAGGTAAACAGAGCCGACAACCACCAGTGGCCAGCTACATCTAGTTTTTTTTTTTTTATTTATTAAGATCTCGGATTAACCTTTGAGTACAGGCTCATTACATAGGTTCTACATCAGGGTCGTTACAGTAACAAACAAAACAAACAGCTTACGGGAGGCCGTAAGAGGACAACAACAATTAAGGCAAATTAGGCAAGAGGTTACATGTGTGACTGAAATAAGCAAACACTATATACAATGGTACTTGCCAACACAAAAGGGAAAAAAAGGGAGGGAGAGAGTGAAAGAAGGGGAGGGGTTGGATCAGGAAGAGAGGGGTAATAGTGAGAAGACAAACTGGAGAGAGAGAGAGAGAATAAATACTGAAAATCAGTCCAGAAGGTGGGCCTCGTCACTGGTGAGGGAGGCTTGTACTAAGCACACTGGCAGTGCCAGTAGTGGGAAGTGTTAACAGAGGGTGTTGTGTGAGAAGGTGAGGGAGCGGTGCAGGATCAGAGCAGGATGTCAATATAAGAAGAGGAAGAGGGAATGGGAGCCAAAGGGGAGTGGTGTAGAGGGGATGAGAGGAGGTAAGGTAAAGTGAGGGGAGGAGTTTGGGTCAGTTAGGAAGGGAAGTAGTAGGGGTGGAGAGGTGCCTGGTGGTGTAAGGGTAGAAGCGAAGGGGAGAAAGGTGGTACAGTTTAGGGAGGGAAGAAATGGGGGTATGGATGGTGTCAGGAGGTACATACAGTAGGTTGATGAACAGCCAGGGGCTGGAGGCCTTAGTGGAAACAGTTGCAACTTGCTTTGGTAACCAGATATGATCATAGCCCACATTTGGAAGGGCCTAGTGTTAGCGTTAGTTTAACTGTGGTCTGTACATAAGTAAGTGGGCTGTTGTCGGTCTTCACAGTAATCTTCACCCTGTACAGGTAATCATGAAATTGGTCCACAATAGCCTACTTCAACGCCAAGAATTCCAGCTTGTGGACGGGATACCTCTTTTCCAAGGGATTGAGACTCTGGCTCGCATATGCCACTGGACGCAGACCCTCTGGATATTCTTGAAACAATACTTCCCCATGGCTGCTGAAACTTGCATTTGTATGTAGGATATAGGGCTCCTGTGCGTCAGCATAGTGCATGAGTCAGGCAGTATATAATGTCCTCAAAAGCTCTATCACACTTCTTGGTCCACCGGGAGCCAAAAGGTTCAGATGGACGAAAATATTTAGGTTGTTCCACTGGGCATCCAGGAGAAGGGGTCTTCTTGCTCTTATTTGTTGGAGGATACCCCTGCAGTAAGTTCAAAAGAGGCCTGGCTACTCTGGTGTAGTCTCTCACGAATCTCCGGTAATACACACAAAAACCAAGCAGCCATTGTAGTTCTTTCAGATTCCTGAGTTTTGGCCAGGTGGTGAGGGCCTCCACTTTACTGGGGTCGGTCTGAATGCCCTTGGCAGAGATGATGTGTCCAACATATTTGACTGAAGCCTGAAAGAATTGCCACTTATCAACAGAGAGTATCAGGCCAAATTCTTCCAGCATGTCTAGCATCTTGAGTGGCTGTGACTCATGCTCTTCCAGCGTCTTTCCGAACACAGTAATGTTGTCTAAGTAAACCAAGCACTTCAGCAGGTTCATGTTCAACATAGCCCTTTCTGTAAGGCATTTTCAAAAATTCGTAAAATCCTAGGAGGCATATAAAAGCTGTCTTCTCCCGATCCTGTGGGGCCATGGGAATTTGATAACACCCGCTTCTTAAGTCCAAAACCGAAAACCACTGGCTGCCACTTTTAGTAGTCTAGAGCATCTTGTATTCCTGGCATTGCATATTAATTTGGCACAATGCGCTTGTTCAAGGTGCAGTAGTCCATGCACATCCTAATAGCCCCACTCTTTTTACTCACCACCACTATAGGCAGTCCATATGGGCTTCTGGACTCCTGGATGATGCCTGTAGCCAGCATCTCCTGAAGGTGCCTATTTACATCATCTATGTCAGTGGGGGCGAGACGTCTGGATCTCTCCCTGAAGGGGCGCTCATCTGTGAGTCTTATGCAATGCTGCTCTCCTATAACACAGCCAACATCCCACTCATGCAAGGAAAACACTTTTGTCCTGGTAACCAACTTCTTCTGGATGTGCTCCTTCCACTCCTCTAGGATGGGGGAGTTACTTAAATCAAACAAGGCAGGGTCAATACCATCATAATCACTTCTCCCTCAATCAGCGGGCTGCACCGCTGTGTCGGCACAGTAAACCCTGGTTAATGTCCAGCCCCTTCTGACAACCACTACTCTGAAGGTGGTGTTCCTCACTTGCACTGTCTCTCTTTGAACATAGGAATGCGCCCGCAAGACACTGGATTTCACAAATAATCCAGCCGGCAATCCATGTTCCTCAGGGGCATCTAGCATTAAAATGTTGTTCTTGACCTCATGTTTTAGCCGCATACTCTGTTGATATTACACTTCACATCGGGGCAACACAATCTCCTTGACATCTCTCCTCCAAACTATGCCCACAGAGTCATCCACATCTTCAAGGGAGGTGTGCCCTTGTCTCTTATAGTAGTAGTTAGTTTATTGTTCAGCAAAGCTATTACAAATTACTTATTGTAATCAAAAATCACATAAATACAATTATTCCATAGACATGCGATTGGCTGCTTATAGACATTTATAAGAATCTAAAGGATATAAAACCTTACATGTAATAATTTATTAAGTTTAGTTTTAAAGAAATGTTGTTGATAAAAACTTTGCTACATTTTGTAATACAATTTTCTCAGTGCAAGTAAAGAAATATTCAATAATCTCATTTGAAGGGAGATTAAGTCCACTAAGTATGGAACCCAACCATTTTCTTCTATTTTGTTCAAAAAGAGGACATAATAAAATGACATGTTTCAAATCATCTTTACATGGTTTACAACATTTACAAAAAGGTGACATGACATTACTTCTATTTTGCCTGTATAAAATGAACTGTGCATTGTGACTTTCAGTTCTGAATCTCGAATATGCTCTCCTAATTTTTGGACACGTTAGATATGTTAAGTATGGCTCAAAACCCCAAAGACCTTTGAATCATTTGTAATCATTGTGTAATTTAGACTGACCCAGTTTAGAGAATGTTTGATTTGAATCCAAATCTCGTATTCTATATTTAACTATGGAAGCAATCTCATCCCAAGATTTTTATATATATATATATATATATATATACATATCATAAAGAGTATGTCCAAAGCCCAGAGGAAACATAATTTTCCTAATTAACTGTATAAAGGGATGTACAAAACCCAAATTTTCCATCTTAATCTCCTCCTCAAGACACTTTCTAGGAAATTGGTAATCCTGAAGTGAGAACATTTTAAGCAAAAACAAAATTTGTTTTTCATTTATTAAGGAACTCAGAGAATATTGACCGAGTTCCAATCTAAGGATACAGTTAGGAGCGCCTAGGGGTAGCATAAGAATATAATGGTATCATTTATTAAGTGAAATTCCTAGTGGATTAATATTGGCAAATCCCCACACTTCTCCTCCATATGTTATACTGGTTTTGATTTTAGTATTAAGTACCCTTAAAACCCCTTTTATCGAGGTCTTCCCCATTTTGGCATGAAATATTTTAAATGCATTCACAGACGACATTGTCCTATTTTTAATGTATTCTATGTGCTTATTCCAATTTAAGTTATAAGAAAAATGAACTCCCAAATAATCATAAATTTTAACTATCTCTAGTTTTTCGCCATTTATTATGAATTTAAGTTCATATCTGGAAGTATTTCCAAAAATCAGAATTTTGGTTTTATTTAAATTTACATTAAGATTTCTCTCTCTGCAGAGAGTATCAAAATATTTCATTTTCCATCTGAGTCCCAATGCAGTGGTGGATAAGAGGACCAAATCATCTGCATATGCTAAGCTATCAATTCTACTTTCGTTAATTTTTGGCACATGAAATTCTGTATTTTTGATTTCAAGTAAAATAGAATTCAAGTATATATTAAAGAGTGTAGGTGCTAATATACAGTCTTGTCTAACCCCAGTGTTTGTCCAAAATGCCTCTGTAGTATGGCCATATTGATTGCATTGAATCTTTGCCCATGTATGTTCATGTAATCTTATAATGATGTCCAAAAGTGTCTTCTCAAGTCCAAGTTTTTCCAGTGTAGTCCAAAGTATTTTCCTACTAATACTGTCAAAGGCTGCTGAAAAGTCCACAAAGCAACAATATAATTTTGATTTCCGTATTTTTGTATATTTCCATGCTAGATGCTGTAAAACATAGCAATGGTGGATTGTGGACCTATTTCTTCTAAATCTATTTTGAGCCTCGTCCAGAATTGAGTTCTCTTCTAACCATATTAATAACCTACCGAGTATAATTTTTGAGAAGTTTTTTTGAGAAACATCAATGAGGCTGATGGGTCTATACATCCTCGGTTCCTTCACATTACCCATTTTAAAAATCGGGAATATGATGCTACCAGCCCAACTCTTTGGGTATCTTAAGTTCTGAACAAATCCGTTATACATTAGGTAAAGGAGTGGAGTCCACCATTCTTTAAAGGACTGATAAACATCTCCAATAATTTTATCAGGTCCAGGTGCTTTGTTAGATTTTAAAGAGTTTAGGGAGTTAAATATTTCTAATTCTGTGATCACAAATGGCTTTGGGAAATTTGCCTCATATCTTATATTTATTTCCATTTCTTCTTCACCTTTTGAAAAATATAGCTCTTGAAAATATGCAATCCAAGTTTGTGGTGTAATGCGACATTCTATTTTCTCTTGATATTTGTTATGGCCTTGTGCTACTATTTTCCAAAATTCTTTGCTATTTCTTTCAATAACCGCTGATCTTAATTTTTCCCATAGAAGAAAAGAGTTTTTATTTTTTTCTTCTTCTAAGACTTTCTTATAAATCTCCCTTTCTTTCGCTAGGTTCTGATAATCCTTTTTATTTTTATTTGTATTCTTCCTATGTTGTCTTAATATTTTAGAAAAACTAGCTTTTGCTTTTTTACATCTTTGATTAAACCATGATTTGACATGATTTGAGCATTCTTTTTTGATTATATTATTTTTCCTACAGAAGGCACTCAATTTTATTCGAATATTTTCCCAAATATCATAAATATCAAAATTAGCCTTATCTTGGGAGGAAATTGCAGTTATTTCTCCAGAATAGAGTATTTCCTGCAATTGATTTTGATAAATTGGGTTCCATCTGATTCTTTTTTCATTAATTATTTCCACATACTCAACAGTATTCCCCACATCTTGAGTTGTTCCAGTAAGATTATTGTCTATAGTAAGAGACAAAGGAAGATGAGAAGATTCTGATCATGCAATAATTTCCAGTTGATAAGTTATTTTTAATCCCTCCAGGTTGTCCCTTATCAAGCCAGGAATAGAGGATCCCAAAGGACCCCTGAAGGTTAATTTTCCTGTACTGTCCCCATTAATTCTTCCATTTAAAATACAAAAATTCCTACTGGCAAGTGCTGTGAATAATTCTCTACCCCTGTGATTAAATATTTTTTCCAATGTAGGTCTTGATGAAGTCAGTCTAGGGTTAATTACTTCCAGAGCATCTGCTAAAGTTGAATATAGGCTCTCTGAGATTCCTCCCTTTATTCTAGCATTAAAATATCCCAAGATAAAAATAGGCCAGTTTCCTTGTGTTTCACTAATAATATTTAATTGTAATTTAAGATTCAAAATATAGGAATCCTCTATTTCTGTGGAATTGGACTCTGGGGGAAAATAAACACTATACAGTATTATTTTCTGAGAATCCTTAGAAAGTTCAAGGGCCAAAATATTATAGGTCTTAGGTGGTAATTCTCTTATCTTCAGATTTAAACAAATCTTTACTAATAATATTAAGCCCCCCTTATATCTACCAAATTTCTTATCTCCAGTTGCTGGAAAACTATAAGCTGCATAACCAGGAAGTCTAGGAGTTACCTCTTTCATACACCAAGTCTCTTGGAGAGCAATTATATCAAATGTTTCCAAAAAGTTAACTACCTCAGGGTCCATGATTTTCAAATGAAGACCTTCAATATTCCATGACAGGATGATTAATTTTCCCTCTTTATTACTATTCCCCCAGATGAATGTATCAGATTCTGAACATCATTCTGAGTCCAGATTTATTAGAGTTTCAAAGCCATTTAAGTCCCTCCAATTCTCAAGATCTATGAGGGACTAATCTATATCCTTTTCATCTTTCCTAATGGGTTCCTCCCCCATTTCTCTTCCCATTTCATATGGGTAGATAATATATATACCCAATTTGTCTAAACTTTCTGCCAAATCCAGAAATATTTTGGCTTTCTCTGAGTTTTTAAAAATACAGTCAATTTGACTAGAACCGGATACATTTTTATAAATTTTAATGTGATCTACCATATTCCTAGATATTTTAGATCCAGAAATTCTTGAGAGAAAGGAGAGCAATTCCTCTCTAATACTAGAAACAGAGTCCTGTCTAGCTGTCTCCCATCCAAATATAATCACTGTTCTACACAGCCAACTCTCATTTTGTTTTTTCCCATATTTATCAATTATTTCAGTTATCTTTGCTATATCTCTTGCCTCATTCCTTTCCTTTCTTATCCTTTTGGGGCTTATTCTCATGGAAACCGTTTCAATAGGATTACAGAAATTTTTGTCTACCCTAGATCCATTGTTATCAGATTTATTTTCTAAACTGGTACTTTTAAGGACTAAGAGAGGTAACTTAATTGTAATTCCTTTTCCCTCTAGAGACATTTTTTATCCATAATCAATTTGGCCATTTCCTTAGTTTCACAATATAACAAAACTGTATCATAGAAGGCCATATTTGGTGGTCTCATAATAAATATCTCTTCCTTCACTAATGATGGTGTAATCCCCAACATATGTAACACTCTCTCCTTTAAATCCTCCCTAGTATCTGTTATAGGTCTTAAAATTCCAGCTATTTCAATCAAGTATTCCATTTCCCATTCTATTAACTTGACCTGAGATTTTGTTGCCTGAAGTAGATCAGTCTTATAGTGTATGGTGGAACGCTGTTCCGCATGGAAATCCATGCCTGGAACAGCGTTGTTTTTCCTGCACTACGATGGCGTCCGATCTTGTTGTACTGCACCGAGTCGTCTGATGCCAGCACACCAGATCGAACACATTCGCGTATGCGAATTGGTAGCCGCTTGACAACGCGAATAAGCATGTATGCGGCAGAAACAAGTAGTTTTAAAAATACTTGTTTCTGTGTTAATCTAGTACCGTGATGGTTGCCCATACACTATAAAAGATTGTGTATGAGCAAGCAGACACGAACAAGGCAGTTGTTAGATCTTGAGGTTTCCGTGGTAACGGACCTCTCGAGCTACGCTCTCGAGGTCTCTGGTTACCATGGAAACCTCTCGATCACAACTGCCTTGTTGTGTATGTTTGCTCATACACAATCCTCTATGTTATCTTTGGCCATACTGCTAACTGATGTTGACATCATAAAGCTAGACACATCCCCATATGTGAGGTTAATCTTTTCCTTTGTTTCTGCTTTATTAGTTTTTTCCTTAGATTCTATTAGCTCTGCTCCAATATTTCCACTATCTTTTTTGTATACTAACAAGGTTTTCCCTTTCTTCACTTCCTTGCTATTATGTTTTGTAGTCTTAACTTTCTTTTTAGTTGTTCTTTTCTCTTGCTTGCTTTTTTCATTTTTAAGTACTGTAGAAGTTGCTTTTTTTGCTTTGTCTGTTGTTTTGATTTGACAAAAACAAAAACTGTTTTTGTTTAAGTTAAAAGGTGATGGCAATGAGACTTGAACCCCCCTGTTCTCCGTTTTTTTTAATTTTAGGTGACAAATCCTTTTCACTTGTAATCTCCTCTTGTGTCCTAATGTCTTTATTAAGGTTTTGAATGAGTACCCAATTATAAAATATATCTGCCCTAATATTAGTCAGTTCTTCTTTCAAAACTAAGATGTTCTCCAAAACCGTAATATCTGCGTGATATCTGTTTTTGATTGTTCCCAATATTTGTTTTGATAATGAAGAACTGACCATAAAATTCCTTCTATTGTAGGTATGTTCTTCTTCATGATCAATGATTCCAGTCTGAGGGGTGTCCCTAATTTCTGAAGAATTTATTTCAGGGCAATGGCTTTCCATGAGAAAATCCCCATTTTGTTTAACCATTTTTTTGAGACCTTCTATAGTTGTACTTAATTCTTGAATAATCCCCTTTAATTCCCTGTTACCTTTATTCCCTTTATATGATACATCCAAATTAGGAGGATGCAGAGAAGGTCCTTCAGACCTCAAGTCAGTATTATTCTTAATTCTTGAGGTAAGACAACTTTCCATATTAGAGGGATTAAGGGATCCATCAGTAGAAAGGGCTATGATTGAGTGGTTAAGACTGTTATTGCTATTACTTTCTCCACTTTCTTTCTGAAAAAAGGTTTCCCATTCATAATTGTTAAAAGAGATTTCTTCTGATTTATTAGAATAATTTTGGGAATTCTCATTATACGCCCTTTCTGGAGAACAATAATCTTTTCCCGAATTGCCAGCTCCATTTATTTCTAATGAGGCAGTACATTTTGGAGTAGAGAGGCACCTAGGGCCTCCTTTCTTATCAGCCCATATGTCTGTTATTTTCAGTTGTTTCTTATTTGTACTACTATCAATATAGTTTTTATCCTGAGCTACAGACATGTTTTTTAAATTGGATAAAGAATTCATTTAGACTGTAAACTAACTTTATTTTCCTGTAGAGCGAGTTTTTTCCCTCTATTATTGCCTTTAGCTTTCTGTTCTTTAAGGGTTAATTTTATTTTCGAGCCCAAGATACTGTCAGTACTAGTTGTTTCCTTAACTTCAATTTCAGGAGAAGTTGCCCCAAGGGTCAAACTTCCCTTTCCACTTCTAGTTTGAACCATGTTAAGACAATATATTAAAAAAAAACAAAAAAAAAACTTTTCCACAAATTCAAATCTCAGGAACAATCTCTGCCAATAGAAGTCTATAACTTAGTCAGTTCCAATAGTCAATAGACTGAAAACATTTTGATCCAGAGAAAAGACCAAACTCCAACTCCAGGATATTCCAGCACAATGTACCAGCACAATTAAAAACAATTTGCAACTTAGAACACTAGAGAGTCTTTCAAAATCTTTATATTCCTGTTGTAGTAAACTGCTGAGGGAAATAAGAAATCCTTATCAAAGCGTTTGACTTGTAATGTCTTGTATTGACTTTGAGTCCCCTTTTGACTATGGCCCTGGAATGGTAAACCATGTATGGCAGAAAATTCTTGCACAGGGGCACCTCCTGTCCTTCTCTGCACTAAAAGGGATGAAAAGAAAAAAAGAGGCTAATAGGGAAAATAGGTTGGCAGGGATATCAGTGTTCAGTGCAATTTTCAACATAGTTTTAAATGCATCAATATATAAATTAATATATAATTAAACCAAAATATGTCTAACGGGAGGTATACCACCTAAAGAGCTAAACTATTTGTCTGAAGTAAATCCTAAAAAAACCCCTAAGTGCTAACATATGCTAACATAAGCACTAGAGTGAAATTTGAGATAGGATGCTAGAATACGCACTTCTCAATAGTTTCAATAAAACCCCTCAGTACTCGAAAATATAGCACCCACTTGTCGACTCCTATAATTATAAAGAGATTCCAAAGTGCACGCCAGTCGCTCAAACGGTGTTCTGAAACATTTTATTGTTTCAAGTTATTTTTAAAAGGCAGAGCCTTCTCAACAGCGATCCACGGCGCAGAACGCTGACAACGCTTACTTCCGAGCGCTGGTTACGCTTTTGTATTTAAAGTGGAATTTAGAATAGAATAAACATAAAGAGAGGCAGTGCTTGTAGCTTAAACTGAGAATACAATCTACACGCGGTCGTTCACTTCAGTCTCCTTAACTCCTTTGACTCGATGTCTCACACAATGCCAAATGAACGTAGTACAAATTGCGACCGTTAGCATCCAATTTAAGTAAACTCAGTATAATTTAATCAAGAAAACTGATCAATTGATCTGCTCACATAGTTTGATTACAAAAGCAGGGCAATTGATATTTTCCTTCCCCAACTGGCTAACTGGCAGCAATTTAGAACCTCTTTATCGGTAAATAATTATTAAGGTAATTGGCAAATATTTCAGATGAATTAGAGTCAGGTCATAGATTAATATAAAAGGTTAATGAAATTTCAAATTGATTTTTATTCAGTTTAGTCCAGTTATATCCAATTAAGCCGAATTAACTACTTTAATTCTGAAATAGCAATGAGCACGATTTGCACAGAGTTTTCTAGAAAACACCTTGTGCTTTCTAACTAGACATTTAACTAACTTCTATTTAGCAATGAAAAAAAAATCAAAGAAGTAAAACTAGTATGGCTAAGCTAATTAAAATATACCCCAAGGATAAACAAATCATCCACCCAATACATACAACGTTAAACACTGAAGCACTAAGTACAAAATCACAATAAGAACAGATATGAGATGAAAATGAGATACAAAGCAGTCAATCAGTTTAAAATATTTTAAATCGAGATCTCAGCTGTATGAATCCCAGACCAGAACCCCTATATTTTAGCCAGAATAAAATTGCAGGTTAATCAAACAACCAATAATTACATTGAGTTGGATAGCAAATATTCAACAGAAGGAACAGATTAATAAAATACAATAAGCTATATAATAAAATTGCAGTTAAATGACTTCAAATATTTTTTGGTCTTTCTGACCTCCACCGTCTTCTCTGTTATATAATTTATAATTTATTTTTTCTAAAAATTATCGAAGAGGGTGACTGATATCTGACACTGATGAATGGAGGAAAATAAAAGTCTAGAACTTCTGTAGTTATTCTGTAATTTCCATCGTAGTTTCCTTCGTTATTTTACCTCCAATTCCAAATTTATGAAAAACACGGAACTTATTGAGGATACCGATCCTCCGCAGGACCGCTCCAGCTGTCCCCTCCTCTGGTATGGCTCCCCACCTAGACTCCTAATACCGGGGAAGAGAAAAAGGACTCCTCAAACAAGTCAGTTTGATTCTACAGCACAAGTTAGCCTGGAAAAAGCACCAGAATTAAGGCGCTACCGCTGCCTCTCACTGCTCTACAGTATGTTCAGACTCTCATTAAACAGACAGTGGTGGCATACCTGCTATAGAGCAGTATCTCTTATAGGCCTCCTGGACCACTGGATGAATGGGTAATTTCTTCCCTCGCTGTTCTGCTTCTCTGGCTTGGCAAAGCTGAGCGAGCCTCCCGAACATGTGGGCATTTGTACCCACCAGCACTGGTATCGCATCATACACACCAGTCTCAGGACAGATTAAAACCAGGGACTCAACTGCATCTCCCACTCCAGCTACGTTAGTAGGGAAAGCCATCCACACTCTGACATATCCGTGGTAGGGGTAAGACCTCTCACTAAGCCCCCACATGTGTAGTCCTTCCAAAGGTTGCAACTTCAGGTGGGATAAGTGTCTGTCACACCAGGTCTCGAAGATGATAGTGACCTGGGATCCACTATCAAGGATGGCATAGGTGGGGACTCCCTCTGTGGTGACAAGGGTTTCAGTTGACAGCCCCATTAGCCTGTGCATATCAAGGGGTGCATTTGAGGTGGCTTTCACTGAAGAGGCTTTTACATTAGCTATGGAGTTGGACCTGCATGGGGCCCCACTAAAGTTTCCCTGTGGCTTTCCTTTCTTGCCCAACGGTCTGTTAGTCACTTGAAGGGCATCTGCTGGTGCCCGGCACCCTCTCCAGCAATGCCCATTCCTTCCACAATGGTAACAAATTATCCCTTTTTGCTCAGGTTGTCCGGGGTAATAGGCCTCAGGAGGCAGTTGGGGTGGTGGCTAGCTAGGGGCTACTGGGTACACTAATGGAACAGAAGGGGAAACTGGGGAAATTGCACAGGGAGCAGAAGGGCAACTGGGGCTCTTGCTTGGGCCATAGTTACTGCCTTGGGAGCCCCTGCCCTTACCACCCCCCTGGGTCTTTAGCTCATGAACAACCTGACTCAGTTCCTGCAACTGGGCTTCAATCTGAGGTACTATAGGGGGCAGTGAAGGTGACACCCCCTGGCTCATCACAGGAAGGGTAGCAGAGGCTGCCTGAGTGGACTGTTCAGTAGAAGCTTCAGGGGTCCTAATAGAACCAACACCAACCTTATCCAACATTTTCCTGCGTTCTTGCAGTAACTTTTTCACCTCAGAAACCTCAGCTGGGGAAGTGGCTTCCTGGACCTGGGCAGTGGCTACTATAGTGGACTGGACCCCACATTAGGTGTCCCTTTCCTCCACCTCTCTCACCTCCCTAAGCAGCACCCAGGGCAGAGGTGGATTACTCATTTTGTCTTTCAGGCCCAACTTTAGTAGCAACAACTCCGAGTACCAGGTGCCCCTCAGTACTTGTTCTAACCTAGTCTTATTCAAGTCAGAGGCCTAGATCCCCCGTTTCCTATATACCTTCTACAGAGCCTTCTCCAGCCTCTGCACATACTCAAACAAGGGTTCCCCCTTCTGCTGGCAGGTTGCTCTGAACCCCCACCATAAGTCTTCACATGTCTCCATGCTACCAAAAGCATTGTCCAAGGCAGCTATATAGTCTTCTACCTTGGCCTCAGGGTCAGTGGTCTGGAGGGACCAAATGGCATCGAGAGCAGGACCCTGCAAGCTCTCTGTTATCCTTTTCCACTTTTCCACTTCACTGCACTGCCAGTCTTGGAGCAGTGGTAACACATGGTTTATCCAAAACTCATAGTTCTCCTTCCCTATGGGAGTAGGCTTTACCCCAAAAAAACATCATCATCAACCTCCTATAAGATTCCAGGGGGGCGGGCACCTGCCCAGGCCTAAGCCTTGCATATGGCACAGGGGGCCATAAAGGGTCAGGCTCTCCTCCAACCAGGGAAACCACACTAAACATTGTCACTATAGCCCAGGCCTCTGCCTTGCCCTTTACCTCCAGCACCCAGGCAGCCTCTATAGAATTTATACATTCCATCAACACAGTTAACTTCCCAGTACCCGAATCAAGCATCTGTCCCCGCACTTTCACTTTATCCAGTTTTGTTATGGTGGACAAGTGCTTTTCTATTTCACCCTCGTCCATCTCGGGGGGCACTCCTAGCAATGGAAAGAACCTCTGGGAGGTCCATCCTCATACCCCTGCTCCATTCCACCAACTTCACTTTATCCTTTTCTTGAAGCCTACCTTCCAGGGGCGGGGGAATAGATTTGGGTACTGGGGACCCCACAGGGATCTTTACAGTCGGGTCCTCCTTGGTGGGTGTGGTTGGTGAAAAGGAGATCCCAGTGGTGCCTCCAAAGATGTAGCCCAGGCCAGTGCCAGTGGGCTACTACCCCTGCCTGTTGGCTCTCTAACAGGTTAAGGGGCCTGAGTCCTGCTATGGTGGTGTTTGGGGGTCCTATCCCAAAGATAATGAAAATAGCGTGGTGCCCCTACCCAGAGAGAATTAGAAGTAGGTCAGGTGACTGGCTGGCACAGCTCCCTGGGATGCTGCACCTACCCACCTCTCCAAACAACCACCCCACACCCTGGATACACAACAATTCAGTACCACCATAAGCCATGAACAGTAATACTTTGACAGACTCAGAGAATTCCTGCACATCAATCTCAAACAGTAAACCACAGCTTTATTCGGGTAAGGACCAGGGAAGGGGTATTGGGACAAAGGAGGCTGTGGAGAAAAAAATGGGTTAGTGAAATTAAGCAACACCCATAAACATTCAGGCCCACAGGCCAAAACCACTCCCACTGGTACCAGTGTCCCTGAATGTTCTTATGGGTACCCACTAGGTGCAGGTCTGGTACGGTGCAGTGGGTTGGCTGACTGTTGGGGCCCTGAAAATATTGGAAAGAGCTTGGATTTAAGAATAAACAACACAACTTCTTTTTATTTTTCTGTCCAGGAACCAGGTCCTGGGTACTCATGATTACAAGACCACAAACCATGAAGGATGGAGCTCCTGGTCCAGTGCAGAACGGGGCAGAAGAAAGGCCAGCCTTGGTCCCTTGGCCAGGATGGGCTTGCTCGAGTATCTTGCAGCTGGTTACCTTGATTGTAGTTTTGGTCGCTTGTCACTTTCAGTCGCTTCTGGCCCATTGCAGAGTACTGTGGCAGGACAACACCAGCCCCAGAATGCTCAGACCCGGGAGTGGCTCCACAGCCTGGCTCCCAACGACAGGTCACAGATGCTCTAACACCGCAGCAAGCACCGGCGACCTCCTAAGACAGTGCATCCCACTTGGAAGGGGTTAGCAATTCCCTCCCTGGGTGAGGACTCCATAACATTGGGGTCTCTGGTCCCCAAATACACAAGACAGGGGCACCAGGACCACAGACACACTCCCGTTTTGACTGCTACCAGCAGTCAGCACATGAAAGGCGGAACTGTGCGCTGCGCAATCGACGCAAGCTCTGAGGAGCATGGTCACAGTGGCAATTGCATTTTTTGTATTTTAAAGCCCAACGGGCTGAAATCAATGCCGGGCTTCCTGGGAAGGACCTACAGGACCAGAAAGCTTGGGAACAGTAGGGAAGCCAGCTGGCAACTGGATGAAACTGGGACAATGGGAGAGAGAGCGTGGGGCAATAAAGGTAAGCCCCCTAAGGGGGGGTACATTTTTAAATTTTTGGATCATGAAAGGCATACTATTTTATGATTGCTTGTTTCCAAGTGCACCCTGAAGGGTGGGTTACATGCACCTCTTTTACTGATGGGAAACTAGCTACAATTCAAGAAGTCATTAAGCCCCTGAGAAGGTATGGCTATGATTGAACAGAAGAACTGAGTAGTAGTAGTATGACTGCTTGTGCAACTTGTGTGTACTTTGGCTAACATTCTCGCTGTTGAAACTATGGAGACTACTACCTTGTCCGGGTACCATACAGATGCTGGAACGCTCAAGAAAGAGTTCCAGCCCCTCCAGGTGTCTCAGGAACATGGGCACTGAGACTAAAATCCCATTAGGGAAGAATGCCCAACCCCAAGGAGAGAGAAAAACCACACAGGAGGGGAGGATTGAGAGACAACAAACCTTAGTGTCCAATGGATGATTGGGCATGCATGGAATTTGTATCATTTGGAGGAAGTGTGACAATGTTGTTCACTGCCCTTCCAAACTGCAGGCATAACCTGTAAATTCATAGGATCCATGGGCTCCTATGAAGGTATGGTCATTACTGAACAGAAGGACTGAATACTAGCATGTGACTGCTTGTGCAACTTGTTCTTACCCTGTCCCTGCTATAGGGACTATCACCCTATCAATTTGCTATAAAGATGCAGAAGCCGTCAAGAAAGGGTTCCAACCTCTTGAGATATTGCAGGGACAAGGTCCCAAAAGCACCTTAGGGAGGAAGGCCCAAAAGAACAACAGTGACAAACACATTGTTTCCGAGGAGAGACATAGCCAGGCTAAGACAGACTGAAAACAATAGGGAGACCTCCATCCAGCTCCAGCTCCAGCTCTCAGAGGGACTAAAATTAATGTATGAATCAGGTATTGTGTGGGGAAGGGGGAGAAACACTGGATACTGGATACCATGGACTTATGGGCATAACCCCCACTGTTGTTCCATTTGCACACTTCCCTGAACATTACCCCTCCCCCCGGACTCCTGGTGCACAGCTGGGGGTCTGTGTGCTTAACATATTGATTATAGGACTGTATGACTTGAACTTTGCAGAGGCAGTCATTCTGTGACCTTTAGCATTCAAATGACTTTCAGTATGGAGGAGAAGAACAAAAAACTTTTGAAGAAGCCTATGTGGAACCGTTGCTTAGGTCATTATCCCTTAAGGCTAGGGGGATATTAGTGACAGTGTGAATTTAGACACCCAGTTCAGTGGAATAATTAAGAGGAAGGGCTCTTACTCTGTCCCTCTAATGGGATAACACCATGAGGTGCTACAGAGTGTTTGGAGGAGGCTAAAGGTTCCTTTCCTCTCTTAAAGAGAAACCCTATCCATTAAGGCATGTTATTAAGAGAGTAGCATATGCTGACCAGAGGTCACCCAGCCTGTACACTGTGTACACTTTGAGAACCTATCCTTGAATGAAAACTAAGGGGAAAGGAAACAGAGAGAAACTAATGGGCAGTTTTTTTGAAGTTAGAGTAAAGCATAGGTGCAGAGCAAGTTCCCCTAATGGTGGATAAAGTTGCCTGACATGTACAGAGTGATAGAACGGTACAGGCACACAGCCAAATTTGCCCATGCAAAGTCTGTTCCATTGTACTCCATGGAAGTGCTGGGCAATGAAGGAGCAAAAAGCATCCAAAGTCCCCTACTGGCCTAGGAAGGAGGGGCAACTGGTGGAAATGCACATGCAATCCACACAGTCATAGGACAAAGCTGTTTGCCCCTCAGACACACAGTGCCACAATGAAAACATGATATGCAAATGACCGCTTTGTACATGGGTGGGGGAAAGAGGGCATCTGCATGTCATTATATCCACATTACAATATGAGGAGCAATCATTTGCTCCTATGACCTGATGCTGGCTAAGTGCTTCGCACAGCAACCTATGGTCGGCAGTGGTGCTGGTCCAACAAAGGAAACAGCACACAGCACAGTAGAACCCCTTCCCCCATCCTCATGAAAGGGTGGTTTTGGAGGTGTGTCCCCATCTTTTTCCACTGCCTGACAACTGAGTGCCAGCAGTCCCCAGGGCTTAGCGTTGCATATCCTTGATATATCGGGTGCCTCCATCCAAAGAATTGAACTTAGTGGGTTAACCAGTACTGGGGTAGAACCCTCTGCAAAGTCACGTCTATCCACCTCTCCTTAACAGTGGCCTCCCCCTACAATGTAGTACAGAACAATGGTCAGACAATAACAATACCAGTTTAGCAGGAACAGCAAAGGCTTATTACAGCTCCAAAACTCTTGCAACTGAAAACCATTCAACATGTAATGCTGTAGCCTACTAGCCCTGGTTAGGTGCCCAACTTAGATTGGGTAAATAAGTAGTAAATGCCACTGTTTAGGCAAACCTGAGTTGGGACAGCAGTGAAGCAATATACCAGTAGCTGCCATTAACTAGACCCAACAAGGCATGACTCCATACAGCTGTTACAAAAAGAAATCCCCTTCAGTATACCTCCTGTACTATAGGGCACTGCCCACACCCACCTTGTACCAGTATATTACTACACAATATAATTGGCACTCCTGTATAGCAGTTCCTACATACCTAGTGCTGAACCGCTGCAGGCCTGTAGATGTTGCTGCATGTTGACTGGCATTGCTGCACTAGCTATAACACAACAGGTGCATTTAACCCAAACCCCACACACCATGCAATTGCTTTTTTAACCCCCGGTTCCTCCTATCCTTGGACCTGCTCCGCCTGCCGCCCCATGCCCAGGCTTGACCTGGGCAGGGCCACCAGGGGATCCTCCCAACAGACACTTTATGGCAAGCCCTGGCTTACCCCTTGGGTCGGGGCCATGGGAGCAGGACCTCCCTGGTGGACGTCCAAGGCAGTGGACGCCGGGGTAGAGTGGGATGTCATGCCAGGGTAATGGATTTTTTCCAGGCTTGCTCCCTGGGAGCAAAACTGTACAATGATGTCCAGCGTACGCCCCACCCTCCCAATGTGATGGCGCCAGTCGTGGCGGTACCCCCAGCCTCTGCCAGGGTCCATAAAGCACCAAACACTCTTTCCCTCCCTCCCCCCAGAGAAGGACTGCAGGATGCTCGCTCCTTCTCCCCTAGACGGCCCTCCGACTCCCGAGTCTGTTCCCCAACCCGGGTCATCGGCATTGCAAGTGGATATCCAACCGCCACGTCGGTGGGCTAGTTGGCCATGCAATTGCTTATATGGCTGTCCATCCTTTAAATGCAAGGTATTTGTAATCCAAACTTGAAACCCAAAATTGTAATACAAATTGGGAAACACAGAATTTGCAGGTTGCAGAATGGCTTTCACTTGTACTCATGGTTACCAAGGATTGCTCCCCAGGTCTACATTTTCCACTGGGCTCCATTTAGACAAGGCTGAGACCCACCATAAATCCTTTTTCAGGTGAATCCAGCACCTTAACTACTGGCTACTACAGAATCACTGATGTCTACATCTGTAATCCTCTAACAAGGGCTACCCTCTGATTTTCAGATGTCATCTCACACAGGCCAGCATGCATATGCCACTCGAACACCATTCATCCAGGCACAAGGATGAGGTCTGACCCACTTAGACTCTGAACATGCACTGCATCTGCTTGCGTCAGGATCCCAAACAGACCAACCTTTCTCTATACTGTCCCCCTTTTATACCAGGCCCAGAACCTGGGTTCCCATTGGTCATGTCACATGTCCATCAGCCCCTTTGACACCTAATAGGAGGTCAGTTATCACAAAACACAATGTCCCACCTACTCAGCATTAGCAACAGTTGCCGAGCCTGGGAAAACTAGAGTCTGGCCATTTTGAATGCTAAAGGTCACAGAATGACTGCCTCTGCAAAGTTCAAGTCATACAGTCCTATAATCAATATGTTAAGCACACAGACCCCCCAGCTGTGCACCCTTGAGTCCGGGGGGCGGGGGTAATGTTCAGGGAAGTGTGCAAATGGAACAAAAGTTGGGGTTATGCCCAGAAGTCCATGGTATCCAGTATCCAGTGTTTCCCCCTCCCCCACACAATAACTGATTCATATATTAATTACAGTATATCCCTGCTGTCTACTGCCCACCCTCATTCTATCCCTGATTCATATGTTAATTATATCCCTAGCATTCAGTGGTCCCCCCTCCCTTGCACAATCCCCAAATTACTGTCGAACTAATATCCCCAGTACCCCATGGCCCCTGCCCCATCCTGGTAGCCCCAGTACCCCCAGTGTCCCAGTAATGTTCCTGAAATAATGTACTACTGTACTAAAACACTAAAACCCTTACCCTGACCTCCTCCTGACACCGAATAATCCCAGTTCTTCCCATCCCCACCCACCAAGTTCCATTTCAATAGTACACCTCAACCCCACACACCCACTAGCATCCAACCACTCCTCCTTCCCCTCTCATCACTCAAAGCATGCAATACAGTAGGATGGTCCTGTAAAAAAAGACAGCCATCTCCTATAGTGGCCGGCAAGCAGCCTCTCTGTATCTCTGATTAATTCCTACTGAATGGACTGATGATTACGTGGCAGTAGTAACAGATGATTGGTTGACCACACTGAGTAATCAGTTTTTACTGTTACCACATCATCACTCTGCGGCACAAAGGGGCTGATTAGATCACCCTTTTTCCCATTGACAAGCGTGGTAGCCTTCAGCACAATTCCTCAGCCTGGGACAGGAACCCTCCAAAATAAGCAAAACCCTATCAAAATAAACCTTACTATACTTGTTCTACCAGAAGGAGACACCCCCATGTGTGACCTGTGTGCCACAGGTACCCATTCACATGCACCGAAATTCCAGTCACACAGACTGACACACTGGAGGCTGCAGTCCTCCCTTCCAGCCCTACCAGCCAGCATGGGGTCCAAACCATCCAACCACTTGAAGAAGTCAAGCCCCCCACTTGAACCAGTGTTGGTCACTATGGCTCCTGACTAACACTATGCCCCTCATCCCAAAGGGTGGAGTAACACATCCCAGCCTTTCCCACCAGGGTCAGGTCCTCCTTTTCTAGACAAATAGTTAAACTGTTATGAGGAGGTCCGATAACTGGCACCACCCCTTTAGCATCCGGGGCTACTACCTGACTATCCACTTGGGACATCCCCTAACTTGGGGTCCCCTAAGGTATACGTACTCAGACTCCTATTTTCCTCCCCCCAAGAAAGAGTCACACACACGCAAATTACCAGAAAAATATCTCTCTTTTACTGAAAAAAGTATTCATGTGCAATACACTG
Organism: Neoceratodus forsteri; assembly: GCA_016271365.2. Lineage (NCBI taxonomy): Eukaryota > Metazoa > Chordata > Ceratodontiformes > Ceratodontidae > Neoceratodus > Neoceratodus forsteri. The sequence goes on along the minus strand of CM057450.1, from coordinate 609,162,404 downwards.
CCAGGCATTCCGTTTCCCTTAAAAACTGTTTTTTCAGGCACATAACATGTGGCACCACAGCATTTTGGCACCAAGCATTTTACAGTTATCATTATGGCAATTAAACACCTGATCCCCACTTTGCAGTCTGAAAGGGATCGGTGTATAGAACATAATGTTTGTTTTTTTTCCCCTTTCTGAGCTACTAATTCATAGATCAGTACAGGCTGGTACAGCAAGTCTCTTTTGCTGGAACCCACATTTCTTACTGCATGAGGAGAAACATTATTCATTAACTTTCAAGTCAATAACAGAGTCAGTAATGTTCTGAACTTACACAGTAACTCTAACAGATGTCAACAGGGCAGACAATGCAAAACAGTCTTTCAACCTGTGCTTCCCACAGGCCCAGCACTGGAGCTCAATCTCAGTCTCTAGGAGAACATTACCACTCACAGCCACTTGTTCTCAGGGTTCTGGTAATGCTTCAGTGAGGCCTGAAAAGCAGTCAACACTTTTCCCACTGCTTCTTGGTCTGGTGCCCTTCAGCAGTCACGTATGCCACATGGTGTATACGCATGCTCCACTCAGTTTGCAACTGGGCGAGCCCCTCCTGCAGTTTGGCTTCCTTGAACTCCACGTTGAAAAATGACTGCTACCATATTTTTATTTATTTATTTTTTTAGTCTTTGGTAACCGGGTAAGGCCCACTAGGCACAAGTGCCTGTTTTCAGGGTCGACCTTGGAGCACTGTGCGGTTAAGAGACTTGCTCAGAGTCACACAGTATGCAAGTGGAGGTTGTGAGAATCAAACTCAGGTCTGGTCTGCTGGATGTACCAAGCTCGTTCACACCTCGTTCCTCTAACCTCTAGGCTATACTGCCAGCCATTGTGGTCCTCAGTCTCATCCCACAGCCAGGAATATGGTCTGAAGAAGAAGAATTAGCATTTCTATAGCACTTTTCATGCACATTGTATCCCAAAGCACTTTTACAGACAATTCTACACTGGTAGTGAAGAGACTAAACCTGTAGTGGCAGCCGTTTCACACATCAACACACACACAGCCTTGGGAAAATGCATGAACTGGTTTGATGGGAAGGAGAATGTTAGCTAGGACACTGGGGAAGATCCACTACTCTTGCGAAAAGTGCCGTGAGTTCTTTTACTTCCACCTGGACACCCAGCAGGACCCCAGCAGAGATGGGTAGAAGGGACCTCAGTTTTAATATCTCATCTGAAGGATGGCACACCACAACAGTACAACACCCCCCAGTACTGCATTTGGGTGCCAGTGTTTTTCAAGGTATGAGCCCAATCCCCAGTGTGGGACTAGAACTCATGACCATCTGGCCCAGAGGTGGATGTGCTGCCAACTGAGTCATGCTGACATCTCCATGGTGTGCCACAGCCATACCAGGTAGTAGGACAACTTAAATTGTCACCACAGTGACACGTGGCAAGCAATTTGCTAGTTGGCCTGGCACGGCCGCATCATCCATATCAGACTGTCCTTCGTGCAGTGGGGAGGTAAAACTATTGGGTTGGCACTGTCCAGAAACCTTCTCCACTAGGCAGGAGGGTGGCATCATGGGTACAGAATAGGTCACTGAAGAGGACGAAGAGTCCTCTTCCTGTTATGAAAAAAGGATGGGGCTTGGACAATCACCCCAGTCCAAACCTTCTGAGTTGGTCTCCAATGGTGAGCTGAGCTCCTCTGAAACTCAGTGAGCGCCTACTGTATTGTATTACATGCTCAGTAACAGGTCAATCGGGGCTGGCCGAGGAGGTGTAAGGAGGGCTGTGCCGGTCCTGACTCAGGGTATGGGTTGGGGGGGGTGCCGGGTGGAGGGCACTTCTTGCTGGGTGGAGGGGCAGGACTGCTAAACCACCAGGATATATTGCATCAATATTTTAATAACAGGCATTTCGGGGTAGGGGGAGGGACCGCTAGACACCAGGATTCATTGCTTTACTATATTAATAATGGGCATTTTGGGGCAGGGGGAGGGACTGCTAGACCACCAGGATTAATTGCTTTACTATATTCATAACAGGCATATCGGGGGAGGGGGAGGGACCACTAGATCACCAGGATTAATTGTTTTACTATATTAATAATGGGCATTACGGGGCAGGGGGAGGAACTGCTAGACCACCAAGATTAATTGTTTTACTATATTCATAACGGGCATAACAGGATGGGAGGATGGACCACTAGACCACCAGGATGACATACAATATAGGGGTGGGCATATCGGGGCAGGGGTGGGTGCACTAACCACCGAGGGCTCTGCTGGACCAGCATACAGCTACCTCACAGCTTGAGGCAAGGCCTCCTGCTGTGCCATGTGTTTGGCACCCAGTCTGGCTTTCTGCAAGCCTAGGGACTTAGCCACTGGGACCCTGCCTGTTTGAGAATCAGGCACAGGGTCCCTGGCACACCGGGCTTCAGCGCAACCTGCCATTTTCTGCAACTTGTGTCATTCCAAGCCTGCTTTGAGAATCGAGCCCTAGTGTGGTGTTCAGTGATGGAAGTGGAAAATATTTACTGGGGAACATTACTTTTGAGGTAAGATCGAATAAACTGGACAGTGGTCTAGTCTTAGGACACATTTTCTTATTATACGTTACATTTTTAAACTTTATTTAGTCAGGTTTATGCCTTTTGGGGGTACACTTTATGCATGAGTGGTCATTCCTCATTTTGCTCCTTAAACTGAGCCAGGCTTTTAATTTCACTCCCAGAGCTGGGCTTCCTCGGGCCCCAACCCTTTCCATCTTTTGTTCAGGAAGTACTGCAGAATAGTGCAACTACAGCACTTGTTGGCCTAACTGACTTTCTGAGCCACAGATGCAGGATATTTTGCTGGAGTTGTCTACTTTGACCAAAGAAAAGCCTTTGGTCCAATTCACTGTAGCCTCATTCTGAACAAACTACTTGGCCTTGGTCTTTTTAATGATGTTGTCTCTTGATTCTCTATTACCCAGATGAGAAGGAATCCAGACATACCTCTCAACCATTTGCCTCATAAATCAGGGATAAAGACCCCAAATCAGGGACATTATGGATATGCCTTAAAATTTGGTACCATTCACTCAGAAAGTTAATAGAATAAGGGATTAGTGTAATGCGCATTTTCTGAAGAAGAAGTCGTCTGTAACTGTAATGTCTGACATTATTTTGTGCTCACAATCCCCACTGTTCAGTCACAAAAACACAAATTTAACGAAGGACAGAGGAAAATGTTGATGCAAAATCAGGGGCATTTGTGAAAAACAGGGACAGTTGAGAGGTATGAATCCAGAATAAAAATGAGTGTCTTCTCCTCATTAAAGGGGTCCCACAGAGGTCTCTCTTCAGGCCTTTTTTGTTTAGCCTCTCTTTCAATAATCTACCTTGGGTATGTACTGAGACTCAGGTCGTTTTGTCTGCTGATGATGTAGTTTTGTACACGGGGGACCATACTTTAACTGCAGTATCTGCCAGTCTGCTGAGGAATTTTAACAAGGATAAAAGTGGCTGTTAATAAATGTCCGTCTGTTGATTACCAAAACACCCAAGTCAGTGTCTTTTGGCTCTAGAAACAAACTGAACAAGACACCTAAGGATGATATAATGCTCAACTGGCATTCAGTACACATGCCGAAATTGTCTTGGCCACCAGCAAAGCAGGTCTGAAGGATCCTGGATTCCACTCAGCAGTTTGGCACCAGAGTGTCATAATGCAGCACTTTCTATTGGGAGTGCACTCTGAGCATGTCCACGTTGCTGCAAGCCACATGACCTGCAGCAGGCAATGAGTGATGCTGGAGATCGAGAGCTCCTTGCGCTGCATGCATCTCAGTGCCATTTCCATCTCTCACAGGAGAAAACACTTACTGAAAGGAGCTCCTTTTATGTGAAAAAAGTAACTTTCATCAGAAAATGTTAGACATCCTTATAGACTGAGGGAGCGCTCACGACCAATCAGAGGGCTCCTTTCCTCTGCATGTGAGACACGCATATTCTGTGACAAGTGTGTTACATGCAGATGCCCTGGAAAAGGGCACATTTGGGTAAGTTTAAAAAAAAATAATATCTCCTTGATCATGGTAGATCAATAATATACTAATACCACTGCTGAGACCACTCAAATACTATGTTTCACATTTTGCATTTTAGAGCATATCTCTAGTAAAACTTGTACTTTTGTGCACCTTTTCTCTGTTGATGCCCCAAGTGGCCACTTGGTTCCTTTGTGCCTAACACCACCTCCGATGTCAACTTGGGTCAACACTAACGAAGGTGACTGCTGATTTGAGGTCCATATGTGATCTTTCCAAAATGTCCCTCCCTACCCACCCACATAAAACTCTGCAATTAACCAATGTTTCACCCCCTTCAAACCAGTGCTGTGCATATGTGCTTCCACTGTATGCCTGGTTCAGTTGGGGCTGGATCAGGGTATTCTTGGCTCTGTCAGGAGTGCTGAGGAATTGTAGCGCAATGGTTAGAGAGATGGTTAATTAATAGAGCTCATTGGGTAGTGGTGCAGGGGACATCAGACTGCATGGAATTCACCCACTACTGATCGGTATTTTTGTGGATGACCTGGTAGGTATTTAAAGCAAAGCAACTAAACTTGCACATGACACAAAATTAATGAGGGTGGCAGATTCCAGGGAAGAGGGAGACCACCTACAAAGAGACAAACGTGTACTGGGTGAGTTGGCCAACAAACGGCAAATGAAATTCAGTGTGAATACATGTAAGGTCCTTCACTCAGGCCACGCATTTCAGGTTAGATGTGCTATTTAAATGGCAAACAACTACAGTGGAGCAGCTGGAGCCTGCTTATAAGAACATCCTATTTGCCCAAGAAAAATGGTCTTATAAGAGGGCCCTTCTTATATGCTGGCTGCTGTAGTACTACATCTGACCACAAGGTGGTAGCATAATATTGCACTTTCCTGATGCAGATTCTAAAATAGACAATGCTCCAGCAGGTATTGTACTTTAATGCAAGTGATTTTTTAAAAGATTAAACTGGCAAACTGTTAGAAAATGATAAAAAAGTGAAAAGGTTAAAATTTTAAAATGGTTAAAAGCTAATCTTGGCAGTATTTACGTCTGTGAAAGATGATAGACCATGATTTTCTGCTACTTTCTCTGCTTTAGTGCATGCTCGTCTATATACGTGTTTATAGCACAGAATTGGCTTAGATTCCCCATTTTCCTTACTCAGGATAAAGTACCTATTTTGTTCATGCATTCCTTTATTTCCCCTGTTGTTGCTGTTGGTGGTGCCAGCTCATTCCCGGGTTCGGGGTCCTGGGTCTCATCATCATCATCAGAATCATCATCATCAGAAGGCTCCATTTCTGTAAGTCTCCTCCTTGTAATATCCTTTTGCGGTATGGAGGCTGATGTCTTTAAAGCATGGTTAGTGTCCACACACAGCTGGAACTCCTTGGTAGACATCTCCAGTACAGTCACACGCTCTTCAGTTACTCCTGTAGCTGCTCCTGCTCCAGTACATTTGTGTAAGGAAAACAAAATATGTTCAGAACAAAAAACATGCTCTTTTCAAATCAGTAAAAGTGGCAGTGCAGGTTTTACCTGAGTCGTTACAAAAGCCAGCCTTAGCGAAGTAGTTTTTGATAGTCTCCAGCTTGATGAGACTCCATGCAGAGACGAGCAATTGTATACAGTCCAAGATGCTAATCTCTCTCGCCAGGTCTCTGACTTCTGCAGCCCTTCCTCTATTAATGGCTATCAGAAGCTTCTCCAGGATTTTCTTATGGTGATGTTGCTTCAAGTTCCTAATTATGCCCTGATCCATGGGTTGGATCGGGGTTGTTGTGTTAGGTGGTAGAAACTTTATTTAGGGTCAGGTTTGGATGAGCACAGTAATTTTCCATAATGAGACAGATTTTCCTTCTTCTCTGCTTCATTTTTGCATTTAGCCTGGTTTCCCACTCTGTAAAAATGTGGCCCTTCATCCAGGCATTCAACTTAGTGTAACCGGGTTGCTGTGTAAACAATGGTTACTACCCTTGCCTTGCGGGCTCAAACAAGGTTGTGGGGCCTGGGCTCTGTTTTTATCTGAAAGGGGGGGTTCATTCCCAACAGAGATTAATTAGCACGGTACCTCGACCCTGAGATAAAATTAAGTGTACCAGATGACTGATTGGTACAACCCCCTGGGATGCTGTACCTACCCACCCACCTCCCTTCCCCTCACAGTCACCCCACACAAGGAATAGCAACAACCAATGCAATATTTCACTATGCATGCAATTACTGAGTGTAGCTAATAATATGCTCACTACACATATGCTAATGGGACAGGTTAACAATAACAACAGGATAGGGGAAAAAAAGAGATGCAGAATAAATAACTATTTTAAACTATTTTGAAAAATGCAGTGACAATAATAAGAGCAGTGTCCACCCCTCAACAGCAATACAACAGTATAGCTCAATTCCCCACTGGTACCAGTTTTCCCAAATGTCCTGTCTGGGTACCCTGCTGGTGAGTCAGTGCAGGTCCAGTAAGGTGCAACTGGTTGGCTGGCATTGGTGCACTTTTTTAAAATAAATACTGTGGTGGAAACTATATACAATAACCCCCAATGTGGGGCAAGCCCTGAATGACTCTCGGTTCTGAAATACCAGTTTCGGAGTTCTTTTCAGGCTGTGTGGGTCTTCCTGTCTGCAGCTCTAGGGGCTCTCAACTTGAATGCTGATCTTTCTAGTTTGGAGGATGGCAGGCTGGGATGCTGTCTTCTGCTTCTTGGAAGCTACTGGTGGGACCAGTCATAGGGCTCAGGGCCACACACCTCACCTACTCATCCTGGCATCCAGGTCTCAGGGTAAGGTGATAAACAGTGCCTGGCAGTGACACTGCCCGGCCAGTTCCCAGACCATCCACTGCTTGGGATTTCCTGGCTCTGAGGAACACAGTCTTTTACTGTTTTCAAAGCAGACTGCAGGCTGGCAGCTGTGGCACACAAGTCCGACAGAAACTGTCAGCTTCAACCACTCTGCGGGCTTGGAGCAGTGGCACAGATATGGCACAGTTCTGGATCTCCTCCTGGCTGTATACAGGAATCAGTCTCTCAGTTTCAGGAACTCTGGTTCCATTCAGCAAACCACAGCAGTAAAACTTCTGGCAACTCCTACCAGATATTAGAATTCAAACAGGGACTTCCTGGGCTATTTGTTATGGAAGCCCCAGGCAGGCCTCCAAGCTTTCTTGTAGAACACGCAGTCTGAGCCTCCTCACTCTCTGCAGACTCCCAGCAGACTATCCCAAGCTGAATCTGCCCCCTCCCCAGTCTCAGGAAATCAGATGCAGAGTCCCATTTGTCAATCAGGCTGTCAATCCATCACATTAGTATGTTCATTCGACGCCTGATTGGCTGGGAGAAAAGGCACCAAAACACAGTTCTTTCCTTCTCGCAGAAGCCCCCTTTAAGCAGTTCTGTGGGCTCCTTAAATTCCCGTTGGATGCAGGGTAGGTCAAGGGTAACAAAGACGGCTGCAGAAGAATTTGACAGTCCAATTTTAAAGGGACACTGTCAGCTTTGCCCCTCATTTTTCTGTTAAATTTTATCAGTGTTTTTCTAGGTACATACTTGTAAAAATGGTGCTCCAGAATGCCTCTGTCTGACACAAAAGTAATCCATTTACCTAATTTTGTGAAGTTTTCATTATTTTCTTTTTTTTGCCAATAACTGTATTTTATTAAAAAGAACATTACAAAACAGTGTGCACATCAAGTTATGGGAAGTTACAAAATCTTCATCAGTAAAACTGGTGCACAGTTAACCAAAATAAAATATCCAAAACAATTAAGAAAAGGAAAAGGATAAAACAACAGACAAACAAAACTCCCCCTACCCCCAGCTATCCATTAAAATCATAATAGTAATATACAAGGTAGCAAATACAAAACCATAACCATAAACAAGATCTGGACTTAGGTCTAGGGAGAATTTATGAGTTTCTACAAAAAAAAAAAAAAAGGAAACAGGCCTGGATTGCATCGGGTATAATGGCACCTATAGAAATACCGAAAGTACTAACAGAGAAAAAAAACATTATTTTCTTTAGGAGCGGTCCACACTTAAATCCACCACCCACGGAGCAACACTACACCGAGCATGCGTTTACTGGGAGCTCTGTCCCAAAGTGCACCTTTTACATCCCCAATGCAAAAACATTTAATCAGTACATTGTGTCATACTCAGGGATGTAGCTACAAGGGTGCAGAGGGTGCAGTTGCACCGGCCCATGAGGATTCGATGGGCCCAAATAATAATTTAATGTTTATTCACAACAGAGGCACTATAGTATACCCTTGCACCCAGGCCTTCCTTCTGAAATTTGCTACACTGCTGGTCACACTGAGTGTTCCTGGCATCTTTAAACAAAAACCAAGCACTTGTTGAGCCACAAAATACATTTTAAACCTGGTGCCAAAATGCTGTGCATGCATAATAGTAGCACATTCTAAATGCATCGCGTATTATGATCTTTTTCTCACGGCCGCTAATGCGCATCTGCAGAGTCCATTCCTGAACTGTTCAGTTGGCAGCGGTCCATGGTGGTGTGCGAGGAGGCGCAGTCGCCAGCGCAGGTGTGGGGATTGGGGAGGGCATGCCTACCAGGGTGGGGGGCCACTACACTATGGAAACATAAGGCGGGTGATCACATGCTGCAGGGGATTTGGATTGGCATTGGGGTGGGCGATGGGCACTTTGGCACTATTTTGGGGTGAGAGCTGTTATCAGCTGGGAGTTGGTGTACCAGGGTGGAGGGGTACTCTGTATCATATAGGAGGGTTGTTGGGGGCATGCTCCCTGTACTGGGATGGACACCGGGTGGGGGGCTCTACACTGTGGGCAAGGGGAGGCTGCCTGATGGTGGGGTCACTGGGCAGTGGGGGTCTCCACAATGGTGCAGGGGGTTGTGGTGGACATGGTCCACAGTGCCATTGGGCAGGGGTGTCCCTACACAGTGTTACAGGGGTCATCCTGCCCCTACATGGGCTTAGGGGAATGGGGTGGGGGGTGCCACTGGGCTGCAGGGGCTGGTGTCTGCTGTGCTGCTGTTTACAGTACAGCAGCCTGCCTGTTGGTGGCTACCATCTAGGCATGTTTTTTCCATGCCTAACTTTGGGCGGCATATCTTTGGGGATGTGCCGCACATGCTCCACCCATCTGGGCTGAATATTGGGATGTGCAGCACGTTCATGAGCACGCCCACTCAAGATGCGCTGCATACATTATTGATGCTCTGGGGTGCATCTATCTTGTATGAATATCGTGGTTTGGTGCATCTCCTTTGAAAATGCCCCCCCTTGTTCTTATATCTGGGATGTTCCTTTATCCAATGGGCTCCACTGTAGTAGCAGTGGACCATGCAAAATCTGGTGTCCTCACCGATGGGAAGCTGAAGCAGCCACAACAATGTGCAGTGGCAGTAGGTAAGGCAAGTAGAGTTTTGGGCTGCATTAAAGTCATAACTTTGTGCACGTGAAGTGATTCATCCCCTTTATAAGGCACTGGTAATGCTACACTTGGAGTAATTAGTGCAGTTCCAGTCAAAGCAGTATAAAAACAGTATTGCTGCAATTAAAACAATACAAGGACATGAGAGGTTAAGCTATGAGAATGTTTAATCAGGCTAGGTATTTATCCCTGGAAAAAAAGAACAACTTCAATTTTTAAATTGTAAAGTGATTGTTAAAGGGGAACAGTCAGCACTAAGAGTCCCATGCCTGAGTGTAGTGCTGGTTCCAATTTGCACATTGTGTGCAAAAACATTTTTTTTTACTTACTGTTTACTGCAGTATAGTAGACTATATCAGCCTGATTCTGCTGACTTACAAGCTGACATTTTTTCTAACTACAAATCCCAGAATCCCCTGTAGTTGACATCAGAGGAGGGCTGCAGCAGTGTGAGACTCAATAACCTGCAGCCTATGTTAAGATTTTATAAGCTCAGATCTTTTGTTTGCTGGTCCTGTTGTCCTCCATGGGCTAAGTACAGTCTCAGAGGACCCTTTATTGTTTATTACTAGCAATGATTGTAAGAAAACAGGATCTCTGTCAGCTGGTTTTCACCCACTTTGACTACTTGGGCCAGATTTTTAAAGCCCTGAGAATGCCACAAGCTCCTGGTGCACCGATCATTTGGTGCACAGGCCTTGCGGCATTCTCCTGATGAGCGATCAGAATTTTTAATTCTAGCACACCAAATACTTGCTAAGTTGAACCAGCTTCTCATTGGTTGAACTTGTGGCTTTTGGGGGACCCTTTTCATGGGGCTTGCGCCAAATATTTGGGGCAAGCAGCAGTAAACTGAGGAAACTGTTGCAACTGCTTCCAACAATCTAAAATCGGGTGCAGCTGCAGCTAAGGAGTTTGGCACAGCTGCATCAAAAAATGGCTTCGACATGGGGCTTGATGCAATCCGCGAGTCAGCCTTTGAAAATCCAGCCCCTAGTGTTCAACAAATGACAACAAAATCCTTCGCCTGTGACGTCATAATTCTTTCATTTCTGGGGGTTTCTGCCTAATTAAACCCCTGCATAGCTGGTTACTGTAGAAAGATTTTGCATCAAAACACTGAACAAATATTGTGCTGAACAGATTTTGTCTGGAAAAGAAAAGCGATTGGTATTTTTGATCAATTGAAAAATGCTCTATGTGAACGTGTAAAACGTGAATCGTCACTATCATTTAAATAGATGAATGTTGTACAGAGATGCAGCTCCCCAACCCCTGACAAAGCTTCTGTGATGAAAAGTGCAGGGGATCAGTCTGACTTTTTGCCATCTCTATATTACCTATAAAAATTGCACCTTTTTAAATTATATTTTCAGCGTCTGGCTCATGAGTGCACCTTTTGGACTTAACTTAAAAATATTTCAGGCATGAAGTGGAAAGATAACTTATGCTGCCACAGAGTATGTCCTGGAAACGGGATGAGGAAAGTTTGAAGAAGTAGATGCAGGAGCTGGATCAGTCAAATACCTTCCATTGGATGTATTTATATTTCTTCATGATGACAAAGCAGTTTTGAGGCACAGGGAAAACAACAACAGTACAACTCTACTTGCTAGGTATTCACTGGAAACCAGAAATACCAGTTGTGGGGACGTGGTCAGCTGGATTGTTCCAGTACAACCAGTCTTAAGTCACATACTGTAACAACATTATCACACAGTTTCTTAAGACTCACATTTTTTTTTTGTATCTGTGGCAGGCCGAAAGTTTCCCCAAAAATGTTAGGACAGACCAGACGAATTTGGAAGGAGAGGCAGAAAGCTTACTCGGTGAGCAAGATATAAACAGTTTATTTGCAAGGGAGAATAAAAATGAGAGAACTGGATTTTAAAACAGTACAGAATAGTAAACTTAAACAACAAACAAAACAATGCGATTGGGACCAACAATTGGTCGAACCAAGAACAGGGGTTAACCCCTTTTAGTCCAAGTCCTGCATGCACTTGGTCGAGATGAAGGAACAACTGATGAACCGAGTTTGGGCTTTTTTTTGCGCCAGCTGATTAGCAGGTGGGCATTGACCCCACAAAGCGCTTTTGTAAACAGGCCATAACGGGGCGTCCCCTGGACGAACAGAACACAATGAGGAACCCTGCCAGCTGCTTAAGAAAGAATTTGGTAATTCTCTGTGGCTCCAGGCAAGAAACTGTAGACTCTTGGACAGCAGATGGTTCTTCGGATGATTAGCAGCAATGACCACTGGCAGGTCCCCAGCCCCAGATAACCTCTCAACAAGCCGATTGCTGATGGAACGATCTTCAGGCAGCCTCTGGGGGGGACATGGGCACGCACATACTTACGGATGGCCGGCAAATTAACAAAAAGTCATGCATGACGTTAACTGTGGTCCTTCAAGCTTGAGCCGGGGTGGCGTCTAAGCTGACTTACCATTGGATACCTCACTAGCTGCTATCTACCACTTACCATCACAGGGCTGATGCTAGAATGCTTGTGATGGGACTTTGGCACAAGCTGGCATCACTGGAGGTGGTTTTGCTGCAGATGGTGGGTGGGCTGGGAACCCCTCTGGGTCAGCGTCAGGTTCTGGTGAAGCTGCTCTGGGCCACAAAGGTGAAGCAGGATGTCGGGTATGTCACAAACCCACTCGCAGGTCAGGCCCTCTACTCCCAAAGTGCCAACCTCTGGGTGCAGTCTTGTGAACAGTGTAACAGACAAGGTAACCCTCTTGTCTGTTTTGTGAGTTCAGATCAATAATTGTCTCATGTTCTGGAGGGATTCAAACTATTAACCTCTTGTTAGCATACCCAATGCACAGGTTCGGATATATCTGTCTTCGGGGGGCCAGATATCTTTGCCTATGGGCACCTAACCAGGTATACAGAGATGAACCCTTTAAAACTTTAATAAAGACCTCAGATTTAAAACGCTTCTCTTTCCAGTTTGGTATCACCATTCAAGCTTATGCCTATTGTCTGCTATAACCATGTACTTTTCTTACAAATAAAAAAAAAGTCAAAGACAGACCAAGTAAGTTCTAAAAATAATTTTACTATAATAGATAAGAATATGTAAAACACAACAATACAGAACTGTTATATCACAAGACCTACAAATCTATTAAAAGAACAAGGTTTTAAACAGTGCAATTCCTACTACAGTACTTAGTCTCTAAATAATTGCTTAAAAGTGCTCCCATGATGTTTCGTGGTCAGAGTCTAGGTAGAAATGTGTCTCTGTGAAGTAAAACAGACTAAATTAAATGCTGGCTTTTACGCCACCTCTTTTCAGGAGGTCACCTAGCTCCTCCTTGTCAGGATATATGAAAATATATATATCGTATACAAAGGTATTACATTCTGCAACTTCAGCATAATTCATGTCCTTCAAATGACACTTCATTTGATCTCATGCTGTATCCTCACACAGGCTTCACAGGGACATTTACAACCTTGCACCCCTGTGTAACAACCTAGGTTCTTCTTTAACGTCATAGACCTTCATGATTTCTCTCTTAACAAAATTAACTTAAACAAGTCTGTAATTAACTCAGAGAAACAGGATCCTTGATTAAAGTCTTCCATGTTACACACTGTCTCTAAAAACTGAGTGTGTGTGAACTCACATGCTGTCAGCATTTTTCTTATGGCTTTCATCTTTTAGCTAAAATCTGGGGGGGGGGGATGAGTGAGGTCACTCCTAGAGCATTTTATTTTCAGCAGGAGACATTCAGTAATACATTTTATATTAAAAAGAAAAGATACAGCACTCAGAACTGGCTATCTACGTCACAGGGTACACCAGGGCACAATTCGATAACAGTTCAGTAGCAAGCCCACAGTTTGGATTTTTAAACAGACAGTTCAGTATTTGCAGAAAATACAGTCTGAAGGGGGCTCTAGGCACAGTTTGGTCTAGGTGATGCTCAAACAACCCTTGCAGTGGGCAACCTAGGGTCACCAAGCACTTTTCTTTCCCAAAAGGTGCTGCACCTGCAAAGGTGTCCTGCTTGGGCTATTTCTGCAGAGCTCACCCCTTTCCCTATGGGTCATAACCCTCCTGGTGGCAGGGCCTAAGAGGCTCCCTGTCCTGAACCCTTTTTCCTCATGTTTAGCTTCTCAGGGCCAGGGGATGGCTATGTGCCTTTGCCTTTGGCCCTGCCCCTGGCACCATGGCAAGACAAAAGGGCTGGCCAACCCTCCTCTCTCTCCCTCCCTGGAGCCTGTACCACGTGGTGCCCCTCTAGTGCCAGCAGTGCCCTTCTAGCAACAAATAGAATAAAATACAATGACCCCACTGGGCTTTAGCCACACCCAGAGCCTTTTTCCTTCCCCTGTCCCTCTGGGCCTTTAGTCTTTGAAATCCCCTTTCTTAACTTTTCCTTCTCCACTCATTGCCTGGCTCCATGGGAGGGGTCTACCTAGGCTCTGCTTCCCCAAGGTTATTGCTCTAGCCCCCTAACTAGACTCCCCAGGGGCTTATGCCACATGGTGTCCCTAATTGCTTTGGGTGTACTCTGCTCTCTGGTGTCCCCTTTCCCCTTTAAGGTGCCTCTGGCTTTCCCCTCCCCTGCTGCCTATGCTGCGAGAGAGACAGAGAGAAGAAAAAGAAAATGCTGGCCACTTGGCCCACTCACCATCACGGCCTGGGAGTTCAGCGCTGTGGGCAGGGAAGTCAGGGCACCTGGCCAGGGAGTCGCGCTCCTTTTTGGCCTGCACGGCTGCTGACTGGTGGAACTATTTTTGTGGTATTGCTTGGTCCAGCCACCTGAAGCTTCCCCCCATGCCACTCGGGGCTCGGGGGAAGGAAAATAAGTGTGTCGGGGAGCCGGGCTCCCACCAGGATGCTGCTGCCTCTGCTGCCACCCTGGACCGGAGATGGAGGGGAGCGATGCTGAGGGAGCCACGGACACCATGCAGGTATCTTTTTCTTTTGTCCGGGCTCCCTGCATCCTCCACCCTCCTCAGTATGCCGCTGACTGCCCTGGACAACCACTCCTCAGCCCTATTGTAGGGCAGGAGAGGTCCTGGCATTGGCCAGGAGACTGGCCCTTGCAGGCCCTTCAGGGAGGGTCTTCTGTCCCCAACCCCCCCTTCCCAGTGCCAAATGGCGTGAAACTAAACAAAGGGATAGGGAGGGGTCAGTGCGACAGGATGGGGGGACAAGCGAGAGGCTGGAAGGGTGGGGGAATGAGGAGAAGGAAAAAACCTAACTCCGGGGTACTACATATCAGACTGATTTTTTTTTTTATTTTTTATATGCAGTACCATCCACCAGGATCAAGCACTGTGGGACATCTCACAGTTTACTGCATGACCAATTGGAGTATATACCACTGGAACATGTTTAGTTCCTGTAGTATCCTGCAAGATATCCTAGCAAAAGCTGTGATATTGTGCTTGATCCTGGCGGATGGCACTGTGTGTACAAGTTGTAGCCAGGACGGAAAACTGAGCTAAAATACTCTGTAACTGTGTTTCATGTGTGACCCAACTGCACTCTGAAAACTTAAATAACACTTACTGAAAATGCACTTCTGCTTTGTAAATGGACTTGTCAGTATCCTCAACAGAAGCAGTTAGCAGGTCAGGTATTTGGCAGGCTTAAATCTAAACTCATCTTAACTGTGGGCATCTTGCTTGTGGTCCCACAGCCTTCCTTTTTAGAATGCTATCACAGTTTAAAAGTATGGTGTTCATATGAACATGCAGCCAGCTCAGAGGGAACACCCTGGCACTCCTTTTTCTTTCAAGTACCTGTCATGTCTACGATATTGGCTGAAACCACCTGCCCAGGGAGTCAGTTCCTGTTACTCCCCGACCCTTTTCCACCCAGCTTTCTACCTCTCAGGCCCTAGTATGGGGAGCTGCATGTCTCTCAGCTGGCTTACCTGGGTTTGACATTTACTGCTTTTCCCTTACATTGGCACCCAGCTGCCTCTGACCCATATCAGATTTGGGCCACAGATGGTGCTGTGTCATCTAAGCTTGAATTCCTCTTTTTATGTTTGCTTGCCCGCATGCGCAAGAAACATAGTGCCACCATGCATATTTTTGTAGGTGTGCAACCTCTCTTCCAATGCCCTGCTCCTTCTTGCAGGTGCGGCCTCACCGCACCAATAAATGTCCGAGCTATGACAGCAGTTCAGATGCAGTGGCATACAGTTCAAAGTAAAACACCACTACAATCAGCGGTGGTAACATGTAGTCAATTTGCATATTGCCGTTGGCAGGCAATTTACATACTGCCATTGGCAGTGTGCAAAGTGCCTACACGTCAGCACTGCATCTGAACAGCTGCCATAGATAGCTCCATTTTTTTCTTGTCCCCCCAACAAACACCCAAGTAGCATGCTGGGAGCCCACCCCAGTGTGCTCATGTGCTCCCCCCACACTGTATGGCCGACTGGGGTGCCCAATCCCCCTTCGGCTCCACTGCCCCCCCAAACAGACTTCCAGGTGCCACGCTGGGAGCCCTCACCAGCGTGACAAAAGTCTGTATGGCGATGGGGTGCCCCAGACCCCATCTCCACTATACCCCAAGACAGACTTCCAGGTGCCATGCTGAGGCCCACCCCGTGGCAAAAGTCGATATGGCTGACCCGGGTGACCCAATGCCGTCGGCTCCTGCCCCCCAACAGACTTCCAGGTGCCACGCTGGGAGACCACCACAGCGTGGCAACAGTCCGTATGGCCAATGAGGGTACCCAATCCCCCATTGGCTCCACTGCCTCCCCAACCAAACTTCCAGCTGCCACTCTGGGAGCCCACCCCAGCGAGGTGATTTTGCGGTCACTGTGTAGAACCACCTTTTGGGACTGATGAACGAAATGACAGTGTCACAGTTCATGGGGTAGGCCCCCCAAAACCCTATGTTGAACAGTTGGTGAAAAAATCCACCAAATGACTGTTTTACGAGTGTGCGTTGTGCAGTTCCTATGCATGCTCGTAACTTTGAGAATTTTTAATATTTTCACTTCAGATTTTCAACATTGCCATTTTACCACAAGAACAGTACTGCTGTCATTTTTCACATCTTGCTCAAAATGTGTTTTCGCACATGTAGCGCACATTGGCGCAGTTGGTTTGCGAAATCAATGTTTGGGACACAATAAGAAAATCACTGTGATACTGTTCATGAGCAGAGGTATTAAAATGGCTATGTTGAAAATTTGGTGACAAAAGTCCATAAAATGACTGTGTTACGAGCATGCATTGTGCAAGTTCCACGCACCCTCGTAAGTTCATGAATTTGTAACATTTTCAGTCCAGATTTTCAAAATTGACATTTTTCTGCACCTCCTTATGAACAGCACAGCTGTCATTTTTCACAACCTGGCCAAAATGTGTTTTCCCACTTCTGGCGCAGAATAGCGCGGTCGCTGTGGGAAATTAGTGTTCAGGACAGATTAAGAAAATCCCAGTGACACTGTTCATGAGCGGAGGTCCCAAAATGCCTATGTTGAAAATCTGCTGTAAAATCAACAAACTAATACATTACTGGTGTATACATTATGATTTCTCACGCGCTTCGTGACTTCACTAGTTTTTTATATTTTTAGCTCAAATTTTCGACAATCTATTTTCACATTTCTCAAGAAAAGTACCTGTTACTTTTCACATCCTGTTCAAAATGCGTTTTCGCACCTGTGACGCCAAATGGCACAGTCGCTGTCAAAATCACCTTCCTTCTAACAGAACTGATAGTGTACTCTTTATGCGGTGGGGTCACAAAAACCCATGTGGAAAACTTGGAGTAAAAATACCAAGAAACGTCCAGGATGTTAGGATTTTAAACCATAATGCCCTACCCTGTAGGACTGACAGGAGTCAGAGGTGTGACTTAGGATTGTCGACAGTAATGCTCATGCCATTCCACCCCCACCCCACCCTGCACCCAGTGACAGGCATCAAGGTGTGCCTTGGACCCTTTACTCAGAGTTCACCCCATTCTCCTCTACTGTGCCCATTTCAGTGAATTTCCTTATGGAATGAGGTGAATGTAAAGCCCAAACTTCCCAAAGCACCTCGACACTTGTCAGTGTCTGAGGTAGGGTCAGGTGAAATGTCGTGACCGTCATGGGCGACGACCCAAAGGGACATCCCAATGCCTGTTCATCTCTGCAGGGTGAGGGTGGAGTTGGTGTCAGTTCGGTACTTCAATGCCATTCCTTTACTGCATCTGTCTAACTCCTGCACTTCCACTGCTAATGCCAGCAAGCAAACATTCGGCATTGACAAATGCTTGTTTTTCTCTGGAATGCTGCCTCCAGCTAGGATAGGAATTTGCAGATACTCTAACCCACCTTCTCCTGTTGGACAAGTTATAGGTGGTGGGACTGTCTGACCAGGCAGCAGCCCAGTTCCACTCCTACCTCTCAGACTGATGCTAGTCAGTTCAGGTTGGTGATGCCCTTTACTGCTCTTTGCCCATCTGGTCAGAAGTCCCCTAGGGCTTATTCCTGGCCCAGTCTCATTCACTATTTTCCTAAATGACCTCCCCTCCATTTGTGCCACTTCACATAGCCATCATTATGTGGATGACACAGTTCCTTTTTCCTCTGGGGCCTTAGTCCCTGAGCTGGAATTGTCACTTCAGCTGGACTTTGACAGTGTACGGTGCTGGATCCACTCAAACCAGCCCTCACTCAGTGTCAAAAAGGCAGTCTTCATGACCTTTCACACAATGCAGAGACTAGTGAAGTGCCAACACACCCCAGTCTTCAAGACTCTTGATGGTGCCCGCCAAGAAGTGGCACCCTATTTCAAGTATGTCAGTGTGTGGTTAGATAAAAACCTCAGTTTTTCCACCCGCATCGAAGCCATGCATAAAAATCTCCATCTGAAGCCTAGTGCACTGTAGTGCAACAAACTATGCCACACACCCCGATCTGCAATGAGATTAACACTGAGATGATCCTGTTGGTGTCTGACTCCATAGACATGGTTTACATGGACACCCCCAATCCACCTTTGCCAGACTGGACCCCCTCTTCCATGCCTTCTGCTGTTTCACAATAAATGCTCCTCCCCTTACCCATTAGTGCTCTCTCTTTAAGCTAATCCCTCCTCTCATCCCTTAAGGCCCAAAACCTCTCTCACAGCTCTTCCATCATGGCTAACTTACATAGAAACATAGACTTTGACGGCAGATAAGGACCGCTAGGCCCACCTAGTCTGCCCATTTCCCTACCTAATGGATAGGCTGCAGATCCTAGTTAACCAACAGCCTACTTCTTCCTACCTCCTACCAGAATTGCCTTCTGTCTGTCCCATGCATTCTTGAATTCTTACACGGTTTTAGACCCTACAACCTCCTCAGGAAGGCTATTCCATGCATCCACCACCCTCTCTGTGAAAAAATACTTCCTCACATTGCCCCTGAGCCATCCCCCCCTCTATCTTCAAATTGTGTCCCCTTGTACTTGCACATCTCTTTTTCTGAAAGATGCTACCCTCTTGGACTTTGTTGATTCCACTGAGGTACTTTATTTATTTAGTTAAACATCAGTTTAGAAACCTTTGAGCCAGAGGCTCATTTACAAAGGTACCTCGTCACAAAGAGGACATCAGAACAGTAGTACAAGGGACACAGTACTTACAAACAAAAAAGTTACAGTTCAATTACAATTTTATTACAATAGAGTACAATCTCCAACGAGCAAAAGATAACAAAAGGTGCAAAACTTATGGTCGGGGGAGAGCTGGTGGGGGTAGAAGGGAGGGAGCACCCTAAGCTAAGCAGGTACTTAAAAGTTTCTATCATGTCCCCCCTCTCCCTCCTTTCCTCAAGGGTATACATATTAAGCTCCTTTAGTTTCTTCTCATATGGCTTCTCTTGCAGACCCTGCACCATTTTAATTGTCCTCCTCTGGACTGCCTCCATCCTATGTCCTTGCAGAGATGGGGTCTCCAGAACTGGATGCAGTACTCCAGATGGAGTCTCACCAACTGCATGCATTCTTGAATTTCCACACTGTTTTTGATCCCCACAACTTCCTCGGGAAGGCTGTTCCATGCGTCCACCGCCCTCTCTGTGAAAAAATACTTCCTCACAGTATCCCTAAGCCGTCCCCCCATCTTCAGATTATGTCCCCTTGTTCTTGCACATCTCTTTTTCAGAAAGACCCTAACCTCTTGGACTTTGTTGATTCCCTTGAGGTACTTGAATGTCTAACTGGAATGTGAAAATAGGCATCTTTCAGATCCAGAAAGGCAGGCGTGCTGCTCACTGGATCCCAGCCTGTGCCCTCCCTCCCTCCCTCCCGGCACCCTCAGCTGCACTGCCACCTATAGTCAGCCAGGTGGCAGTACTGCAGTGATGGCGGAGACCCTTCCACCCTGGAAAGAGCATTCCTTGGGATGCTCAATCTCCCCACTGGCCCAAACTTGGGCGGCCAGCTTCCTAAGCAGTAGTGCTACCACTGGGCCCATGGGCCACCAGCTGAATCCTTCCTTTTTGAGGTTTGTTCAGATACTGGTCATAAAATGGGTACCCATTCCCCATTTTTCTTAGCGGTCAGAAAGTATCTGGAAAATAGGCCCTTGCCCCACTGTGAAGTAAAAACTTTTTCTACTGCTTCTGCCTGCAGCAGTTTCTTTACATGGAATTCTTTTGGTTGGTTAATGAGCTGGTAAGGTTGTTAGCTGTGGAAACCTTCAACTGCAGGGACAATCCCTAACCCACTACTTCCAGGACCCAATTACCTATAGTAAATTTTTAACACAGAAACATAGAATTTGACAGTAGATAAGGACCGCTTGGCCCACCTAGTCTGCCCATTTCTCTTCCTAATGGTTAGGCTGCAGATTCTAGTTAACCAACAGCCTACTTCCTCCTACCCCCCATTAGAATTGCCTTATGTCTGTCCCATACATGCTTAAATTCCCCGAATTCCTGGAAACACCAATTACCTATAATAAATTTTTATCCATTCCTGGAAACTGTGGATCAACCTACCCCCAAATGAAAATGGTTAGGTGACTTGGGCATAACTGTCAGGTTTAGTTTTGGTTGGGGACTGGTGTTGCAGCAGTGCATCTTGATTCCCTCCTGCCTCTGTAGTAACCTCTTTGAGGTTGGTACTCAGGGAGTGTAGGGCCCCTACCTCTGCCTCCCCTTTCATAGGGCCTGTAGAAATGGATGCTCTTTTCAGTGTTATTTTTCTAGGTGGTCTTGTACTCTTCCACTTTTCATGTATGCTTCTGTTTTGTCACCAAATTGGGAATTCCCCTCAAATGAGGGATTCAAGGTTTTACTCTGGGTATCCTTGGAAAGGATGGTAAGCAATTACCCACACAAACTTCAATGCACTGCATAAGCAAGACCCATGAAACAGAGTCACTGGAGTCGACAGCGATATGGAAGTGCTATTCAGTGGCCTTCAGGGTTTAATTTGCTCTGACAGCCAGGTCCTGAACCAGTTCACAGTCAGCCTTATCAGTGCCAGCAGGGGGGGGAAGGGCAACAGACCCCAACTTCATTACTGAACTCCTGTTTAGGAATGGTCCACGAGGATTGGGCTGGGGAGCTGAAGGAAAAAACACTGCAAATATGCAAACTCACATGCCCAGTATCACGGCTCTACTTTCAGATAATTACTTACCTAAGTCTGAGCCCCATTTCCAAAACACTTTCAAGTTCAGTTAACTTTGTACTACTAGAAACTGTATTTAGCTGAACTCGCGTGGAATAATTTGTGCACTAGCCTTCCGGAACTTCAGCACCATTTACAAATGTGACTACGCTCTGACATTGGGCGCAGACAATAGGAGTGGATTGGCAGGGTTTCACTTTTCGGCAAAATTCAGAAAAGTAAGTATTTTTTATGAGGACTACATTGCTGCTATCAATATTAGAACACAAGACGGACTGAAGCAGGTAGTCTGGGTAAGTTTATGAGAACTTCCAAAAACCTAAATAAAGGGCTGATTGTGTCCCTTTAAAATTGGAAAAAAAATCAAGTCATATTTGTTGACCGGAAAGCTGGCGCTATACTTCGGTATCTGATGCTGGAACACTAGTGGGAGGCTGGGAGCATGACCAGAGTGCAGAGTTTCAAATGGACTCTAAAGTTAGCACATATTTTATCTCCTGGCCACACTCTGCCTATTGTAAAGCATCGTTGACGAATTCCCATTTTTTAAACACTAGTTTCCACACCAACATTAACAATTCCACTGCTAGTTTCAAGTTGCAATTAGTATTAAGATAGCTTAGAGTTCCATGATGTAGCTCAATGAGGGAGTGACCCTCAAAGGTGATCTATAATTACACTACTTATTCATCTATTCATCTGGTTTTGCCGGTTGCTTATTCACATGATGTTACTGTAAGGCTTTTGTAACTCTTCAAGGTCATACCTGAAAATAGACATCTGTATGCCTCGTGTATGTACTTGGTAATCAAAATCAAATTAACTAACTAAATAACTAAATACTATTTTTCTACCTACCCTCTGCCTTTCATCACTTCTTACACCCTCCAATCCAGCTTCTTATTTCCACTATTCCACAGATGCTTGTTTTTTTCTTGTACCCCACTGCAAAGCCTCAAAGGGTCAGCTTGCCTTTTCTATCCGCCTTTCTACACTATGAAATAACTTCTCTCTCATGATCTGACTGTTATGCTCACTCCACTCTCTAAAACTACTTTTGCTGGCTTATTGTTTTAAACCCTGCACCTGCAGCTAGTCTTGTTACCCATATGTGTATTACTCTGAGTGGGTAGGCTTTGTTTCCTGGAATGCTGCTGTACCTGTTTTTTGTTTTTACTCTCCTGATTTTACTCAGCTAAGGCTACCCCTGTTGATTTTTGTATGATGCTTAATTTGCTCCCTCCTACTTGTGGCATATATATTTATCATGCATTTGCTACTTTACAGATTGACTTTATAATTATTGTGTATGATGGTGTATCTTTATCAGCATTTGTCCCTTTGTCTGTTTTTATTTTGCAACTTTTGACTGGGAAAGGTACAATGAGACAAAACTTATTTCCAGGTGTGTCCCAGGAGCACAGGGAGGCTAAAGAACTTGTTGAGGGCAACTCAGTATTCAAGTGGAGGGAATCAATCTTATGTCAGCTAGACGTACCAATCTTATTCATAGCTCATTGCTCTAAGCTCTAGGCTACACTGACAGCTTTTTATAATTTGACTCTGTGATTATTATGTATGATTGCACGTGTTCACCATGCATTTGTCCTTTTAAAATTTCACTCTATGATTATTGTGTATGACTGTATATTTATATCATGCAGAAATTTCTGCACAATTTCATCATCAACATTTATAATAAAGCATGCTTTACTTGTAAATAGTGTTTCTGTAAGCAATGGTATTACTCGAACAGTTGCATTTTCATTTTAACATTTTGTCTCTCACTTTCATACTGTCTCAGTTAGTTATTCATATGCATTACGCTTTGCTTTAATTTTTGTATTCAAACCCATGTGACTGATAACCTGAACTAATCGGCTAACTCTGGGATTTCTGTAATATTGGCCCCGGGTACATTGGTTGGAGGGTTTTATCAGTAACTTAGAAACTGCAGTGTGTACTATCTTAGGAAGGGAGTTAACTGTAATATACACTCCTTTATGGACTACATTCATAGGAGGGGAACCAGCTAGGGAAGGTGTGGTGTTAGACTTGGTACTAACAAATGTAGACAGAGGGGGGAGATATCTGTGGGGAAGAAACTTGGTACGAGTGATCACAGCATGATGTCCTTTACAGGTACACACGTCAGCTGTAGTGCACCAGACTAAGGTGAAAGTGCTCGATTTCAGATGGGCAGACATTAATAAGATAGTGAAATACTTTTATTGAGCACTAGTAGTGGTGGGGAACTTGGTGGTGGAGGATATGTGGGATATGATAAAGGGGGGCCATTGTGGGGACTACTGACCTTTGCGCAAGGTGGGTGTGTAAGAATAAAAGGAAAAGGGCCCCTGTGGTTTAACAGGAAAGTGGCTGAGAGCATCAGGGCTAAGAGGAGAGCATTCAAGAGGTTAAAAACGATGCTGAGAGGGGAAGCTTGGGAAGAGTTTCAGGTGAGGCAGAGGGAGGTTGGATGGGAGGTAAGATGAGCTAAGGCAAGAACAGAGGACAGAATTACCAATGCAGTCAAGAAAGCGGATAAACCTTTTTCAGGTATATAGGCGAGTAGAGGAAAACAGGGAAGGGGATACAAAGGTTAAAAAACAACACCGGGGAGATGGTGGAGGGGGATCAGGAGAAAGCTAAATTACTGAATAGCTGTTTCTGCTCAGCATTCACAAAAGAGAAGGAGTGGGAGGGTAGTAACACAGGGGAAAAAGAGGAAGTGGGAGAGGGGTGAACATGAGTCCTTTTTGGGAAGGGGAGATCCTGAGTGAACTGGACAGCCTGAAGGTGGACAAGGCTATGGGGCCAGATGGGGTTCATCCAAAAGAATTGAGGGAGTTGAGGGGTGTATATTGGTTGCTCCCTTGACTACTCTCTTCAACTGTTCCTTGAAATCAGTGGTGGTACCAGAAGATTGGAAACGAGTGGATGTGGTACCCCTTCGTAAGGTGGGGGGAGGAGGAGGAGGAGGTGAGCAATTACAGGCTGGTGAGCTTGACACCTGTGGTTGGGAAGCTCATGGAGAAACTGCTCAAAAAACAGAATCACCAGCTACCTGGAGGTAAATGACTGCTGGAGCAAAGGCAGCACAGGTTCACTGAGGGCACAGCCTGTCACACGAACTTGATAGAGTTCTTTCACTGGGTTACCAAGGTGGTGGATCGTGGGGGGGGGGGAGGATTGGTAGATGTCACATACCTTGACTTCAAAGAAGGCATTTGACTCAGGGCTGCACAGAAGGCTACTTCACAAGCTGGGATGTCTGGGACTGGGGCAGACAGTATTACAGTGGTTGCAGAACCGGCTGGAAGGCAGAAAACAGAGGGTATTAGTAAATAGGGTACCCTCAGGGGGAGGCTGGGGTCATCAGCGGGGTTCTCCAGGGGTCGATATTGGGGCCACTACTATTTAATATATTTATAGGGGACATAGCAGTGGGCCTGGAAGGGAGGATGTGTATATTTGTGGATGACACAAAGGTCTACGGTAGAGTGGACACACAGAAGGGGGTGGAGACGATGTGCAGGGATCTGAGGAGACTGGAGGAGTGGTCCAAGGAGTGGCAACTGTCATTCAATACGATGAAATGTAAGATAATGCACTTGGGCAAGAAAAATGGGAAAGCAGGATACTGGATGGCCCCTTGAGGTAACCGATCAGGAAAGGGACCTTGGCATCACCATTTCACAGGATCTGGAAGTGGCGAAGCAATGTGAGAAGGTGGTGAAAAGGGCCAGCAGGATGCTGGGTTGCATAGGGAGGGGGATCAGTAATAGGAGGAGGGAGGTCATAGTTGCCCTATACACCCAACTGGTTAGGCTGCATCTGGAGTATGAAGTCCAGTTGTGGAGGGTGGATTGGGTCCAGAGGGGGGCAACAAAGATGGTAAGGGGACTTAGTCACTTATCATACGAGGAGAGGCTGAGAGACCTAAACATGTACTCTCTGGAACAGAGGAGGGAAAGGGGGAACATGATTGAGACTTTCAAATACCTAAAGTGGATCAATAAGGTACCGGTGGGAGCATCTTCCAAGTAAATGAGCAACCTAGGACAAGAGGCCATGAATTGCAAATGGGGAGGAGATTTAGAGGTAACATTACGAAACACTTTTTCACAGAAAGGGTGGTGAACAAGTGGAATGCTCTGCCAAGGCAGGTGGTAGGAGAGAAAATGGTGGGAGGTTTCAAAAGGGTGTGGGACACGCACAGGGGACTAGTAGCACGCGGGGGGGGGGATGGATTACAGGAAAGATCTAGCAGATGTCTAGGTAACCTGGGCAGACTAGGTGGGCCTGATGGTCCTTTTCTGCCATCACATTCCTATGTTCCTATGAAGATCTACAGGCATCCCTGGGAAATCATACATAAGGCGTACTACAGGTCTGACAACTCTTTCAGATCCTCTAGGTGTAGGGGGCAGTAGCACAGTCCTTTCAGCATTAGCTACTCTCGGCTCATTGTCCAGCAACAAGACAGCTTCAGACGAAAGGGGCACCTCTGCACTCTCTTGCTGTTTTGGGTTAGAAGTATTACCTGCATTTGTAGTAGCACTTGGATTTTCTTCTTCTGTAGACTCTGATTGATCAGCAAGGGGTATTTCAATAAAGTTTGAATCATTTAGCACACTGCTAACACTTTCAGGAATAGCAATACTTTCTGAGATGAGGTCAAGTTCACTAGGCCCAGATTTCTCAGCTTCAAATAAAGATTAGCCAGTGGGGTTCTCACAGTCTTGGTCAGGACTAGCTATTTCAATGTTGGACTGTTCTACAAGAGATAAAGAGTCAACTACTTCTGAAGTTATACTTTGTACCTCATTCTCAGGAGGCACAGGAGTAGTTGAGAGGGCTGGATGGCCAGACAGTTCTGAATTTTCAGCATTATCTCCCATATCACAAGCAGGAATCCACTGAGCCAACTCAAAGGAAGGGTAATACATAACCCAGATTCACTTTCATCAGACTCAGAACTGAAATCATCATTAATGACAGCATTACTTGTTGAAGACTTGGGCTGCTGCAAGGTAGGAGGCTGGTTTGACTGTTTCTTCCAAGAGACAGATCTGGTAACAGGCCCAGTTGGCACATCACTTTGTGGTACTGCATCTAGAGTAATTTGCCCAATTGGAAGGAGGTGATTCCAATGGATTGTCTTTACAGATCTGGGATCTCCCTCTGTTTGTACTTTATAGACAGGAAGATCATCCAACCTGCTTATGACTATGTAAGGAGTGTGACTCCAACGGTCAGCGATCTTGTATTTTTCGTGCAGGCCCAAATTCCTCATCAAGACATGGTCTCCAGGTTGTAGTTCTTGGGCTTTGACTCTTTTATCGTGCCTTACTTTATTTGTTAGGTTTTTCTTGGCGCCATGGTATGAGCTAATTGGTAGGTGTGATTGAGTTGTGCTTTGATTTTATGAACATACTGTGAATAGTTGTCAGCCTGAATTCCATCTGTGGACACTCCAAAGCAAATATCTACAGGCAAGCGCGCTTCTCGACCAAACATCCGTTTATATGGTGAATACCCGGTTGTATCATTGCAAGTGCAATTATTAGCGTGCACCAAGGTACTTATTTGTTGGCTCCACCTGGGCTTGTCTTTTGGGTGAAGGGTGCCCAGCATGTCCAGTAACGTCCGATTAAACCTTTCAGGTTGAGGACCACCTTGTGGGTGATAGGGAGTGGTTCCTGACTTTCTCACACCCCAGAGTGAGAACGTTTCTTTGATTAAGCGGATTTCAAAGTCTCTTCTCTGGTCGAATGGACCTGCTGTGGGGCACCATAGTGGGAAAAAAAATTTTCAGCGAGTACCTTGGCTATGGTGGCTGCTTTCTGGTCCTTTGTTGGATAGGCTTGGGCATAATGAGTGATCTGTTATGACAAATACATTGCCAATATTTTTTGCATCAGGCTCTGAACTTAAAAAGTCAATACATACAAGCTCCATGGGTGCACTAGTGGCGATGTTAACCAAGGGTACTGCTCTCTGTGGCTGTGCCTTTCTTTGGAGGCATCTGCTGCAAGTTTTGATATACTGGTCCACATCCGCATTTAGTTTGGGCCAGTAGAAATGGGCTCTAGCTAAGTCTGCTGTCTTTTTGCTGCTCAAATGTCTCATCTGGTTGTGGAGCGCTCTTAGGACCACACGTTTAAACTTGGAAGGCAACACCAGTTGCTGTCTAATAACTTTGCCTTATTCATTTGTGATCTCTCTGTAGAGTAGTTTATTTTGCAGCTGAAGTCTAGGCCCCTCTCTGAACAGTAAGGCAGTTCTCTGATCATTGGACCGTAGCTTAGAAACATCTTGTCCTTGTTTATGGCATTTAGCACAAGTTTGATCATAGGATTCTGATACTGTTCCTTTTGAATGTCTGCTAGAGTGAGTTGAGGTGGGGTACTCAGATCCAAAGCCACAAAGTTGCAGTAAGCTACAGGAACACAAGTATCTGGAGGTCCCAAGCAGTCAGCTAGGCAGTTCATAGTGGCAGCAGATGAGTGTTCATCCCAGGCAAACTTTTGGCGCAGGGCCCTTACATATTGTTCTGACATTTTTACCCACTTAGGATTGGAAGCAGGCCTTCTAGACAGAGCACTGGCGTCAATGTGATTGAGGTCCGGATGGTACTCCGTCAAATAGTCATACATTGAGAGAGCAGACAACCATCTGTGCCCAGTGGCATCTAACTTGGTGAAGGTTTGGAAATAAGTGTGGGGGGGCATTGTCTGTTTTTAGCAGTATTTTAGCTCCATATAAATATTCATAAAATTGGTCTACTATTGCCCATTTCAAAGTGAGAAATTCAGGTTTACGTATGGGATAGTTTTTCTCAGACGGAACCAAACTTCTACTGGCAAATACCACAGGGCATAATCCTTCCCCATACTCCCGATAAAGTACAGATCCATGTACACTCAGGCTGGCATCAGCGTGTAGTACATACGGTTTAGTTGGATCTGAATAGGTGAATATTGGAGCATGTGTAAGGTGGCGAATGATGTCGTAGAAAGCTGTGTCGTAATCAGGGGTCCACCTGGCTCCAAAAGGTTCACTAAGCTTGAAGTAGACTTTATCACCTTTTTTTACAGCATCCCTTTTGTACTTCTGGTTGGTAGGGGGTTATCCTTAGGTCAGATTTAGCAGTGGGCGAATTATTTTTGTATAATCTTTAACAAAGCACATATAATACCCACAGAAACCAAGGAATCTTTGAAGTTCTTTAAGATTGTTAGGACTTGGCCAGGTGGTTAAAGCTTCTACTTTGCTTGGATCCATCTGGATGCCTTCAGAAGATATGATATGGTCCATGTACTTTACAGATTGTTGAAAAAAGTGGCACTTGTCAATGAACAATTTTAATCCGAACTCTTCTAATCAGTCCAGGATCTTGAACAGATGAGCCTCATGCTCCTCAAGCGTTTTTCTGAACATGATGACATCGTCCAAATAAACTTGGCATTCAAGGAGGTTCATGTCTCCTACAGCTTACTCCATTAATCTCTGGAAGGTTGCTGATGCTCTGGATATGACTTGGGGCATGCATAGGGATTCGTAAAAACCCAAGGGACAAATAAAAGCAGTTTTCTCATGATCTTCTGGTGCCATAAGGATTCAGTAGTGCCCACTTCTGAGATCTAAAACAGAGAACCACTGACTTCCATTAAGACAGTCAAGGGCATCCTGGATGCAGGGCATCATAAATTGATCCAGTATGGTCCTTCGGTTAAGTGTCCTGTAATCCATACACATTCTCACTGAGCAATTTTTCTTTCAAACCACCACAATGGGGGAGGCATAAGGGCTGTGGGATTCCTGGATGATTCCAGCTGCTAACATCTCTTGGAAGCAGTGTCGAACATCATCAGTGTCCACAGGTGGCAATCTGCGGGAACTTTTTAAAAATGGCCTCTCATCATGGAGCCTGATATGGTGCTCAGCGCCTGTAATGCATTTGACGTCCCATTCCTTTAATGAAAATATTTTACCTCACTGTGCTAGCTTACAGCTGACTTTATCTTTCCACTCCTAGGGAATGGGGGATCCTCCAAAATCGAACAGGTCTGGAGTCACTTCTCCATCCTCCTCCATATGGCACTTGCTTGATAACACAGCGATATCTGTGCAATATACCTTAGCCAGGGTACAGCCCCAGGAGACTTCAATATCTCTGTCAGTCACATTGCAGAGTTGTACTACTACCCTCCTAGTGAAGGCATGAGCTCTGACAGGTAGCACACTAGGTTTGAGTAGGAGCCCATCCAGCAGTTTTCCTTCCTCTGGGGCATCCAGTATAAGAATCTTGTTTGTTACATCTTTCTGCATCCGCACTTCACTGCTGACACTGCACTGCACATTGGGTGGCAAGACTAGAGGCACTGGATCCTTTTTCCACTCATCCTTGTCCATCCCGTTGGCCTGCCTCTGCATTTCACACACTCTCTGCTCCACTGCATGAATGTGTGAAGCTCGTTCATTCTTCCGGGCTTGCCTTTCTTGACACACATGGGCTAATCAGCCAAACGTGTGCATTAGTGCCGATCAATAAAGGAATCCCATCATATAAGCCAGTTGGAGGGCAAACCAAGGCCAATGTCTTTACAGGTTCGTCCATGCCTGCCACAGTGGAAGGGAAAGATAGTCATATTCGTAAGAAACCAATGTAAGCATAGGATTTATCACTTAAACCTCATACATGCAGTCCTTCTAGGGGTTGTAGGGGATGGTCCAACAAATGCTGGTCATACCAATCCTTAAATATTATGGTGACCTGAGATCTGTTGTCCAATACGGCTCAGGCCAGAATACCATCAATGTGCACCATGGTCTCCATAGAAGGGCCTACCATCTCTGACCAGTCTGGAGGAGCAGTCTTAGCAGGTCTTTGTACAGTGGCCTTAGATGAAAAAGACTTGTGGGGTGGTCCATACTGTGGCTTTATGCTGCTTTGCTGAACCCGATTAAGCAGTTTGGCAGTTACTCTGAGCAGATCTTCTGGAGCACAACAGGATATTTTAGTGTGCCCATCTTCTCCACACCAGTAACAGAATACTTGAATTCTGGGTTCAGAAGGCTGAGCAGGGTCTTCTCTGGGTTTGCAGTTGTCAGAGGTTGCAGGCTGGTACTCTGCTTTGAGCCTAGGTTCGGATTCAGCTTCACCGTAGTTTCACCAGGGCACTATCTGTCGAGACGAGTGAATAAGATCTCTCACCATAGCTCACAGCTCTCTCATTTCTTCCGTTACATCACTGCCTGATCTGGTTTCAGTAAGTTTTTCACTGGCCCCTTTCACAGCAGGTTAAGCTTCATGGGTGGTCTTGGCATTGGAAGCGCAGTTGACATGGCTTTTCACCATTTCTGCAGTGTTCTGGGTGCTAGTTCACAGTTCTTTTAGTAAGTCACTAATCTGTTGAGAATCATTGGCAGTATCTTTCTCATTAAGTTTCTCAGCTGTAGAAGCAGTTCGTGCAACGCCAGCATATGGGTCCCAACAATTATCTTCAGTCTCTGCTTCCTGAATTTCCTTCATCAACTAGCAGTATGCAGGTGGATTGTCTTTATGATCTTGAAATTGTAACTTTAACATAAGCACACTAGAGTAATGAGCAGACTTGAGAATATGTTCTAGCCTCACTTGGTTTAACTTGCTAGCTCGTATACCACCCTTGCGGTGTGCTCTTTGAAGGGCTCTCTCTAGTCAGGTCACATATCCAGACAAGCATTCATTTTTCCATCACTTGGTGGATTTGTACTTCCACATCAAATCCTCCCCGACTCAGTACTACCAAACACTCCCTGTAATGCAGACAGATATTCATTGGCAGAGGCCTCCGGGTTGGTGGACCTCAGAAATCGAATGGCTTCAAGTGCAGGGCCCCTTAAACTCTTCATTAGTCTCTTTTGCTTCTCATCCTCCAAGCATTGCCACTCCTTGCCCTTTATGTCAATGAAAGTATCAAAGCTACAGAAATTCAGAATACACATTAGGAGGCAGAAGAACTGTGGACCACCCAGGAAACAGGAAATGGGACAGCCATACAAACTGGGGGTGGTCTACAGGCCTCCAGACCAGAGGGAGGACATAGACACATTACTGTTAGAAGATATACAAAACATGATTGCTAAAGGGGAGCTTCTGCTAATGGAAGACTTCAACATGTTAGATACAGGTTGTTCAATACCAGACGGAGCATCCGCCAGAACTAAGCACATAGTGGATTCCCTGCAGGGAAGGGCCTCAAACAATTGGTACAACAATCCACAAGAGACAGGGCTATCCTGGATCTAGTCCTGACTAATGGGGGAAGGATCACACCTCTCCAGGTAGAAGGTCACCTGGGGGCCAGTGACCATCACATGGTATGGTTCAAAATTTGGCCACTAGAACTAAATCATCACATTCCAAGGCAAAAATATGGGACTTCAGAGGAGTTGACATTGATACGATGTCAAAACCAAGTAGTAATGTGCTCAAGGAAATAATTTAACTGACGCAAGCGTCTGAGGCAAAGTTTTCTTGTACTTATAAAGCTCAGTTATTCAAAGCGTTTCACAAAGCATCAGCACAGTTAACAAAGCTTCCCAATAGTAGCTACCCCTGGCGCCTCGACTCTCACAAGTCTTCAGGTGGTCATCTGAAACTTTTATACACCTAGTCGAGTTCATTGCTAATTCATGAGCTCATGACATCACATCACTCCATTCTTAATGGACAATATGCAAATTATTTAGTACGAAGTTTACTTATACATCACATATGGTTCTAATCAAGCAAGTCTACATATAATATTGCCTGTACCATGCTTTAATTTTTCTCATATATTAACTGTAAATATCCTCTTTTAAAAGATAGAAATGTAGATTTAGCACTAAGTGTCCTGGTATGATTAATTCCATTGCATAGACAATCAACACTCCTGTTGAGAAGTCATCACCGGGTAGTTGGAGTTTGCCAGGCACTGTGCTTTGAGATTTAGTGCTAGATAGAACCTAAAAGAAAAATAGAAAGGCAGAGAGTTTTTTATTATTAATTTCTTCAAGAAAGAAAAAAATCAACTGTTTAAATGAACCCTGGCACTAATTAATTTCTTGCAAACTATCACGTTTGAAAATGTTTTTCTCTCTTATAACTTTCATTCTTTTTGATCCAGCATAACCAATTCTATGTGTTATCTAGCACTAATATATTATGCCAAGGGTATTTCTAACATTAAAATATATATACACAAATGACAGAGCTATTGTACTTCTAAATCAAATATATAGCACAGGGAAATGCTACACATCATCTGTCTTATCGATATGCTAACACAACAGAAAAATAGGGACTCCATCTGCAATACGAATAACGGCTTTTCATTTCTACAGACTAAATATTTTCTTTTATAAAGTAATAATATGACAATTTAAAAACTTGATGATTAATTCCCTACACACTCCAAAACTTTTTGCTTTTAATATATATAAATGCTAGATTGGCATCTCCTGCTAATTTTATTTACAAGACCAAACCCTGATTAAATCAAATCTGTATTCACTGTTTTTTCAAGAATGGCTTAATATCCCACTTATCATTCATCCCATAGGGTCTAACACTGTTTAGTTTAAAGATCCACATGCTTTCCTTTTGCAGAAGCTTATTTGATCTATCACCTCCTATCTTGAATGACGGAACCAATTCAATTCCCATGAATTTCAGTCAGAGGATGAACCATGAAACTGTATAAAATGAACCCCTACTGGGGAGTCCTGTTTGTCATTTACGATGGACCTCACATGTTCTTGTATACATTGTTTCAGTGGCCTAATAGTTTTTCCTACATATAGTAAATGACAGCTGCACCAAAGAACATATACCACGTACGTCATGTCACGTGTCATTAGCTCTCTTATGTCAACCCCCCATCTGGATTTCTTGGGTGTATGAATCTTATCCCAACATTTGCCAATTTGCAAATGTTACATCTCTGGCATTTATGGAATCAATTAGATCTTTTTGGCAGCCATGTGCGGCTACTGGTAGTCACACTCTTTCTCAATTGGCTATGGACCAGTTTATCTTTTAGACTGCTGGCCCTACTAAATGAGACCCTAGGTTTAACACCTACTGCAGGTCCCACCACCTCATCCCCCAATAAGATGGGCCAATTTTTGTAGATTATGTTGCTAGTTTGGCCAGAAACTAAATTATACTCCGTGATAAAAGTACAAGGTATGTGTGTGTTAGTTGGCACAATTTCTTTGTGTAGCAATGTTGTTCTATTTACTTTTTGAACTTTTATCTTAACAGATTCTAGTGTATGTGTGTCATACCCCCGAGTTTGAACCTTTCAGTAAATTCTGTGGCTTGTATCTCATATTCCATAGTGTTATTGCAGTTTCTTTTGAGCCTTAAGAGCTGGCTATAGGGCGTTGATTTTTTGAGGCTAGGTGGATGCTCACTGTTGTGATGAAATACTGCACTAGTGTCAGTCGGTTTCCAAAATGTTTTGATATTTATAACAAATAAATTGTTATAATCATTTTTCACTGAAAGATCCAAGTCCAAAAAGTTTAATGCATTTACATCACTTGTATAGGCAGACTTCAGGTTAAATCTGTTCACATTTAACCATACAATAAATTCTCGAATCTTACTTTGGTCCCCTTGCCAAATGCAGAGGAGATCTTCAATAAAAAGGAAGCACTTCCTCATATAGTTATAATATGGGTTAGCAGTTCCGTTTAACACTACTACAAGCTCCCAGTATCCTAGAAACAGAGTTGCGTAGCTAGGGGCCATTGCAGCACCCATAGCTGTGTCACATTCTTGTTTGTAAAAATTGCCATCGAATTCAAAATAATTATGGTTCAAAATACAGTTTAAAGCTTTTAAAATAAATTCTGCCGCCACATCATCTGTTTCTGGATGTTGGTACAAAAAGAACCTGGTAGCCTCAATTTCTTGTTCATGTTTTATAGATGTGTATAATGACTCTATGTCTATGCCTAGCCAGCTGCACTCTTCACTCCATTCCACGTTCTCCAATTTGTTCAACAAATCGGTAGTATCTTTAATATGAGATTTTAAACTGCTAACATTGGGCTGTAAAAAGAAATCCACATGTTGTCTAAGTTTCTGAGTTAATTACCTCACCCCAGACACTATGGGGTGACCAGGGGAGCAATGTCTGTTTTTATGTATTTTGGGCAGTGCGTAAAACCCAGGTGTAACAAGGTATTCATTCCATAAAAAACTATACTCATTCTCTATTGTGTGACCTTTTTCCCTTGACTCCATTAATAGTGCACTGCATTCCTTTTTGTAAGTGGCTGTGGGGCTAAACGACAATTTTGAATAACTGGAACTATCACTCAGTAAATTCATTACCATCATTTAATACATATCTCTTTCCATTATAACAATATTACCACCTTTATCTGCCAGTTTCATAACTACCATTTCACTTTTAGAAAGCTCTCTTAATGTTGCCTTTTCAGCTTTTGACAAATTGCTGTATCCTGTAATTTGTTTATTATTTAACAGATTCTTCACCTGTTTAGATACTACCTTTTCGTATGTATCGATAACATTATTATACATTCTTGGACAGAATTCAGAGCAAGGTCTAAATAAAGTTTTTCTTATTTGCTTCAAATCCCTGTCTGCTAACAGCAGTCTAGGACCTCTTACCTGGGGAGTCAAGAGGTCACATACATCACGAATCTCGGACAGCAAATCTTCTAGTATTTGCAGATCTGCAGCAACCTCAGGTCCCTCTATAGAAGTAACTGGATCCATGTCTAATGCTCCTTTGATTTCTACATGACTGGATTGTGCTTCTTCATCAGACGTTCTAGCATCAAAGTTAACCCCCATTTCTGACATCTCATTCAACAAAAAATCAAGATCCTCAGCATACAAGTTTGTATCCTCTGTGGTGAACCCCATTGTTGAAATATTACTGACTGTATTCCCAGAGCTTTTTTCTTTTAAAAAAATGTAATTTTAAATGTAGTTTACTAAAAATTTTATTGAGATCCATGAATATCTGGAATTCGTTGACGCTTAGGTTTGAATGAAGCTTAGACCTTTCCTTAGTATGGATTTCTAGTCTTTGCTCAAGGCAAGCGAAGACAGATTTAATATCTATAAGTTAGGTCCTTCCTCCTTTCCCTGAGCAACCTTTCGGTACCTATGTTTGTTCGCTACTCCCTGCTTGCCTCGCCTTGTTTTTCTTTTTCTTTTTCTTTTCGTGGTATGCGCTTCCGAAAATTTTGTTCCTTACTAGCTCCCTGTCCATGCTCTTTGGTTTGTCTAATTTTCTCTGCAAATTCTCTGTCCCTTGCAACCTGAGCTCCTCTGCCGTTCTTTGCAAATCTTACTCTAGATCTTGATCGACCCCTGCTCAGTGATCTAGCTTTACTCCAGCTTAGGATATTCCCCTTCTCATAATCACACTTATTTATTTATTTATTAAATTTTGGTGACCAGGTAGGCCCACTGAACCCCGAAGGTCCCTTTTTCAGGGGCGAACAGTGACACTTGTCTCTATTCAGTTTGGTAACTTTCCTTTGTTTCACTTCTTCGTGTTTTTTAATTTTGTCTTTCAATTGTTCATTAAAGTCAGGGTATTCAATCATATCCTTAAAGCTGGCTATAGTTGTTTTAAACGCTTCAGGTTCCTTTATTAAGTCAGCGTGTTTACTCAAATCATCTCTAATTAACAGTTCCAAAAATATCTTGGAGCACGCCGTTGCCGCTTTTATCCACTCTTCTTTATACTGAAATGCATCCAGTCCCCATGATGGCACAATCAAGATTCTAAGGCCTTTTGGGCCTTGCCTCCTCTAGTGTGCTAATGTTACAGGTGATTTCCAACTCTTTTATTAATAGCTTTTCAAAGGCAATAAAGGCAGCCTTAACATTTTCATTAATAGTATTCATACCATCTCTGTTGTTTAAATGGCTCCTTGCCTTTCTCCTTCTCTCATCGTATCTATCCGATGTCTCAGCCTCTTCCCATCCGAGTCCAGTGTCTTCTCTTGAACCTAAAAATGAATGGTTCATTGTATTTCTGAAAAACTTTTCTGTCGGAAAATGCCGGTTATCGGATTATCAGGAAGCCTTGGAAGTTCCTTTGATCAGTTTCACTACCCCTGTGACGGTTGTGTTCCGCAGTGTGATTCAGCACAAAATTATCACAGTTCCAAAAGAGGGGGGCCCCCGTGAATGACAAAAGCCTGATCCGTACTGCACTACTTAGGAGGTGAATTTCCTCTGCCAGCAGAGTTGAGCTAGCTCTGGCAAGAAGAAATACAGGTGAGGGGGTACAGGCAAAGTGGGCAGGCATTAAAGATGCAATAGATGAAGCAACATTTGATTGTGTTAGGGAGAAAAGCAAGGGCAAAAGAAGGAGGAAACTACTTTGGTTCTCAAAAACAGTAGCAGGAAAGATCAGAGCCAAAAGGTTGGCCTTCAGGAAATATAAGGGAACCCAACGAGATGAAGATAGGGAAGCATACCAAACTTCCCTAAGGGAAACAGGGAAGGCAGTAAGGCAGGCAAAGGCCAGAACAGTGAAAGAAGGGGACAAGACTTTCTATAGGTACATTAGTGAAAGGAGAAAGTCCAGAGGGGGTATTGTTAAGATCAAAGGGGATAAGGGGGAGTGTGTGGAGGAGGACCAAAGAAAAGCATGTATCCTAAATAGACACTTCTGCTCAGTATTTACTGAGGAGAAGTTAGGGCAGGTCCACAGCTCAGCACCATGGAAGCAGGGGGGTGGGAGGTGTGCACAAGTCCATTCACAAAAGAAAGGGTCCTACAAGAGCTTGCTAAGCTCAGGGTGGACAAGGCAATGGGACCTGATGGCATACATCCCAGGGTACTAAATGAGCTAAAGGTGGAACTAGCAGAGCCACTAGCAGAACTGTTTAGTGAGTCTCTGAGCACAGGAGAGGTCCCAGAACACTGGAGAAGGGCTCATGTGATCCCACTCCACAAGAGTGGCAGCAGGGAGGAGGTAGGGAACTACAGGCCAGTCAGTTTTACCTCAAGAGTGGGCAAGATTATGGAGGCACTCCTTAAGTAAAGGATAGTGCAACAACTGGAATCCATAGGAGCACAGGATCCAAGACAGCATGCATTTACAGCAGGAAGGTCCTGTCAAACTAATCTCATAGATTTCTTTCACTGGGTAACCAGAGTGGTGGACCAAGGGAATGCAGTTGATGTCACCTACCTTGACTTCAGCAAAGCTTTCTATACTGTTCCACATAGAAGATTGATTAATAAGCTGGGTAGGCTCAGGTGGGTCAGAAGTTGGTCAACTGGGTGGCAAACTGGTTGGCGGGCAGAACACAGAGAGTGGTGGTAAATGGTATACAGTCAGAAGAGATGCAAGCCGCAAGTGGGTACCTCAGGGATCAGTCCTGGGGCCAGTCCTCTTCAATATCTTCATCAGTGACATTACAGATGGACTGGAGGGTAAGGTTTACCTGTTTGCAGATGGCACCAATATCTGCAACAGAGTAGGTGATCCAGATGGGGTGGGCAGAATGAGAAGAGAGCTGGAAAAACTGGCAAAATGGCCTGAAGAGTGGCAACTGAGGTTTAATGAAAAGAAGTGCAAGATCATGCACATAGGGAAGAGAAACCCTGAAGCTACCTATAAGTTGGGAGGGGAATTGCTGGCAATCACAAGGGAAGAAAGAGACTTGGACATCATCATCACAGATGACCTGAATATCCAAGCAGACCACTAAAGCAGTAGGTAAGGCTAGAGGGATGTTGGGTTGTATTAGTATGGGTTTCACAAGTCATAAGAGGCAGGTAATAATCCCTCTTTACATAACACTGTTTAGGCCTCATCTGGAGTTCCGCATGCAGTATTGGAGGCCTCACTTGCACAAGGACATTAACAAAATGGAGGCAGTCCAGAGAACGGCAACCAGAATGGTGCAGGGTCTGCATCAGAAAACATATGAGGACAGATTCATGGAGCTCAATATGTATACCCTAGGGCAAAGAAGGGAGAGAGGTGATATGATCGAAGCATTCAAATATCTTAAGGGCATTAACAAGGTGAAAGAGTCTCAATATAAGAAAAATAGCAGGACAAGAGGACACAGCATGAGATGTGCGGGAGGCTGATTAAGGGGTAATGTGAGGAAGTTCTTTTTTACAGAAAGGGTAGTGGATGCATGGAACGGCCTACCTCAGGAAGTGGTGGATATTAATACAGTGCAGGGTTTCAAACAGGCATGGGATAGCATAAGGGAGCAATACAGAGGAGTATGAATAAATAGACCATTGACAGAGTAAAGGCCTATGGCACATTCATAAGATAGGAAAAAATGGCAGACTGGATGGGCCTTGCAGTCCTTATCTGCCGTCATCGTCTGTTTCTATGTCTTCCCCCACGGGGGTGGGAACAGTGCCTGAAAATAGCCTAAGCCTGCAGTAAGAGTCCAAATTCACAGAGGGTACCACTATGGGGGACACTGCAAGGGGAGACAGCATAGGCAGAGGCGTAGGGGCCAGAGAAGAATTTACTGGAGTAGCCCCTCCCAGGGCCCTCCACGGACCTTTTTAAATCCTCATAGGTCTGTCCCTCAGGGGCTAATAGTTTTTCCAGCTTCTCTTTTAACCCTTTTACTTTGGGTGCTCCCAAGGGGAAGATGCTCCATTATGCATAGTGATAATCTTCCATCCCACCTGGGATCCCTCAGGCATAATAGCAGGAGGCACAGTCTCTGGGTCTATGGGGGCACTACACTTAATAAGAATCAATATAGTCTGAGAAAATAAATCAGCATTTTGCCCTTAAACTGTATCTTTACCTGGACACTTAACATGGCTCACAGCTTCCTCTATGGCCACTTTAGTACAGTAGTAGCCACAGACATGGCCAGCTATTTCCAGATATTTCGTGAAATTTCAAAAGAGTTTCTCTCTGCTGCCCCTACTGTGTAAATGGAGAAAGCAGGGGATTTCTATAGAAATATTACAGAAATTTCAGGAAAAATCTGGCCATGTCTTTGGCTGTGACTGTAGTCCCCAATGGTATGTCCAACAACATTACAGCATAGTGAGGATCAACCTCTTCCACCTCACTCCACCCCAACAGGTGGTGCACATTCATTTTGTGAGGGGGAATTTAAAATTTAACCTGAGCAAGGTTCTCCATGTTTGGTTTGGAGCTAAATTAACAATTAACTGCAGTGTTGTATCTCGGCCACTCGGGGGTGCTGATCCCAGCAGTGCCTCCACAATGTAACCCCTAGGCGGCGCTATATCCACAAAACCAAACAGCATGATATTTTCAGGAAACACTACTCATAACAGAGTGACGTGAATTCAAGTGAATTCAAGCTTTTTATGAAATATGTGCATTTGATCTTAAAGTTTTAACCCAGGCCCCTCAACCTGTTGTTTCAAAGTACAGGCAGGGGTAGTAACCATAGTTTTGTTTAAATCAGCATCTGTTAATGTGCTCTGCAGTAACTGAAAACTGAAAAAAACGTTAAGATTTTTCTGTCTTTGTCAGTGAGCAATTACATCATACTTGTCCAGCCTGCTGCTTCAGCAATTAAGTCCCTGATTGACTGAATACACTGTTGCAGCTCCTAGTTAGAGCAGTCTGTAGAGCTAATTGTTTTCACTTAGAGTTTGTTACAAACTCATCTGGTTTAGGTGCCGCAGACCCCTCCTCCATCCCAATTCTGTTTCTCCTGCTGTCAAAGCAACACCTGCTGCGTGAATTCTACAGTACTACGCCATTAGGCCTTCTCTTCAGCGACTCCATCCCAGTTCGATTTCCCAACGCTGTTTGCCGGTAAGACTGTTCATTTCTTTAATTTTTTTGATGGTGCCTGGAGCTTTACTGTTTATAGTTAATTTTGCATCATGTCTGGTTCGGGAGCTAAACATAAGTCAAAAGCAGGCCGTGCCCCCATGCGTCGATGCTCCTGTGGCCGGCATTTTTCAGTTATGGACCAACATGATGTCTGCCTTCGGTGCCTGTGACCTAACCATGATATGGACAGATGCAACACCTGTTTCTCGAAGGACCACTGTGTTCTTGAAGTCCACGCATTCAAAATTGGCAAGGCCCCGCCATTTTTTTGAGGATGGCGTCATTCTCGGTTCTCCAGCCCAGGTCTCTAGGCCCTTCCTCCAGGTCCCCTCCCAGACCTATACAGTCTAGTGAGGAGGAGGTTTCCTCATCTTCCAGCCTTGCTGAGGAGGAGGCCTCTTTCACTGTGTTGGAGGAATGCCATGGTCCCTTCTGAGGCTGTGGTGAGGACACCAACTCGGCAGTTGCCTCTTCAGAGGTGCAGGCTCCACCAGTGTCACGGCTGGGTCCGGCATTGGTGAACCCTCAATGCCGCCCTCCGGTGCCGTCCAAGATCCCTGCACCATTCATGGTGCCGAGTGATTAGGCGGCTTCCATTAATGTAACACCGGTTTGGTTTTTGGTGCTGTGGCGGCACCGTGAGTCCGATCGACTCACGTGAGCAATGCTGTATTAGGTTCCGGTTCTGCAGGTGGCGCTGGGGACTTGGCGGAGCCGTGGGTGGGTTAGGGATGGGTTCTGGAGTCGTGAGTGGTGTGTGCTGGGACCGGACAGTGTCGCGGGTGTTTCTCAGGGGACTCTTGGGGTGGCCAGCATCAAGGTCCTTCTGATCAACTCTTCCTCGGAAGCAGATAATTCTGAGGTTGACCCGGCCTGGTTCCCCGATTCTTCAAAATCAGAGTCTTTTCTGGAACACCATATCAGGCAGCCCAGCATTCCTATTCCTGAGTCTCCAAAGCAGTCTTCCTCCGAGGACTCCCTGGCTGGGGGTGGCCTGGAGTCCATGGGGGAGGGCGGCTTGGAGATTAGGGAGCAGTCTGTCACCTCAGAGGGAGCAGTGGCAGCTGCCGTTTCCGGTGCTTGCTGGGCCTTCTCAGGGTGGACTAAGGGTTTTGTCTTCAGGGGCTCCCCTTGGGGGGGGCCTCTGGATCGACAAAACCTGTTGCTGGGGTTGAGGAGGAGGGCATCCTCAGAGTCTGAGGGGTTGAGGGGCCAAGGTGAGGGGCGCCGGGTTCCACCTGCCATCCCTCAGGGTGTGGGGAGGAGCTGTAGCACCAAGCCTCTCCCTCTCCCTCTTAGGCTCAAGGGACCCCTCCAGTGGCGATGCTGCGGGTTGCACTTCTGGACCCTTGCAACCCCAGGTGCATCACAGGGGAGAGTCCCCCACCAGGCTCTTCCAGAGTTTGCATCCCCAAGGTTCCGTTCTGCAGCCTGGTTTGATATCTGGGACCCCGCCAGCTCAGGCTCCATTCCCTGGATTTCAGAACCTTAGTAGAGGACAGCTGCCTTCTCGTAGGTGCCCCTCTCCCATTCCTCTGCAGCCACCCCCTCTCTCTTCCAGGCCATATTGGTCCTACGGGCCTGTTATCCTGGGAGACATTCAGAGGCACTGTGGAGGCCTTCCTGTCATATGTTAGATATATGCATGAGTGGGTTTTTCGCCTCTCCCCACCGCCGTAGGAGTCCTCTGGGCATTTGAGTTCCTCATCCTCCTCGACTCCCTCCTCGGAGGGAGAAGAACCCTTTGCTCACCTTTCATCCGACACTGATTTCACAGAATAGCAGCGCTTCCTATCAAGGATGGTTGGGGATCTCCATATCTCCTTTGTCAGACGAGACAATACTGAGCAGAAGATGTGTGAATTCCTTGGGGAATTCAGATCCCAGCGTCTGGTGGTGCCATCCTGGCCTATCCCTTTCCAGGAGGCATCTATCCTCACCTAGCAGTCTCCAGCTGCTCCTGTCCCAGCCCCGGTAGACTGCAGGAGGAGGTATTGTGCTCCATCTGAGTCTC
This sequence comes from Neoceratodus forsteri, assembly GCA_016271365.2. Taxonomy (NCBI): domain Eukaryota; kingdom Metazoa; phylum Chordata; order Ceratodontiformes; family Ceratodontidae; genus Neoceratodus; species Neoceratodus forsteri. The sequence goes on along the minus strand of CM057450.1, from coordinate 609,120,445 downwards.
TAGGTACACTCCCCAACCCACCCTCAGGATTGGAGTTCCTAGAGACTCCTTCCGGGCGCCGCCGCCCGGTGCACGACCATCCACCGGACTCAAATTCCCTACAATTTGACCGGTGGGGGAGAAGAGTGTTCTCTTCTTCTCGTGCGATGTTGTGCATTGCATCACATCAGGCTCACCATGCTGCCCATAACAGGCACTTATGGTCGACGCTGTCTCAACTTATAGCATGTATGCCTGATACGGAGCAATCCAGACAAGCCGTAGCCCTCTCCACTATAGGCCTGGAACTGGCAAGGCACCAAGCAAGGGCATCCTACGACGGCAATGAGGTGGCTTCCAGGCTTGCGGGGACAGCGATCTGCATTAGGCGGACGGCATTGCTTCATCTATCAAGATTGTCACCCCGGCCCAGCGTAAGGTGATTTGCTCCGCCTTTCCGAGGGACCCACCTTTTTTCCACCTGAGCTAGCAGGCTTTTGCAGGGGCTTCCTCCTTCTCCTCATTTTCGGGGGACACTTCCTAGCTCTCCTCGGCCTTAGGCTTCCTGTCTTTTAAGGCCAGGGTCTCTTCCTTCTGTTTTTCACTAGCAGGAGGCTGAGGGTCTTGTTCCCTCAAGGCTTTTCCTAGTCCCCCTTCGGGGGGGTTTGGTACTCACCCAAGCAGAAATGAATGGTGAAGATTGACAAGGGAAGATATGGAAATTAAAAACCTACCGTAATTCTAGATCTTCTCTCGTATCTTCACCATTCATTACTGATACCCGCCCACATTCCCCTCACAGGCCTCCTTCTTCGTGTGTCTCCTCCTCCTCCCTGCTCATTCCTCCTCCCTCCTTCTCATGGCCTTAAAGCCAAAAATAAAAAATAAAAATAAAAAAAAATTGTTTTGAGCCTTCTGTTCTTCTCTCAGAATGGATTAATTTAATTAAGGAGGAGAGGGGAATGAGTAGAATTTATCTCTATCCTGAGGGAACTCTTTCTGATTGCCCTTGGGGGTGACCTCTTGGCTCCTTCTTAAGCCATGCTGTTCAACTGTCAGTTAAAGAAACCATTCCTTAAATGGTTTGGTTCCTTTTTCTAGGTCCCCTCTGGCATATCTGAATCTCCTGTTGCTTCAGCTTCTGCTAGTTAAATGCTGTCCTGGCACTCAAATTGCCTTCAACTGGTGTTCTGTTTTGCCTTCCCTTCAGGGAATCAGACTGAGTTCCCAATCTTTCCTTTCTGCAAAAGAGGTGCCTTAAGTAGGGCTTCCAACACTCCCCCTCCTCCCCACACACATCTGTGTTAGCACATAACAAGGTGCTAGTGGGTTTTCTTCCCCTTCCTAGTTGCGCGCTCTCCTTTCGAAACAGAGTTTCTGCCGTGGCAGTCTGTGAGCTCTCAGCTGGAGTATAAGGGGGTTGGGGATGGCGGGAGGTGCAGAGAGTCTGCCTTTTGTGCTCCAAGCTGTGCAAAAGGTTCAGTTGAACCTTCTTTACCAGTTTTCCTAAATGAGATCCTTGCTCACTCTTCTTGGTCATGAGCTTACAAGCCTTCTAGCCAATTTTCATAATTTGGCAGAACTTCTCCCTCCTCCCAATATCCCCCTTTCTCTTTTTTTCTTCCTTCTTCTTTCTCTCCCTTATCTGTTCCTCCCTCGGAGCCACCCCAGGAGTGAGGCCTGTGGTCCCATAGGGTAGGTTTTCCTCTTTCCTGTCCTCTATCGGCTTATTCCTTTTTTAGTTTATATCCTTTCCTTTACCTATCCCTCAGCTCTCTTGCCTCACTCTCCTTTTTTCTTATCATTATTTTGCTTCTCCAGCTTACAGAACTGTGATGGAGGAGGAGTCTGCGGCGGCTAATGGCCACCCCTCGCGCACCACATAGTGCGTCGCTCTTGGGGGCGGCACCGTTGTCACCGTCTCCTCTCCAAAAAAAAAAAACTCCCATGGCAGGTGCACGCCTCCGGCTTACATCCAATCAGTAATGAATGGTGAAGATACAAGAGAAGATCAAGAATTATGGTAGGTACATAATTTCCATTTCTTGCATATCTCTTTTTCTGAAAGATGCTACCCTTTGGGACTTTGCTGATTCCCTTGAGGTACTTGAATGTCTGACTGGAATGTGAAAATAAGCATCTTTCAGATCCAGAAAGCCAGGCATGCTGCCACATCAGATCTCAGCCTGCATCTCTCCCTCCTGTGGCACCCTCAGCTGCACTGCCACCCATAGTCAGCCAGGTGGCAGTACTGCAGTGAGGGTGGAGACCTTCCCACCTTGGAAAAGAGTTTCCCTTTGGATGCTCAATCCCCGCCCCCCACTGACCCAAGCTTGTTCCCAAACTTGGGCTGCCAACTTCATAAGCACTAGTGCTACCACTGGGCCCATGAGCCAGCAACTGAACCCTTCCTTTTTGAGGTTTGTTCAGATACAGGACATAAAATGGGTACCCATTCCCCATTTTTCTTAGGGGTCAGGAAGTATCTGGAAAATAGGCCCTTGTCCCACTGTGAAGTAGGGACCTTTTCTGCTGCTTCTGCCTGCAGCAATTTCTTTACATGGAATTGTTTTGATTGGTTAATGAACTGGTAAATTTGTTAGCTGTGGAAACAGTCAACTGCAGGGCCAATCCCTGACCCATTACTTCCAGGACCCAATTACCTATAGTAAATTTTTACCCATTCCTGGAAACTCCAATTACCTATAATAAATTTTTACCCATTCCTGGAAACTGTGGATCAACCTTCCCCCAACTGGAAATGGCTGGGTGACATGGGCATAACTGTCAGGTTTTGTTTTGGTTGGGGACTGGAGTTACTGCAGCATGTCTCGAGTCCCTCCTACCTCTGTAGTAACCTCTTTGAGGTTGGTACTCAGGAAGAGTAGGGCCCCTACCCCTGCCTCCCCTTTCATAGGGCCTGTGGAAGTGGATGCTCTTTTTCAGTCTTATTTTTGTAAGTGGTCTTGTACTCTTCCACTTATCATATATGCTTCTGTTTTGTCACCAAATTGGGAACTCTCCTCAAATGAGGAATTCATGGTTTTAGTTTGGGTGTCCTTGGAAAGGATAGTAAACAATTACTTACACAAACTTCAATGCACTGCTTAAGCAAGACCCGTGAAGCAGAGTCACTGGCATCGACAGCCATTTGGAAGTGGTATTTAGTGGCATTCAGGGTTTAATTTGCTCTGACAGCCAGGTTCTGGACCAGTTCACAGTCAGCCTTATCAGTGCCAGCAGAGGGGAAGGGCAACAGACCCCAACTTCATCACTGAACTCCTGTTTAGGAATGGTCCATGAGGATTGGGCAGGGGGGCGGAAGGAAAGAACACTGCAAATTTGCAAACTCACATGCCCAGTATCATGGCTCTACTTTCAGACCATTACTTACCTAAGTCTGAGCCCCATTTCAAAAGCACTTTCAAGTTCAGCTTACTTTGTACTACTAGAAACTGTATTTAGCTGAACTCACATGGAACAATCTGTGCACTAGCCTTCCAGAACTTCAGCACCATTTACAAATGTGACCACGCTCTGACTTTGGGTGCGGACAATAGGAGTGGATCGTCAGGGTTTCACTTTTCAGTAAAATTCAGAAAAGTGCATATTTTTTATTGGGACTACATTGCTGCTATCAATATTAGAGCACAAGACGGATTGAAGCAGGTAGTCCAGGTAATTTATGAGAACTTCCAAAAACCCAAATAAAGGGCTGATTGTGTCCCTTTAAAATTGGAAAATAAATCTAGACATATTTGTTGACCGGAAAGCTGGCTCTATACTTCGGTATCTGATGCTGGAACACTAGTGGGAGGCTGGGAGCATGACCAGAGTGCAGAGTTTCAAATGGATTCTAAAGTTGGCACATATTATCTCCTGGGCACACACTACCTATTGTAAAGCATCACTGATGAATTCCTTTTTGGTTGAAAGACTAGTTTCCACACCAACATTAACAATTCCACTGCTAGTTTCAAGTTGCAATTAGTATTAAGACAGATTAGAGTTCCATGATGTAGCTCAATGAGGGAGTGACCCTCAAAGGTGATCTATAATTACACTACTTATTAATCTACTCATCTGGTTTTGCCGGTTGCTTATTCACATGATGTTGTTACTGTAAGGCATTTGTAACTCTCCAAGGTCATACCTGAAAATAGACATCTATATGCCTTATGTATTTACTTGGTAATCAAAAACAAATTAACTAACTAAATAACTAAATACTGGTTTTCTTCCTACCCTCTACCTTTCTTAGCTTCTTACACTCTCCAACCCAGCTTCTTAGTTTCATTATTCCACAGATGCTTGTTCTTTTCTTGTACCCCACTGCAAAGCCTCAAAGGGTCAGCTTGCCTTTTCTATCCACCTTTCTACAATATAAAATAACTTCTCTCTCATGATCTGTTATGCTCACTCCACTCTCTAAAACTGCTTTTTCTGGTTTATTGTTTTAAACCCTGCACCTGCAGCTAGCCTTGTCACCCCCATGTGTGTTACTTTGAGTGGGTAGGCTTTGTTTCCTGGAATGCTGCTGTACCTGTTTTTGGTTTTTACTCTCCTGATTTTACTCAGCTAAGGCTACCCCTGTTGATTTTTGTATGATGCTTAATTTGCTCCCTCCAACCTGTGGCATATATATTTATCATGCATTTGCTACTTTACAGATTGACTTTATAATTATTGTGTATGATGGTGTATCTTTATCAGCATTTGTCCCTTTGTTTATTTTTATTTTGCAACTTTTGACTGGGAAAGGTACAATGAGCGGAAGCGTATTTCCAGGTGTGTCCCATGAGCACAGGGAGGCTAAAGGGGTAACTCAGTATTCAAGTGGAGGGAATCAATCTTATGTCAGCTAGACATAGCAATCTTATTCACAGCTCATTGCTCTAAGCTCTAGGCTACACTGACAGCCTTTTATAATTTGACTCTGTGATTATTATGTATGATCGTATGTGTTCACCATTCATTTGCCACTTTATAATTTTGCACTGTGATTAATGTATATGTTTGTCTATTTTTACCATGCATTTGCCACTTTAATATTTTACACTGTGATTATTGTGTATGATTGTATGTGTTCTTCATGAATTTGCCCCTTTAAAATTTCACTCTATGATTATTGTGTATGACTGTATATTTATATCATGCAGAAATGTCTGCAGAATTTCATCATGAACATTTATAATAAAGCATGCTTTACTTGTAAATAGTGTTTCTGTAAGCAATGGTATTACTCAAATGGCTGCATTTTCATTTTAACATTTTGTCTCTCACTTTCATACTGTCTCAGTTAGTTATTCATATGCATTACACTTTGCTTTAATTTTTGTACTCAAACCCATGTGACTGATAACCTGAACTAATCGGCTAACTCTGGGATTTCTGTAAAATTGACCCCGGGTACATTGGTTGGAGGGTTTTATCACTAACTTAGAAGCTGCAGTGTGTACTATCTTAGGAAGGGAGTTAACTGTAATATACACTCCTTTATGGACTACATTCATAGGAGGGGAACCAACTAGGGAAGGTGTGGTGTTAGACTTGGTACTAACAAATGGAGACAGAGGGAGGAGGTATCTGTGGGGAAGAAACTTGGTACGAGTGATCACAGCACCTTGTGGTTTATGGTACACACGTCAGCTGTAGTGTAGCAGACTAAGGTGAAAGTGCTTGATTTCAGAGGGCCAGATTTTAACGAGATGGCGGAATACATTCATCGAGCACTAGTAGGGGTGGGGGAGCTTGCAGGGTGGAGGATATGTGGGATACGATAAAGGAGGCCATTGTGGGGGCTACTCACCTTTGCACAAGGTGGGTGAGTAAGAATAAAAGGAAAAGGAAGCCCCTGTGGTTTAACAGGGAAGTGGCTAAGAGCATCAGGGCTAAGAGGAGAGTGTTCAAGCAGTTTAAAATGATGCTGAGAGCGGAAGATTGGGAAGAGTATCAGGTGAAGCAGAGGGAGGTGAGATGGGAAGTAAGACAAGCTAAGGCAAGAATGGAGGACATAATTGCCAATGTGGTCAAGAAAGGGGATAAAACCTTTGTCAGGTACTGTATATAGGCTAGTGGAGGAAAACAGGAAAGGGGACACAAAGGTTAAAAAACAATACCAAGGAGATGGTGGAGGGGGATCAGTTGAAAGTTAAATTGCTGAATAACTATTTCTGCTCAGCATTGATGAAAGAGAAGGAGTGGGAGGGTAGTAACATAGAAGAAAAAATGGAAGTGGGGGCGGGGATGGACACGAGTCCTTTTTGGGTAGAGGAGATCCTGAATCAATTGGATAGCCTGAAGGTGGACAAGGCAATGGGGCCAGATGGGGTTCATCCCAGAGTATTGAGGGAGTTGAGGGGTATACTGGCTGCTCCCTTGACTGTTCTCTTCAACTGTTCCCTGAAATCAGGGGTGGTACCAGAAGACTGGAAATGAGTGGGTGTGGTACCCCTTCATGGGGGAAGGGAGGTGAGCAATTACAGGCCGGTGAGCTTGATGTCTGTGGTTGGCAAGCTCATGTAGAAACTGCTCAAAAACAGAATCAACGGCTACCTGGAGGTAAATGCCTGCTGGAGCAAAGGCAGCACAGATTCGCTGAGGGCATAGCCTGTCAAATGAACTTGATAGAGTTCTTTCACTGGGTTACCAAGGTGGTGGATCGTGGTGGTGGGGGGGGATTGGTAGATGTCACATACCTTGATTTCAAGAAGGCATTTGACTTTGTGCAGCACAGAAGGCTACTTCACAAGCTGGGATGTCTGGGACTGGGGCAGACAGTATTACAGTGGTTGCAGAACTGGCTGGAAGGCAGAAAACAGAGGGTATTAGTAAATGGGGTACCATCTGGGGAAGCTGGGGTCATCAGTGGGGTTCCCCAGGGGTCGATATTGGGGCCACTACTATTAAATGTATTTATAGAGACATAGCAGTGGGCCTGGAAGGAAGGGTGTGTCTATTTGTGGATGACACAAAGGTCTGTGGTAGAGTGGACACACAGGAGGGGTGGAGACGATGTGCAGGGATCTGAGGAAACTGGAGGAGTGGTCCAAGGAGTGGCAACTGTCATTCAATATGATGAAGCTTAAGATAATGCACTTAGGCAAGAAAAATGGGAAAGCAGGATACTGGATGGCCCCTTGAGGTAACCGAACAGGAAAGGGACCTTGGCATCACTATTTCACAGGATCTGGAATTGGCGAAGCAATGTGAGAAGATGGTGAAAAGGGCCAGCAGGATGCTGGGTTGCATAGGGAGGGGGATCAGTAATAGGAGGAGGGAGGTCATAGTTCCCCTATACACCTAACTGGTTATGCCGCATCTAGAGTATGGAGTCTAGTTCTGGAGGCCATACCTCAAAAAGGATGTGGAGAGGGTGCAACAGGTCCAGAGGAAGGCTACAAAGATGGTAAGAGGATTCAGTCACTTATCATACCAGGAGAGTCTGAGAGACCTAAACATGTGCTCTCTGGAACAGAGGAGGGAAAGGGGGGACATGATTGAGACTTTCAAATACCTAAAGGGGATCAATAAGGTACCGGTGGGGAGCATCTTCCAAGTAAAAGAGTGACCTAGGACAAGGGGCCATGAACTGCAAATTGTGTGTGTGTGTGTGGGGGGGTTCAGAGGTAATAATAATAATAAATTTTATTTCACATAAGCGCCTTTCAGGCCATCAAGGTGCTTTACAAAAAGATAAAAACAGTCATATTAAAACAGTAAACAAAATGAGAGAATAAATAACATACAGATAAAATAAATAACAGGGAATCAAAGTTATATGGGGCCATCATAAGTGAGACTCCATAAAAAGGTTTTCGATGACTGTTTAAACCCCTCCACAGTCGTGCACTCGCGAAGCTGATGGGTTAGAGAATTCCAAAGGGTTGGGGCCACGTGCAGGTGTAACCCCCTGCAAATGGGGGTTCACAAAAGTCTTCCAGGAGGTTGCCTAAGTGCTCCAAGTCTGGGTGGTATCCAGCGTCACAGCCATTTTAAACGGCATTGCAGTGAGTGCTTTTGGAGCCTCCACGTGCTGTCTCTTTAAGAGCTGCCTGCTCACAGGCATAATTAGTTTGAATGGGGGACTGTGTGTGTTTAAGCCCGAGTCCCGCCCGGGCTGCTGGCTATACACTCTGTTTCTGCTGTCACTAAGTGGGCAGAGTGAGCACTCTTGAAAGATGTAACTAATTACTGGTGACCAATTAGAGTAATAATGAAAATGCAGTCTGTCTAACCTGCTTCTCTTGCAGCATGAACTGTTTCTGTTTAGCTACACCATTTTGGTCCCGGACTGCCGAGTGGGACCAATCAGTACTAAGGACTCTAAAATGGAGTTTGCTTTGGGCCAATCAGGACTGGGACTCTCAGTTCGAGCCTGTGGAAATGGAACTATATGGAAGGTGCCTCTGGGTAATGTAGTTTTGGACCATTGGCACCTTTTTGCACCTATAGAAGGAGCCCTGCTGTAATTGACAACTGAACTGACCAACCAAACCTTTTGGATCTAAGTGAAAGACCCTGAGTTGTCTGCTGGGAAGCCAGATCCAAGTTAGAGAGTGAAGAGTGAAGGAGCTCAGCTCTGTTCTGTTCGAGTGGCGTGGTAGTTCGCGCGGGAGGTGCGTGTGAGGCCCGAATCCCAGCCTGTTTTGCCATTGTGGAGGAAGAGAAAGAGAGAGAAAAAAGTGTTTTCAGACTGACTCTGAAGTTGTGAGGAAAAAGCAAGCTGCTGCTGCTGTTGGGACCAGGCTTACCCTGTAGAAGACTGAAGATTTTGCTGAAAGCGATCGACCTGTCAGGACATTAGCTACCATAGTGCTCCCGGGTAATTGCAGTGATTTTTGCGATCGGGACCAAGGAGTCACCTTCCTGGTACAGTAAGCTTTCTTTTACATATAAATGTGCATGTGCTGGAAGGGGATCGCGATCTGGTTTCCCCATTTGCTGTGAACTGTGTGCTAGTGCTGGAAGCAGTTTTCCCAGCCAGGATCAGACTGAATCCGTGCTGCCTGGTGCAGATAGGCCCTGCCACGAGGGTGCTGCCTCACTACCTTGCTGCACAGAAAGATCCATCGTCGAAGGGCCAAACTTCCTCTGGCAATCTAGAGAGTTGATCCATCAGCCCTCCTGTGTTTAGCCTGGGTTTCGTGAGTAATTATCAGGGTAGCTCCCTGCAACTTTTGTTTAATCAAAGTGTGTCATCTGATTGTTTGCGCTTTTCTTTCTACAAACTGAGCCATCTGACTCCGAATTACACATTGTGTGTGTGCTTGTCCCTTTTTCCATCACAGTGCCCCAACCAGCTGTAGTGGACCTGGCCAGACCCTTTCCCATCCTGGGTACCCAGAGAATGAGACTGCTTGGGACTCTAAGTGCATGCACAGTACTGTGATTATTATTGTGTCTGAACCAATTAACCTGATTTTTCCCCTCCTTGTTACAGTCCCCTGGAATAAATCAGATCTGTTTGTTTCTGCAAATTTGGTGTCAGTTTATGCTGAAAGTATTGTATTGTGGCTATTGTACTGCATCACCTTATTTTACAGGGGGTCCTCAGAGACGTGCTGCAGGAATCAGTCCTGAGGGTAAGTGGTAACTGTATGTGTAATAAGTTTGCAGATCTGGGGTATTGAGAAGGTCTCTCCCATGTGTTGAAAGGGCCACTAGTGGGGATAGAGGGGGATCCCAGTGTCCCAGAGGGCTGTGATCTGGTTAGGCTACCCATAACCAACCCTGACCTTTGGGTAGAGGCACCCGTCATTGGACCTAGTCCCCTCAACCTGTCACTAGCCACACAGGCAGGGGTAGTTGCCCTTGGGATAGTGCCATCTAGGGGTTACACATGAATGCATGGGCCCCAGAAGATTTCAGAGACACCCTCGGAATCTCTAGCAACCCCTCATCAGCCGAACGCAACTGTCGCACCAGATGGTAAAGCACAAGAAGCTGTTTCAAGTAGTCAGGGCCCAGTCCATGTAGGGCTTTATAAGTCAGTAAACCAACTTTAAAGGTGATCCGTCACCTAATCGGCAGCCAGTGCAGATTGCACAGCATGGGAGTAATGTGGGATACTCGAGAAGCCCCAGTTAACAATCATGCTGCTGCATTTTGCACGAGCTGTAGGTGGTGGATTTCAACCCCAGAAAACCCTAAGTATAGGGAGTTACAATAATCAAGATGCAAAGTCACAAGGCATGGACCAGTGTAGACAAGTCCCCAGATGGAACCAGGTGCTTAATCCTGGAGATATTCCTCAGATGATAAAAGGAAGACTTGACGATGGCTGACACCTGAGATAGTAAAGTCAGCCTGTTATCAAGCACTACCTCTAGGTTTCGCACCCGTTCAGAGGATAGGATCTGAGAGCCCCCCCAAAAAAATCCAGAGGGCTGATCAGCCCTAAGCCCCTCTATCTGGTGACCTGGGTCCACTACCATCACCTCCGTCTTTCCGGCATTCAGCTTTAACCATCTCGAGTTCATCCAGTCCTGGATTTCAGCGAGGCAGGTATTAAGTACCAAGACAGCTCTATCATGGTTGGGGGCGAAAGTCAGGTAGAGCTGGGTATCATCAGCATAGCAGTGACACCTCAGCCCATACCATCTTACAATGTCTCAGAGGGGCAGCATATACACTACAAACAACATGGAGGACAGCACTGAACCCTGAGGGACCCCACATGGCAGGCAGAAAGGGTCCAAGGAAAAATATCCCAGACACCACTCTCTGACTCCTGTCAGTGAGGAAAGACGTAAACCACCTAAGAACCATACCTGACAGTCCACAGATGGACCTCAGACGTCTAAGCAGCACCCCATGGTCTACAGTGTCAAAAGCTGAGAAGAGATCAAGGAGCACCAAGATAGAATGGTTCCTCCGATCCCTTGCCATCAGGAGATCATTGAGCACCCGAATCAGCGCCGTCTCAGTACTATGCCTCTTTCAAAAACCGGACTGGAGAGGTTCGTAGATGGATGGTCAAGTGGTCGTCCAGCTGTACCGCCACTACTTTCTCAATCACCTTCCCTATAAAGGGAATGTTTGAGATCGGTCTGTAGTTGGCCAGAGAGTCTGGGTCCAAAGAAGCTTTCTTTAGGAGGGGGAGTACAACCGCCTCCTTCAGGGAGCTTGGAAACTCACCAGATTCCAAGGAGCACTGGACAATCTGAGCCAGAACAGGCTGATCATGTCCCAACAACCCATAATCAAGGAAGTTGGGCCCGGATCCAAACTGCAGCACGTAGGGCGCATACCCTGGACAATCCGCATGACATCCCCGAGCTCGGGCAAGGCAAAGGTATTCCAGAAATCCAGAGGTGAGGTGACCAAGCACTGATCATCAGCAATCCCCATAGAGTGAGTTGAACAAACTTCCGACCTGATGTCGGCCATCTTATCCGCAAAGAACCGAGCAAGCTCACCGCACTCTACTTGCGGAAAAGGTCTTCGGAGCTGCAGACAAGTTGGGTTGCACAACCTGTCAACAGTTCGAAGAGCTGGGCTGGTCGATTCTGAGTGGCAGCAATCTCCCCAGACAGGAATTCTGCCTTCTTATGGGAGATCGTAGATTGGTAAATCTTGTAGTGTTCAACCAGTCTAAGGTGGTCGGCAACCAGGGCGGATTTCCGCCAATGCTGTTCTAACCTATGTTCTACTCACTGCAACTCCCTCAAAGGCCCATCAAACCAAGGGTCCTGAGGGCATAGAGGGAGAGGATGAACATGGACAGAAGCAATCAAGTCCAGAGCTGCCGAGATGGCCTTATTATAGGCCACCACTAAAGTCTCTGGACTTGAGCTGGTCACAGGAAACTCCAAGAGGTCAATCACCGCTGCTAGGCCTTCAGGACTCACTTCCCGTAAAGGGCGGTAACTGATCATCTCCACAGGAACAGGCCTCCGAAGGGGGGCACAAAAGTTGAACCTCACGGTGTAGTGATCAGACCAACCGACTGGTTCCACCTCCAGGTTGGTGGCCTCGATTCCCAGGAGGAAAACCAGATCAAGAGAGTGACCATGTTTATGGGTGGCAGAGGTAACAACCTGTGTAAGGCCCTGAGATGTCATAAGCTGGAGGAAGTGTTGTCCAAACTGTGAGAGATCATTGTCAACCCAGGCACTGAAGTCTCCAAGTACCATCAACCTGGGAGACTACAATGCCATGTCGGCGACGAAGTCCGCTACTTCCTGCAGGAATCGCGTCTCATCCCCGGATGGATGGTAGATGAGAGCTAACCTGCAGCCTACACCAGCCACCACGGTACACTCAAATGATTCGGCTTCCTCAACTGGTACATTCCGTCTTAAAACAGACTGCTACCCCCTTCCCACCACTATCCAATCTCGAGCGGTGTATCACCGAGTACCCGTTCGGAATTGCAGCATCCAAAATGGGGCCAGCATTTTCATCCAACCAGGTCTCGGTGAAGCAAGTCAGATCAGTTTTTTCAATAAGATCTGCAATAATTGCAGTCTTATTTTTGATAGATCTGATATAGCATAACACTGCTCAAGTTGGATGGGCTTCAAGGGCCGCCCTGGCTGCTTGCCTGCCACTCAGAGCAGTGCCCTTGGGTATGGAGACTAGATAAGATGCACCCCATTCCAGACTCCATTTAGCCCCAGGGCGTCTTCTAGGCCTGACCAGACTAATGTGAGAGGTGCGTTCATTCATCCTTCAATGTCAACCCCCCACCCCCACTTACGAACAATACCCAGCGCACAACAGCACTGGTAAGTTGACAGCAACAAAGGGGGCGGGAAGGGGCGGAGGATGTGGAGAGTGGAGGACGAATAGCGCACGACCGAGGGGGGGGAACCTACACATTTCACAGTAAAAATGAATACCAGTATACACAGCATTCAGGCACCCAACCTAAAAAAGACCCCCAAAACCAACAATAGAATTAAACAACCATACCCACCCACTAAAAATATACATAAAATACCACCCTGCTCCTCACTGTTTGGACGATTTCAATCCCAGAGACTATTACAATCCCCTCTCACAGGATGCAAAACACAAATATAAATTCACCACCCCCCCCCATCTCACAGCCAAGGAATAGGGGAGTTCCAGGCACTCTCACTCCCAGAAAAAATAAATCAACCAAAAACAAATAAAAATGAACATAAACATAACATTCAATAAACAAATAAAACAAACAAAATGTGGACGCCCAGGTCCTCTCACCACCAGGGAGACCACAAAACGTAGATATAAACAAAATAATCCAGGAAAGAAATCATCCAAAAATGTAGGTTAATCCAACAGGTAAATCCAATCCGGGGTAAGTCCAGCCAATGAAATCAAGTATATCCAAACGTGCAGTAAATCCAACAAATAAATCCATGCCAGGATGGGTCCAGCCGAGAAGAATCCAGCAAATGATTGGCAGCAGCACTGGTCTACCAAACTCCGTACCTAGAAGACCCCAACCAGAAAAATTCTGCTGCACCACCATAACACAAGGTAGCATTAGGAAACACTTTTTCACAGAAAGGGTGGTGGACAAGTGGAATTGTCTGCCAAGGGAGGTGGTGAGAGAGAAAACGGTGGGAGGTTTCAAAAGGGCGTGGGACAGGTGCAAGGGGCTAGTGGCACGGGGGGAGGGGAGTGGCTTACAGGAAAGACCTAGCAGATGTCTAGGTAACCTGGGCAGACTAGGTGGGCCTGGCAGTCCTTTTCTGCTGCCACATTCCTATGTTCCTATGAAAATCTACAGGCTTTCCTGGAAAATCATACGTAAGGTGTACTACAGGTTTATTAACTCTTTCAGATGCTCTAGATGTAGGGGTAGTGGCACAGTCCTTTCAGCATTAGCATTTGGGTTAGCTACTCCTGGCTTATTGTCCAGCAACAAGACAGCTTCTGACAAAAGGGCCACCTCTGTACTCTCTTGCTGTTCAGGGTTAGAAGTATTGCTTGCATTTGTAGTAGCACTTGAATTTACTTGTTCTGTAGACTCTGATTGATCAGCAAGGGGTATTTCAACAAAGCTTGAATCGTTTAGCACACTGCAAACACTTTCAGGAATAGCAATACTTTCTGAGATGAGGTCAAGTTCACTAGGCCCCGATATCTCAGCTTCAAATAAAGATTAACCAGTGGAGTTCTCACTTTCTTGGTCAGGACTAGCTATTTCAATTTTGGACTGTTCCACAAGACGTAAAGAGTCAGCTACTTCTGAAGTTATACTTTGTACCTCATTCTCAGGTGGCACAGGAGTAGATGCGAGGGCTGGATTGCCAGACAGTTCTGAATTTTCATCAGTGAAACAACATGAAATCTTGCTGTATTCTGACAATATGCAGTTAGCCCCAGCAGTTGAACTGCTCCGGAGAGGAAAGGGTTAACTCTTTACCTGGGAGGCAGTATAGCACAGTGGTTTAAGGCTCTGAGCTGTAAATCTGGTGACATCCAGCAGACCAGACCTGGGTTTGAATCCCACAGCTTCCACTTACATACTGTGTGACCCTGCGCAAGTCACTTAACTTCCCTGTGCTCCCAAAAAAAAAAAAAAAAATGCCAGGGCATAGAATGTTGAGCATGAGCTTGGTTTTCAAACCTCTGTCCCAGGTACTACTTAGTGTAACCGTCAGATTCTTTACTCCGCCTAACTAAGAAGTCGCTCCAGAGATTCTCTCCTTCACTTCGGTTCACGTAAAAAAATCGGTCGGTTTGTTAACCGCTTACTTATTTTTTTTCGTGTTCGCATCTCTGTCCCTGGTACAGTAAGTGTTTAGTAGGTAGTAATGTTTTTTGTGGTAGAAATTATTTTTTGTTTGGTTTCTTTCCTGTTGGTCCGGTTGGGAACAGAAGAAAAATCTGGGTTTCTTCCTGTAAATTGTAGTGTGGTTTCTGGTACCTATCGGATCCTAAAAAAAGACTATAATTTCCTCTTTTTTTTAACTGACCCCTGACATGGTTGGAACAAATAGGTTTGTAGTTGCCTGGCTTAAATGCTGGTAAGGGTAACTTTTTCCTTTAGGCATGTCTGAGAAATCAAAATAGAAAACCAGTTCCACTGGGTTTCAACACTGCTCTGAGTGTGGGGAGGCCTTTACTAAAGCTGATCCCCACCTCATCTGTGTTTACTGTCTGGGGTTTGACCACCTCAAAGCAGACTGCCAAATCTGCAAGAACTTTCCTAAAGCCACTTTAGATAAACGTTTAAGTAGGCTGAAGGAAAGGGAGGACAAGAAATCCGCTGACCTGGATGGCCAGCCCGGTTCGGTTCCAACTGAACCTGAGGGGGTGCCCACTGACCTAGGCGATACCTTCTTGGGCAAAAGGAGAGCCGATTCTTCGGAATCGGTTCTGTCTAAGAGAAAGCGAAGTTCAGCTGATTCGTATCCTGGTACCCATGTTCCGACCGCTGATGAGATAGCTAAAGTGATTACTATTGTGCAGTTGCTTCACCTGATTCCAACTGAACCGACACCAACTCAAAGACGATCGGTTCAGTTGGACTTGTCTGCTTGTGAATATGATCCTGAAGCATTTTATGAGGGTAATTGGGAAGGAGATGAAGATTATGAAGATGAAGAGGATTATGAAGGCCTAGATGAGCCAGTAGAGTCTGATATCTCCCCAGGTAGGCATTTCAATGTGTCTCCTCCCAGACTTTCTGAGTCTCCCTCCCATTTCTTGTTTTACAGAAGTGACTGATACTCTTCAGCTTCCAGTGGAAAAGGCTGAACAGGATCAGGAGGAACCTGACTATGTTGAGATGATGGATGTCCCAGAGCCCAAATGGGTGTATATCCCTCTGCATAAATCCGTGGGGAAACAGACACAGAAAATTCTTCAGTTTCCAACATCCATACCTCCTGTGGATAAAAAGATGGACAGGAGGTATGCTCTGTCAGGTCATGGGATGGCATTCCTTACGAATCATTGCAGCCATGTTGGGGTAGTGCAAGCTGCAGCCTGTGACAAGACTAACGTTCTCCTGGCATCTCACCCCCCAGATAAAGATTCCAGGAAAGTGGATGCCATGGCCAAGAAACAGTACTTGGCATCCTCTTTGGGGCTCTGGCAATCTAACTAGATGGCATATACAGCCAGATACCAGAAGTATATGAAGTCTATGTGGGATGCGGTTCTGGAGCTGGCTAAGAATGCCCCTCTCCAGCTGGCCAAGGAGCTGGAGCAGGTGGCTGTCGATGGTATTGAGGCATCAAAGGTCCAGTTTCATGCTGCTGTTGACTCGAATGATGTTCATTCTAGGGTCATGGCTACATCTGTCTCCATGAGGAGATTTGCTTGGCTGAGGTGTACCAATTTATCTCAGGATACCCAGACCAAGGCCATGGATTTTCCTGTCACCGGTAATTCTCTGTTTGGGGAGCAAACAGAGGCTTACATGAAAAAGATGGACGAGTACAGGACTACCTACAGGAGTGCAGCAGCCAAGGAAAAGCAGGACACTCCTCAGAGGCAGCAATCTAGGACAGGCAGGGGCAGGCCTTTTCAAATGCTTTTTTACCAAGCCCAGGCCTCCTCTTCCTTCCAGCAGAGGGGGTTCTTTAGGAGAAGAGGCAGAAGAGGGATGACCAGGACTCCATCATCCACTCAGTCCAAGTCCTCTGCCAAGTAGACACCCTGATGTGTCAGTCAGGGTCGCCTCCCCGGTTCCAGTAGGGGGCAGGCTGGCTCACTATTTCCAGGCCTGGAAGTCTATTACCTCAGACAAATGGGGCCTGGAAGTAGTGAGCCAGGGACTTGCTCTCAGCTTCAGAAGGTTCCCAAAAATGAGAGCAAAGTCTTTAAGTCCTCCCTCTCCTGTGGAGACAAAGGCTTTAGAGGCAGAAGTCTCCTCTCTGTTGTTCCTGCGAGCAGTAGAGAAGGCACCTCTCAATCACAGGGGAAAATGACTGTGTTCCAGATACTTCCTTACCCAAAAAAAGACATGGGAGAGGTGACCCATCCTAGATCTACGATACCTGAACAAACACATACTAAAGCCAAAGTTCAAAATGGTGACTGGGAATAATTCTTCCCTCTCTGAGACCAGAAGACTGGCTGGTCTCCCTGGATCTCAAGGATGCCTATTTCCACATACCTATGAGACATTCCCACAGAAAGTATCTCAGGTTCTAGTTGCCCTCAGGCCACCACCAGTTCAGAGCAATGCCCTTCGGCCTAACATCTGCTCCAAGGGTGTTCACCAGGTGTCTAGCAGTAGTGGTGATCTTTCTTAGGAGACAAGGCATTTTACTGTTTCCCTACCTGGATGATTGACTCATAGTGGGTCAGTCCTCAGACCAAGTCAAGCTAACTCTAGAGGTCACTCAGAAGCATCTGGAATCCTTAGGGTTCATCCTAAATTTAGACCAGTCTATTCTGGAACCAGCCCAGCTTCTCACATTTATAGGGGTGGAACTGGACAATGTACAGGCCAGGGCCTTTCTCCCTCTTTCAAGGGTACAGTCCCTCATCACTCTGGCTTCCTCTTTTCATCCACTAGTGTCTCGGTCAGCCAGACATTTCTTGCAGTTGCTAGGCCACATGGCAGCTTGCACTGCAGTAGTGCAGGGGGCAAGGTTTCAAATGAGAGATATTCAATTTCATCAAAAATCCTTTTGGTCTCAGAAGAAAGACCCTCTCTACAAGTTAGTTCCAGTGTCTCAAACTCTGGTTCAGGCTCTCCAGTGGTGGCTGGAGGATGACAATCTGAGGCAAGGTGTCCCCTTTCTCAGTCAAGCCCCAAAAGTGATTCTCACCACGGATGCTTCTCTGCTTGGATGGGGAGCCCATCTGGACCAGCTCACTGCTCAAGGGAACATGGTCACATCAGGAGTCTCTCCTGCACATAAATCTTCTCGAACTCAGGGCTGTCTTACTAGCTTATTCCCTGCAGGTTTCCCTGATAGCTGTGCATCTCCTAGGGAAGGACAATGTACTGGCAGATGTTCTCAGCAGGATTTCTCAAGGTCACCATGAATGGGCCCGGAATCCTCTAATCCTTCAAATCATTTTCAAAAGGTGGGGCACTCCACAGATATATCTCTTTGCTGCCCCAGACAATCATCAGCTTTCCCTATTCTGCTGTAGACCCCCTGTTTTGGGGTCTGTTCCTCAAGATGCTGTCCTGTTGAATTGGACAAGCAGGTTCCTGTATGCTTTTCCTCCTTTTCCACTGATATTCAGAGTTCTGGTCAAGATCAGATCTCAGCCTTGCACTGTGATTTTAGTGGCTCCAGACTGAGCCAGGCAACCTTGGTACCCCCTTCTACTGTCAATGTCCATGTCAATTCCACTTTGTCTTCCCAGACAGTTCAATCTTCTCACCTCCTCACAGGGGAGGATACTGTATCCCAACCTTCAGACTCTCAGACTCAAAGCTTGGTTCTTGAGGATCTAGAATATGCAAGCCTGCATCTTTCCTAATCAGCCCTGGATATTCTTAAGGCTAGTAGAAAACTTTCCACTAGGAAAACCTACAATTCCAAATGGAAGAGATCTGGTTTTTGGTGTTCTCAGAGGCATATTCAGCCAGATTCAGCTGACATTGTCACTGCTTTGGACTATTTGGTGCCTCTTAACAGTTTAGGCCTCAGGCCTACCACTCTCAAAGTGCATTTGGCAGCCATCTCTGCCTTTCTTTCAGCTGGGAAGGGCTCTTCCTTAGCCTCCCATCCAGTTTTCAAGAGACTTTTCAAAGGTCTGGTTCATATCAATCCTCCCTTTAGGGACCCAGCTCCTGTTTGGGATCTGAATATCTGTATTGCACAGCTTATGCAGCCCCCCTTTGAACCATTATCTTCAGCTGAGTTAAAATAATTGACTTGGAAAACTGTGTTCCTGGTAGCCATTATATCTGCCAGGAGAATCAGTGAGTTACAGGCTTTATCAGTGGAACCTGATTTCATTTAATTTCACAGGGATAAGGTGGTCCTTCAAACCAATAGAAAATTCCTTCCCAAGGTGGTATCAGATTTTTATCTGAATCAATCTATGTCACTGCCTGAATTTTTCACTGACCATTCTTCTTCTGGGGAAAGCAGACTGCACAGTCTGGATGTAAAGATGGCTCTTAGTTATTACACAGAATTTACTAAGGCTGATAGAAATGACTGTTCACGCTGTTTCTCACTTATGGAGAAGTGGAAAAGGGCAAACCTGCCACTAAGAGAACTACTGCCAGGTGGATTGTCTCCTGTATACAGTTCTGTTACTCTAAGTTGGGGAAGGAGCCACCCTCAGGCCTGAGTGCTCACTCCACCAGAGGTACAGCTGCTTTGGTCGCAGCAGCCAGAGACATACCCTTAGTGGAAATCTGTAAAGCAGCCATCTGGAAAACTGTTCATACATTGCCAAGCATTACTCTCGACATCCAGTCAAGAAGTGATGCTAGGTTTGGCACAACAGTACTGCAGAGCCTGTTCCCAAAACAGGTTCTGTAACTCCCTTCCTCAAAGGGGGTACTGCTTGGTAGTCTGCATATAGTCAGAATACTGCAAGACTTCATGTTGTTTGACGAAAAAATTACTCACCATAGTAATGTTGTTTCTTCTAATGGAGTCTTGCTGTATTCTGACCTCCCTCCCTGCCTCCCCTGCTGGAACCTAGTTGTTTTGGGATATGGGTGGGCAGCTGCAGTGCTGCACCTCAGGGGTATACCTGGTTTTTCCTCTTTCTAGGATGAGGTTTTTGTTGTTGTTGTTGTTGTTTTTAATATAGTATTAAGTTTCACTACCTACTTGTCTTCTTTTTGGGGTTCTCGACTTGAGTTTTTTGGCCTCTAAAAAATCTGTTTCTTGCCTTTTGGCACAAAATTTTGGAAAACAATTTCTGTTTTAGTTAGTTAGCATACTGCCGGTAAGAATCTGACGGTTACACTAAGGAGTACCTGGGACAGAGGTTTGAAAACCATCTATGCCCCGGCATCGAGTTAACCCTTTCCTCTCTGGAGCAGTTCAAGTGCTGGGGCTAACTGCATATAGTCAGAATACAGTAAGACTCCATTAGAAGAAACAACACTACTATGGTGAGTAATTTTTTATTATCTCCCATATTACAAGCAGGAGTCCACTGATTCAACTTAAAGGAAGGGCACTACATAAGCCTATATTCACTTTCATCAGATTCGGAATTGACATCATCATTAATGACAGCATTACTTGTTGAAGACTTGGGCTGCTACAAGGCAGGAGGCTAGTTTGACTGTTTCTTCCGAGAGGCAGATCTGGTAACAGGCCAAGTCAGTGCATCACTTTGTGGTACTGCATCAAGAATAATTTGCCCATTTGGAAGGAGGTGATTCCAATGGATGGTCTTTACAGATCTGGGATCTCCCTCTGTTTATACTTTATAGACAGGAAGATTGTCCAGCTTGCTTATGACTATATAAGGAGTGTGACTCCAATGGTCAGCTATCTTGTGTTTTCCATGCAGGCCCAAATTCCTAATCAAGACACGGACTCCAGGTTGCAGTTCTTGGACTTTGACTCTTTTATCGTGTCTTACTTTATTTGCTAGGTTTTTCTTGACAGCCATGGTATGAGCTAATTGGTAGGTGTGATTGAGTTGTGCTTTGAGTTTATGAACATGCTGTAAATAGTTGTCAGCCTGAATTTCATCTGCGGACACTCCAAAGCAAATATCTACAGGCAAGCGTGCTTCTTGACCAAACATCAATTTATATGGTGAAAACCCAGCTGTATCATTGCAAGTGCAATTATAAGCATGCACCAAGGTACTTATTTGTTGGCTCCACCTGGGCTTGTCTTTTGGTTGAAGGGTGCCCAACATCTTCAGTAACGTCTGATTAAACATTTAGGTTGCAGATCACCTTGTGGGTGATAGGGAAAGGTTCTTGACTTTCTCACACCCCAGAGTGAGAGCCTTTCTTTGATTAAGCAGCTTTCAAAGTCTCTTCCCTGGTCAGAATGGACCTGCTGTGGGGCACCATAGTGGACAAAAAATCTTTCAGTGAGTACCTTGGCTATGGTGGCCGCTTTCTGGTTCTTTGTTGGATAGGCTTGGGCATAATGAGTGACATGGTCTGTTACAACAAGTACATTGGCAATGTTTTTTGCATCAGGCTCCAAACTTAAAAAGTCAATACATACAAGCTCCATGGGTGCACTAGTGGTGATGTTAACCAAGGGTGCTGCTCTCTATGGTTGGGCCTTTCTTTGAAGGCATCAGTTGCAAGTTTTGCATCTGCATTTAGTTTGGGCCAGTAGAAATGGGCTTTAGCTAAGTCGACTGTCCTTTCATTGCCCAAATGTCCCATCTGGTTGTGAAGTGCTCTTAGGACCACACATTTAAACTTGGAAGGCAACACCAGTTGCTGTTTAATAAGTTTGCCTTGCTCATTTGTGATCTCTCTGTAGGGTAGTTTATTTCACAGCTTAAGTCTAGTCCCCTCTCTGAACAGTAAGGCAGTTCTCTGATCATTGGACAGTAGTATAGAAACATCTTGTCCCTTGTTTATGGCATTTAGCACAAGTTTGATCATAGGATTGTGATACTGTTCCCTTTGAATGTCTGTTAGAGTGAGTTGAGGTGGGGTACTCAGATCCAAAGCCACAGAGTTGCAGTAAGCTACAGGAACACAAGTGAGTGGAGGACCCAAGCAGTCAGCTAGGCAGTTCACAGTGGCAGCAGATGGGTGTTCATCCCAGTCAAGCTTTTGGCACAGGGACCTTACAGATTGTTCTGACATTTTTACCCACTTAGGATTGGAAGCAGGCCTTCTAGACAGAGCACTGGCGTCAATGTGATTGAGGTCCGGACGGTACTCCACCAAAGTCATACACTGAGAGAGCAGACAACATCTGTGCCCGGTGTCTGTTTTTAGCAGTATTTTAGCACCATATAAATATTTATGAAACTGGTCTACTATTGCCCATTTCAAAGGAAGAAATTCAAGTTTATGTACGAGATAGTTTTTCTCAGACGGAACCAAACTTCTACTGGCAAACACCACTGGGCATAATCCCTCCACATACTCCCAGTAAAGTAATAAAGTAAAGATCCACGTACATGCAGGCTGGCATTGGTGTGTAGTACATACAGTTTAGTTGGATCTGCATAGGCGAGTACTGGAGCATGTGTAAGCTGGTGAATGATGTCGTAGAATGCTGTGTCGTTATCAAATGTCCACCTAGCTCCAAAAGGTTCATTAGACTTGAAGTAGACTTTATCACCTTCTTTTACAGCACCCCTTTTGTATTTCTGGTTGGTAGAGGGATAGCCTTGGGTCAGATTTAGCAGTGGGCAAATTACTTTTGTAGAATCTTTAACAAAGCGCCGATAATACCCGCAGAAACCAAGGAATCTTTGAAGTTCTTTAAGATTGTTAGGCCTTAGCCAGGTGGTTAAAGCTTCTACTTTGCTCTGATCCATCTGGATGCCTTCAGAAGTTACGATGTGGTCCATGTACTTTACAGACTGTTGAAAAAAATGGCACTTGTCAATGGACAATTTTAATCCAAATTCTTCTAATCGGTCCAGGACCTAGAACAGATGAGCCTCATACTCCTTGAGCATTTTTCCAAACACTATGACATCGCACAAATAAACTAGGCATTCAAGGAGGTTCATGTCTCCTACAGCTCACCCAATTAATCTCTGGAAGGTTGCTGATGTTCTGGATATTTATTTATTTAGTTTTTGTTGACTAAGTGCACTAGACAAATCCTGCCTATTTTCTGGCATGACCCGGGGGAGGGGGATACAGATGAATGCCAACTGACCTTGAACCAGATTAAGATATAAGTTGGGGCATGCGTAGGAATTGGTAAAAACCCAAGGGACAAATAAAAGCAGTTTTCTCATGATCTTCTGGCACCATCAGGATTTGGTAGCACCCACTTCTGAGATCTAAAACAGAGAACAACTAACTTCCATTAAGACAGTCGAGCATCCTGGATGCAAGGCATTGTATACTGATCCGGTGTGGTCCTTTGGTTAAGTGTCCTGTAATCCATGCACAGTCTCACTGAGCCATTTTTCTTTCAGACCACCACGATGGGGGAGGCACAAGGGCTGTGGGATTCCTATATGATTCCAGCTGCTAACATCCCTTGGCGGTGGTGTCGAACATCACCAATGTCTGCAGGTGCCAATCTGAAGGACCTTTTTCAAAATGGCCTCTCGTCATAGAGCCTGATATGGTGCTCAGTGCCTATAAGGCATCCGACGTTCCATTCCTTTAATGAAAATATTTTACTTCGCTGTGCTAGTTTACAGCTGACTTTATCTTTCCACTCCTGGGGAATGGGGGATTCTCCAAAACTGAACAGGTCTGGAGTCACTTCTCCATCCTCCTCCATACAGCACTTGCTTGGTAACACAGCAGTATCTGTACAATATACCTTAGCCAGGATACAGCCTCGAGTGACTTCAATATCTCTGTTGGTCACATTGCAGAGTTGCACTATTACCCTCCTAATGTAGGCATGAGCGCTGACAGGCAGCACACTAGGTTTGACTAGGAGCCCATCTGGCAGTTTCCCTTCCTCTGGGGCATCCAGTATAAGAATCTTGTTTGTTACGTCTTTCTGCATCCGCACTTCGCCGCCGACACTGCACTGCACATTGGGTGGCAAGACAAGACGAGAGGTGCTGGATCCCTTTTCCACACAAATCCCACTGGCTAATCCTTGTCCATCTCTTTGGCTTGCATCTGCATTTCATACAATCTCTGCACCACTGTATGAATGTGTAAAGCTCATCCAGTCTTCCGGGCTTGCCTTTCTTGACTCAACTGGGCTAATCGGCCAAACATGTGCATTAGTGCCGATCAATAAAGGAATCCCATCATATAAGCCAGTTGGAGGGCAAACCAAGGCCAGTGTCTCTACAGGTTCATCCATGCCTGCCACGCTTGAAGGGAAAGATAGCTATATTCATAAGAAACCAAGGAAAGGGTAGGATTAATTGCTTAAACCCCATACATGCAGTCCTTCTAGGGGGTTGTAGAGCACAGTCAAACAAATACTGGTCATACCAATCCTTAAATATTATAGTGACCTGAGATCCATTGTCCAGTATGGCTTGGGCCAGAATACCGTCAGTGTGTACCATGGTCTCCATAGAAGGCCTACCAGTCTGGAGGAGCAGTCTTAGCTGGTCTTTGTACAGTAGCCTTAGATGAAAAGGACTTGTGGGGTGGTCCATACTGTGGCTTTATGTTGCTTTGCTGAACCTGATTAAGCAGTTTAGCAGTTACTCTGTGCAGATCTTCCGGAGCATGACAGAATATTTTAGTGTGCCCATCTTCTCCACACCGGTAACAGAATACTTGAATTCTGGGCTCAGAAGGTCGAGCAAGGTCTTCTCTGGGTTTGCATTTGTCAGAGGTTGCAGGCTGGTACTCTGAATAAGATCTCTCACCATAGCTTGCAGCTCTCGTATTTCTTCCATTACATCACTGCCTAATCTGGTTTCAGTAACTTGAGCACTGGCTGCTTTCACAGCTTTGCGGGTGGCCTCAGCATTGGAAGCGCAGTTGACATGGTTTTTCACCATTTCTGCTGTGTTCTGGGTGCTAGCTTGCAGTTCTTTTAGTTCTTTTAACAAGTCACTAATCTGTTGAGAATCATTGGCAATATCTTTCTTCATTAAGTTTCTCAGCTGTAGGAGCAGTCCGTGCAACACAAGCATATGGGTCCCAACAATCATCTTCAGCCTCTGCTTCCCAAATTTCCTTCATCAACCAGCAGTATGCAGGGGGATTGTCTTTACGATCTTGAAAATCTAACTTTAACATAAGCACACTAGAGTAATGAACAGACTTGAGAATATGTTCTAGACTCACTTGGTTTAACTCACTAGCTGGTATACCACCCTTGTGGTGTGCTCTTTGAAGGGCTCTCTCTAGTCAGATCACATGTGCGGACAAGTGTTTATTTTTACATTACTTGGTGGATTCGTACTTCCACATCAAATCCTCCTCTTACTCAGTACTACCAAACACTCCCTCTGATGCAGACAGGTATTCATTAGCAGAGGCCTCCGGATTGCGGGACCTCCCTCAGAAATCGGACGACTTCAAGTGCTGTGCCCCTTAAACTCTCCATTAGTCTCTTTTGCTTCTCACCCTCCAAGCATTGCCATTCCTGGCCCCTTATGTCAATGAAAATATCAAAGCTACAGAAATTCAGAATACACATAAGGGGCCAGAAGAACTGTGGGTCACCCAGGGAACAGGAAATGGGACAGCCATATGAACTGGGGTGGTCTACAGGTCTCCAGACCAGGGGGAGGAGATAGATACATTACTGATATACAGATATACAAAACATGATAGCTAAAGGGGAGGTTTTTCTAATGGGAGACTTCAACATGTCAAATATGGATTGGTCAATACCAGCCGGAGCATCCACCAGAACTAAGCACATAGTGAATTCCCTGCAGGGGGAGGGCCTCAAACAATTGGTACAACAATCCACAAGAGACAGGGCTATCCTGGATCTAGTTCTGACTAACAAGGAAAGGATCACAGATCTCCAGGTAGGTCACCTGGGGGCCAGGGACCATCGCATAGTATGGTTCAATTTGGCCACTAGAACTAAATCATCACATTCCAAGGCACAAATATGGGACTTCAGAGGAGCTCACTTTGATAAGATGTCCAGCAGAGTTAAGCTAACCCTGGCAAGAAGAAATACAGATGAGAGGGTACAGGCAAAGTGGGCAAGCATTAAGGATGCAATACTTGAAGCAACATCCCACTGTGTTAGGGAGAAAAGCAAGGGCAAAATAAGGAGGAAACCACTCTGGTTCTCAAAAACAGTAGCAGAAAAGATCAGAGCCAAAAGGTTGGCCTTCCGGAAAAACAAGGGAACACAGCGGGACAAAGTTAGGGAGGCATACCAAACTTTCCTAAGGGAAGCAGGGAGGGCAGTAAGGCAGGCAAAGGCCCAAACCAAGGAAACACTAGCATGAACAGTAGATGAAGGGGACAAGACTTTCTATAGATACGTTAGAAAAGGAGAAAGGAGAAAGTTCAGAGGGGGTATTGCTAAGATCAAAGGGGATAAGGGGGAGTGTGTGGAGGAGGACCAAGGAAAAGCATCTATCCTAAATAGATATTTCTGCTTGGTATTTACTGAGGAGAAGTTAGGGCAAAGCCCACAGCTCAGCACCATGGACACAGGGGAAGGGAGGTGTGCACAAGTCCTTTCACAGAAGAAAGGGTCCTACAAGAGCTTGCTAAGCTCAGGGTGGACAAGGCAATGGAACCTGATGGCATACATCCCAGGGTACTAAAGGAGCTAAGGGTGGAACTAGCAAAGCCACTAGCAGAACTGTTTAGTGAGTCTCTGAGCACAGGAGAGGTCCCAGAAGTCTGGAGAAAGGCTCATGTGATCCCGCTCCACAACAGTGACAGCAGGGAGGAGGCAGGGAACTACAGACCAGTGAGTTTTACCTCAGTAGTGGGCAAGAGTATGGAGGCACTCCTTAAGGAAAGGATAGTGCAACACCTAGAATCCATAGGAGCACAGGATTCAAGACAGCATGGATTTACAATAGGAAGGTCCTGTCAAATGAATCTCCTAGATTTCTTTGACTGGGTAACCAGAGTGATGGACCAAGGGGATGCAGTTGATGTCGCTTACCTTGACTTCAGCAAAGCTTTCGATACTGTTCCACATAGAAGATTGATTAATAAGCTAAGTAGGCTCAGGTAGGTCAGAATTTGGTCAACTGGGTGGCAAACTGGTTGGCGGGCAGAAAACAGAGAGTGGTGGTAAATGGTATACAGTCAGAAGAGATGCAAGTCACAAATGGGGTACCTCAGGGATCAGTCCTGGGGCCAGTCCTCTTCAATATCTTCATCAGTGACATTACAGATGGACTGGAGGGTAAGGTTTGCCTGTTTGCAGATGGCACCAAGATCTGCAGCGGAGTAGATAATCCAGATGGGGTGGGCAGAATGAGAAGAGAGCTGGAAAACTGGCAAAATGGTCTGAAGAGTGGCAACTGAGGTTTAATGCAAAGAAGTGCAAGATCATGCACATAAGGAAGAGAAACCTTGAAGCTACCTATAGGTTGGGAGGGGAGTTGCTGGCAATCACAAGGGAAGACAGAGACTTGGGCATCATCATCACAGATGACCTGAAATCATTCAAGCAGATCACTAAGGCAGCAGGTAAGGTTAGGGGGATGTTAGGGTTGTATTAGTAGGGGTATCACAAGTTGTAAGAGGGAGGTAATAATCCCTCTTTACAAGACACTGGTTAGCCCCATCTGGAGTACTGCATGCAGTACTGGAGGCCTCACCTGCACAAGAACATTAACAAAATGGAGGCAGTCCAGAGAAGGGCACCCAAAATTGTGCAGGATCTGCATCAGAAAACATATGAGGACAGATTAAGGGAGCTCAATATGTATACCCTAGAGCAAAGGAGGGAGAGATGTGATATGATCGAAGCATTCAAATATCTTAAGGGCATTAACAAGGTGAAAGAGTCTAACATGTTTCAGTATAAGAAAAATAGCTGAACAAGAGGACACAGCATGAGAGTAAAGGGAGACTGATTAAGGGGTAATGTGAGGAAGTTCTTTTTCACAGAAAGGGTGGTGGATGCAAGGAACGGTCTATCTCAGGAAGTGGTGGGTATGAATACAGTGCAGGGCTTCAAACAGGCTTGGGATAGGCATAAGGGAGCAATACAGATGAGTATACTTGTAAATAGATAGGCCATTGACAGAGTACAGGCCAATGGCACATTCATAAGGTAGGAAAAAATGGGCAGGCTGGATGGGCCTTGCTGTCCTTATCTGCCATCAACTTCTATGTTTCTATGTCTTCCCCCACGGGGATGGGAACAGTGCCTGAAAATAGCCTAAGCCTGCAGTAAGAGTCCAAATTCACAGAGGGTACCACTATGGGGGACACTGCAAGAAGAGACAGCATAGGCAGAGGCAAAGGGGCCTGAGAAGAATTTACTGGAGTAGCCTCTCCCAGGGCTCTCTAGGGCCCTTTTTAAATCCTAAAATGTCTGTCCCTCAGCGGTTAGCAGTTTTTCCTGCTTCTCTTTTAACCCTTTTACATTGGGTGATCCCCAGGGGAAGACACTCCACTATGCATAGTGATAATCCTCCATCCCACCTGGGATCCCTCAGGCATAATAAGAGGGGGCACATTCTCTGGGTCTTTGGGGTCACTATATGAAATAAGAGCCACTATAGTTTGAGAAAATAAATCAGCATTTCAAACTTAAACTGTAACTTTACCCAGACACTTAATGTGGCTCACTGCTTCCTCTATGGCAGCTTCAGTAGTTCCCAGTGTTATGTCCAACAACATTAAAGCATAGTGAGGATCAACTTCTTCCACCTCACTCCACCCCAACAGGAAGTGCACAATCATTTTGTGAGGGGGAATTTCAAGTTTAACCTTAGCAAGGGTCTCCATTTTTGGTTTGGTGCTAAATTAACAATTAACTGCAATGTTGTACTGCGGCCACTAGGGGGGTTCTGATCCCAGTGATGCCTGTACGATGTAACCCCTAGGTGGTGCTATATCTAGGGTTACTACCCCTGCCTGCACTTTGGAACAACAGGTTGAGGGGCCTGGGTTAAAACTTAGAGATCAAATGCATACATTTCATAAAAAGCTTGAATTCACTTGAATTCACGTCATTCTGTTATGAGTAGTGTTTCCTGAAAATACCATGCTATTTGGTTTTGTGGTTTTCTTTAAAATATCATCTGTTAATGTGCTCTGCAGTAACTGAAAACAGTGAAGAAACTGTGAAGATTTTTCTGTCCCTGTCAGTGAGTAATGACATCATACTTGTTAAGCCTGCTACTTCAGCAATTAAGTCCCTGATTGACTGAATAAGCTGTTGCAGTTCCTAGTTAGAGTAGTCTGTAGAGCAAATTGTTTTCACTCAGAGTTTGTTACTAACGCATCTGGCTTGTGTTTAGAGCGATATGCTTAAAATCTATATTTCTGTTCTCATAAAAAGTTGATAATTTGGGGGTTCAGTGCTGAACTGAAGTGGTATGAATGAATGCCTGTGAGAAACTACCTTGTCTATCACAGCTGTCAGTTCTCTGTCACTAAAACTCTGCATTCTATTCTGGCTATATAACACACTGTTGTTTAATGGATATAAAATAAATCTACATTTTATTAATTAATAAACACAGTGTGTCTTTGATGTAGCCTCAATAAATTGGTTCATGCGAGAACAATTTTGTTTTTATATCAGATTGAGAGACATGTGTCTGCCACACTCTGCTATTTCAGGAACATGTACTGTATGAACTCATAAAATTCAGTTCTTTGAGGGATTCTGTATGATACTACATCATGAATGTGTATGACTAGAAATACTATATGGCATCCTGATTTCCCTGTCTCCTGCTTCTTAGTTAAGGCTGCTGCACTCTGCTTCCTTCTGTCCTCCACCCCAACAGTCAGGGCCAATGCACTTTGTTTCCCCCTTTTCCTGTCTCCACACACAGGGCTGCTGCGCTCTGCTAAGCCCTTGAGTTCCTGGGCCTCTGCCTCCACAGTTTGGGCTGCTGCACGATGCTGCCTCAGGTCACCAAAGGTGGGGCTTTTGCTGAACCCTGCTACCCACTTCCATTGACCCAAATGGGTAGGGCCACTGCACCATGTGCACCTCATCATACAGTCAGAGCTGCTGTACCCTGATGCCCCACTGTCTCCTGCACCACAGTCAAGGCTTCTGCACCATGCCGTCCTCTGTCCCCTGATACAACTGTGCCCTGCTGCACCATAGAGCCTCTTGCCTCCACAGTTAGGGTTGTTGCATCATGGTGCTCCCTGCCACTAGAGTCAGATCCTTTGGTACACTATCCATACTACTCAAAAGAAAAGACAAAAAAAGCTTTCCTTTTGTGTTATAGGGTGGAGGGCAGAGGGTATCAGGGTGCAGCAGCCTCAACTGTTTGTGCAGGAGACATTGGGGGGGTGCAGCAGCCTTGACTGTGTGGAGAAGACAGTGGGCAACGTGTTGCTGCAGCCTCAAATGGGGCAGGAGACAGGGGGGCTTTTGGGGCAGGAGAAAGGGAGACGCATAGAGCTGCTGCCTCAACTGTCAGGCAGGAGACAGGGGCATCAGGATGCCATATAGTATTTCTAGTTATACACATACATGATGTATTTTCACACAAAAACCCTCAAAGAACTGAATTTTAGGAGTTCATACTGTAAATGTTCCTGAAATAGCAGAGTGTGGCAGACACACATTTGTCAATCTGACATGACAACAGAATTATTACATGACCATATTTATTGAGGCAATGTCAAATACGCGCTGCTTCTATGAATTAAAAGAATGTAGATTTATTTAATATCCATTAATCAACCCAGTGTTATATAGCCAGAATACTGTAGAATAGATACATACATAGATACATAGACAGTGTCGGCAGATAAGGGCCTATGGCCCACCTAGTCTGCCCATTTGAGCTTGTAAGTTCAGTTTGTTTTCCTAGAAGTCTGTTTCCCCTTACCCCTGCCCTGTAGAATTCCTTTATGTCTATCCCATGCATTCTTAAATCCCGTGATTGTTTCAGCCCCCACCACTTCCTCTGGCAGGGTGTTCCACTTGTCCACCACCCGTTCTGTGAAGAAATTCTTTCTCATGTTTCCTCTGAATCGTCCTCCTCCAACTTCATCCCATGCCCTCTAGTCCTGAAACATCTTTTCGCTTAAAAATAGTGTTTTCCTGCACCTGTTCCTCCCTGTAAGATACTTGTATGTCTCTATCATATCCCCTCTCCTCCTCTCTTCCAGGGAGTACATGTTCAGTTCCTTCAACCTGTCTTCATAGGACTTGTGATGCAACCCATGCACCATCTTTGTTGCCCTCCTCTGAACCTTCTCTACCCTGTCTATGTCCTTACGTAGGTATGGTCTCCAGAACTGTACACTGTACTCCAGGTGGGGCCTCACTAGTGTCTTGTATAGCGGAATTATGACCTCCCTTTTCCTGCTGGTGATGCCCCTGCCTATACATCCCAGCATCCTATTTGCTTTACCTGATGCCTTGTCACACTGTTTCCCTACCTTGAGGTCATCAGAGATGACAACCCCAAGATCCCTTTCCTGCTTGGTGCATGCTATATCCTCACCCCCAACTGATATATTGTGCCAGGGTTTTTGTGCCCCATATGCATTATCTTGCACTTCTTTGCATTGAATTTCAACTGCCAAACCCTTGACCATTCTTCAAGTTTCTGCAGGTCCCTTCTCATTCTGTCTACACCCTCTGGTGTGTCTACTCTGTTACAGAGCTTTGTGTCATCAGCGAACAGTGAAATTCTGCCTTCTAGATCCTGTGCAATGTCACTGATGAAGATGTTGAATAGGACGGTCCCAGCACTGATCCTGTTGTACCCCACTGGTTACTCTTCCCTCTGTGGAGTGACAGCCATTTACCACCACCCTCTGTGTCCTGCCACCCAGCCAGTTACCTACGCACCACACTACTGTCCTGCCCACACCCATATTCCCCAGTTTGTGTAATAGTCTTCTATGTGGCACAGTGTCAAAGGCCTTGCTGAAGTCCAGATAGGCCATGTCCACTGCCCTCCCCTGATCCACCTCCCTAGTCACCCAGTCAAAAAAATTCAATGAGGTTGGTCTGACATGACCTCCCCCTGGTGAAACCATGCTGCCTTGGGTCCTGTAGTCCATTGACAACCAGATGTTCCACCAATCTCTCCTTCAGTAGTGCTTCCATGATCTTTCCCACTACCGAGGTGAGGCTGACTGGTCTGTAGTTCCCTGCTTCCTCTTTGTT
The DNA here is from genome assembly GCA_016271365.2 of Neoceratodus forsteri. Lineage (NCBI taxonomy): Eukaryota > Metazoa > Chordata > Ceratodontiformes > Ceratodontidae > Neoceratodus > Neoceratodus forsteri. Next base: position 609,088,718 of record CM057450.1, on the reverse strand, counting down.
CCCACTTTTGTATAAGGGGACTACATCTGCTATCCTCCAGTCTTTGGGTACCTCCCTGTTTCCAGTGATTGGCTGAACAGGATAGCCAGAGGTTCAGCCACCACCTCTCTAGTTCTTTAAGGACCCTGGTGTACCCATCTGGCCCCATTGCTTTATCAGCTCTTATTACTTCCAGTTCCTTCAGGACCTTTCTCGTGTAAAGGACTTGTGTCCATTTCTGCACCATTCTCACCCTTGTACTCCAGACCCATTACCCCTCTTCCTTAGTAAAGACTGAGCAGAAATACCTGTTCAATATGTCAGCTTTATTGTTGTCATCCTCCACGCTGGCTCCTATCCTCCCCTTCAGTCTCACTATCCCTCCCTTTGTCTTTCTTTTCTCTTATGTACCTGTAAAGGTTTTGTCCCCTTTACCCACTGATTTTGCAATGTGTTCTTCTGTCTGAGCTTTGGCTTCCCTTACTGACTTCCCTGACTCCCTTTGTTTCTCCTGGTACTTCTCCCTATCCCCTTCTGCCTGTGTCTTTTTGTATTGCCTGAATGCAATCTTTTTGGCTTTCACTTTCTTTGCTACCTCTTTGGAAAACCATAATGGTCTCCTCTTCCTTTTCCTCTTGCTAACCTGCTTAATGCATAATTCTGTTGTTCTTATAATCCCCATTTTAAATACTGCCCACTGTTCCTCAACCCCTGATTCCTGTCCCATTCCCTTAATGCCTCTTTCAAGTATCTCCATTTTCCCAAAGTCTGCCCCTAAAATCCAGGATCGTGTTTTGTGTGGTTTTGTTCTGCTCTTTCTGTGATTTCAAACCACAATGACTGGTGGTCACTGTTACCCAGGTGCTCCCCACTGTTACCCCCATCACACTGTCCCTGTTTGTGAGCACAAGGTCCAGTATTGCCTTCTGCTGAGTTGGTTCCATGACCAGTTGCTTGAGGAAGGCACCCTGAAGGAGTCAGGATAAATCTGCTCTAGTTGATGCTGCTGCTGGGATGCTCCAGTCCACATCTGGAATATTGGCGTCTCAACCAGTACTACCTCACCTTGTCTGCCATCCTTTGGATGGCTAGCATCAACTCCTATCTGTTTCTTCCTCCTGGGCTGGTGGTCTATAGACCACACCTGTCGGATAGCTGTCCCATTTTCCTTTCCAGCTTAACCCACAGTATCTCTCCCCATTTTGTTCCTCCTGGATCTGTGTGGCCCTTATGTCATTTTTTCACATACAGTGCCACTCCTCCTCCTCTCCTGCCTGCTCTGTCTCTTCTGAATATGTTGTAGCCAGGTATGGCCATCTCCCAGTCATGGTTATCATTACACCAGGTTTCAGTGATGGCCACAATGTCCAGATCTGACTGTACCATGACAGCCTCCAGATCTTCCATCTTGTTGCTAAGGCTCCTGGCATTTGCACACATGCTTTCCATGATTTGACCTCCCTAGACTGCTTCACTGTTCTCCAGCCCCTTCCTTGGTTGTCATTTATCCCTGGTTCTCCTTGCTGTTTGCCCTTCTGCTGAATTTTGCCCCTTTTCTGCTTATCCACCTTTTGGACACTAATCTCCATCTTTTGCACACTGCTTTGCAGAGATAGCCACTCCTCTGGTTCACTGGTTCCACTACTAGCTGTGGGGGGTGAGCAAGTAGGTACCATCCTTGCTGGCCTGCCACCCCCCTTTGCTAGTTTAAATGCTTGTCAATGTAGCATTTAAACTTATCATTGAGTGCTTGGATTCCCCTCCAGGATGGATGCAGGCCGTCAGGCTTGAACAAACCTCCATCCCTCCAGGTGGGTCCCCAGTCACCAATGAATCCAAACCCTTCCTCACAGCGCCAGTTCTTCAACCATGAGTTAAAGTTCCTGGTGCATGCACTCCTATGCTCTCCCTTGCCTCTCACAGGTAGTACTTCTGAGAAAGTGACAGAAGTAGCTACTTGCTTGAGACCCCTCCCCAGTTTCCTAAACTCTTCCTGAACTTCCTTTGGCTCCCCATTTGCCAAGTCATTAGTACCTAGGTGGATAATGACATCCAGCTCACCTTCCCGTCTTGCCTTCCCAGTGATCCCCAGTATCTTCCTTCCATCCCTCCATGCCGTGGCACCTGGTAGGCACCTCACCTCCCTGTCCTCCCCCTCCTGTGTTCCTAGCTGGATCCCTCTTACGATGGAGTCCCCCACCAGGATTACTTCCTCCTCCTCTGGGGTCCACTGCTTTCCCCACTGAGGTCACCTCCTTGGCTAACCTCCACATCCTTTCCTTCCACTTCCCTGGGTACCTCTATTTGGTTGTCCTCATTTGCCAGTGTGGCATATGAGTTCTTGAGAGGAATAGGATATGGGATGTGCCTCTGCCTGACTGCTCTAACCCTCCCTGAGCCCACTGTCATCCAAGTGCTCCTCATTCTCGGCATCCTTTGAGGCAGCTGCATTGGACTGGGTGGTCCCTGGATAGGGGTGATGGTACTCCTGACCCAGTTTACTTCGCTCTGAGTCTGGCTACCTCATCCGCGTCCAGAGAGATGCATGCAGATAGGGCAGCACCTCAGTGTCCAGAAGGTCTGCCTGAATATGGCTGCCCCACAGCCACTGCATTGCACCACTCCCCACATTATACTGCAATTCCACTACTTCTCTGCTACTGAAGCTCTCTTAGTTCTCTTTTTATTTATTTACAGTACTAAAAATCCTGTAACTGATCGTCAGATATATATTTTTTTAAGGAAAAAGAAACCAATAAATAAATAAATGAGTCAAAACACTTGTCGTGCTGAGGGTGGTCTTCTTCCCCCTTATGTCCCTCCTACTTCACACCTCTTACTATACCCTGTGTTTAGCTCCTGTCAATCAGATTTATCAGGGCATATAATTAAGAGTTGGGGAAGGGGTGGGAGGGGGGTGAAAATTTGCAGCAATTAAAGACAGCACAGAATTACACCACCACTATGTTTTAAATTTTCAACAGCCCAAAAACAATTATAAGTAAAGACAACACAGAAAGAAAGTATAGTGTCACTACAAGCCTACAATCTAAGTTTAAAAGAAAAATACCAATTACCAGTTACTCTAAAACACTGAATTGAATATGTTTCCTTCCTTTACCTTCTGGCTTCTTCTGAGAAGATGAACCTCTGTTTGCTGCTTTAACTGTGACTAAGCCCTACCTCCAGTTATCACGTAGCTGAGGTCAGAGGCCAGACAATTAACACCTTCACCCAGCTACAGGACAGTCAGACAAGCCAAGATAAAATTTGCAGCAATTAAAGACAGCACAGAATTACACCACCACTATGTTTTAAATTTTCAACAGCCCAAAAACAATTATAAGTAAAGACAACACAGAAAGAAAGTATAGTGTCACTACAAGCCTACAATCTAAGTTTAAAAGAAAAATACCAATTACCAGTTACTCTAAAGCACTGAATTGAATATGTTTCCTTCCTTCACCTTCTGGCTTCTTCATGCAGAATGCAGAGTTTTGATGTCAGAGAACTGACAGCTGTGATACAGACAAGGTAATTTCTCACAGACATTCAGTCATACCACTTCAGGTCAGCACTGAACCCCCAAATGATCAACTTTTTATGAGAAAAGAAAGACAGATTTTAGGCTAATCTAACAAACTCTGAGAGAAAACAATTTGGTCTACAAACTGCTCTAGCTAGGAACTGCAAGAGCTTAGTAAGTCAATCAGGAACTTAATTGCTGAAGCAGCAGGCTGGACAAGTATGATGTCATTACTCACTGACAGGGACAGAAAAATCTTCACAGATTCTTCACTGTTTTCAGTTACTGCAGGGCACGTTAACAGATGCTGATTTAAAGAAAACCACAAAACCAAACAGCATGATATTTTCAGGAAACACTACTCATAACAGAGTGACATGAATTCAAGTGAATTCAAGCTTTTTATGAAATATATGCATTTGATCTTTAACAATTACCAGGGTTTCCCTGCCCTCAGTAACCACAATATTTTGGTGCCTCCACACAGAATAATGAATGTAGGGGTATCTTCCTAACATGGTATAGCCCTCTGGGAAGCTATATCCACCCACAAACCTGCCTAGTGACCAAATACCTGGTAATGAGGAATGACCCTTCACAGCAGTTAACACACAGTTAGCAATAAACATTAACAGTATGCACACACCCCTTGCACTTACCACCAGGGTCTGGTCTTCAGCAAATTCCCTGGAATCCCCTGTAAAACAGCTTTCAAAACAGGTATGCACTTTTAAATACATTTCCCCCAGACACATTAACCTTAACCAAGGCAATGAGATATTCGTGAGGCAATGTAACAGTGAAACAAACCAATCAATTTATTAAGGTGGGCTGGAACAAGGGAAGGGGCAGATCTAGATGAATGATTACTATACTGGATTTAAACCAGGGTACTTTGCATGCATGTATTCAGTCCCAATATACAGTCTTGCAGCTGTTGGGTACCCAGACTGCTGGTGGCTAGCCTAGATGTTGTCCGGGGTTATAGCTGTTGTTAGGGCCCTTGATGGAAAGAAAGGCAGTTAAACATGCAATAACAAAGACCTTGGCTATTTGAATCCTCAGCCGGTTGGCCTAGTCCACTGTAACCGTGCAAACACACTGAGAAAATCAGATGGTACTACAAAATGATTTAAAGAACTGTTGCGGGGAGCCACCCTGAATTTACTCACAACACCAGTTGGTAGAAGATGGCCTGGTGATATGAAGACCTGTTGCAGAGCACTGAAGAGCATGGGGAAGCTGGACCTACACGACTCTCTTCCGCTTCATGGCCCTTCCCTCCAGGTGGCCACAACCTGCAATTCCTTGATGTGCAGGGGCTGGATCCCCAAGCTGGTGTCTTGCTGAGAAAGCAGTAACTGGTGCAGGAATAGGTGGCTTGGGACAGGTTTGTCATGAGCCCAATATTGGATAAACACTTCTGGCAAAGTTCAGTCTTTTTGCTGGTGAATGCCTCCAGCTGGCTAACAATTTAGCTGAATGAGACAACTGACTGCTGGTAGCAAACAGGCGTCCCTGATTAGTAGGCCACGACCCACCTCGAGCACTGAGCACATTTAGTAGAAATAGCATTCGATTATCTACCTCTCAGTTTGGTTTCAGGCTGGTTCACAATCACAGCCGGTACTGCACAAACCTCTCAATTGAAACTGTTTTTTGAATTAGTCCATTTTAGTGCTATCAGGCAGTCCGGACTGAAAACAAGTACAGGGAGGCAAGTCAGGCCTTTCCCTGCCAGTTCTCCTCAGCTCCTTTAGAGGAGCTGCTTCTGAATGGCTCAAGCTGCTTACTCTTCCACACTCTACCAGTAACTCCCCCACTCTACCAGTAACTCCCCCACTCTACAAGTAACCCCCCCACTCTACCAGTAACTCCCCCACTCTACAAATAACTCCCCACTCTACCAGTAACTCCCCCACTCTATAAGTAACTCCCCCACTCTACAAGTAACTCCCCCACTCTACAAGTAACTCCCCCACTCTACCAGTAACTCTCCCACTCTACAAGCAGCTGCCTCTTTTTTCTCTCCATTCTTGGACAAATCCATTTGCACCTTTTTAAATTATATTTTCAGCGTCTGGCTCATGAGTGCACCTTTTGGACTTGACTTAAAAATATGTCAGGCATGAAGTGGAAAGATAACTTACGCTGCCACAGGGTATGTCCTGGAAACGGGATAAGGAAAGTTTGAAGAAGTAGATGCAGGAGCTGGATCAGTCAAATACCTTCCATTGGGTGTATTTATATTTCTTCATCATGACAAAGCAGTTTTGAGGCACAAAGGAAATAATAGCTTAACTCTACTTGCTAGGTATTCACTGGAAACCAGAAATACCAGTTGTGGGGACGTGGTCAGCTGGATTATCCCAGTACAACCAGTCTTATGTCACATACTGTAATAACATTATCACACAGTTTCTTAAGACTCGCATTATTTTTTTTATATCAGACTGATTTTATTTTTTTTATATGCAGTAGCATCCACCAGGATCAAGCACTGTGGGGCATCTCACAGTTTACTGCGTGACCAATTGGAGTAAATACCATTGGAACATGTTGAGTTTCTGTAGTATCATGCAAGATATCCTAGCAAAAACTCTGATATTGTGCTTGATCCTGGCGGATGGCACTGCATGTACAAGTTGTAGCCAGAAAGGAAAACAGAGCTAAAATACTCAGTAACTGTGTTTCATGTGTGACCTGACTGCACTCTGAAAACACAAGTTACACTTAATTGAAAATGCACTTCTGCTTTGTAAATGGACTTGTCAGTATCCCCAACAGAAGCAGTTAGCAGGTCAGGTATTTGGCAGGCTTAAAAGTAAACTCGTCTTAACTGTGGGCATCTTGCTTGTGGTCCCACAGCCTTCCTTTTTAGAATTCTATCACAGTTTAAAAGTATGGTGTTCATATGAACATGCAGCCAGCTCAGGGGGAACACCCTGACACTCCTTTTTCTTTCAAGTACCTGTCATGTCTACGATATTGGCTGATAATCACCTGCCCTGGGAGTCAGTTCATGTTAATACCTGACCCTTTTCCACCCAGCTTTGTGCCTCTCAGGCCCTCATATGGGGAGCTACAGATCTCTCAGCTGGCCCACTTGTGTTTGACATCCACTGTTTCCCCCTCCATTGACACCCAGCTGCCCCGACCCATATCAGATTTTGGCCACAGATGGTGCGGTGTCATCTAAGCTTAAATTCCCCTTTTTTACCTCTGGTATGCTGCCACCAGCTGGGATAAGAATTCCCAGCTACTCTAACCCACCATTTCCTGTAGGACAAGTTATAGGTGGTGGGACTGTCTGACCAGGCAGCTGTCCAGTTCCACTCCTACCTCTCAGACTGTAACTAGTCAGTTCAGGTTGGGGATGCCCTTTACTGCTCTTTGCCCATCTGGTCAGAAGTCCCCTAGGGCTTATTACTGGCACAGTCTCATTCTCTATTTTCCTAAATGACCTCCCCTTCATTTGTGCCACTTCACATATCCATCCTTATATTGATGACACAGTTCCTTTTGACTCTGGGGCCATAGTCCCTGAGCTGGAATTGTCGCTTCAGCTGGACTTTGACAGTGTACGGTGCTGGATCTGCTCAAACCAGCTCTCACTCAGTGTCAAAAAGCTGTGTCCATGACCTTTCGCACAATGCAGAGACTAGTGAGGTGCCAACACACCCCAGTCCTCAAGACTCTTGATGGTGTCTGCCAAGAAGTGGCACTCCATTTCAAGTATCTCAGTGTGTGGTTGGAGAAAAAACTCGGTTTCTCCATCCATATCGAAGCCATGCATTAAAATCTCCATCTGAAGCCTAGTGCACTGTAGTGCAACAAACTATGCCACACACCCCAATCTGCAATGAGATTAACACTGAGATGATCCTGTTGGTGTTTGACTCCACAGACGTGGTTTACATGGATGCCCCAATCCACCTTTGCCAGACTGGACCCCCTCTTCCACGCCTTCTGCTATTTCACAATAAATGCTCCTCCCCTTACCCATTAGTGCTCTCTCTTTATGCTAATCCCTCCTCTCATCCCTTGAGGCCCAAAACCTCTCTCACAGCTCTTCCATCATGGCTAACTTAATGTTGTTACTGTAAGGCTTCTGTAAGTCTCCAAGGTCATGTCTGAAAATAGACATCTATAAGGCTAGTGCACTTACTTGGTAATCCAAAACAAATTGACTAAATAATTAACTAACTAAATACTGGTTTTCTACCTACCCTCTACCTGTCATCATGTCTTACATCCTCCAACCCAGCTTCTTATTTCCACTATTCCACAGATGCTTGTTCTATTCTTTTACCACTACTGCAAAGCCTCAAAGGGTCAGCTTGCCTTTTCTATCAACCTTTCTACAATATAAAATAACTTCTCTCTCATGATCTGACTGTTATGCTCACTCCACTCTCTAAAACTATGTTTGCTGGCATATTGTTTTAAACCCTGCAGCTGCAGCAAGCCTTGTCACCCATATGTGTGTTACTCTGAGTGGGTAGGCTTTATTTCCAGGAATGCTGCTGTACCTGCTCTTTGTTTTACTCTCCTGGTTTTACTTAGCTAAGGCTACCCCTGTTGATTTTTGTATGATGCTTAATTTGCTCCCTCCTACCTATGGCATATATTTTTACCATGCATTTGCTACTTTACAGATTGACTTTATAATTATTGTGTATGATAGTGTATCTTTATCAGCCTTTGTCCCTTTGTCTGTTTTTATTTTTCAACTTTTGACTGGGAAAGGTACAGTGAGCCGAAGCTTATTTCCAGGTGTGTCCCATGAGCACAGGGAGACTAAAGGACTTGTTGAGGGTAACTCAGTACTCAGGTGGAGGGAATCAATCTTATGTCAGCTAGATGTACCAATCTTATTCACGGCTCATTGCTCTAACCTCTAGGCTACACTGACAGCCATTTATAATTTGACTCTGTGATTATTGTGTATGATCGTATGTGTTCACCTTGCATTTGCCACTTTGTAATTTTGCACTATGATTAATGTATATGTTTGTCTATTTTTACCATGCATTTGCCACTTTAATATTTTACTCTGTGATTATTGTGTAAGATTGTAATTGTTCTTCATGCATGTGCCCCTTTAAAGTTTCACTCTATGATTATTGTGTATGACTGTATATTTATAGCATGCATTTGACACTCTATTAGTTTGCTCTATGAATATTGTGTATGATTGTATATTTTATCACGTTTGCCATTTTAGAATTTGACTCTATGAATATTGTGTAAGATTTATGTTTTTACTGTACATTTGCCACTTTATAATTTTACTCGATGATTATTGTGCATGATGTAAATGAATAAAACATGGCAGGGTATGGTTGTGCTGGTTTTATCACATAGACATGGGCATAGTAAGGCACAAGGCCACAGATCGAGTGTCTTCAGTCCCTGGAAGTGTGGTAAAACCAGCACAACCAATGCCTCAAAAGTGTCTTACTGCTTTTGTAAAATGGATTCATAGGCAATTTTTAACAATGAATGCTCTAAACATTTTAAAAGACACAAAAAGTATAGTTTACTATTGCTTAAATATACGGTCCTCAACAGTTGGTCTCCACCTGTCAGTCATCTGTCTTTTACACATTCATTACATAGTGTGATTGCTTATCATTTAATACAAAAAATTTAAATTCTGTAATATTCTACTAGTAGAATGCTATATCCTCAACCCCCCCCCCACACACACACACAGAATAGTAACATGGAATATATGAATTTAAAATTTTGCAGAATTATACTGTCTTAAACACACAGACACAGATATACGCATCAGGTGGAGTCAGAACCTCAATTTCATTTGTTGCAGTGTAAGCAGCAACCCATTAAGGGTAAGAGGGGGATTTTGTACAGTTATGAAAGAAGCACCAGATATGGAAACTCTGAATAGTGCTTGATTTTTTTCTGATATATGCATGTATGGTGGGGCTCATGAGTGGAAAGAACATTCAGTTATTTACTTATTTTGTTTAATTGAAGGCAGTTCTATATTTAGGGCCTAATTGAATATTTTTATATACAAATAAAGGTTGTAGCCATGTTTGTTATGGCAATCAGGAATGAGTGAAGAGGCTCATGAATTCTGTATGTGAGTTGCCCAAATTCCAAATCCCACTGCCTGAACTTGTTCAAACTTGTGCAGGTGTGGAGAATTAAGATATGGGTCTCAGAACTTGTTTAGCCTATCAGGAAGCAGGGAATTTTCAGCCCTTTTTATAATGTACATTGCCATGCATTTGCCACTTGTACGTGTTCACCATGCATTTACCATTTTATAATTTTGCTCTGTGAGTATTGTGCATGAGTCTATATTTTTACCATACATTTGCCACTTAAGCAACAAGATATGTGCATTGTGGTGGGATAATGGCATACCTCAGGTGTGTTGTGACACATGAGGCATCATGAGTGTCTTCAACCACCCAAGAAATGTCATTATCCCACCACAAAGGACACCTTTGAGTGTCATAGTGAGATTATAAAATGGGCCCAAGACTGGTGTATTTGTGTGTGTGTGTTGCACAAAAATAAAAAATAAACATTTTTATGACTTTAAAAAAATAAATAATGTTGATCCACCCCAGAAAACACTGAATACGAGAATATGAAACTCTGCAGTATTTCAGTAGTGGAATGATCCCTCCCCTTCCCCCCACACACATGTAACCCCCCTGCAAATGGGGGTTCCCAAAAGACTTCCAGGAGCTTGCTTGAATGCTCCAAGCCTGAATGGTGTTTGGCATTTAAGCCATTTATCAGTGAGTGTTTTTAGAACCTCTGGTACTGTCTCTTTAAGAGCTGTCTGCTTGCAGACATAATTAGTTGTATGGGGGACTGTGTGTTTCTTTGATTGAGTACCACTCAAGCTGCTGCCAATTCACTTCATTTTTGCAGTCACTAGAGTGCAAAGGGAACCTATCTGACAGATGTAACTGTTTGCCAGAAATTATTTAGAGTAATAATGAAATTACAATTTGTCTAACCTGCTTTCTTTGCAGTCAGAACTGTGTCTGCTAGTTCCCCATTCTAGTTTTGAACTGCTGAACTGGACCAATCAGTGTGGGGTAAGCTAGCTCTAAAATGGTGCCTTGGACGAATCAGAACTTGGACTCATAATCTGAGCCAGCCACAAGAGGATTGTATGGGCAGTGACTCTGGGAGATGTAGTTTAGACTTCAGCACCTTTTGGACCAACAACAGCAGTCTATTGTGAGTGACAGCCAATCCAGTCAAGAACTGGGAGGAACTCAAAGGAAGTGCCCGGTTTTGTCGGTTGGAGTTTCAGTTGAGCTTTGGCAGTGAAGAAGGAAGGAGCCCTGTGCTTTTTCAGTGTGCAGTTTTAGTCAAAAAACGTGTGTAAGGCCCAGAGTTCTGGTCTGCAGCTTGTTAGGACTGAATCCGTCCTGTGAAAAGAATCAAAGGATCTCTGAAGAGTAGAAACCAGGCTCACCCTGTAGAAGACTGGAGGAATTGCTGAAAATTACACTCGGTCTGTCAGGAACTGAATCTGCTGTGTGTTCTCCCGGGTATTGTGCAGTAATTGCGATCGGGATACAGATGCAGCCTGCCTGGTATAGTGCTTTCTTTTATATGGATGTGTGAAGAGGTTTGTGCACCTCAAGTGAGCTCTGCTGACATTGAAGGACCCTATCTTATTTGGAGGTCGTGAGTACTAATTCAGGGTCGCTCCCTGTTGAATTGCCACATTAAATCCAAATGGAATTACTGTACTGCTGACTGTTTAATTCTCCTTTTCTGTGTGTGAAAGGGCCCCTACCAGCTGCCACGGTTTGGACTAGCCACTAGGCTTGGGTACCCAGGGACAGTAACTGATAAGGGATAGGCCTGTGCACAGAGCCATAGGTAGATTATTAAAGTGATAAGCTAATTAACCTGATTTCCCCTGTCCTTGTTATATCCCCTAAATAAATCAGAGCTGCTTGTTTCAGCAAAGTTATACTGCCTGAGGTATTTGTCTATGTTAAAGTACTGTACTGTGATTGTTGCACTGTATCTCATTTCACAGGAGGTCCCAGTGCGGAACCAGACCTGGGGATAAGTGTATACTGTGAAGGTAATTCTGATATATTGTGTGGGCCACTAGTGGGAAGAAAGGGGGGTTGCAGTGTCCCAGAGGGCTGTGACCAAGTTAGCTTAACTATTGCAAACCCTGACCTCTGGGTGGAGGCACCCGCCATTGGATCCAGGCCCCTCAACCTGTTAGTGGCAAATCAGGCAGGGGTAGTAGCCCCTGGGATAGCGCCATCTAGGGGTTACACACACATATGGCAACATGGATTGCATGACTTCAAAATTCTCCAGTATTCTACTGACATATACACAGGCACAGACCTCAGGTGGAGCCAGAACCTCAGTACCATCTGTTGCATGGTAAGGAACAGGGAGTTATCTGGCAAACTGGTAAGGCTAGGAGGAGATTTTTCACGGTCAGCAAAGACATACAATCAATGGAAACTCTGAATAGTGTTTTTTTTTTTATTTGTTTATTTGCATAAGGAGGGGCTCATGACTGTAAAGAACATTCAATGATTTACCTCTGTGGTTTAATTTAAGAGTCTGTTATTTTTTAGGGCCTAATTGAATGTTTTTTTATATAAGTAAAGGTGGCAGCCATGTTTGTGATGGAAATTAGAATGAGTGAAGTGGCTCATAAATTCTGTATGTGAGTTGCCAAAATTCCCAGTCAGACTTCCTGAATTTGTTCAAACCTGAGCAGTTGTGAAGAATTGCGATATGGGCCTCAGAACTTGTTTAGCCTGCCAGGAAGCAGGGCATTTCCAACTCAGTTTATAAGCAGATGAGGATAGAAGGGGATTTTCCATGGTCAGCAAAGAACCATTAGAAATTAAAACTGTAAGTGGTGTAATACAGTACTTCATTTTTTTAATTTATACATGTACGTTGAAGAAGAAAATAATTAGGACAAATAACATTTAATTATTATTTTTTTAATTTAAGTCAATTTTATTTTCAGGGCCTAGTAGAAGGCTTTTAGTGGTGACAGACATGTTTCTGATGGCAATTAGGGATGTGTGGTTAGTATTGACATATCATGTTGACTGCTTTTTACCCTGTCTCTGAACTGTTATTGCCTGTACCTTGTAATTCTCCCGGGGCGCACCTGAAAATAGGCACTTGACTGTCTAGCGTGCTTACCCGGTTAACAAAAGCTAAATAAATAAATAAATGTTAGTGTGAAGAGGCTGCTGGATCTTTAGCCAGTGCTGTTGTGCTATGATTATTGTCTATGACTGTACATTTTCACCATGCATTTGCCACTATATAACTTTACTCTATTGTTATCGTTTATGATTTTGTATTACCAGGCATTATTCACTTTATACTTTTGCTCTATGATTATTGTGTGCGATTGTATATCATGCCATGACCTTGCCACTGTATTATTGTTTATATTTCGTTTCTGTCATTTATGCATTATACATTTTACCTGGTATTTGCCACTTTATGGTGTTTTCCTCACACTATTGTTATTTATCAAGGGCTTCTGACCAATTCTGTCTCTTCTGTGGTTGAGAGCTGGTAGCAAGAGATATGCTAAACTGTTGGTAATATGCTCAGTAGGCATGTTACTTCAGTACAATAATGTACCCCAAGTGCAGGCTCTAAAAATAATTAATATAGATTTCAAACATGAATATACAAACAACACAACCATAATGTCCAATCCAATCACAAATGATGAAAAGATGAAAAATACTTGTGTTTTTTTTTATTCCCACTGTCTTGACCCCTTTTTGCTGTCACCTTGTCCCCATCTCTTCTTTCATATTCACTAAGCTGTTTTTGGTTACCATTGATTCATTCCCTGTCCTGTATTGCCCCATTATTTTTTTTATACTTCAGTTTATGCCCCTTTCTTTTCTGACCTAGCCTGTTCTGCTGAATCCCATCAGCTCCATCCTTTGCCATCCCTGGGTACTTACCCCATATCTCCTGAGTGTCTATGGCTTACCCCCCTGGCAGGGGCCTTGGGGGCACCCGATCCCCATCAGAAGTCTTACTCAGAGGTGAAAGGAGCCCAATCAGCAATGCCAAGCCTGTAGTGAGCTCCTAGACTCATCATGCAATGGCAAAGGTGATTTTCTCTTTTTCTTCTCTTCCCAGCCCCAGCCCCAGGATTGTGTCATGGGTGAAGATGACATGACATGAGCTTGCAGTCCATGTCCACACCACCATCAAGAGGCTTCCCATCTACCCTCAAAGTAGCTCAGACTACTTTAACACCTGAGTTGACTAGGTGGCAGTGTTAGAGCCTCTCCTCCCCTCCCCATAGAAGAACAGTGTATTCTGGGTGCTCAGTCCTCCTCCTCCACCTGCCTGTCCCCCCATATCCTGGGATAATTCCCAAATCCAGGTCTCCAGCATTGTGAGCAGTAACTCTACTGCTCAGAGTTAATTATCAATGTCAGGCAACCCTGTTACCATTTTATGTTGTTGTGGGGGCTCGGCCTACCCTATTAGGAAGAAAGTGTTTAAATAATATCCAGTTATTATGGAATAAAATGATGTATGTGACAACTATCAGGCAAAAATCAATGAAATAGCAGAGCCATTTCATACAGTTTTCCAAGAGGGAGCAGGAACTCTAAGGGGTATAAAGGCCAAGATTCACGTTGACTGTTAGGTGACTCCAACATTTTTCAAAGCCAGAGTTGTGCCCTTTGTCTAGAAAATGAGAGGGGAAGATGAACTAGAAAGGTTACAAGAGGAAGAAATTGTAAGTTCAGATCCATTCACTGAGTGTGCAACACCAGTCAGGAAACCTAATAAGGAATTCGGAAGATGCGGAGACTATAAGCTCACTGTTAACCAAGCAGAGTAGACAGTACCCCATTCTGAGAGAGGAAGAACTGCTCACTGTATTGCTGAAGTAAAGCTTTCACTAAATTTAATCTTTCCCAGGCATATGCTCAAATAGAAATGAATAAGGAATTCAGGATTTTTTTATCCCTTTCTTAACTGGGTAAGGCTCACTAGGCACAAGTGCCTGTTTTCAGGGGTGACCCAAGAGCACTGGGGTGGTTAAGTGACTTGCTCAGAGTCACACAGTATGTAAGTGGTGGTTGTGGGAGTCAAACCTGGGTCTTCTGGATGTACTAAGCTAATTCATAACTTGTTAGTCTAATGTCTAGGCTATACTGTGCCGATAAATATACCCAAAGGATTATTTCAATACAGTTGTCTAGCATATGAGGTAGCAACAGCCCTATAAATTTTTCAGTGAATAATGGACAACCTATTGCAGGGCATACTCCAGAATTGTTGTGTACCTGGACTGTATTGTGATCACTGCTGATTCAAGAAGAGCATGTCAGAACTCTACAGGAGATGCTGGAAACACTTGCAACTACTAGTATACATCTGCGGAAAGACAAATGCAAATTTGGGGTCTCTGAGAAGTCACTTAAATGGGATGCAAATAATCAGGACATCTGTTATATTGGGTCATCCAACCGGGAACCAATTACATGGCCATTAATTTCTACAGCATCCCCATCAGTTTATAGGGATAATGATGCTGGATTATTGGGGCAATTCAGTCCCACTGCTGTCATTAGCCACACACACACACCCTGATTCACCCACCCCAAAGCTCCTGATTCACCCACCCACAGTTGTTCCTGATGGTGTCACAGAAAAGTATGCTCTACTTACATCCTCCCCCTCTGACATTGTCAGACTGGCTTTCAGCTTTTGACTTTCTGTAAAACAGCCAGTGTAATCCTTTGTCAGTTCCACTGCACCAGAGATGTTCAGTGGGTAGATCTCAGCTTTACTTAAATTGGGCTCAATGGGCAGATCTTGTCTTAAAAAATAATTAAACCTGAACACAATCCACCACATCAGAAAAAGAAGTAAGCAATCAAGTAAGTGTGTTCACTCATCCACCTGCCCTAACTCTCTGCTCTCTTTTTCGTCTATGTGAAAGGCAGCTGTGTGATACACACACATGCACTAATGGCATTACAAAATAGGCATTTCTTTTTAACAGGATGGCTGCTTAATTGGGACAAAGCAGCCAGCACCAGGGCGTCCCGATTAAGTGACTTCTACTGTACCAGGAAAGGTCTGAGCCATGGTGGAAGCAACATACCCAAAAGCTGTCAGTGTACTGAAATGCTTCTGAGGAATGCTTCAGTATGATGCCACGCTTTATGCCTAGCCTGTCAGCAGTGCTAGCACCCCTGCTGCAGTTGTTCGCAAAGGACACCAAGTGGACTTGGGGAAAGGACCAACAGCAACTATATGAGGAATCTAAAGAGGGTGTTTCAGTCTTCAATGGTTTAGGTCCATTATGATCCAGAAAGAGAACTTTTGTTGTCTTGTTATGCATCACCATATGGGATAAGAGCAGTCCTATCACACAAGAACTGGGATGATACAGAGCAGCCAAATGCATATGCATTGTGGAGCTTAAATGCAGCAGAAGATACTGGTAATTAGTCCCAATTTGATAAAGAAAGCTTAAGCATTATGTTTGGTGTACAGCGATTTCACCAATTTGTGTATGGAAGTCCATCCACTATTCTGACAGATCACACACCTTTAGTCAGTGTATTCAGCCCAGAGAAAGCTATCCCACGTACGGCATCAGCAAGTATCTAAAGGTGGTCTCTAAAGTTGGCAGCCCATAATTATACACTTCAATATCGGCATGGCAGAGCTCATACAAATGTGGATGCTCTGAGTCATATGCCCTTGCCTGAGATACAAGAGGTACCAACAGCAGGGATGTTCAAGCTACTGAATTTTGTTTGTGATGAAATATCTGTTGCTGCTGAAGGTATCAGAGCTCATACTGAAAAGGACAGTATCTTACTACAGGTTTAAAGGTGGGGATCTAGTCACGGAGAGAGGGTTCCAAGTGGAATTGCCTACCTGGGGATTGTCATTCATCCAGCAATCTCCAAAATGACACAATTGAACCTGGCACCTGCACTAGAAGCTGTGTGGGTGGAATTAGCTAGATAGAAACTATTACATCTTTCCATGGCTGGTAAGATAGATGCATTCAAAATGATTCTGGCACCCCAGGTTATGCACATTCTAGCACACCTACTTACCTCCTTCCTCCGGCCTGGTCCTAGAGGTTGAATAAACTCCTTGGGGACTTCTTCTGGGAAGGCAACCATCCGGCTGCAGTTAGGTGAACTTACACAGTCATTGGACCAGACAGAGGTGGGGGCTACTATGGTTTCTTGCGTATCACCTGGCATTCACCACAGCACACTCTGGCAGTTTTCGATGGTCACTTATGACTCCCCTCTGCAGATGCATAGTGAAAGGGACCTAAGTGCATCCCCATGACAGCCAGTCTGCTACATAGTCAATTGCCTCAGTCCCTTAGAGAGCATCCTACTGTCCTTGGCTCCAAAAAAAGCCCGGGGGCACCTCCACAATCTTTTGAATTCTTCCCCAGCATCTCCACTCCTGGAACTACTGTGGTGTAATGACAACCTGTACATAGGCCACCCCCCACCTAGGTGGCACTCATAGGCCCAGAGGGGCATCATGATGGTCAGTGACCTTCTCACATCAGATGGGAGGTATGTAGAGGTGTTTAGTGAATTAGAGACCAGGATTAAGCTACTGTACCAACAAAGGATTTTTCAAGATATCTCCAAACCAGAAGTATGACCTCCTCTGTGGTGCAGTCACACCCCTCTGAAGAGGCGAGCACGAAGGTGGCAATGGTGACCACAGGCACCAGATTACATAGAGAGAAGGCCTGTTAAATATACTGCTCACTTCGGGATATCCTACCTGATCAATCTGTCCAAGCCAAAATGGCATGGAAACATGAGCTGCTAATGCAGATCAATGATGAGGCATGGGAACATTGCCTGCACAGGGCACATTCGGCATATAGGGCTGGCAAAAGTCACCTGATCCAAAACAAAATCTTCCTCACATAGTGCCATACACCAGTCATGCTCAGGCAGCTCATCATTCTAGCAGAAGACCAATGCTGGAGATGCCTTTCCCCTAGGTGGAAACTTGACTCATATTCTCTGGGATTGCCCACACCTCGTAGCATTCTGGGAGGTGAATCATCAGCCGTGCAGAATGGTTATGGGGGACAGAATTCTGCTGGATGGATCTCGCCTCCTACAGGGTCTTCCCAGTCTCCCTCTCCCCAAACACTCACCTATTCTTAAAGGGGTAGTCGCTGTCAGTATCATAGCTACACGCTGATCCTCTGACAATGGAGGTCACCGAATATCCCTTTGGTGACAAAATTACTTTTTGTGGTACAACAGCTTGCTGCCCTAAAGAAACTTTCTCACAGGAATGCTGACACACTCCAAAAATTGCATCAAATTTGGGGGAGCATGCTTAACCTCAGGACAGCCAAACCCACTGGCCCCCTGTCTGTAGGATGGGGCGAGGGGCATAAGTTCCCTCCCTCTAGTCTGGCACTGTTTGAGAGGGAGCTAAGTTCAGATTATTTGGCCCATCACCAAGGTATCTCCTCTCTAGCTGTACTTAGGGGAACTCTTTAATGTTAGGATGCTTTGTAGCGATACCTACTGTTTTCTTTGATTAAACCTAGCTACGCATGTGAGAAGGACACTCAGTTGGTATTCTACTGTTTGTACCTGTCATCTTTAATCTTCTATCCATTTGTGGACTGTGATATACACTATCTTTTTTATTTCTGTTTTGCTAAAACATTCAATAAAAAGAGTAAAGGTATGTGGTATAAAGGCTGACCAGGACACTCAGAAAATGATGCATTTCAGACCATATTTCACTAGGAAGTTAGAGCTTGGCATTGCAAGAGAAAGTTCCCCACTTGACATCACAGGAACTATTTATTTATTTGGTGTTTCGCACCGGAATTCTGACACACTCCAAAAATTGCATCATATTTGGGGGAGCATGCTTGACCTCAGGACAGTCAAACCCACTGACCCCCTGTCTGTAGGAAGGGGCGAGGGGCATAGGTTCCCTCCCTCTAGTCTGTCACTGTTTGAGAGGGAGCTAAATTCAGATTATTTGGCCCATCACCAAGGTATCTCAAGGGAGCTCATAAAGCTGGGGATAGTGGAGACAACCAAAACCTGCTGCAAGGCCCAGAGCAAGAAGGCTAGGGCTAAGAAACTGAGCTGGTTGAGCAAGGAGGTCATGGAAAAGGTAAGGAGGAAAAGAGCTGCCTTTAGGAAGTACAAGAAAACGGGGAGGGGGAGGACAGGGAGGAGTACTTGACGGAATCGAAGGAGGTGACAAGGGTAGTAAGGGGAGCCAAGGCATCTACGCAACTCAGGCTGGCACAAGGCATTAAGAAGGGGGAGAAGGACTTCTTTAGGTACATCAGGGAGAAAAGGAGCTGTAAGGACCACATAGTAAGGATTAGGCAGGGAGGGGGTTGGGTGGAAGCAGGGTGCGATAAGGCAGAAGTACTAAATGAGTACTTCTGCTCAGTATTTACTAAAGAGAAGGGGGGGAGTGACACCCAAGGGGGGGAGAAATGGCAGAAACGGGGGAGGGGGTGACAGATGGGGAAATCATGGAGGGCAGAGTTCGGGAGGGTTTGAAGGCACTGAGGGTGGATAAGGCGACAGGCCCGGATGGCATCCACCCCAGGGTACAGAAGGAGCTGGCAGAGGTCCTTGCAGGACCTTTGGCAGACCTATTTAATGCCTCACTACATTCACGGTGTGTACCTCAGGACTGGAGGATGGCTCATGTGGTGTCCCTCCACAAGAGTGACCCCAAGGATGAACCGGGAAACTACAGATCAATGAGCCTCACATCCATCGTGGGTAAGCTAATGGAGACTATCCCGAAAGAGAGGCTGGTGGCCCTCCTAGAGGCCAAAGGACTACAGGACAGCAGACAGCATGGCTTCATATGGGGCAGATCCTGCCAAACCAGCCTGGTGGAGTTCTGTGACTGGGTAACTAGGCAACTGGACAGGGGTCATGCAGTGGATGTCCTGTATCTGGACTTCAGTAAGGCATTCAACTCGGTGCCGCATGGAAGGCTGGGAAGTAAGTTAGTAATCACAGGGGCAGGTGCAAAGCTGGTGAGATGGGTAGGGAACTGGCTTCAGGGAAGGCAACAGAGGGTGGTGGTGGGTGGGGAGCTCTCACACCCAAGGGTAGTGACAAGCGGTGTTCCACAGGGCTCGGTGTTGGGACCAGTGTTGTTTGGGATATTCATTGCAGACATATCATTGGACATCAAGAGAAAGATCAGTCTGTTTGCTGATGATACCAAGGTAGGAGTGGTGGTGGATGACCTAGGGGGATGGCAGGGGTTGCAGGATGATCTGGCAAAGCTTGAAACCTGGTCAGACACCTGGCAATTGGGGTTTAATGCCAAAAAGTGCAAGGTGCTGCATTTTGGGATGAAGAACCCAAGGAGGAGTTGCCAGCTGGGGGGAGAGCAGCTAGCCCAGACAGAGGAGGAGAAGGATCTGGGGGTGCTCATTACAGGGTCAATGAACAACTCGGCACAATGTAGTCAGGCAGCTGCAAAGGCCAACAAAATTCTGGGTTGTATTGCAAGGGGTATATCCTCGAGGAAGGAGGAGATGATTCCGCCACTGTAAAGGTCATTAGTTAGACCGCACTTGGAGTACTACGTGCAGTACTGGTGCCCGTATCTGAAGAGGGACATTAAGTTACTGGAGGGGGTGCAGCACAGGGCAACAAAGATGATCATGGGGCTGGGGGACTTATCATATGAGAGGAGGCTGAGGGAGTTGAACATGTACTCACTGGAGGAGAGGAGGTACAGGGAGGACATGATTGAAACCTTTAAGTACGCGAAAGGAATAAACAAGACAGGTACAGAGGGATTGTTCAAAGTAAGGAAGGGGAGGGACACCAGGGGCCATGATATGAGACTGGAGGGAGGAAGGTTCAGGAGGGAGATGAGGAGACACTTTTTTACAGAGAGGGTGGTGGCTGGGTGGAATGCGTTACCTGCAGAAGTGGTATCCAGTAGAACAGTGGACTGCTTCAAAAGGGGATGGGACAGGACAAGGGGGAGGGTCAATAAAGGGGAAGGGTGGAAGGAAGGGGCAGCTGCAGAATAAGGGGAGCTAGCTGCACATTCGAGCAGACTTGATAGATCTCTAGGCCTTTATCTGCTGGCAAATTTCGTATGTTCGTATTTACACTGCGAGTAAAAGCTCTTTTACATAGGTTCCATGTCAAAGGTACAGACAGAGAAAAGAAAAAGGCAAATTAAGCAATGTATAGTGTATGAAAATATAGCAACCAATAACAACAGAGCACAGCAAAAAACAAAGGGGAGAGTAGCCAGGTGGCCTTGTCAGATAAGAACATGGTTAACATTGCTAAAATAACTGTCTCCGGCACTGTACAATGTATGCCTAACTATAAGATAAAAAAATAATAAATTATTCGAACATTATAACCAAGTTGTCCAGGTGAAGTACAATGAAAGTAGACCAGTGCAAGTTTATGTATTACCTGGGAAGGTTAAAGGCAGCCCGAAGTAATTGTGAGGACAGGAGAGTGGTATGGGAGAGGAGTGGGGTGGGGGAGAAGGGGGGAAGGTTTGAGGGGTGACGATACGATAAGGAGAGGGATATTGTGAGAGAGGAGGGTATTGTGACAGGTTGGGTGTGGCAGAGTGGTGATGGGGAAAAAGAGAGGGCTGTAGATTGTGGGGTGTATGTACAGTGGACAGGTCAGATGTCCCCATTATGGGAAGCAGTCATAGGAGGCACGAGCAATGAGGAACAGCCACAGTTTACGCTTAAATGGGCCAAGGGTGGGAGTATTGGAAATATCAGGGCAGAGGGAGTTGTACCACAGTGGAGCGCTGGAAGCAAATGACCTTTGACCTTGTGCAGTGCGAATGCATGGAACTTTATAAACGGTGTTGTCATAGCTTCTTGTGTGATGGGTATTGGAGGATGGGCACAGGAGGCACCCCAGGTAGAGATGGGGGGGGGGGTGGCTCAGAGGTAATGTAAGGAAGTATTTTTTCACAGAGAGGGTTGTGGATGCATGGAACGGCCTTCCAGAGGAGGTTGTGGAGTCAAAAACAGTGCTTGAATTCAAGCATGCATGGGACAGTCATAAGGCAATTTTAGGGGGTGGGGGTAGAAAGAAGTAGGCTGCTGGTTAACTAGGATCTGCAGCATATCCATTAGGTAGGGAAATGGGCAGACTGGGTGGGCCAAGTGGTCCTTATCTGCAGTCAAATTCTATGTTTCTGGGTGGCAGGAGGCCAAGGGAGGCTTTCTTAGCTAGCAGGCAGGTATGGTAGAAAACTCTGCCCTCTAGCTGGAGCCAGTTTGCCTGCTCATAGATGTCACATGTGTGCGTGAGGCAGGACACCCCAGTAAGTAGGCAGCAAGCCTTATTGAGGGCTACGGCAACACATCGTAAGGCTATGTTAGTGGCAGCTCCATAGACCAATAGCCCATAGTCAATTATTGGGACTATCAAGCTCTGTATTGCAAGATTAAGAACTTCCGTGGGCAGGCAGTGCTTATGCTTGTACAGCAATCCAAAATGGGTGTTGACAGCCTTAGCCACATTATCAATATGATCAGTGAAGGGACTAATACAGGCTGTTTCCTCTAGTATGCATTAGCACAGACACACTCTTGACCTGATCTTCTCATTGGAACTTGACACAAGTGGGGTCAGAGCTGATCCAGTCTTTTGGTCGGATCATCATGTGGTGTTGTTCCTTTCGGGGGCCCCTTATTTGGTTAGCTTCCCTATGGAGAAAACCTGATACTGGCTGAAACATAATTTGGAGTTTTGCAAACCCCTGGAGGTATTGGATGTCTTGGGCATGATGTTTGCTTGTGTACAGGGATTTGAGAATGCCATGGAACACTATAATAATGCTCTTATGGTCACCTTAGATTCTTTAGCATCATACCGTGTTCAACCAATGACATTCTGTTGCAGCGCTCCCTGGTACTGTGATGAGTTGTGCCAGTTGAAGACTAAGGGATGGAAGTCAGAGTGCTCTTGGTGGAGATCTTGGTCAGTGGACAATGGACTGGAGTTGAAGACTCACTGGGGTGAGTGTCAATGGGCAATCACCCTGGAAAAGACAAAGTGCCTGTCATAGACTATTGCTCAGGTAGAAATTGGCCAGTTCAGCTCTGCTGCACCATAGACAGGTTAATAAACTTAGTTTGTCTGCAATTCATCAGAGTTTTTCCACTGAAAAATGTGAAGAGTTTGGCAATTTGTTCTCTGACAAGGTATCCTCCATTAGATCTGATATCTCTGCAAACGACCTGGTTGTGGTCAACCTTTGAGGGACATCTCCTTTCTGGGGAAGATTACTGAGAAGGTGGTGGAGCAACTTGTTGATCACCTATATAATTTTAACATCTATGAACCTCTCCAGCTGGGTTTCCAGTCTCACCACAGCATGAAGACTGTGCACATCAGGGTGGGCTGGCAGTATAGCCTAGAGGTTAGAGGAACAAGGTATGAACGAGCATGATACATCCAGCAGACCAGACCTGAGTTTGATTCTCACAACCTCCACTTGCATACTGTGTGACTCTGAGCAAGTCACTTAACCACCCAGTGCTCCCAGGTCACCCCTGAAAACAGGCACTTGTGCCTAGTGGGCCATACCCAGTTACCAAAGACTAAAATAAAAAAATAAAATAAAATAAACAAAAAAATAAATTGTTGATCTTCCTATCTGGGATGAGTTTTGATCAGTTGTTGAGGAGGAAGTGCTCTACGTGATCTCAGGTTTGCACCCCACCAACTGTGTGCTGGATCCTTTGCCTAACTTGCTGTTCTTGGGTTGTCAGGAGGTCTTGAGCCCAGTTATTTCTCAGATTGTGGAATGTTTCCTGAGAGAGGGTGTCTTTCCCTCTGCTTTGAAAAGAGCAGTCGTTCAACCCTTTCTGAAAAAAACATCCTAAGCTGGCCCGGTGGCACTGAGGGTTGAGGCGTTGGACGCCACACTGGCGACCCGGGTTTGGGAGCGATCTCGGGCGCCGGGGGTTGGCAGGGAAAGGAGGGAATTGAGCATCCATAGGACTGCTCTTCTCTCCTTTCCTGGGGGGAGGGCTGTGGGTTATCCAGTATACTGGTGGCCCCCGACAGAGATCGGGGGTACTACAGGATGGCAGACTAAATAGGAGGGATGAACATGATAGACGCCATCAGGGTTGCCTTGCACCATTTCGTCATTGCACACCACACTCTAGGGAATGGGGAAGCACTACTAAAAAAGAAAAATCCCCCACCTGCCAGCGGAGATAATGAGGGCTCCAGTGGCTTGGCCCACATCCCAATGCTGGCCCAAGCGCACTGGGAAACTCCCCAGGTGCCAATCCAGCAGTCAGGTAGGCTCCTTGAGTTTGCAAGGTTGCAAAGGGTGGGCATACCATCTCCCAGGGGTATTCAGTTGCCGGGGGCCAGGTCTTGCCAGGCTGGCTGGGTGGGGAGCGTACTGGCAGCGGGGGGTTCAGGCAGGGAGTGAGAGGCCACAGCTGAGAGGGCACCTCAGAAGGATGCCCTGGCCGAGATGGGAGCATTGACTGGAGTAGAAAAATAAAACCTAAAAAAAAAAACATCCTTAGGCTCTGACGTTCTGGGGAATCACAGGTTTGTCTCTAATCTTCTCCTTTCTGGGGAGGATTACTGAGAAGGTGGTGGAGCAACTTGTTGATCACCTAGATAATTATAACATCTATGAACCTCTCCAGCTGGGTTTCCAGTCTCACCACAGCATGAAGACTGCGCACATAAGGGTGACAAATAATCTCCTCATGGTGAGAGATCAAGGACTTTGATCCATCCTGGTCCTCTTAGATTTCTTGTTGACGTTGATCATGGGGTGTTATTGGATTGCCTGAGGAATTATGTGGGGCTCTCTGGTACAATATTTTGCTGGTTTGAGTCCCATAAAACCAGAAAGATGCAGCAGGTTCTTGGAAATCATATTTCAAGACCCTCTGCACTCTTTTGTGGCATTCCTCAATGTTCGATCCTTACCCCCATGTTGTTTTCATAGAAACATTGCAGTTGACGGCAGATAAGGACAGCAAGGCCCATCCAGTCTGCCCATTTCTTATTCTACTTTATAAATGTGCCATCAGCCTTTGCTCTGTCAATGGCCTATCGATTCATACTCATCTGTATTGCTCCCTTATGCCTATCCCATGCCTGTTTGAAGCCCTGCACTGTATTCATATCCACCACTTCCTGAGATAGGCGGTTCCATGCATCCACCACCCTTTCTGGAAAAAGAACTTCCTCACATTATCCCTTAATCGGCCTCCCTCTAATCTCATACTGTGTCCTCTTGTCCTGCTATTTTTCTTATATTGAAACATGTTAGACACTTTCACCTTGTTAAGTGTTCAGTGTATATGCTGCCGTTGAGTGAGATCATTAAATGATATGGTGTTGAGTCTCACTGATATGCAAGATGACAGTCAGGTATACCTGTCTGGCACTCCTGGGTCCCAGGTGGCTTCTGGACTGGGAAGCTGTTTGGCCAAAATTAACAACTGGATGGCCTCCAACTGGCTATGTCTCAGCCTGGGTATGACGGAGGTCATGATTATCGAGCAGGGCAAGCAGGATCCAGCAATGACGAGTGGTATGGTATCTCTTCCTTTGTTGGGTGGCCAGCCGCTCAGAGCTGTAGATATGGTGAAGAATCTTAGGGTCATCTTGGACAGCAGGTTGCCACTTGATCAACAGGTGGTGGCTGTGGTCCGAGTTGGCTTCTACCATCTCTGTAATATTGCCAGGATTAAACTGCATCTTGTCCCTGCTGACCTAGCTATGATTGTTCATGCCTTTGTCATAGCTATGCTTGACTATTGCAACACCTTTGTACTTAGGGTTATCTTGAGGTTTGTTGCGATGCCTGCAGCTGGTCCAGAATGCTGCATCCTGATTGATTGCGAGCTCCTCTAGGAGGGATCATATCACACCGATTCTTCATGCATTGCACTGGCTGCCTATGTAGTGGTGCAGCACCTTCAAAATTTGCTTGATAACATTCAAGGCCCTACATGGTTTGGGACTGGACTACTTGAAAGACATCCTGGTTCCTTTCCACTCAACTCGCTCTTCACTCCTCTGACGTAAGCTTGCTGTCTGTCCCTACCTCACGCCTGCGCCAATTTAAGGACAGGGCATTTAGCGTGGCAGCTCCTGTTCTTTGGAATGCTTTACCTTGCAAGGTTAGATCAGCTTGCACGTTGGAGGCCTTTAAGACTTCCTAGAAATCTTACCAATTACTGAAACCTTCCCAAACTGCTTGTAGATTTTATTTAATTGCTATGTTTTACCACAATTTTATTCATATGCTGCTGGAATTTTGTGTTTGTAAAACACCCTGATCCTTCAGGAAATGGCACTCAAAAAATAAAATTGCCTTGCCTTCTCAGTGAGTTATATGACGGGCACCCAAGAATAATCCACATGAAAGCAGTTGCCTGAAGTTTTTTGTAGTGGCCTAAGTTGTACATGGACATTGCAACAAAGGTAAAGCAGTGCAATGCATGTCAGAAGACTAGGGTTTCTTGTCAAAGAGCTTCCTTGCATAGCTGGGCATGGACAGATGGGCCATGGTCAAGGATACATATTGACTATGCAGGCCCATTCATGCACAAAATATTCTTACACAGAAACATAGATGATGATGAAGGCAGAAGAAGACTGATGGTTCATCCAGTTTGCCCATATTACCCTATCACACCCCTGGACCTATTGTGTTTGTGGGGTCTTCACTTACACTATTCTCCCTTTTGTTCTCTGTGTTTCTGCCTCCTTCTTCTTGCTGAGTAGCTACAATATCTTTGACTATCTTTGACTCTATCCCAGCCATGTTTGCAGTTGTTTATGGTTTTGGCACCCACCACCTCTGCCAGCAGACCATTCTATCACTCGATTACTCTTTCAGTTAAATAATACTTTCTCTCATCCTTTTCAAATCTTCCCCCCTTAAAGGGGACAGGAATAGTGTCACAGCACCAATACAGCGCTGTCAGGAGTGTATGATGTTTGTAGGCAGTGTAGGTACACTGACTAACAGGTAGCAAAGATAAATGATATCAGATAGTGAAGGTACAGGTCAGTGTTCTGTTCCCAGACATGGCTATGTATGTGTGGCCAACAACCATATCCTGTTCTGTGTACACTTACGTGTAGTCATGAGCACAGAATGACGTCACATCATGGTTCATGCGCACAGTGCCCAGGCTGACTGTGATGTTCTGAGTCCTGCCATCCTGAAACTGTCAAACCAGTGTGTATCAGTAGCAGTGCAACAGTGCAATTCATGGGGCTCCAAAACAATATGGTGTGAGTGTTACCCATGTGTTGGGGGGGCTCTCAACATAACCTGGGATATGTGAGTGGCAGGGAACACCAAGTGAAATCCATCCAGGACTGAAAGTGTGCGGGTGTCAAATGCAACACACAAAAGCAGCAACATACAGCAACCCCGTAGGCGTACACACTGTATCTGTGTAACGTGATGTGCCAATGTACTCAGTAAACTACAACTAGTGTGACTTCCCCAAGAGTGTAAAGGAGTCGACACCACAACACTTCAGCTGCCGATTGCCTCGTGTATAGTACGGCACTGTCAGCCTCCGGTAATCACCACAGCTCGCAATACTACAAGTAGAATCCCAAAGCAAGACCCCAGCCCTGATATACCCTTACTGTGGCCCTTGTAATTTGCGGTTCAATTCATGCTGTTTGTCTGTACTGTCCTGAATGCATGCATCGGTAAAGCACTAAGTGAAACAGAAAAAGGGATGCTGTACTGCATGTGTCCTCATTTTGTGTGTGCTGGTTTCGTTAGGGGTGAAATAGAATGTGGAACTAGCTAGCCACAATAACTGGATGTGTACTGTACTGTAAGGTACCCCGTTAAGCTTTAGCAGATGTGTTCCACAAGGAAATGTAACACATGCCTTCAGGGGACCATAGTTATACAGTCCCAGTGATAGATATGTGTCAGTGGTTAGCGTCAATGCCCCTTGCCTGTGAAAGGTAAAACTATAGAAAGGAGAAGCATGGAAAGGAATATTGCATGTTGACATGGACTGAACCAAACAAATTGGGATGACAAATGACTGATACCAAGTCATCACTCATCATGAGAGATGGTAAAATACGTAGGATCTAACACGTAGAATATGTCAGCCTCGGAGTCAGTCATGGCTTTGCGTCCTGGCCCCCTCACAATGTGTCCAAATGCTGCACCTTGTATATGTTCCTGACAAGGTAACACCATTGTACCATGGCACAAAGCAGGTGAGAAACAAATGGCCCCAGAACAGTCACCAGTCCTGTGTTACTCTGCAGCACAGCGCCAATCCATCCCAGTTATAATACTGTCCTGTCTGCCAATCAAATCCCTCTGTCAGAGATATCGTGTACAGAAATAACATGTGCAGACCTGCCACAGGGGTGGTCAATAACAGAAGAAGGAGGTTGGAGATAGGCTATCTGTGTCTGGTATGAACTTCAGCCGTTAGGACAGAAGGCAGGGTCTGTGGTGAACATCAAAGGTGTGTTCTGTCATGGGTCACTGAATGTGATAGTTCTACGTGATAGGGCGATCACCGGCACGGCAAATGAACATCGTAGAACATAAACATGGTGACGTACATGTGCAGCGAGGGAACACCCGTGCCCCCTCACTAGTCATGTGGGGGAATTGGCCCCCACACCCCCCATCCTAACAGGAACAAACTCTGAGGGGGGGTGCATGTCAGGAAGGGGGAGAACCTGGATAAAGAATACACCAGCACAGAGTACAGCACAACATATTGTGCCCCTCCCCAGATGATCTGTCAGTGTGCACTATACATTGGTAGCCCAACCTGTACATGTTATACCTTATGGGCTTCACCACTAGTCATGACAGCTGCTGCCAGTCCTGTTATACAACCCACATGACAGCATTAGTGCTGCTCCGACAAGTTTACAACGCTGCTGATGGGGAGCATAGGGGCATGTTTTAATCCACGTTGCAGATGTCTGCTGGCCTGGGACATAGCATTTGTGGCTCATAAAGGCTACCAACATGTTACATCTAGGCAATGGCCACACACGCATGGGACCAAATGACTGCATACCCTGAAACGTGGCTGATATTGGTCAGGCTACTGATTGCCACACAAGGTTCTATGACACCACACTGTATCGGACACTAGAGCCGATGTGTCTATTGTTCCACCACATGGATTCTTACATTTTAATACCGTACAACACAGACAGACTCTGTATTACTTTCAGGTTCAGTGACAGTGCACAGATATCCCCATACATAGCTGCCATCTGCTTGCATTCCGTGTACAACTTAACCTTGTTTCTCCACTTCCCTGCCTGCTCTAGCGATCCCCCCTCCCCTCCTCACTGGATTCTGTCCTCACATATTGGTACCCCAATGCTGCACTTTTCACCCTCTCTCCACCCTACCTACATTCCTTCTTCCCCCCTTCCCCTCTTCCCTCTCCCTATGACTCTGGCATTTCTTATCTCTTGTCTGTTTTCTCTGACAAATGCCACTGGCTGCCTTGCTTACAATGCTATCCTTGAATTGTATTAATCTGTAATCTTTTTGCAATGTCCACATTGCTGTAATATCTGTCTTAATGTTCCCCATAATTTGTATTTCTCTGATGTGGAACCTTTGTAAAAGAGCCTTGGCTCAAAGGTATTTGTAATCCTAGACTTAATAAAATAAAATAAAAAAAAATAAAAAAGTACTCCGTGATACAGACTGCAATTGTATTTCTACACATGTGCACACTATGACTCAGGCTTTATCTTGACACATAACACATGGATAAACCTTCATTACTGTACACCCACCAGTGTTTTTCTGTGGTGTGGTGCCGGCTGCACAGTCACACGAGGTCTGCCTTGGCAATGAACCATGACATGACGTCATCACATTTGCTGTTCCGGTTCATCATGCAGATCCAGTACACACAGCAGTCAGAACAGGACACACAGGTAGGGAGTACTGATGCAAACAGTTCTTTATTAGGGACAGCTTCATACACTGTAGTATACTCTTCATTTTCCTGACACCACAGGATCTATGGCAATGCAGTACCAATGCTCAGTTTTGGTATTCTGGTCCCCTTTAAACTCTACTTGAAACTCCATGTTCTAGTTTCTCTGTTCCTGGTAAACAGTTCCTCAGAGTTGACCTTGTTAATTCCTTTCAGGAACTTGACAGTCTCTATCATATATGCCCTCTCTTGTCTAGTTTTGAGTGATTACATATTCAGTACCATTCATCGATCCTTATAGGATCTGCCCTCCTGGCCCTGAATCATCTTGCTCACCCAGTGTTCTACCTTCTTTAGTTTATCCCTATTCTTGTTGAGGTGGGGACTCCAGAACTGGGCACAGTACTCCAGGTGTGGCCTCACCAGTGATCTACAGTATATAGTGGTAACAGTACCTCCTGCTTTCTGGGCCTTGATTCATTGGCTGGTTTGTTTAATGGAGTCACTAATGAAGATGCCTAGGTCCTTTTCCTGATCTTGTGTCCAGCTTAACCCCCTCCCATCCAATACTCTGTTCTGGGGTTTTAGTTCCCTAAGTGAATTGCTTTGCACTTCTTGGCATAGAATTTGGAGCACTGCACATGCCACCATGGGCATAAAGTGGAACAGTCACCACAAAGGGTCTCACACTCAAGTGTGGGGCTGGTTCCAATGTGCACTTTGTGTGCAAAAACAATTTGGTTTACTTACTGTTTACTATAGTATAGTAGATTGTATCAGATAAATTTTGTTTACTTCCAGGATGACATCTTCTGTTAGTATAAATCACAGAATCCCCTGCTGCTCATATCGGAGCAGTAGGCAGCAACGGGAGATTCAATAAACTGCAGTACATGTTATGAGTTTATTTAAGCTCTGACCTTTTTTTTGCTGGTTCAGCTGTCCTCCCTGAGTTAAGTACAGTCACGGAGGAGTGTAATTCGCCCCTGGAGAAAAGCTGAACCAGAAAACATCTAATCAGAGATTGTAAAAACTCTAATACACACTGCAGACTATTGAATCTCTCCCACTCCTGCCTACTGCTCTGATGTCTGCTTCAGGAGATTCTGGGATTTGTATTAACAAAATATGTCAGCCTAGAGGCAAACAAAATTAGTCTGATACAATTTACTATACTACAGTGAACAGTAAGTAAACCAAATTGTTTTTGTACACAAAGTGCACATTGAGACCAGACCCACACTTGAGTGTGGGGCCCTTTGTGGTGACTGTTCCCATATAACACTGGCAGAACTGCTTCTTGGGAGAACACTGAAATCAAGACTGGACATAGTTTATCCTGGTACATAGGATACAATGAAACATCAGCAAAAACAACAGGAACAATACCACAGTCAGCACACCAAGAAGTTATACCTTCCAGGTGAGTGATCTAGTGGGTGTGTACAAAATTTCAGTGAACAGTCACCAGCTTGTCTGTAAGAAACTATAGTAGATGCTCTGGGTCCAGTTTAATTTAAAATTCAAATGAGATGTAACATAGTAAAACAACATCAGGACCACATTTTCAGTCATTGTGAATGGAGGGATCATGTCAATGACTGTTCAGATAAGTGGATGCCAGGTAATATGCCTGTCACACCGTTGCCAAGGCAGCCAACATACAGTGATACTCCAAGAAATGTTGAAGCATCAGAGGTCACAGAAGTGGGAGTTATACTACAAGAAAAGTAATCTATTGAATGCTTTGCAGCAGGGAATGTCAGAAATGCACTCAGCAGGTCAGGCCCTCTGCTCCCACAGTGCCAACCTCCGAGTGCAGTATTGTGAACAGGTAACAGAACAGGGTAGCCCTCCTGTCTGCTTGTGGGTCTGAATCACCTTTAGTCTCAAGTTCTGGGGGGATTCAAACTGTGACCCTTATGCTAGCATACCCAAATGTACAGACTCAGATAAACTGCTTTTCGGGGGGATGCCAGATATCTTTCGCCTAAGGGGGCCTAACCAGGTATCCAAAATGAACCCTTAAAACTCTATAAAAGACCTTAGGTGTATTCTTACCTTTTCCCAGTCTGGTAACACCATCAAGCTTATGAACAGTTGTCACAATTAACCATCTATACATCACATGCAAAAAGGACTTGGAAGACAAAGGCAGTATCTTTCAAATGAAAGGTTAACTTAAAAAATTGATACAAATATGTTACACGTAAACACAGAACTCTATATCACAAAGCATACAATCACTTAAAAGAAAACAAGGAAAAGTACAAACAAAAACTCCTACCACACTACAGTTAGATTTTTTCTAATGTATTACCTCTATACAGTGCTTAAGTTAGATCAGAGATCTTGTTTCTTAAGAGTCCAACAAGAAATGTGTCACTAAGTTCAGCCACAGTATTCAGTTTAAACTGTGTCTCTCTCTCCACCTCTTGTGTGTGTCATCTAACTCCTCCTTGTTGAATATAAAAAATGATATAATCAGTGATCTTCCTGTCAGGAGATATTTTAAATACTGTGGCTTCAGCAAAAACAAATTTCCCAAATTATGACAGTCTTTAAATCAAGCCTTTCCTTTGATCTCGAGAAGTTCCTCTTCCCATGCCACATCAAAGGATTTTTATGACTTTTCCATATCTCACTTAGGTGCAATATAGCTTTTTAACACCAGTTGATATTAAATGTTCTTTCTCTTAAGACGTCATAAAAGTTTATGATCTCCACCCTCTGGCAGACTCATAAAGTCCCCTTTCATTTCCACTTCAAAGCAGCAACAGGCCATAAAATGCAATGTCTCAAGGAAGTTAATCACATTATAGAAATCTGCTGGTTTAATATATATCCTGTCATTTTAACTGAAACCTGGGGGGAGGGTGGCATCCTACAGGCTGTCTCATGAGAGACACTCACATACCACATTCTATATACAAATATCATAGAGCAATCATAACCAGCTGGCCAAGCGTCACAATCCTCCCCACCTAGACTGAATTTGGGGGCTCTATCCCCTGCATGGGATGCGTATCCCAAATCAGTTCACTCCTCATTAACATGCGACAGGCCATCGGCGGTCTGATTGGTCACTCCCACCCTATGTAAGATCGTCATGTCATACCCTTGCTAGGCAAGACTCCATCTTAATAGTCTGCCATTAGTTTTTCCCATTTGGGTTAGCCAAACCAGGGGGTTGTGGTCCGTTTGTACCTCAAAATGCTGCCCATATAAGTATGGTTCTAACTTCTTTAGGGCCCACACTATGGTAAGAAACTCTTTTTCCACAGTAGAGTATGCCTGCTCCCTGGGAAGCAACTTTTTACTCAGGTACACTACCGGGTGATCTTTCCCTTGGCTGGATGTCTGACTCAGTACTGCCCCAATACCCACATCTGAGGCGTCAGTCTGAATTATAAAGGGTCTGCTATAGTCAGGACTTTTCAATACAGAAGCACTGCACAGTGCCTCCTTCAGTCTGGTAAAGGCTTTTTTACAGGCTGGTTCCCAGGTAATTTTCTTAGGCATCCTTTTCTTTACTAGGTCAGATAGGGGAGCAGCCAGGGCACTGTAATTGGGTACAAATTTCCTGTAGTACCCTGCTGTCCCTAGAAAACTCCTGACCTGCTTCTGCATTTCTAGTTTGGGCCATGGCTTGATCACTTCTATTTTTACTTGGTTAGGACGGAGCTGTCCCCAGCCTACAACATGCCCAAGGTATGCCACTTCAGCCATGTCCACCTGGCACTTTTCAGCTTTGACAGTGAGCCTGACCCTGTGTATCCTGTCCAGCACTTCTCTAAGGTGGGAAAGGTGTTACTCCTAGCTGGCACTAAAGATGGCAATGTCATTCAGGTACGCCATGACGTACTCCACAGCACCATTTAACACCTGGTTCACCAACCTTTGGAAAGTGGTCGGGGCGTTCTTCATTCCAAAAGGCATTACTTTAAATTTAAATAAGCCTATCGGAATGATGAAGGCCAACCTCTCCCTAGCTCTGTCAGTTAACTCGACCTGCCAATACCCCTTTGTCAGGACAATTGTCGTAAGTATGTTGCCCCACCCAACTTGTCCAGGAGTTTGTCCGTCTGGGGCATCGGGTGTGCATCTGACTTCGTGACTGCATTCAGTCCACGATAGTCCACACAGAAATGAGTAGAGCCATCTGGCTTGGGCACAAGGACTATGGGTGAGGCCCAGGGGCTGTGGGATCTCTGGATTACCCCTAAATCCAGCATTTCCTCCACCTCCCTCCTAACGTCCTTTTGGACAGCCTCTGACACCTGATATGCTGTCCACTGTATGGGCGTCTGTGTCCCTGTCTCCACATCGTGTGTCACTAATGGGGTTAGTCCAGGCTTGGCGCTAAACAGGGGGCAAAGTCTGCTAAAATCTCTCTTACTTCCTGGATCTTGTCTGGGGCCAGCTGGGGAGACAATTTTACTGCCTCCACAGGGGACTCCCACTTGCTTTCTTCCAGCAAGTCCAGAAGGAGGTCTTCTTAGTCCGTCCCCTCCCCAGGACTAGATACTGTGAACGCCATGTCAGCCCTATTAGCATATGTCTTCATCATGTTGACTTGGTACATTCTTTCTGTCTGTCTTCTGTCAGGTAACTCTATGATATACTTCATGTCATTTACCTTCCTAACTACTTTGTACAGTCCTGCCCACTTAGCCTGCAGCTTGTCTTTCTGAACCAGAATAAGGACCATGGCTTCCTGACCTACCATGTATGAGTGAGCTTTGGCTCTGCGGTCGTACCACACTTTTTGTTTCTGTTGGGCAGCTGCCAGGTTGCTCTGGGCCATCCCCATAAGCTCCTTCAGCCTTTCCCTAAACCTAAGGATGTAATCCACCATGGGAGTTCCCAGGGTGGGGTGCTTGCCTTCCCAGTCCTCCCGGATCAAGCCTAGGGGCCCACGTACCCGACGTCCATATTAGAGTTCAAAGGGGGAAAATCCTGTCGACTCTTGGGGCACCTCCCTGTATGCAAATAACAAGTGGGGAAGGTATTTCTCCCAGTCCCTCCCATGCTGTTCAGCAAATGGTTGGAGCATTGACTTCAGGGTACCTTTAAATCTTTCCACAAGCCCATTGGCTTGTGGTTGATAAGGTGTCGTGCGCCTCTGCACCACCCCACACTTCTCCCACAAACATTTCACCAGGTCTGACATGAAGGAACCCCTTTGATCGGTGATAACCTCCTGCGGAAACCCAACACAGGAGAAAATCCCAAGTAAGGCAACTGCCACTTTGTCTGTCCTCAGTGAGGATAGGGCGACTGCCTCTGGGTACCGTGTGGTATAATCCACCACAGTCAGGATGAACCTCTTCCCAGAGGAGCTGGGGGTATTTAAGGCCCCACAATATCCATTCCCATATTTTGGAATGGCTCCTCCACTATGGGCAAAGGAATTAGGGCGACTTGGGTTTTCTTACCTGTCTTCCCTATTTCTTGGCACCGGTGACAAGACCTGCAATACTCCTTCACCTGCTGGGTGAAGTTGGGCCAATAGAAATTCTGGGCCAATCTCTGTGTAGTGCGTGCAGTTCCCAGATGGCCAGACAAGGGAATATCATGGGCAATCTTGAGCAACTGCTCATGATACCCCTGGGGAACGACAAGCTGCCTGCCCATCATCCCTCCCTCTGTCTTCACAGCCAGAGTATACATCGGTCCATTTTCCCAATACACCTTATATTTACCGTCACCTCCCTGTGCTCCATCAGAGTCTGCCCAAGCCCTCAGCTTCTCTAGACTAGGGTCACTTTTCTGAGCAGCTACAAACTCCTTACACATTCCCAAGGCATGGGACAGGTACCCTTCAGTCTCTAAACTAGGGTCCCTCACACTAGTGTCAGGGCACTCAGGATCACTGCCATCCTTAACCCTTGGACAATAGGTCACCCCTCCTTCTTTGGAGTAACCCTCTGTAGCTGTGTGGTTAACTGCTACTGGGGACATTTCTACCCCCTTTTCATTAGTTTCCATATCAGGAGACACAGGCTAGGGAACCAGCCTCCCAGTGGTTTCCACAACGGCTTCTGTGGGGTCCAGGGAACTACAATTTTCCCTTGCCGCTTGGCTATGGATAACTGCACACACCATCCCCTGTTTGAGATTGTTGCCAAGGATGACATCCACTGCTAAGATTTTGGCTACAGCCACCTGTTGCACAGTTCCCCCTGTTTCACCCCAGTCTAGGAGTACACTAGTGAGGGGCAGTGTTTTCTCCTCACCAGTGAAGTCTTGTACAGTGATATATTTATTGGGTATAAGCTGACCAGGCTCTACCAGATCCCCTTTTACCAATGTCAGGGATGCGCCGTGTCCCTTAACCCTTGTGTCTGTACACCATTCACCGTGACTGGGTGCATGTGTTCCCTCATGTTTACAGGCATGCTTCCAGGGACTCACAAACAACCTACTTCTTTCCTAGCCCCATGTTGCGTATTGCTTGTCCTTTTGGGACACTGTCTGGCAATATGCCCAGTTTCTTTACAGACCCAACATTCATTTCTTTTCTCAGAGAAATCTTTTTTCTGAAATCCGGGGCTAACTGGTTTCGGTGGAGGCAGTGAGGGTTTTAGCTTCCCTGAAGGCATGCTTTTCTCTTTCTGCGCAGTCACGCCCACCCCATTTTCTCTCAGAGTAGGTCTGCTCTTGGCATAGCGGTCTGAGAGTTCAGCAGCCTCTTGCACTGTTTTGGGATCTCGGTCCTACAGCCAGGTTTTCAGCTCTACTGGGCATGCCCCAAAAAACTGTTCTAACAAGATAGCGTTTTCAATTTTATCAACAGAGTTTGCCTCAATTCCTTCCCACCAACATTTTAAAAACTGACGTTTTATGACTAGTTCCTTGTAGCTCATATCAGGGCTTCTCCTGAGCTTACGGAATTTAGCTCTGTATGCTTCAGCAGTTAAATCAAAATGTTTTTAAAAGTGCAGCTTTAAGTTTGCTGTAATCATTACTGTCCTCATCGTCCATTTGACCCAATGCATCTCAAACTTTCCCAGTAAGTAGCAGGGATAGCTGGAAGCTCCAGGACCCTCTAGGAATTTTAGCCTGAATACAAACTTTTTAAAGGAATTTAAAAAGGCATCCATATCCTCCCCCTTTTTAAATTCAGCTATCAATTTGGAATTCAATTTGTAACCCAGTCCTGTAGTTCCAGTTAAACCCAAGCCACTTACCTGCTCTGGTGCTGGTGGTTGGAGTTGTAGCTTCTCCAGTTCATGTCACCTCTGGTGCTCACGTTCCTCATGGTCTGCATCTAGCTGTTCATGCTCCCTCTTCTTCTCTGCAGCTCGCTGGGGCTCACGCTCTTCGTGGTCTGCCTCTCACTGTTCTTGCTCCCTCTTCTCCTCTGTGGCTTGCTGTTCTCACTTCTCCTCTCTCTGGAACTCCAGATCCATTCTGCACAACTCAATCTGCAGCCTGATTGCTTCTGGCTCCAGAATGCTGGTGACCTTCCCCTGCTGCTGTGGCCCTACACTGGCACTGGCCCTGCTGTCATCCTCACTGGATCTGGACACTGCACTGGCTGCTAGCCCCTCCATGCTAAAGGTTTGGTCTTTTACAGTCACAGTCAGTGACTCACTGCTCTGGGCATCTGCTGCCATCAGGGCATCCACAAGGTTCTACTTGGTGGCTTTCACCTCATACAGGACTCCTCTGTCCTGGCACAACTGCTTCAAGTAGTCTACAGTGTGCCCACTGTAGTTGGAAGCCATCTTCTTCCCTAACTATGGCTACTCTAACTTGCACTTTAGAAAAAAAAAATAAAATAGGTAGGAACTTGACTGTAAGCAAAATTATATAGTTCTACTTACTTTTAAAAAAAAATAAATCACTGTCTTTTTTTACAAGTGAGCTGTACAGTATTAAGTTGACACACTGAACAGTTAAAGCTTGTGTTACCAAATTTATCTGCACCATTGCCAACTAATCTGTCACAAAGGCACTCAGCAGGTCAGGCCCTCTGCTCCCACAGTGCCAACCTCCGAGCACAGTATTGTGAACAGGTAACAGAACAGTGTAACTCTCCTGTCTGCTTGTGGGTCTGAACCACCTTTAGTCTCAAGTTCTGGGGGGATTCAAACTGTGAACCTTATGCTAGCATACCCAAATGTACAGGCTCAGATAATCTGCTCTTCGGGGGGATGCCAGATATCTTTTGCCTAAGGGCACCTAACCAGGTATCCAAAATGAACCCTTAAAACTCTATAAAAGACCTTAGGTGTATTCTTACCTTTTCCCAGTCTGGTAACACCATCAAGCTTAAGAACAATTGTCACATTTAACCGTCTACACATCACATGCAAAAATGACTTGGAAGACAAAGGCAGTATCTTTCAAATGAAAGGTTAACTTAAAAAATGGATAAAAATATGTTACATGTAAACACAGAACACTATCACAAAGCATACAATCACTTTAAAGAAAACAAGGAAACGTACAAACAAAAACTCCTACCACAATACAATTAGACTTTTTCCATCTAATGTATTACCTCTATACAGTGCTTAAGTTAGATCAGAGCTCTTGTTTCTTAAGAGTCCAACAAGAAATGTGTCACTAAGTTCAGCCACAGTATTCAGTTTAAACTGTGTCTCTCTCCACCCCTTTTGTGTGTCATCCAGCTCCTCCTTGTTGAATATAAAAATTGAAAGTCCCATTTCATTTCCACTTCAAAGCAGCAACAGGCCATAAAATGCAATGTCTCAAGGAAGTTAATCACATTATAGAGATCTGCGGGTTTAATACATATCCTGTCATTTTAACTGAAACCTGGGGGGGGGTGGGATCCCACAGGTTGTCTCATGAGAGACACTCACATACCACATTCTATATACAAATATCATAGAGCAATCATAACCAGCTGGCCAAGCATCACAGGGAACGCTGTCCTAGATGCAGCCGCAGGGTTAGACACACCGAGGTTACTGTCAATGCTGAGGTGATGGTCTAGAATGAACAAACCCCGACAGAAATGAGACCCCTAATCAGCAGTAAGAATGTGCCACATCTAAGAGGCAGAATAAGCCTCTGTGTACCTATTATTACCTTTCAGGGCAGTCTTCCTCTGACTGGTTAGCAAGTTTGTTACTTGTGACATTTGTTACTAAAGGCGAAAAGTGTTGTGTTAACTAAGTTCTGTTGTTAAGTGTTCTTTTTTCAAACTGTATCTCAAGTTGTATGTAAGCATTTTGACCACTAAAAAGAGTGCACTTTCTGGTTTTGTATGCGCTAGCTGCTTCACTACTTTGTCTCTGTGTTTGGATTCTCCTAAGAATTGTTAATAAATGGTCATAAACTACAGCCCAGTGTCATCTATCTATTATATTGCAGTAACTTATTGCAATAACCCCCAAACAATATACACTGTAATATAATAATGCAATTTGACTCAAATTATTTCACAATATAAACAGGGATGAGGTTTATTAGATGAAACAGAAACATGGGAACAGGTATCTGGGAGGGAAAAAGGGGTAAGGCACATAAATACTAGACAAATTTAGGTTTGGATTCCACCACCCTCAAAGCAATAGTCCTCAAACACATTAATCCCCCAGTAACTCAGTCCCACAGACCTCTCCCTCTGATGCACCAGATATCACAAAGGACTTTCTGGGAGATCTGACCAACCATATGTGTACACTTAGAATTTACAGGTTGCAGGGATGATGACTGAGAATTGTGCAGTACCGATGAAGATATCAAAAAGTTGGGAGTTGGTCCCATATAGTAGTCCCAAATTTAAACAAGTTAAAGTTCAGCAGAGAGTCTCCTTGACAGAAGTATTGTTTCTTAGTGCTTCTACGATCACCCAGCTCTTGCGCTATATACAGTAAGTTCCTAACTATCTACAAGATGCCGCAGGGCCAGGCCCTCTCTTGTATTCATAGCCTTCATGATGTAGCTGCACAAAAATCGCTGGTGGGACATCTTCTTCCAGCTGGGGGAAATTGCCATTAAAGATGACTGGTTAAAACTGCCGCCTTTGAGACTCAAGGTCCCAGGTTTAATTCACA
The DNA here is from genome assembly GCA_016271365.2 of Neoceratodus forsteri. NCBI lineage: Eukaryota > Metazoa > Chordata > Ceratodontiformes > Ceratodontidae > Neoceratodus > Neoceratodus forsteri. Next base: position 609,049,138 of record CM057450.1, on the reverse strand, counting down.
TCAGTGCTTTGAAGTAAGCCTGCCCAAGTAAAAGGGACAGCTGCAACAGAGTCCTGCGTCTACCCATGTCAGTAGCTGAGTGAATGGGGCAGTGGGAGTTAAGTGCCTTGCTTAATGGGACATCATGAGTAAGTGTGACTTTTTAATGAGATTTGAACCTGAATCTCCTGATTCACACTCAATGGTGACACTCAAAATATAAAGTGGTACCCATGCTTGTCTGCACTTTTTGAAAATATGTACCCCATTTCCTTATTATTCCCCATTTATTCTATATTGCAGCTAATTTTAAACACCCCTTTTTCCTTGATTCGACAGATGAGGAGTACCACTCATTAGTAAAAGTGCCACCCGGGGGGGTCACAGCTCTACACTGCTTACAACTTTTCATAACATAAACAAGAGTTTGTAAAGTTTGTCAATACTTTATTAATGGAAAGGACTCATCAGACCTTTTTGTCTACAATCTAGAGACTCACTTAATGAATCAATATAACTACATTCTTCACCCTCAACCATGGGCTGACACACATACAGTATATATCAATATCAGAAATCCATGAGCACAGATGTCTACAATTCTGGAGCTCCTTTTTTAACTGCCAGCCAACATGAGCTAGAACACGCTACGGGAAACAGGAAATAGCAACAGGAAAAATGCATAGTCATCAGTATACAATACAGACAGTCTGCAACAGTACTGTATAGGGTATGGGCAGTCCCCACTAGACAACCATACAGCATTTTAAAGTAACAGGTGTACATTCCGGAATGTCTGCAGTTTCCACACCATTTTCAGATCTGCAAGAGAGGGAGAGGCAGAAGATATAATTTCTTCAGTTCAGCTTCATTAGTGTGCTAAGTCACCAGAGTTCTAGTCAAGGACTCTTTAGCATGTGTCAGTTAAAGATGAACAAGACAGATAGCGTGTGAAGTCATAAAAAAGGCATACAAATAAAGTAATCATAGATGTAATGGAGGACTTGGGGCTTATAGATCCTTGGTGACAACACAATGGTATTCTTTCTTCTCAGAAGTCCATAAAACACATTCAAGAATGATAAATCTCTTTCTTGTTTCAAGCTCTCTACAACATACAGATGTAACCACTGAGAAGCCTCTGGCTTCCCTATAGGTCTACAGGACTGAAAGACTCAACATCTGGAGCTCCTTGGAGGACTTGATTAGCTGGCCTGCCCCAGGATTCTAAAGGGGAGGAGCCAGTTGCTAATAGCTGGAGAGCTGCTGGCAGTTGGGGAGTTGGAGGGAAGCTGCCTGTCAGGCAAGAGAAGCCAGATATTCCCTCTGAATGTTCCTGTTTCCAGAATTGTTAACTACAGAACATTTTTGGAATCATGTGTCTTCCTGTGAAGTGCTCCAATGCAGAACCAAAGATTCCTGAGGAAGAGCGTTCCAAAGAGAAAAGAATTAGAGATTATATGCAGAAATTCCAAAGGTGACATGTGCTTCATCTGCGCTGTGTTAAGACTGTTCTGAGATACCAGTTTCCTGCAGCCAGGCCCGGAAGGGGGGGGGAGGAGAATAAAATGGGGAACTAAATGTTTCATTTGGCCTGGGACAGTGCCCCATTGTTGCTGGGGTGGGAGAGGGCAAGGAAGCAGGACCTACAATGCTGCAGTTGCCTGGTTAGTGCTTGCCCCTCCTAGCCCATTCAAAAGGTAAACCTGCAAGTTAAAAGTACCTCTGAGGTGGGAAATTGGGTAGGGACCTGGCTAGGAAATTTGAGCAGATTTGAGGGCTCATGCCTTCTGCTGTAAGTTCAGGTGGAGGTGTGTAAAACCTCTAGATCCTCTGGGATTTTTGTTGGTTCCATGTGGGACACTCCCTCAATGGGCAAGTCTGGTCCTTGTGTACTGGGTTTGTGGAAAAATGTGTGTTTTCAGAGCAGTAAGCAGATGGACAAAATGTCCCAGCAACCTCATGCCAGGAGCCAGTGTGCCTAACCTGCTTGAGGAGAAAAATCACCTGATGTCCTGTTGTGAAAAGTATATCTTCAGTGTGAAGAAAGTCCTACAAATGTATTCAGTTATGAATAATGTTGCTCGGATAGTATCTTAGCAGGTCAAATGCCATTGAATACCATCATTTTGATACTGACAGGGAGGTAAAGGTGAAGAGGATCTCACTAGGAATGCAACTGGTTCCTATCTAGGGACAGTGAACAACCTTATTAAGGAGTTGAAGCTTTTTAGCCATCCTCACATAGGTGAAAATACCAGGTTCAATTTGAAGGGTTTGGAGGGGGTCGCAGCAAAACCCTAGATATAGAAAAGCTACACAGGGTTACAAGGACTTTATAGACAATCTATGAGGGGAAACTAGAACAGCATAATGAGGAGGGGGGCTGCCTTGGAGGCAAGAGGGTTGGGTAGAGTAGTGTGTTGTAGGGGGGCATGGGGTAACAGTTTTCCTGGTACTGTCTTGGAGGTAGGGGTGTCCAGTCTATAGGAGCCTAGATCAGCTAAGGACAGAGGTATGGCAGCTCAAATGGAATTAGGAGCATTAGTGAAGAGGGGACGTCTGAATGGGATTTGGAGGGAGCGTGACATGGTGGCTGGTGGAGGGGGACTAGTGGTGGGGTCCAGACTGGGAGGGGATCTGGCAGGGGGAAGAATGGAAGAGGAGGATCCCACTTCTTTTTTTTTTCATTAAATCTTTATTAAAGTTTCCAGTATACAAATAATATGAACCAGATGTACTTAGAAGAGATATGTACATTGGAAAGTAAGACAAAGCACATTAAACAACAAAAGCAGAAAAAAAAAAAGGAAAATCCCCCAATGCCTCCGTCCCCACTACCCATCCACCCCCACCTCCTATATCCCCTCTCGTCCAGACCAGGTTACTCAGTGTGGAATCTTGATGTGGCTAGCAAAGCTTTGCTTTGTACTACGGTTGTGGCAAATGCTAAGAGTAAAGCGCGAGGAAAGAGGCCCATATATCATTGAATTTACTTAATTTGTTTCACAAGCTGAAAATCATCTTCTCGACTCTGAGACAGTGTAGTAACTCCATCAGCCACTCACAGTATGATATAGCCTTGTTGTCCTTCCAATGCCTTAGTACTAACTTTTTGACTGTCATGGCTGTATAGGCGACGTGATATTTGCGTGCCTTTACGGAGATTTATGAGTAGTTCCCAAGCAGGCAAGTATCGATCGAGAACGACTCATCTAGGCCTAACAGGGGGTCTGCCCGCGCTCTAATTTTCTCCCAGAGGGGGGCTACTTTGGGGCAGGACCAGAAAATATGTACTAAGTTGCCGTCACCTTGCGCAGAAAGGTGGCGGACTGTCTACTGTCAAACCTAGCAGTGTTCTGGGGAGTATAATACAGGTTGTGCAAAATACGGAACTGTATGAGTCGGAGTCTGTCCTGAGTGATATAGTGGTGACAGCCCCACCAGAGTGTCTCCCACCTGATGGGTGTCCCCGGTAAGAGAGTTTCCCAGAAAGTTTTAGGTCCGAAGGGGCCAGGGTGTAAATGGTTGTACAAGGTTTTGAATATTTTGGAAATCGCAGGAGGAAGGCCAACACTTTGTGTCATTTCGGACCAGAAGGGGGATGCTCCAGCAGATGGGAGATGAGTTCCGAAGGTTTTTACCAGAAGGTGTCATAGTTTAAATAACTTGAAAATATTGGAGTTGGGCAGGCCTGAGTTTTCTAAAATGTCCGCGGAGGAGGCCCACTTTTGTTCTGTCCCAGCCCAGAAATAACTGAGTTTGACCTCCCGAAATTGTGGGATCCAGGCAGGGGAGAGAGTTTTCCCTTCTAATTTAATGTTCGGGTTCCCCATGAGGGGTTGCTCTAAGTCTCTACATTGGTTATATTTGAGAATTGAGCAGAGCTGAGCGTGAGCCTTCATCGAAGTGGCAATGGGTGACCCGAGCCAAGACTTAGGGAGACTTTTAGGGTGGACGAACAATAGAGCTGACGGGGAAAGGTTATCCCTACGGATTTGGGATAACTCTATATGGATCCATAGGGGTGTGTACTTATCAGAGAGGCCAGGATCCGGGGGGGAGAGACACCTTAGGTACTTGCTTAAATGGCTGGCCCAGTAATAGAGACCAACGTGGGGAACCCTCAGGCCTCCTTTAAACTTAGGGGCCGCAAGCTTGTGATAGGCCAGCCTGTGTTCTTTACCGGCCCAGATGAAGTTGGCGAAGATATTATGGACCCTTTTAGACCATGAGTGGGGTAACCAGATATTGAGGAGACTGAGGGGATAAAGCAGCCGAGGGAATACGTTCATTTTGATGAGGCTGATCCTGCCCCAGATCGTGAGAGGGAGAAGGGACCATCTGTTCAAGTCTTGAACAATAGTGTATAGTAAGGAATCAAGATTAAATTTACGCATGAGGGAAGTATTTCTTGAGAATGTGATACCTAAGTACTTCACTGTTTTCCTATCCCAGAAAAGGCCCAGGGCCTCAACCTCATTCCTCATCACTCTGTGGTTAAGGGGAAAAACTACAGTTTTCTCTACGTTGAGTTTATAATTTGATAATGAGCTGAATTCGCTGATAACCTCGAGTAGGTATGGGATGGACTTCTTGGGGAATGAAGTGCAGAGGAGCAGGTCGTCATCATAGGCCGAAACTTTTAATTCTAATTGTACTGGTATACCTTGAATCTTGGGATCGGCCAGCAGTCGGCATGTAAGGGGTTCGAGATAAATATTGAAAAGTAGTGGGGATAGGGGGCATCCCTGCCTCGTGCCAGAGAGGATAGGGAACCTCTCGGAGTAGCACCTGTTGCAGAAGACTCTGGGAGTCGGGGCAGTATAAAGGGCCTGAATCCAACTCTGAAACTCTTGGGGAAAACCGAAAGTGTTCAAAGTCCGGAATAAGAAATTCCAATCGACTCTGTCGAATGCCTTCTCGGCATCCAGAGAGACCAAAGCTGCTGTGAATACAGCGTTTCTGGACGCAGAAAAGGCATGGTCCAGTGTTCTGATGTGATCACTGGCCAGTCTGTTCGTCATTAAGCCGACTTGTTCTGTACTGATAAGGCCTGGGATCACGGCACTCAGTCTTATTGACAACAGTTTGCTGAGAATCTTGATATCCTGATTGAGTAGCGAGATCGGTCTGTAACTTGCTACATTTTCAGGGGCTTTACCTGGTTTCAAGATGAGAACAATTATGGCTTCAAAAAGTGATGTGTCTGTGCTAGACTAGTCTAGGATCTGCTGGAAGACGGGAAGAAGTATTGGAGCAAGGGTCTTTGCAAACACTTTATAGAAATTCGGGGAGAACCCGTCAAGCCCAGGAGATTTGTCGTTGGGGAGACTGTCGATCACGCCAATTATTTCTGCTTCCATTAAGGAGAGGTTAGTGCGACACTGTTCAGCTCTAAGTGTGGGAGGTGCAACTTTAGGTAGTTATCCAGCACCGTTGAGTGGGGGATTAGTCATCGTAAGTATAGGGATTGAAAAATGTTTGGAATTGAGGTAATCCTTTAGAGTCCACCAGCAGGGGGCCGTCGTGAGCCCAGATGGTGGGGATATATCTGGTGGATTCCTGCTGCTTGACGCGGGCTGCAAGGAGATGGCCCGCCTTTTCCCCTTGATCGACGTGTGTTGCTTTCATTTTGAGGATCATGTATTCAGCTTTCTCTCTGAGGTGTTCCATATAGATGTTTTTGAGTTTGGCCAAATCTAATAAGGTCTGTTCTGAGGTGTGTGGGGAAAGATTTTTTTTCCATGTCCCTAATCTGTCTGAGAAGTTGGACTAGCTCTTGCTCTCTCAGCTTCTTTCTTCTAGAGGCCACCCCAATGAAAAGACCCCTGAGGTAAGCCTTAAGGGCCCCCCATTCGATATCAGGTTTACCCGTGGAGTTTAAGTTAGTTGAAGTGTATTGAGCAATATGGATGTTGATATGTTTCACTATTTCTGGGTCTTTTAAGAGTTGGTTGTTAAGCTTCCAACGGCCGTTCTTATTGGGGGCATCCAATAGAGAGAGGTGGCATGAGACCAGAGAGTGGTCAGAGGGAGGGCCGGGGTGTATATCGGAATCGACAACGCCAGGGATCAGATGATGCGAGATCAGTGTATAGTCGATCCTGGAAGATGTCTTGTGAACTGGCGATGTAAAAGTGAAGCCTCTTTCAGAGGGGTGTAATAATCGCCACACATCGTGTAATCCGGCCTTGTCCCAAAGGTCCCGAAGAGCCCTTTGTGCTGGTGATAAGCCTTTGGGCCTGCACCCTGTACAGTCCATATTAGGATCGGCGACCACGTTGAGGTCTCCTCCCAAAACCATCGGTGTGTTAACAAAAGGGATTAATTTATTTGTGAGATCTACGAAAAACTCCGGGAAATCGGGGATGGGGCCATATATACTTCCCAGCAAGATTTTCCAAATTGAAAACTCTTCCCTGGACCAGAGTGTATCTCCCATGGGTGTCTTTTATAACTCTATTTGAGATAAAGGGAACGTTTCTACCTATTAGTATCATGACCCCACAGCTCTGTTTTGTGCCTTAGGCGGAGAAAACCTGGCCTACCTGTTGCTTCTTCATGTTTAATTCTTCCGTAGTCAAAAGGTGGGATTCCTGAATGAACAAGACATCAGATTTCAGGAGTCTGAGATGCTTGCAGACCTGGTACTGCTTAGCTTTCTGTCTGACTCCCTTGACATTCCATGAAAAAAAATTCAAGCTACCCATCTATGTTCAGGGTTGTATGTACAGGAAAATATGGGCCGCGCTGCGAAAAAAGAAGGCATCTGCCAATCCGTCGATGAATTTGTTTGAAAAGGGTCTGGTCCGGATGAGCCCTCCTTCCCTCCACCCCCACATTTCCCAAATGAAAAGTGAAACTCATGTACAGTAATATCAGAGGTAAACCCAGCCCTCCCACCCCATCATAACAACAGACAGTGAACAACAAATCCTCTAGTTGTCCCTTCCCCCCAGCCCCAAACCCACTCTGCCACCCCCATAGCAGAAACATATTGTAATATGCTAAGGTAACTGATTATGGGAGTTGTTGCAAAAAATAACCCCCTAACTAGAAATAATCAGGATTAAGTCCCAACAATTAACACTATTAACTGTAGCAAAAAAGGTATACGTCAGCAAAAACTACTGTACTGTCTGTCCGTTAATTGAACTCATCTAGGTAATGATAACCTGGTCAGAAACTAGCTGGGAAACAACGCTGATGTCTTGTGTTTAAATTAGCAAAAATGGATGTAACTGAGCTTTTTAAACATAATCAAGAGCGTGAACATGAAAAAGCAAAAAATGTTGTAACAGCCCCGTAGAGATGATAGACCTGGTCACAGAGAACTATGCAGTGGATGATAAACAGTCCAACGGTCTCTGGAAACGGTGAGTGAGAGCAGTCCAACTGATCTGGTGAACAGCATCCGTAGTGCAGTAGGGCCGGGACCCCCTCGAGAATAAGACGCAATCCAGTCGGGTCCATGTATGCTCTGCAAGATGTGTCCTCGAGAAGGCTGGGGAGAGACTGTATTGGCTTCATGGTGGTATGTTAGGGTAGTAGGAAATAGAAGCATCCCACATTGAACTGATGGTCCCAGCAAGTAAGGTCCTGTATAGGAGGAGCCTAGTAGGGGAAACAGGACTTACCGAGCCCACCCGCGCATCTGACCAGGGATACTCATTGACAAAATGCCGATCAGTATTATCGTAGCTATGGGATGTCACAAGCCAGCGCAAGTTGGTAGAAAATGGCCACATAGCTCATCGAAGGCGACTGAGCAGAATAACGGTAAGATCCCAGGAGACAGAAGCCTGCTGGAGGCGATTACTGAGAAAGGGGACCATGTAGTGGGGTAGCCACGGGGATGAAGGAGTCAGGGCAATCACTGGTGAGCCTTAGAATGGGGAAGAGGCACTTCATATTCACATGCAGAGCATAAGGTATCCGCTGGATGGGGACTCGGAAGATGAGAAAGCATTGCAGTAGATCAAGTAAGGCAATCCCAAAGTTAGGTCGGCTCTAGCGGTTCGGGAGCAGGTCACTCGCAATCACTGAAACTTCAGGAACCTTTGAAAAGCTCGGGGAAGGCATTGGAGAGAGCCTTAGCAGCAGCATCTGGATCATCGAATGTAACCCAGGCACCCGATATCCACTCCCCTAGTTTGGCTGGATAAGACATACGGAATTTTATGCTGGCAGCAACAAGTTTTGAGACCAGGGGATGGAACTGGGTTCTCCGCTGCCTCACCGAAGCCGGGAGATCTTGTGCCAGCCTAATCTCTGCATCTTCCCAACGCACCTCCTTTAAATCTTTGATCTTGGCGAAGAGGTGCTGGCGTTCGAGATAATTCAAAAATTTGAAGATCAGAGGGCGGGGGCGCCGGGTGGGGGTTTGGGATGAAGGTCTCGTGCGCCCGCTCAATGGTGTAGGTGGTGCTGGGGAAGGCCCGGCTATCTTCGATCAGCTTTGTACAAAGAAATCACATCAGCTCCTTCAGCACCTTCCGGGAGACCTATGAGGACCGCGTTATTCCGGCGGCTGCGTCCCTCAAGGTCTTCTATCTTCAGCTCCATTTTGGCCATTTTCTGATGGAGAGATACCATCTTGGGCTCCATTTTATCGGTCCGCCTTTCTACCGACTTGATCCTTGCATTTGCGTCTACGGATCTTCGCTGCAGATCCTCTACAGCTCTGGTAAGTGATTTGAGATCTGTGGTTAACTCTGTCATGCTGTCTTTGAAGGGGGAGAATTCCAAAAGAAAGTGTTGCAGGGTGAGGGGTTGCAGGTCCTTGTTGGAAGCCGCTAGTGTTTGTTCCAGTTCAGTCCCTGAGGCCCTGGCTTTCTTCGGGGCCTTTTCAGGTGAGACTGGCGCCGTGTGTCTGGAGTCGTGTTTTTCTGGAATGCATCACTTTTAGAGCTTAGAAGGCAGCACAGGTTGAGCTCGATTCTCTGCTGAGGGTTTTGAGCTTCACTCTGGTCGTTGGACGTCGGGTTGATTGCTAAAAATATTGAATTGAAAGGGTCGGAGAGCTGGAGCTACGGTATAAGGCTGTTATCTGGAGGACTGCATCACGTGACCCCGAGGAGGATCCCACTTCTCCAGTGGAAGAGGAGATGTAGGGGAGAGGGATGGACACTAGTAAGAGGAACAGGAAGGACAAGGAAAGAAAGGAGTCCAGTGGGAGCACCTCCAGAGGTGCTGGTATGGAATAGATCCCTTCCACTAAGTAGAAAGGGTACAGAAAAGAGTAATGTGGAGGAGAAAGGATACTAACATCAGGAGGTGGCTGTGAGTACTAGGGGAGGTGTCTACAGAGGGGTGGATAAGGGGTAGGCAGAAGCAGGGGTAGTAGCAGCGGGGCATGGAAGGGACAGGGAAAAGCAGAGAGAGGGCCAAGCAGTGAAGCACAGACTGGGAGAACGGGGGGGGAAGCCCATTATGGGGTGTGTGCATGTAGTCAGAATGGGATGCAGACAGGGGGATGGTGGGAAGGTCAGTCAAGGAAGGACTAGCAAGTAAGGGGGAGATAACTCAAGTGGCAGGAAGGAATCAAGGGTCATGATCTTAGAGGAATCCATAATTAAAGGGGTGAGATAGGGAGACACAGGAGCCGAGGCTAACTGTAGAAGGGTACAGTGTATGCCAGGGATGACTGCAGGCAGGGTGGGGCCAAGAATAGCCTAGATCATGGAACAAGGGGGGGTGGAAGCTACACATCATTATTCACCTGAGTAGGAATGATTTGGCTGATAGTGAGGTTGTGGTGATTCAGGAGAGGTTCAGAGAAGTGGGAAGGCTCTACAAGAAGATTGGGAGGTCAGTAGCCTTTTCAGAGGTGCTGCCAGTACCGAAGACCAACACTGCAAGAAAGGTTAGGATTGAGGAGTTTAAAGGGACACTGTCAACCCCTTTGGCATCATGTTATTTCTAGTTGAAAACCCACATGTTATGATTCCTTGCCATATCTAAAACTCATTGATGTTGTTGGTCATTTTATTTGATTCCTTTCTTAGTAGAACTGAAATGCATAACAAAGGTGTCATTATACCAAACTTTATTTTGCTTTAAATCCTTGATCTACTCTTACTGCATACATGCAAAACATTAGAAACACCCCCAAATAGTGCAGCCACTCATGATGCAATAGTCTCCTCTCACCACACAGCATTATGAGTGGCTAGATTGTGTTAGGGGCATTCCCAAGTCCAGGAAAGATGCAGTGGAAGTTGATCAAAGAATATAAACACATTGTTGTGTGCTAACACCAGTATGGTGGGCAGTCTTTTACTTTTACAAACACAAAAAGAATTAGAGTCCAACTACCAGCTACATCAGCAATCTCTACAGAATGTGAGCAGTCATAACAGGGTTTTTTTAATCTAGGGACAATTTGAGGTCCAAGGGGGTTGACATTGTCCCTCTAATGTTTGGCTCAGGGAGTGGTGTGAAGAGGAATGAAACAAGCCAATTGTTGGCTTGAGGAGCAGTGGGAGAACGAAGACTTTCATGTACCAGATAGGCTGCACCTTAAAAAGGAGGGTGCAAAAGTGCTGAAGGCTAGCTCTGAGGAGTACATACGCAAGGAGCTGAATTTAAACTGATAAGGGTGGGGCACCAAGAGCCATAATACCCTGAGCCTTCTAGAGGAGGAAGAGGAGGAGGAGGCCATCAGGCCTCCTCCCAATCAAAGCAAGAGCAGGAGGGGACAGATGAAAGACAAAATATTAAGGGGAGGAGGGAGGAACCAGGTGTAGAAGGGAGGGCCAGGCAGTCCATGGGTGGAGGGGGACTCGAGTCATGGTGGAAGTTGTGTCTCTGAATGCAAGGAGCTTTGGGAACAAAATGGCTGAGCTGCATTCACTGATGTCACGGGGAGAGATGAACATGGCTGCCATCCTGGAGATGTGGGCCACACCGAACCATGTCTGGGACCTCTCCATCTCTGGGCACAAGCAGTATAGGAGAGATGGGGTGGGGTTATAGAGGGGAGTGGTTCTGTATGTGAGGGAGAGGACAGCCTGGAATGGGGAGGAGGAGGAGGAGGAGGAGGAGGAGGAGGCAGATGGAAGGACAGAGGTTCTGTGGGTACAGGTACAATAAACAAAAGGAGAAAAAAACTTAGGATGGAATGATGTACAGGCCACCAAACTAGGTGATCTGGACAGAAAACGGGTCCAGAACTGTGAAGATGGCTTGTGAGGGAGGTAGCAGTTATAGGAGACTTCAGTCTACCTAGGGTGAATTGGAAGATCCCTGCTACCACCTGTATCAGAACTCAAGTGCTGCTGGATGCATTACAGAGGGGGTGCCTGACACCATGTGTTATGGAATCCACCAGGGAGTGGGTTATACTGGTCCTGGTTCTGTCTAATGGTGTGCATGTCCAGGAGGTGAAAGTGGAAGCACTGCTAGCAGGAAGTGAACATCACGCTGGACAGGGGCAAGGAAAAGATTGTAACAAAACAAAGGTGTTAGACGTCAGGTGGCAGATTTTGGTAGGATGGGAGAAATCCAGGGATTGCACCTTGCTGGGATCAGGAAGGAAATTAACATAGACCAGCAATGGACTGCTATCAAGAAAAGGTTGTTGGCAGCCACTAATGAGTGTGCCAGTATAAAAATCAAACATTCCAGAGCCATGAAGCCCAGCTGGTCTGAAAGGGAGGTAGAGCAGATGGTAAAGAACAAGAAGGCAGACTTAGAAAATATAACCACACCCAGAGGGATGAGGACAGGGAAGAGTACAGCAATAAAGCAAGGGAGGTGAGCAAAGCAGTATGATTGGCCAAGGCCAAACAAAGAGATGTAGCTGGAAGTGGGGGTTAAAATGGGAGGGAAGGCCTTTTTCCAGTACATGGAAGAGAAGGGGGATATTGAGGATGGGATAGTCAGGCCGAAAAGGGAGGAGGGGTGAGTGAAGGGAAGTTTGGAGAAAGCAGAAATAGTTATAAGTACTCCTGTTCAGTCTTCATTAAGGAGAAGTATGGCCCAGTACCCCAGGGGAAGAAGTGGGAGGTAACAGGGGGAGTCACAAATGAAGGGATTGAAATTGACAGGGTGAAGAAAGGATTAAAGGCCAGAAGGTGGACAAGTTCCAGGGACTGGATGGTGTACACCTGAAGGTGCTGAGGAAGTTAACAGATGTGCTGGTGTGTCCCTGGTAGACATGTTTAACATCCTATTAGGAGACAAGGGAGGTAGCCCTGGAGTGGAGGACAGCACATGTAGTGCTGCCACACAACCGTGGGCCGAGGGACGACCCTGGCAACTATCGGACGGTCAGTCTGACCTCAATAGTGGGGAAGCTCATGGAAACCACACTGAAGGAAAGACTAGTAAGCATTCCAATTGAAAATGGGCTTCATAATGATAGATAGCATGAGTTCGTGTCAGGGCAGTCCTGCCAGACCAATTTAATTAATTTCTTTGACTGGGTAGCCAGGAGAGTGGACAAGGGCCTGCTGTGGACATATTGTATCTAGATTTCAGCAAGGGTTTTGACTCTATTCCCCACAGGAGGTTAACTGAGAAGCTGGAGGACTTCCGGATAGGGGCAAAGCTGGCTAGGTGGGTTAAAAACTGCCTACAAGATAGGAATAAGCTAGTGGTTGGGGGAATTCTCAGAAACTAGACAAGTCACTAGTGGGGTACCTGGTGCTTGGGCTGGTGTTACTTAACATCTTCATCAGCAACATACAGATGGGATAAAAGACAATATATGCCTATTTGTGGATGATACAAAGCTCTGTGGGAGAGTGTCCACAGAAGAAGGGGACACAAGGCATTAGAGAAGACATGGCCAACCTGGAGAGCTGGTCAGGTGTTTGGTAACTGGGATTCAGTGCCAAAAGTGTAAAGTAATGCGCCTGGAGGTAAAGAACCCAGAGGCCAAATACTGGCTGGGAGGTATGCAAGTTATCAAGTCAGTAGAGGACAAAGACTTGGGTGTGATCATTATGAGTGACCCGAAGCACTCGGCATACTGCAAGAGAGTAGCAGCCAAAGAAAACTGGATGCTGGGATGTATAACCAGGGGTATAACCACCAGGAGAGCGGAGGTCATTCTGCCACTGTACAGGTCACTGGTTCTGCTGCATATTGAGTACAGTGTACAGTACTAGAGCCCTTGCCTAAAGAAAGACTTACTGGAGATGATCCCATAGAAAGGTGACCAAGATGATCCATGGACAAACAAGACAGGCCATATGAGGAGAGACTCAAAGAACTCAACATAGACGAGAAAGGGATGACATGATCAAAATCTTTAAACACCTTAAGAGTTTCAGCAAAGTGAACTCTGAGGGTCTTTTTAATCTTAGTGGGAACAGGACCACTAGTGGGTGTTATGTTCTAACATTTATTCTGGTCTTGTTCAACAAACTCGCACCGCAACAGGAGTAGAGCAACTTTCATTTTTATTCAGGTGCCTCTCTGGTCTCAACAACAACACTCTCTGTCTGCTCTCTTTCTAGCTTACACATCTCGGAATGCTGCCATCAAGTGGCAAAGTAACGCAATGTATTACCATTTCACATACATAACATTTCCTCCCCACTAAATTATATTGTTACCAAATGAACAAGTATTAGCATTATTAGCTATTATTAAGATGATTCATTCTATGCTAGAGGTAGGGGGTAGACTGCCCCAGGCCTAGAACCAGTCAAGGGGATTATTCTGCCCCGATAATTTGATCTGGCTCTCTAACTACACAAAACATTTTGTTCCTTTTAAATGTCTCACAGGTTCAAACGATCTGGAGGTTTTGAAATTCGGGATGGATAACGTTTCTCGTGAGCAACCCTTGGCATGGCTGCCCTGTCTGGTACCTCCCTCCGATCCTCGGTTGGTGGTTGTACAGCCTCACCACTGCTCCTCTCCACCTCCTGCTCTACATCTTCAGAAGGTGTTGGGACTTCCGTAGTGGGGCTTCTGTAAGCTACGGCAGATGGAATCCACGTTTCCCGTAGGTTTTCTTCCCTGGAAGTGTCCCCATCTGTGTGCTGCTGAAGATCTAGGAGCTGTTCAGCATGCCGTCTCCATTTTCCTCCAGATTCAACATCAACTGTATACGACACTGGACCCGTCTGAGATGTCACCATACCAGAGGTCCACTTCTCCCCCTTCCAGTAATCTCGAACAAGCACCTCTTGACCAACAATGAACTGCCTGTCCTTTGAATGAGCTTGTCAGTGCAGAATTTGAGATTCTTGGTTCTTCCAAACCTCTGATGACACATCTGGCTTAAGCAAATCAAGACGGGAGCGAAGCTTACGCCGAAAAAACAACATTGCTGGAGATTCCTTTGTTGTAGCATAGGGTGTATTTCGGTATGCCAGCAGGAAGTTATCCAACTTGTGTTGTAAGGTCAAAGACCCCCCCGCCGATCTCAGAGCATTCTTCAAGGTTTGCACAAACCATTAGTCCATTAGTCGAGGGGTGATATGGGGCACTACGAATATGCCTCACACCATTGGACTTCAGAAACGCTGCAAAGTCACTAGAAATAAATTGTGGTCCATTGTCACTGACCAGCTGTTCAGGAATCCCGTAACGGCTAAATAGTCCTCGCAGCACTTGAATGGTCTTACTGGTAGTAGTAGTGTCCATGACTTGAATTTCGGGCCACTTGGTGGGCATCTCAACACAAGTACATGTGTCCCTCCCACAGCCCCGCAAAATCTACATGAATGCGCTGCCACGGTGCACCTGGCCACATCCAGGGATGTAGAGGTGAGGGACACGGCATTTTCTGAACACGCTGACAGGTAGTGCATGTTTTTGCTTGTTGCTCAATTTGCAAATCAATACCTGGCCACCAAATATAGCTTCTGGCTAAAGCCTTCATTCTCACTACACCCGGGTGTCCCACATGTAGCTCATCCAGAACACGAATACGTAGTTTTGAAGGGACAATCACCCGGACACCCCACATCAAGCAACCTTGCTGTATTGAAAGCTCATTACGTCTGACGTAGAATGGTGATAACTCACCGTGAATGTCATGGTTCACAGTAAAAGTCCCTTTTGTTACTAAGTCCAAGACTTGAGACAACACAGGATCAACTTTTGTCTCCTTTATAGGTAATTTCTCAAGCTGACTGATGTAGAAGACATTGACAGTGTCCACTTTGTCACTGTGGGCTACCTGCAGAGGCAATCTTGAGAGCCCATCAGCATTGCCATGCAGAGCCGCCTTCTTGTATTCAATGCGGTAGTTGTGAGCTGATAACAAGAGAGCCCAACGTTGCATTCTGGCTGCTGCCATGGAAGGAATACTCTTGTGGGGCTGAAAATGGTCGTGAAGGGACGGTGATTAGTGAGGAGTGTAAATTCTCGACCATAGAGGTATTGGTGGAATTTACGAACTCCGAACACTATTGCCAAAGCTTCTCTCTCAATTTGGGCATAGTTTTGTTCAGCTTTGCTGAAAGTTCTGGATGCAAAGACAATTAGCTTTTTGTCCCATTTGGTAGAACATGAGAAAGAACTGCTCCCACCCCATAAGGTGAGGCATCACATGCCAGTCTGATGCTCAGCTGTGGATTATAGTGAATGAGCACGTCTTGAGAAACAAGCTGCTTTTTAGCCTTCTTAAATGCACTTTCACAGTCCTTTTGTCCAACACCAGGACTTCCCCTTGCACAGCAAGCCATTTAGTGGGTTGAGAATCATAGCTAGATTGGGAATAAACCTGCCATAATAATTTAACAGGCCCAAGAACTACCGTAACTGGCTCACATTTTCCGGTGCTGGGGCGTCCACAATCGTTTTTTCTTTCTTAGGCGATTTGTAAGCCGCTGCATCTATGGTATATTAAGTACTCCAATGAAGTCTTGAAAATTACACTTCTCCTTCTGGACACGCAAGCCAAAATCTTCCAATCACTGCAGAACTGCATCCAAGTTCTTCAGGTGCTCTGCATCATTCCTTCCGGTCACCAGTATATCATCCAGGTAACAGTGAACATTTGGAAGACCTCGTAAAACCTGGTCCATAGCTTGCTGAAATATGGCTGGAGCTGATGCAATGCCAAAAGGTAGGCGATTATAGCAGAAGAGACCCTTTTGGGTGGTTATTGTGAGATATTTCCTTGAGTTTTTATCTACTCTCATTTCCAGATAAGCATGTAACAGATCCAGCTTACTGAAGCGTTGGCCCTGTGCCAGCGATGCAAACAAGTCTTCGATGCGTGGAATCGGATACTGTTCCACACACAGAACTGGATTTATGGTTACTTTAAAGTCTCCACATATTACGCCGCGGACCGTCTTTCTTTACCACTGGCACTACTGGCGTTGCCTAGTCACTACACTGTACAGGTGACAAGACTCCAGCTTCGGTTAGGCGAGTTAATTCAGCTTCCACTTTCGGTCTGAGTGCATAAGGTACTGGGCGAGGTTGACAAAACTTTGGTTTGTGCTGTGGCTTCAAAAACACTCTTGCCTCGATGCCCTTCATTGTGCCTAGCTCCCCTTTGAATAAAGGAGCATGTTTTTGCAACACTGCTTCAAGAGTGTTGAGGTCACCCGTACTAACAGTCCTTATCTCTTGCCAGTTAAGGCGTATTTTCTTCAGCCATTCTCGGCCTAAGAGTGAAGGGTAGTTACCTTTAACCACGTACAAAGGCAGTAGTGCCATTTGCCCATTCATTTTCACCTGCACCTTGATGACACCTTCAGGTGAAATTGCCTCACCAGTGTATGTCCTCAGTACAACGTCCGTCATTTGCAGGGGTAGATGTCTCAACATAGCTTCATACTTGTCTGTAGAAATCAATGAGACTGCAGCCCCTGTGTCCAATTCCATTTTCAGTGGTTTCCCTTCAGTTTCAGGTGTTACACAGATGGATGCCGTTTCCCCTTTAAGAGTCAGCACGTGCAATGCTAATTCAGTATCAGTGTCATCACTGCATGTTCCCAGTGTTTCCACGTGGTGTACTTCTCTCTTTCTACATTTCTCAAATTGCTTCCCTTTGCTTCCATTGATGTCCCCTCCTTTCTTTTTCCCTCTGCACACTCGCCCAATGTGGCCTTTCTTCCCACAGTTATGACATGTCTGTTCTTTAAACCAGCAGTCCTTATCACTGTGATTAGCCTTCCCACAGCGACCACATTTATTAGGCTTCCTGGGAGAAGAGAAGGATAAAGCATTTACTTTCAGGGAATCACTTAAGTGCTGAGCCTCCCGTGCAGCTGTTTCCATCGATACAGCGATCTCGATCGCTTTCTTGTATGTCAGTCCCGCCTCCGTTAAAAGACGCTTCTGTGTCGCTTCACTTTTCAAACTGCACACAAATCTGTCCCAGAGGGCATCATCTAAATGGGTGCCAAATTCGCAGTGCTCAGCTAATTTCTTTAGAACAGCCACATACTGCGCAACAGACTCACCCTCTGCTTGATTTTGTTTGTGAAAGCAAAATCTTTCAGCAATCACCAGAGGCTTAGGAGAGAAATATGTCTGTAAGACCTCCACAATACTGGCAAAAGTTTTCTCCCCCGGGGTTTTCTGGTGCTATTAGACTTCTCAGCAAACTGTACGGTGAGCTGCCCATAACACTCAGTAACACAGCCACTTGGTTTTCATCACTTATATCATTTGCTGTGACAAAATGTTCAAATCTCTCAATATAAGTTGTCCATTGTTCCACATTTTCATCAAAGGCATCAATATGTCCTATGGTAGCGGCCATCTCTATGTGTTTCTCGCAGGTTCACTCGTA
Organism: Neoceratodus forsteri; assembly: GCA_016271365.2. NCBI lineage: Eukaryota > Metazoa > Chordata > Ceratodontiformes > Ceratodontidae > Neoceratodus > Neoceratodus forsteri. The sequence continues at coordinate 609,031,440 of CM057450.1, read as the reverse complement.
GGTCCAAAAGTTACGTCTCAGGAAAACCCTCACAGCTGTAGTTCGTTCTGGTAAGGTACCGGAGAGTAATTAAACACCGCGTCGCCAATTATGTTATGTTCTAACATTTATTCTGGTCTTGTTCAACAAACTCACACCGCAACAGGAGTAGAGCAGCTTTCATTTTTGTTCAGGTGCCTCTCTGGTCTCAACAACAACACTCTCTGTCTGTTCTCTTTATAGCTTACACACCTCAGAATGCTGCCCTCAAGTGGCAGAGTAACGCAATGCATTACCATTTCACATACATAACAGGGGGCACTGCCTCAAGCTGATGGTGGGGGGGTAGCCTGTTAAAAGGATGAAAACAAAATAGAAATACTAAAATGACTTCTGGATAATGTTAAATTGCATATTCGGCCATGTCTCTGTACTCCTCCCTGATGTTTGCCCCGAATTAGTATATTTAGTAAGGGGGAGTGTGGGGGGGCACAGCCCCCTCGCAAAGAGAGACATCAATGAATTTGCCATTTGGCATTATCAATAAGCTGTTTTAGCAGTCGTCGTTCTGCTTTTGCCCTTTTGACATGGAACCGTTGGGGGACTGATTCAACAGGAAAATAAAGAAACACTTGTTTAGTGTGAGGGTGGTGGCAAAATGGATTGAACTGAGCTGCCAGAGGAGGTTGTCTCCATGAAGACTGTTAACAGCTAAACAAGAGGCTGGGACAGAGTGAAAGGGAAAGTTGCATGGGGAGGGCAGGGGGATATTGAAGGGAAGAGAGGATTGGGTAGTGGGGGTGGGTGAATGTCTGTATAGAGACTAGGGGTTCTGCACACTTGAGCAGACAAGATAGACCATAAGGCCTTTTTCTGTGGGCACTATTCATATGTTCACATTTACCCAGAATAGCACAACTAAGCTACAATATTTTGTTTTCAGTGGAGTCCAGCTTTTTCCCCCCACAAAGCTGTTTGTCATTCTGGTCTCATCTGGTGCCTCTCTCCCCTGCCTCGTCACTGTTCATCTTACTGACTTACAAGTTATCCACCACTTACCCAGGACCACAATGTGGTGGGTGACCAGCCATGTTAGTTGTGTGAGAGCCTGCTGAGTTTGTCAGCTTGGATGGCTGGCATATTTCTCCTGCCACTACATGTTCTTCCCTTGAGTGGCAGCATGCAGTGAGGTGGGTGCACATACAGTACATGCGGAGGCAGGCATGCATGACAGGTATCGTGTGGCAATGTCATCCCTCCAGGTTCTCCCAACTGTGCTGCCAACTGGTCCCCACCAGTAAGGGGTCACGCAGTGGGAACAGTGTCCTCCCCACCTGAGGAAGGAGAGCAGTCCCTGGTACACTCAATCCTCTCACACCACCAGCCCCTGATGGCCTGTGCTCATTCCTGAACACATGTCACCAGCATAGGAAGTGGAACACTATCACTATGCTATAGGACCAGCTTGAGGTTCTGCTTTTATCCATTTTTTTATCACATTATTTATTACCACCTCCAGAGACCTGGCAGGGGCTGCGACCCCCCCCCTCCTCAGAGGGGTACATCCTCTGGCTCATCAAGGCCATCATGGGTCCTGCCGAGTCCTGGTATTTTCCTCCATTTTCTCCCCCATGTCAATGCCTGTGCAATGGGCACAGCAGCCGTCTCCACCTCCGCAGAGGCAACCAAGCACCCTGGGCATGGGCCGAACCCCTCTTGTGCTGACATTCACAGCACAAGCCCCCCACTCTGAGGAAGGAGAGCAGTTCTCTGGACACCCAATCCTTACCTCCCCAGCTGACCCAGAATGATCTGAGTCCATTCCCAAACCCAGGTCGCCGGCATGGCGTGAGGTGTGGTTTCCAGCGCCTCAACCCTCAGTGCCACCGGACACTTTTATCCATTTTTAAAATATATTTTCCCAGGGTAGGCCAACTGAGCTGCAATATCTCATTTTCAGTGGGGTCCTGCTATTTTGTTACTGTATTTACTCAAGATGGCACAGTGGAGATTAAAATATCTTGTTTCCAATGGGGACCCAGCTTTTACCCATTTTTACAATCTATTTACCCAGGTAGACCAACTGAGAAGCAATATCTCATTGTCAGTGGGCTCTGACATTTTGGCCCCAAATTTTTAACATTGTCCTTTTATGACCCCACCTTATGAACAAGACAAGTGGAAGTTTTTAAATTCCATCTGAAGGATGAGTTTCGGAGTGACTGCAGAAACATATTTTGGAGTAGATTTGAAAAATGACACCTGTCATGTTCATGAGGTGAGGTAACAAGAGGGCTATGTTGAAAATGTGGGGCCAAAATCTGCAGAAATTACAAAGTTATGAATAAATGTTGAAAAAGATAATTTCTTCACAACTTTTTTTGTCCTTTGACATTTTGACCCTAAATTTTCAAGATGGTCTTTTGATGACTGCACCTTATAGCCAAGAAAAGTGAACATTTTAAAAGGTGATTTCATGAAGTGACTATGAAAACATTTTCAGGGAGATTTTAAAAACTTTCACCAACACTGTTCATGAGTTTTGAGTCCCAAAAAGGCTATGTTGAAAATTTGGTGTAAAAATTTAAAAGGGGAAATTGTTTAACCAGGAAAGGCACACTAAGCCGAAGCTTGTTTCCAGGTGCAACCTAGGAACACAAGGAAGTTAAGTGACTTGCTCTGGGTCACACAGTATGCAAGTGGGGGCTGTAGGATTTCAACCCAGGTCTCTAGGTTTGCAGCTCAGAGCCCTAAACCTCTGCGCTATACTGCCTCCATAAAAAATGACAACGTTACTAGTAAAAGTACAAAATGCATTTCAAAGCTATTAACTGAACACTGATAAAGGACCCTGTCCGAAACACATCAGGTGGGCACATGTGTGCTGTTTTTTAATGTTTGGCTACTAAAGCTGCTTTTATGAGGAATTATAGTGGTGTCCTGCACATATTTCTGAGGTGGTGAGTGCCCAGTTTTTTATATTGTAACTGAACATACAGTATCTTGCCTCAGTTCCCATTCAGCGCTGAAAGCAGCAGGACGTGCCGGTTGGAGGAGGACCCCATAGGTAAGTGAGGGGTGTTTGGGATGTGTGGGGTGGTGGGTGTTTTGGGGGGCTGGAGGGCTGGGGCAGCAGCAGACAATGGCAAGGAACTGTTTTTTTTTTTTCGTACAGGAAAAAGATGACAAAGGACCAATGACGATAAGGGATGTTTTTTTTTTCAGGTACTTGGCTGGTGGCATCAGGGGTGTGCACCCCAGTGTCTCAATGTGTTTGGGTGGGAGTGTTAGCGGGCAGTAGGAGTGGGCACCCTGGTGTTATACTGTGTGTGTGGGAGTGAACAAACACCAGGCTGGCTGGGAGGGGGGATACCAGCAGTGAGGTTAGGCAGCCACTGCCTGTGCTGTTAAAAGTGTAGCTTGGATGGGAGGAGCAATATCGGTGGCAGGGTTGAATGAACACTCACTACCAGTTATGATTTATGTTGGATCACGGGGAATATGGCACCACCGGGGTTGAGAACTAGTGGCATGGTAATATCACAAGGGAGGAAGCTGCTGCTCTAAAGAGTTTAGAAGAGAACACCACACTGACAAAAAAACTGGCAGACAAAGGAGCATCTATGCTGGTGATGTTCACATCACACTACATCCAAGAGATTACTAGACAATTACAGAATATACCATTCAATCAAAAACTTAGAGGTGATCCAACTGCACGTTTTAAAAGGGGAATTGATTCTTTTCTTTTTGAGGCTGAATTGGAAGGCATTATTGATCATGATGAATTATTGTATTTGACTGTACCACATCCAGTGAAGGCTAGTATCTATACATTGGCCAAAATGCACAGAAACTTGTATGATCCCCCTGGCTATCCAACAGATGCAGGTATCTGCTCCCTTGTGGAGCCATTATCAAAATATGTGGATGCACATATCAAACATTATGTAACGTCCTTGCCATCATACATTTCGTGATCCCATGCAGATGCTGGACATCCTTAGTGACATGTAAATTGAATCTGATTGTGTTTGGCATCAATGGATCTCAATTCTCTGTATACCAATATACCTCATGATGAAGGACTGGATGCATTGGGATACTGGCTGGATCTGGATGCTGGCATTGGACAGGGCAAAAAACAATTCCTTCTAGAATGTTCTGAACAGGTGCTGTCAAAAAATTGTTTTCTTTTTCAGGAATCGAATTACCTACAACTCAAAGGGATGGCAATGGGGGCCACATTTGCCCCCAGTTATGTCAATCTCTACCTGGGCAGGTGGGAAAAAACAGTCTATGACAGCCAGATCAATCCTTTTTTATGATAGGACTGATATCTGGCATTGCTTTATAGATGACATTTTTATGGTGTGGCGTGGCGCTCAGGACGAACTATGTGATTTTGTTTCACAACTGGAACATAATAATCCAGACTTAAACTTTTTGGTTCAGTGTGATATTCACTCTGTTTCTATTTTGGATTTGGCAATAACAAAAAAAAGAAAAGAGGATGGAACTTTACATACAAACCTCTACTGTAAAGAGACGGATAGGAACTCTTTACTGTTAGCATCCAGTTGCCACCCATGCCACATTATTAACAATATAATCAAAGCCCCGATGATGAGAATTCATAGGAATTGCAGTGATGATGTTGATTTCATTGTTAATGGATCTGATATGTGCCACAGGTTTCTAAATAGGGGCTATGGTAATAGGATAGTGGGGCAGACCTATAGGGCAGCTCTCAATGCAGATAGGGAGAGCTATTGTCTGTAAGGGAGAGGGAAGGGGGATTTCAAGGATGAACTTTATTACCATGTATACTAGACATGCAAAAAAATAAATACAGGAGATTTAAAATGCAAATTGGAGTATTCTGGAGTCTGCCCCACTGTTGAGAGAAGCCACTAGATTTAAACCAAAAATGATCTTTAGAAGAGGAAGAAACCTGAAGGATAAGCTGGTCCACAGCTATCAGAATGGAGATGCTCCCAGTATTGTGACAGGGAATTGGTTACCCCATTACCAAATGGGCCTTACCAGTGTGGGTATTGCAAGTTTTGTACTTCTATATTGAGAACGAAAACATTCACTACATGTAATACTTCAAAAACTTATGAGATGAGTTTTTTTTAACTGTACTACAGACCATTTAGTTTAGCTGGCTACCTGCGAATGTGATGCTTTCAACATTGGAAAAAATACTTTGCAGTTCAAAGGGAAGCACTGGAAAAGGCACAGCTTTACCCAGGCACCACAAAAATGCCCGATTAGTGCTTTCAAACATTAACTTTTTATTAAAATTACCTGTAATTGCTTTTTTAGCTATTTAAACAGTGGCCTTCCACTTTCACGCTCTATTGCTGGCAGTCACCATCTCATGAGTAGCAGTGAACTTCCTGAGCTCACTTTATGCTAATATGTCCTGCCAACCAATAGCAGAGGTCAAACAGACATATTAGCATAAAGTGAGCTCAGGAATCTCACTGCTACTCATGGGATAGTTGCTGCCAGCAACAGAAGGTGGAAGTTGTGGGTAGCTGTTTTAAATCATTAAAAAAAGTTGTTACTGTCTGAAAGCACTAATTGAGAGTTTCTGTAGTGTCTGAGAAAAGCTGTGTATTTTCCAAAGTTTTCCTTTAAGGTACAAATGGGAGGACATTTGCATTCATTTTCTGGGGGGTGACACCAAAAATGCATTAGCTAATCACTGTAGGACATCTGGACAAACAGGACATACCTTCAAATTCTGTGGCATCGAGAAGGTGGGAGTGTGACCTGGGGGTGGTGATATTGATGAGAAATTAAGACAGAGAGAATCTTCTTGCATTTTCACATTGGGAGCGATGGAAACACCTGGACTAAATGATAGAATTGAATTGCTCTCCTGTATTAAGAGATGATGCATTTTTTGCCTAGATTTTTGCTCTGTCTTGTTTGTTTGTTTTTTTGTATTACAATTATACTAATTCAATTGTTCTTATTCTATGTTTTCCTTCCAGGCTGCAGAGGAATTGGCAATGTATACCTCAAGCACTGGAGTATTACTAAGGAGCTGCTACATATGGGAACCCGTCATACACATAGTATTAATTTATTGTATCCTGCAGAAGCATAGTAGTTTTCATGAATGGTTTTTAGGACATTATTAGTGTATAGTAACTTCAGTATGATTATGTATTTATGTATTGATGAAATTTGTTGCAGCATTAATAACTGTTTTATTCATTTCACTTGTGTGTGCACTGTCACTTTAATTAGATGACTATTTAAGATCATTTGAAAATGTTTGTTTGTTTGTTTGTTTGTTTAGTTTTTGTTGACCGGGTAAGTGCACTAGGCAGATTCTGCCTATTTTCAGGCACGACCCGGGGGAGGGGGATACAGATGAATGTCCTTGAACCAGATTAAGCTGTTGGTATTTTTAGTGAATGAGGGAAATTTGGCCAGGACACCGGGGAAACTTTCCTTACTCTTTTCGAGAAGTGACATGGGATCTTTAACATCCACCTGAACTACCACCAGGACAGACAGATGGGACCTCGGTTTAACGTCTCATCTGAAAGACTGCACCTCAGGAGTGCAGCACCCCCTCATGCTGCACTACAGCGTCAGTATTGGGATATTAACCCAAGTGCCTAGTGTGGGGATAGAACCCACAGCCTTCTGATCTCCCGGCCTCAGAGGTGAGTGTGCTACCTGCATGTATCAGACCACCCCTAATGATGCACTATGTGTGAAACCGGTTGGGGGTCTCTGTTTTGCTAACGGCCTGATTTTTGTCATGCTATATGATGGTATGTTAGTTTATGTTTTTTACTGAATAAACCCTTTTTTTATGGTGCAGCTTGAGTGGTGCGGATATTGTTTATTTTGCAAGCAACATCATGCCCAGATGTTAGCCAGGATGACTAGTCTGTTGAGGCGGCAGGACCAGATGGTGGACTTCCAGTGAGATATCCTAGGTGTGCAACAGCAGATGGCGGCAGCGCTGGAGGACATATGCACCGACATTGTGGTGATGCGGCAGCAAGCTCAAACTCCCCGCCCTGCCACACCATAGTTCCTGTATATACTTTAATGGTTTCACATCCCTTTGTCCCACAACATCCCCACCATCCATACCCATCCCAACATTGCATATAGTTTATACAAATAGTCCCCTCCTTACCCACCCCAGTCCCTTTACTGTTCTCATTCATATCGTTACTCTTTGGTTTGTTGTATTGTTCTATTTTGTACATTTTGTATTATACATAAATATTTTCTTATCTAACTTTACCTGTGTCCAGTGTATGTATTCTCTTTCTTGACATCATGTCCCTGGCAGTTGCTACCTGTGCCCACCATCCACAGGTGCACATTGTGTTGGGGGGGGTGTTGTTGGACATTCACATCTCACATTGCGACTTGTTTACCTACAGGGTACATCTAATGTACGTTCCTCTGTCTCCCACTCCACAGGATGCAAGATGTGTCTGTAACACATATGTCTTGCCAGTTCCCCATGGTGTCTGCAATCATAGGCAATATTTTGGCACTGCTGCCTGCATCACATGCTCCGATGTACCCTACTGATGGTGTCCTGGACTGTCTCCAGCCATGACACACCACTGTGGTGCCCCTCATGTGTGTCCATCAGGAAGACGTGTTGTATTGGTTGTATCCTAATGGCACTGCCGCATACCCCAGGGTGTCTTCTGTGCTGCTGCCGCCAGCTTATTCCACCATCCGTATGTAGCCATGGATACCAGCTACTATTGTGCTACAGGGTTTTAAATAATTGATTAGCAGTTTTTTTCTTGGGACAATACTAACTGTTCAGAAAGTATTTATATAGGTTTTCTAGAAGTGTTATGCTTGTTAAACACAGTGAGGCAGGTGCTATGCATTTTCACAATGTTTTAGCACTTTTATGAGCAAAACGCTAATCAATTTTTAGAGTTAAATAAAACCCTGCGCTATACTGCAACACTGTGTGTTGCACCCAGTCAATGTGCATGGCTGTGTGTAGTGCTGGGCACATATGTGCATTGCGCAGTACTGTCCCATGGTGCTTGATTCTCCACCTGATGGTCCCTGTGTTTGGTAACTGCACTACACCTTTACAGTGGGATGCATTCAGTGGCACAACTGCTGCTGTTACAGCATCTGGCACCTGGCCTTTTTTGCGCAGCTCTCCCATATTCAGACGTGGCCATTTTGCAATTGTGTATGTTCAGGATATTCAGTCTGGTTTGTGCAGTCACTATTGCTTGCACTATCTATGAATATCCCACGATTTTGTGCCCATGCTATTCAGTACGTGGCACTATTGATTGTGTTATGTACCCAGCCACCTCTGAATACAGGGCCCTAAGGCTCCTATTTTCTGGCATCCCTAGACTCTTGTCCTCAGTCTGCTCTCTCTCTAGACGATAAAACTCACCCAATATTATCTACAAGATTTTGGATTGCCAACCCATGTTTAGTGTGAGCTTCTTAGATCATTGCAACCCTTGTATATCTGCTGTTCTACATCATTACCATTTGAGTTTTTGCACTTGTTTTTGCTGGTATTGCACTTCTGATGATTGAAATTGCCTGTTCGCCTACTCCCTTCCCCCCCCGTCTCCTGGGTTGCACCTGGAAACAAGCCTCAGCTCTGTGTGCCTTTCCTGGTTATCAAACTTTTTTATAAATAAAAATTAGAGGAGGCCCAAGGAAGGATTTACAGATCTGAAGATCAACAAGTACCAGTATTGAGACAAATAAAAAGTCTAGAAAATGTTATTAAAGAATCACAGAAAAAAATCTTGACTTTGAAACATGTTCAAGATGAAAAAACTTATCAGGATCCTGGGAGATCCTGAAGAATGGGACAATGATTCCTTCTTGAGGGCAACTTTTAATACAGTTGCTGCACAGTTTCTGGACATTGACCCATCAAATGTCAGTATTGAGGTGGACAGGATTCATTGTGCTTTGAGACTAAGATCTGAAGATGGCGTACCACCAAAACCAATTATAATTAAGAAATGGAGATCAGTAGACAAGGAATGTTTAATAGCCCAGGTTTACAGGAAGGAAATAATCCCCATCATGGGAGCACTGGTTGCTATTTACAGTGATTTACCTTTTTTTTTTTTTTTAACCAGGAGAGACACACTAAGCTGAAAACTTGTTTACAGGTGCGCAAAGAAGTTACGTGACTTGGTCAGGGTCACACAGTATGCAAGTGGGAGCTGTGGGATTTAAACCCAGGTCTCCAGGTTTGCAGCTCAGAGCCTTAAACCACTACGCTATACTGCCTCCCATCTACCTCCAGATTTAATTTTTCAGAGGAAGAAATTGACTAGATTAGAAATAAATTATGTGAACATAAGATAAAATCCTCACTTCTGATGCCCTCAAAACTTCAAGTTACTGTATAATAGATGGGCAAATAATCCACTTTGCAACCACAAAATAAGCAGAATTGACACTTACGGAGAAGTTACCATACATTTTTCCACATTGAACTAATTCATGGGCTCTATGATTATGTTTGTAGTTCGGTTACCCTGAGTGTTTACCTAAATGTTTACTTGATTTGGAATCTAGATTTAGTATTTGCCGTATTGGGCCTTGCAAGAACAGATCCAGGAGCAAATGATTTGATACCTTTTAATGGACCAACATAGATGCAAAAACAAGAACAAAGTGCTCTAGCTTTCGGACCAACCAGTCCTTCTTCAGAAGCCATTACAACAGCCATTAGGCTTATTAGGCATTACATAATGTGCTGTTACATCTATGTTGGTCCATTAAAAGGTATCCGATCATTTGCTTCTGGAACTGTACTTGTTTGGGACACTATCGAGACTGTATAAGGTCATTTTCTTTTATTTTTTATTTTATCTTTAGTGCCCAAGCCGCCAGCCGCCCAGTACCTCTGCTCGGTCATGGACCATGGGGCTTCCACGCCTGACAATGGCTGAGACCCTCTGATACCCCCCAGATTGCCCCCCAGGGCAGGGCTGCAGCACCCTGGCCTAGCACCGCAGATGTCAGGATTGGTCCGAGGGCCGGCATGGGGGGCTAATTGAAGCCTGTGGTGAGCATCATCTAGGGTGGCTGGCAGCTCCCTCAGTTTCCTAGTTTTCTGGGGGGCAGGGACATGTAATGATGTCCTGCATTCGCCCGACCCCATAGGTGCTGCTATGCGCTGGTAGCTGCAGTGCCCTCAGCCTCTGCCAGGGGTCCATCAAGTGCCAGATGGGTTCCTAACCCTCCTTCTGGAGAAGGAGAGCAGTTCATGGAATGCTCCATCCTTCTCCCCCGGCCGGCCCTCCAGCGACCCGAGTCCATTCCCGAACCCAGGTCGCCAGCATCGCAAGCAGAAATCCCACCACTGCGCCAACATGTATAAAGTAATTTTAAATTAATAACTTAATTTTAACATTCCATCGGGGAAAAGGTTTTGTAAGAATTTAGGATATTCTCAGCTCTCTAACAGAAGGAAAATATGTATGGTCACAACCTTCATTTGAGGTACAGCTTAAAGGAACAGTAAAATTGTCTGATCTATGTTATATTAAATTAAAATAAGGAATCAGGCTGGAACAGGAGTAGTAAGGGAGCAACACATTTTGGTAGAAATAGCACAGCTCATGTGGACTGTGAAAATAGAGAGTTATGTTGTATTATGCAAATTTGGTTTCTGTATCTGTTTTGGGTTTGGGTAAGTCTTCAAATGGGGGTTATTTAGAGGTTATAGTAGGTAGGAAAAATATAAGGGGGAAAAGTACTGTAAAAAGTTATAACCACCTTAGAGCTTATGTATCTAAAAAGTAATGTAAAAAGTTGTACCCTCCTTAGAGTTTATATAGCTTAATGGAAATAAAGGATTATGGCGAATTAAGCAAACATTAGATGCACTACATTTAATGTAATGTTTTAAACTCTTCAATTAAGAGATCTAGGGCTCTAAATTACATAACTAAATTAAAGGTGAACATGGTTGGATTAAAAAAACTCATTTGAATAATTTGGAAGCATTCAAACTCCAAATGTGTTTGGTGAAACATATATTTTTCTCTTCTGGCACAAAGAAGAGTGCAGGAGTAGTGATATTAATACAGAAAAAATATAATAGTTGTGTTGGTAGACAAATGGATAGATAAGGAGGGAAGAACAGTATTAGTAAAAGGGTCTGTTAACAAGAAAATCTACACCTTTGGCTCAGTCTGTGGACCCTTTGAGAACTAAAGAATGTTCCCTGGTAAAATCACTTAATATAATTTTATGTGGGGATTTCCACACCTTTCTGTCTCTTTGGCTGGCTAAAACTGCATCAGTTTTAAGAAACAACTAAAAAGTCTGTAATATTTCAAGAGAATTTTTGGAGGAGCAAAATTGGTGGCTCCTTGTAGGCTAAGAAGGCATTAAAAAGAGAATTCACAGATTCTGATAAGAGACTACATACATTTTCAAGAACAGACTAGAGGCCAGATTTTCAAAGGCCTGAATGGCGTAAGCCCTGGGTATATCCAACCGTGTTATGGCGCCACAGGGCTTACCAGCATTCTCCCAACTAGCAATCAGGATTTTTTAATTCCTTGTGCCAAGTGCTACAAGTCAGACCAGCTTTTGTCTGGTCTAGCGTACGGCAATCCCAGGCACCCTTTTTACGGGGCTTGCACCAAACATTGGGCGCAAGCTGCCGTAAATCATGTAAAGTGTTGCAACTGCACCTGACCTACTAAAATTGGCCACTGTTGTGGCAAAGGTGTTTGGCACAGCTGCACCAAACATGGGTTTGACACAAGACTTGATGCAAGCCCTGTACCAGTCTTTGAAAATCTGGTCCTATGTTTTCATTTCTAAGGACATAGTCTAGTTTTGCTCTGGAGAGGAGATTAGATCTATAGTACTGTCCGAGCATTCTGTAGTAATAGTGGATTTAAAAACAGATTCCATTACTAAAAAGTCAGATAACTGGTATCTGGTATTTCAAAAATGAACTATTAAAAATTCCAGAGTTCATAATTATGATACAAGCTGTTATCCAAGAATACTGTTTTTTTCAATTATTTGGGGAAAACAACTGTTAACAGCTTTGTGGGACTCTTTATAAACAATTATATATTTCCAGAGCGGGATTAATAAATAAAAAAGTAAAGAGGAAAAAGAAAAGAGTATAAGATTCAAAGAACTGGACAAATTAGTTTTAGAGGATTATAATCAATATTATGGAGAATTGGAAGAGTGTAGATTTAAATTCAGCAAAAAATAAATGAGGCAACAGCAAGGAATATTCAGATAGTAAAGGGTGCCAGGTACCTCCAAGGAGATAAAACAGGTCATCTCATGGGAAATCTTTTAAAGAAAGAAAAGGAACAAAATACTACACCAGCATTAAAAGACCCTCAGGGAAAAGTAACTACAAATCTTATAGAGATGTCAGAAATTATTGTAAACTACTATAAAGGAAATCTGTCAAACTAACCACAACAGTAATACTGAAAAAAATAATGATTTAAATAAATTAAATATCAACCAGATGGATATTAATTCTTCGCCCATCTCCAAAGAAGAGATAAAATGTTAATTTCAGGTATTCCAAAAAAATCCTGGCATAGACGGGGTGACAAACACATTTTTTTCAAGTGTTTGCTGATTAATTAAAGGGACAGTGTCAACCTCTTTTTCATCATATTATTTCTAGTTAAAAACTCACATTTTATGATTTCTTACCTTCTCCAAAATTAATTGATGTTGTTGTTTGTTTTTTCTGTTCCTTGTTTAGTAGAACTGAAATGCATACTAATGTATATTTATAAACAACCTTGTTTTGTTTACAACCCTTGATCTGTTCTTACTGCATGCTTCCTGAGAATTACAAACACCCCCAAACAGTGCAGTCATTCATGAGGCAGTAGCCTCCTACATGCTCACTGCATCATGAGGGGCTAGACTGTGTTGTGGGTGTTCCCAAGTCCTAGTCTAGGAAAGATGCAGTTGGAGCTGATCAAGGAATGTAAACAAACATGTGTTTGTGTGGTAATGCCAGTATAGCAGACAGTCTGCTTTTCACTTTTTTTAAAGAAAAAAGAGTCAGAATTAAACTACCAGCCACATCAGCAATCTTCATAGAATGTTGGCAATCATAAAATGTGTTTTTTTTTAACAAGGGACACTTTGAGATCTAATGGGGTTGACAGTGTCCCTTTAACCTCCTGGCTTGTTAGGATTGTACCAGAATTGGAGGATTGAACAAGGAAACTATCAAATTCTATGAGTGAAGCAAAAATTGCGTTCTTTTTAAGGGAAGGAAAAGAAAAAACTAGTGCAGAGAGTTATCATCCGATTGCCTTATTGAACTCTAATTATAAAACTATTACTAAAGATACAATAAATAGAATTACACCAATTATCCACTGTTTCATCCACCAAGACCAATATGGCTTTCTGCAGGTCAGACCACTGCAGTGGCTATTAGGAAAGTCCAGGTTATTTTTTAGTATGTCCAAAGATTGCATGATAAATTCTGTGACCCAGTGATTGATGCAAGCAAAGCATTTGATCTATTTGACAGGAAATACATGATACAGGCTTTCATTAGATGAGGCATCCCACCCTCTTTGCTAAATATTATCAAACAATTATATTTAAAACCTACTGAATGGTGTATAGTTCATGGTAATTTGTCCAACAGGTGTGAAAACTATTCATACTGGGGGCTATGCATCAATGATGGACCGAGTACACATGAGTCACACATATCCAGCCTGCATAGCTCCTCACCTATGGACAGGCACAAGGTGGCCAACATGCTTGAACACCGGGCACCGCCCTGCGCCTGTCTGTGGCCCCACCCCCAACACGTATCTGCATGGGGGTGAATCAACAGACACAAGCAGGCATCCAATTGGATACCCATCCTGGTCCCCTAGTGGTTCCCCTGCTCTGCACAGAGCAGGGTATTCTGGGACAGTGCAAAATGTACAATTTAAAAAAAGGTGGATGAGTACCCGAATGGCTGCCCCCAGCCCTTCCTATCTGCACAGAGGGCTGGGGCAGCATGGTGGGAGGGTGCTTGTTCCTGCCACAGCCACTGGTTGAAATCTGGAGAGGTGCACAACAGATACGGCAGGGTCCCTGCTGTCATATCTTGCAGCCCCCTCACAGGTGCTCTGCACCTTTGTGAATGGCATGGAGTGTGGACATGCCCCCAGACACTCCCCCAGGCCACCCCGCACATAGCTATGCAATCAGCCAGGGATCTGGTGCAGAGGGGCCACACGTCCCTTCCATGAATGCTGCTGGGGGTCCACTGGACCCCTGTTGCATGGCATTCTAACTAAGGGTTGCCTACACACTGCAGATCCATGGCATGTAGACAATCTGCCTTTTTGTGCATAGACCCCACTGTGTCTTGAACCACTTCTTCAAGCCATAATACAGAACCAATCGATTGAAGGAGTAGAGGTGCAGGGGGAGAGAACTAGACAATATTGTATGGTCATTTTTTAAAGAATTTAGGGCATGCTATTCCTGTGTTACTATAACAAATTGAGAATTGTGTGAGAAGGGAGATTTATACATTATGCAGAATTATGTTTGCTAACCCAAGAGAAAATAAAGGAAAACTTTTCACTATATGGTAATCTAAAAAAGGAGTGTGAAAATATAGGGAGCTCATGTCTAGGGATGCATTGTAAATTGGGGAACAGAGTCTTAATTGCAAAAAAAGTATTACTGGAACAGAGCTGAAAAAATCTTGTCTAGATTATATAAGTTGATATGTGCTGACCAAAAGCATGACAGGAAAATATCAATAAGAAATGGGAAGATGAGCTGAACATTAATAGGGACGAACGTAATTGGAACTTAATTGGAACTGGAGCAAATGAGCAGCAGCAAAAAATAACACTATCCAAAAGAAAATTGTGGACAGGGCTTATCTTACACCTGTCAAAATTGCTAAAACGGACCCAACATACAAAAAATTTGTGCTGGCACAAATGTGGTAAAAAAGGTAACTTTTTGCATAATGTTTGGAATTGTTCAATAATCTGTGGGTGGTGAACTGAGGTTAATAAAAGGATATAGGCATGGCTGGATACTTCATGCCCATTGTCACCACACACCCATCTTTTTACCAATGTGTAGTTTAACAAACAATCAGGAAAAGGTGCTTTGTTTAGCAACTATGGTGTCCAAATGAAAAAAAAAAATGGTGGCACATCTTTGGAGAGACTCTGTATTGTGAAAAAAAACCTGGTTCAGTATCGAATGTTCTGAGGATATAATGGGTGTAGCATGGAGGGAATTAATGAATATACTCCCCCCCCAAGTTGATGAAGATTTAGGAAATTTATAACCTCTGGGAACCCCCCCTTGCAAAATATTGAAAATCCATTGTGATTTTATTATCATAAATGTTAATAAGTACTTGACCCTAAGTGTATAAATGTTTACACTATTGTCTTGTTTATACCAAAAGGGAAAGCATGTTTATCGTTTCTTTGTTCTGATTTTGCTGATACATATAAATATAGTACTGTAGTGTTATATGCATTGCACATAATGCATTTGAATAAAGTATTATTGAGATAAGGTAGCGGGGCCATTATTGACTCTCTACAGGGGCTTTTCTCAGGCAGCTAGGCAACAAACCCACTAGGGATGAGGTAGTGCTGGACCTGGTGCTAACAAACAGTGACGACATTACAGATATCGCAGCGGGAAGTCCCACAGGTACCAGCAATCGCTGCACAGTGTGGTTTAACATTAAGATGGGAATAGAGGCAAACCACATGAGGACAAGGATCCAGGACTCTAAGAGGGCATATTTTAAAGAACTAGGAGACTGTCTCAGAAACTGTCTCATGGGGGGTATTGCCAAGGAAAGGTAAAGGAAAAGTGGGGAAAAATAAGGAAGGGCATAATTAAAGCAACCAGCCTCTGCATGAAGGGAGTAAAAGCAGAAGGAAAAAGAGACTGTTATGGTTCCCTAGGGAAGTGGTCAACGTGGTGAAGGGAAAAAGGGTGACATTCAGGAGGTATAAGGAAATGCAGAGGGAAGAAGACAGGGAAGTGTGCCAAGTAAAACAGAGGTAAGAAGAAAAGGCAGTGAGCAAAGGTACAGACAGAGGAAAGGATAGCCAAGGGGATAGTTAAAGGGGATAACACTTTCTGCTGGTACATAAGTGAGAAGAGGAAGGCAAGGGGAGGCATAGCGACAATATGGAGAGTGGTGGGGGGAGGACTCAGCAGAAGAGTACCAAGAAAAAGCAGACATTCTGAAGACGTGCTTCGGCTTAGTCTTCACAGTTGAGGGATGGGGGATGGACCACTAGGGAGCAGCAGGAACAAAGGGGAAATTCTTGAAGGGACTTGCAGCTCTAAAAGTGAACAAGGCTGTGGAGACTGGACTAGATACACTCAAGGGGACTAAAGAAACTCAGAGGGGTGCCAGCTGACCCACTGATTGCCTTATTGAACAGCTCTCTGGAAACAGGTGTGGTTCCAGATGAAGAAGAATAAATGTCCCTCTACAAAAGAGTGGCAGCAGAAAGGAGGCTGGCAACTATAGGCAGGTCAGTTTCACCTCGGTGGTGGGAAAATTAATGAAAACACTGTTAAAGGAAAAGTTAGCAGAGTAGCTTGAATCCAGTGGGCTGCAAGACCACAGGCAGCATGGTTTCATGGGGGGGGGTCATGCCAAATGAATTGACCAGGGAAATAAATCAGGGGAGGGAATGGACATGGCTTATTTGGATTTTAGGAAGGTGTTCAACACTGTGCTACTCAGGAGACTGATAAAGAAACTGAGCAGCCTTGGAATGGGATCCAAAGTGGTGAATTGGGTGAAGAACTGGTTAATGGATTAACGACAGAGGATGGTGGTTGATGGCACTCACTCTAATGAGGGGAGAGTGACCAGTGGGATGCTGCAAGGCTCAGTACTGGGACTGGTCCTCTTCAATGTCTTCATAAGTGACATTGCAGAACAACTGGAAGGGAAGGTATGTCTTTTTGCAGAAGACACCAAAATCTGGAATATGGTAGACACTCAGGAGGGGTAAAAAAATGTGTAAGAATCTTGGAAGACTTGAAGAGCATGGCAGTTAGGGTTTAATGCCAACAAGTGCAAAATCATTCCCCCAGGGCATAGGAACCCAGGAGCTGAGTATAGGATGGGGGATGGGGAATGGGGGATACTGATAGTCACTAAGCAGGAAAGGGACCTTGGGGTTATCATATCAGATGACCTCAACGTGGCAGGGCAGTGTGACAAAGCAGTGGGTAGGGCCAGTGGGATGCTGGGATGCATGGGGAGAGGCATCTCCAGCAGGAGGAGGGTGCTGGTGTTGCCACTATATCACTCACTGGTGAGACCCACTTGGAATATTGTGTCCAGTTCTGGATGTCGCACCTCAGAAAGGACATAAAGAGGGCGGAGGCAGTTCAAAGGAGGGCAACTAAAAGGGTTCATAGATTTATAGAATGTGATGGCAGATAAGGGCTGCTGGGCCCACCCAGTCTGCCCAATTGTGTGTGTGTGTTTTTTTTAATTATTATTTGTAGTAGTATTATTATACCCTTTACCCTGCCCCTAAGATTCCCTTGTGCCTATCCCAGACTTTTTTAAATCCATTTATAGTTTTCACCTCCACTACCTCTTCTGGAAGATTATTCCCAGTATCTACAGCCCTTTCTGTGAAAAAGTACTTCCTCACATCCCTCCTGAATTTACGCCCTTCAGCTTTATATTATGGCTACTTGTTTTAGAGCACATTTTCTTTCTTTTTTTTTTTTTATCACCACTACTTTTCTCGCCTTCTGCAGTGGTTACCGGTGTGGACATTCAGCCACTGGCCCTGCCTGCCAGGAGAGCAGCAGGCTCACTCACATGATGGGGGATCTGGTACAGCCATCTGCCAACCTGCTGGAGGGTCTCCCCGTACACCCCCAGTGCAATTACACAAGAGTCCTCCTGGCAGTGCAGGTGTGGCCATCAAGCTGCATGGTCACGCCCAGCCATATTTTCCTTATAGCCCCTGAAGTGTGGACATGCAATGACGTCGCAAGGCACGACGTGCCAACATCTGCCACTCTCCACCCCTACATTGCACCAGCCCTGTAGCTGCCCCCAGTCATTGCCAGTGGGCGCTGCAGAGCTGTGGAAGCCCTCAACCCTCCCTGGGATAGGAGAGCAGTCCTCCAGATGCTTGATCCTTATCCCACCCCTGCCAACTCCTGATGACCCGGGCGCGTTTCTGAACCCAGGCGCCAGCGTAGTGTGAGGTGTGGCACCTAGCGACTCAACCCTCAGTGCCACCAGGCCGGTGCTAGAGCACATTTACTTCTGAAAAATACTCTCCTCCTGTACCCTATTAACCCCAGTCAGATATTTAAAATTTTCTATCATATCCCCTCTCTCCGTCCTCTTCACCAGGGTGTACATATTTAGCCCCTTAAGTCTTTGTTCATAGGGCTTCTGATGCAGACCCTGCATCATTTTGGTAGCCCTCCTCTGGACAGCCTTCACGCTATCTATATCTTTTCTGAGATGTAGTCTCCAAAACTGTATACAGTTCCCAAGTTGTGGTCTTACAAGTGATTTACTTAGTGGCAGAATCACTCCTCTCCTGCTGGAGATACCCCTACCTACAGTATGAACTCCAGCATCCCACTAGCTTTCTTGATTGCTTTATCACACTGCTTGGCCACCTTTAGGTAATCCAACACGATTACTCCTAGCTCCCTTTCCTGCTTGGTCTTTGTCAGTATCAATCCGCCCATCTTGTACTCTGCTGCCAGGTTCCTATGGCCTAGATGCATTATTTTGCACTTTTTTGCATTAAAACCCATCTGCCAAACCTTTGACCACTCTTCCAGTCTATTAGATCCCTGCACCTTCTATCCACCCCCAAGATGTGTCCACTGTCTTACAGATCTTGGTGTCAAGAGGCAGACCTTCCTTTCCAGTTCTTCCACTATGTCACTTGTAAAGATATTGAAGAGGACTGGTCCCAGTACTGAGCTCTGAGGAACCCCACTGGTCACCCTCTTTTCCTTTGAACACACTCAATTCACCACTATCCTCTGTGTCCTATCCGCCAACGAGTTTCTTATCCAGGTTACCACCTTATTATCTAGCCCCAATCTACCCAACTTGCCCACAAGTCTCATGTAAGGAAGAGTGTCAAAGGCCTTGCTGAAAATCCAGGTAAGCTATGTCTACCACACCTCCCTGATCTAGCTCCTTGATCACCCAATCAAAGAAGTCTATCAGAATTGTTTGGCATGACTGTACCTCTGTGAAACCATGCTGTCTTGGGTCTTGCAGTCCGTTAGATCAAAGCTAATCCATTATCTTATCCTTCAGTAGTGTTTCTATCAGCTTACATACCACCAATGTCAGGCTGACTGGCCTGTACTTGCTCACACCTTCCTTGCTACCTCTTTTGTGAAGTGGGACTACAATTGCCCCTCTCCAGTCCTCTGGGACCACCCCAGTCTCTAGTGATCTGTTAAAAAGGTCTATCAGAGGCACAGCCAGTACCTCCATAAGTTCCCTCAGTATTCTTGGATACACCCCATCCGGTCCCATAGACTGGTCTACCTTCAGGTTATCAAGTGCTTTACAAACTCTCCCCACTGAAAATGGACTACTGTTTAATTCTCTCAACTCTAAGCTTCTGGTGCCTCTTTGTGGTCCCTCCCAAACCTATTCTACTGTGAAAACTGAGCAGATGTATTTGTTCAAGATATCTGCTTTCTCTTGATCTTCTTCTGTGCAGTCCCCCCCCCTCAACTGTACAATCCCTCCGTCTGTTTTCCTTTGTTCACTAACATACCTAAACAATATATTCTTCCCTTTTGATACTCCCAGTGCTATTCTTTCCTCAGTTTGTGCTTTTGCTCTCCTTACTGCTGTGCTTGCCTCTCTCTGCCTGCTTTGCCTGGTTCACTTCCCTGTCCTCATTTCTCTGGGTCACCTTGTACCTTCTGAATACTAATCTTTAGCCTTTATCTTCTCTGCTACCTCTTTTGAGAACCATAGCGGTCTCTTCTTTCTTTCTTTCTTTCTTTCTTTCTCTCTCTCTTGCTTACTTGCTTAACACAGAGGTTTATTGCCTTTACTATACCTTCTTTTAGTCTGGCTCACTTATCTTCCAACCCCGGTCCTCACTCTTTTTTTTAAATCTCATTTTTATTGAAATTTTCAACATATATTAACATACAAACATACATACATACATTGACAGGTCTGTTAAAGTATGGATAATTGATTAGTGTTTGACACGCTATACATCAGTAACAGTTCAGATCTGCTATAAACAAGCTGCCTGTAATATTTTATCATAACAACAATTCATCTAATCAGTCTTCCCTTGGTCTGTAGTGCTCACTCATTATTGGGCGAAGGACCCGGCCACTCGGGTATTTTCTGGGCCCATTTAGCTTACTGATAGCCTGGGTGGGCTAGCTACAATGTATTTAATTATATTATTCCATAGGCGATCCCTATGGGGCCCCACCTTTCGAATGATAGTCTTGAGGCCTTCGGATATGAATTCTGTATCCAGTTCAGTTTAACCCGAATGTACCCCTGGTGATTTAATTCCTATCCCCCCCCCACCTCCTCCCTTCCACCCGAAAGGCTTGGCCTCATTTGAGTGGGGCCTATAAATTCCTTTTGTTCTTTAGAAGCCCCATCTTATGGAACAAAGGTGTCATCATGCAACATATAATATAATTGCCATCGGGACCACCTGTGTGCGAATTTCTCTTTCATCTCGTTCAGCCCGTGGGTGATTTGCTCTAGTTGATAGATCTGTTTGGTTATGCCCCACCAATCTTGTATTGTAGGAATGTTGTCTGTCAGCCATTTCTTAGTGACTGCTTTTTTTGGCTGCTATTACCAATATATGTAAGAGATATCTAGAGTTTGGGTTCTTATATTCCTGTGGGGTGTCAAGGAAAAGGAACATCTCCCTAGTCAGTAACAGTTGGGAGCCGAATAGCTCTCTCTCAAGTGATCCTGTAGTTGGCTCAAAAAGGGTTTGAGAACCTCACATGACCACATAATGTGTGTGTGTGTAGCTTTAGACTCTCCACAGAGTCTCCAACACATTGCTGAAGCTGATGGAGAGTAATGACTAGTTACTACTGGTGTTCTGAAGTATCTTGTTAGATTCTTCCATGCAAATTCCTGCCATTGATGGGAGCTCGTGACCCGGGAGGCATACCCGCAGGCTCTTCGCCAATCTTCTTGTGTGAAGGGGGATCCAAGTTCCTCCTGCCACTGAGCAACTATTTTCTTTGTATGTATTACTCCTTGGGTGTTTAGAGCTTTATAGCAAAGGGAGAGTAGACGTAAACTCTCTGTACCGGTATTCAGCTGAATTTGAACCTCTAACAGCGCAGGGTAATTCTCCGGGTTATGGGATACAGCTGGGAGTTCTTGGCTATAGTGTCTTAGCTGCAGAAATCTGTAAAAATCCCTGTTCGGTATATTAAATCATCTTTGTATTTCATTAAAGGGCCATAGTTCTCCATGAGACATTATCTATGGGAGATATCTCAGCCCGTATCTCACCCATGTCTGGAAGCCATGGTCCAGTCTGTTAAGGGGGAAGTTACTTAGATTTGTTATTGGGCAGATCAAAGCCAGAAACGGGACCAGGAACTGGGTTCTTTTTATTGACTGCCATGTCCTGCAGCGTGCTGTCAACCAGGGATCCAATGGGGGGAGAGAGCCTAGCTTCAGGGAGGTACTATATATGCTCTGATAGTAATCCTTGTCCGGCATGAGGGCTTGCTCTATTTGTAACCAGTGTTGCTCACCTATCTTATTTTGTCTTGCCATTATGTGAGTCATCATTGCGCTTGGTAGTATAATTGTAGATCAGGCAATGTGAGCCCTCCTTCACCACGAGGGAGGTAGTATCCTCATCGGACTCGGGCTTTTGCCTGACCAAATGAATTTGGAAATGAGGCGGTTCCAATCCCCAAATGTCTTCTTTGCAATGAATATTGGGACATTCTGGAATAAGTACAAGGCCCTTGGTAAAGTAACCATTCTTATTAGCTCTATCCTACGGCTTAGGGTGAGAGGCAGCGCTGTCCATGTCCCTAAGTCCGTTTTAAGTTGTGCTGTAAACGGCTCATAGTTGTTTTTAAAGAAATCCTCAAATCTCTGTGAGATATATACTCCCAAATACTTTAGTTTTGTTAGACTCCAATTACAAGGGAAGAGGGATTTGATATGTGTCGAGGGTGAATAGTGGAAAGAAAGAAGTTCCGTTTTTTATTATATTCAGTTTGTAACCAGATACCTGGCTAAATTGGTCCAGGAGCAGCTTAATAGCTGGTAATGATTGCTCCGGATCTGCGAGATATAATAAGACATCGTCCGCGTAAACCGCTATACGATGCTCAGTGTCTCCCAAATTCACTCCCTTGATGTTTTCAGCTTCCCTAATGTATTGGGCAAGGGGTTAAATAAATGCCGTGAATAAAAGAGGTGACAACGGACAGCCCTGCCTGGTCCCCCGCTTAAGAGGAAAGTATTTAGAGTGATGTCCTCCCACCTTGACACATGCTTGAGGAGATGAGTAAATATTTTGTAGTACCCCAATTAGGGTTCCAGGGATACCCATTTTCTCTAGGACCTTGTATAAAAAAAGGGCCATGCTACTCTATCGAATGCTTTTTCAGCGTCGAGACTGATGAGAACCGATGGATTATTGCTCATTCGCATCTTATGAGTGATGTGTAATGTTCGCTTAATGTTGTCCATTGTGGATCGTTTTCTAACAAAGCCTGTCTGGTCTTGATCTATCAATTCAGGCATTATCTTATCCAGGCATTGTGCTAGTATGTGCATAAACATCTTATAGTCCGTATTAAGCACTGAGATAGGTCTATATGAGTCGCAGAGCTGGGAATTTTTCCCTGGTTTCAGGATTACGGAAATTGTTGCGAACAACCATGACAGAGGCGGAGGGTCCCCCTCGAGGATAGAGTTGTATAGGGTCAGGAGTCGACCAGATAATTGTTGCCTCATGGCCCCATAGAACTCATTTCCATACCCGTCTGGGCCTGGGGATTTTAGGGATTTTGTGGTGGAAATCGCTTCCGCTATCTCCTGTTCGGTTATATTGGAGGTCAGGGCTTCACCTTGGTCCATATTAAGTCGAGGTAGTGTTATCCCCCTAAGGTATTCCGCGCGATTTGGGGCTCCATGGGGGAGCTCTCCGGGGTATAGAGATCGGTGTAGTACTTTGCAAATGCCTCTGTTATCTCGTGTAATTTAGTTAGGGGCTGACCTTCTTTGGGATATTTAAGTGAAGTAATCGTTGACGCCTTCTTTTGCTGCCGGACCTGGTATGCCAGCAATCTAGTGGCTCGAGGTCCCACCTCATAGTGTCTCTGTCTCAGGAATGTTAATGCAATTTCAGTCTGCTGTAGTGCCAGACGATCAATCTCCACCTTAACTTCCTGGAGCCGGGGCAGCACCGTCTCATCTCCCATCTTGTGCGGCGTTTGAAGAAAATGTAGGTTCTCCTCTAGGGTAGCTCTGCTTTCCTTTCTTTGTCGGTTCAGCTCAGCAGTGTGTTGTATGATATGGCCCCTTAGAACAGCTTTTATAGTGTCCCAATATATTGCATAAGTTGTATCTGCAGGAGGGTTGAGTTCTTGTATCTCGGCTAGTTTGTTTGAAATAAACTCTCTAAACTGTTCAGATCGTAAGTAGTAGGGGTTAAGTCTTCAACGTGTGTTCTTGGGGTGAAGCCCCATTTCCCATGTTGTGCATACAGGTGCGTGATCCGACAGGGAGATGTCACCTATTTGGGTGTCCCCCAATCGGTCCAGACATTCAGTCTGTGTATAAGTTTGGTCTATCTTGACGTATGAAGCGGTGTACCGCTGAATAATGTGTGTAGTTCTCGTTCGGGGATGTAGTGTCTCCAGACATCCGTCCATCCCACCTCTTTAGTGAATCTCGAAAAGAACCTTTCTGCGGAGTTTGCTTGGAGGACCTAAGGCTAGTGGAGTCCATTGAAGCATTTTGTGTCAGGTTAAAGTCTCCTGCGAGAAGGGTATGCCTATTGTGTTTTGTAGTATTTTGTCTAGCAGTGTTTTCAGCTGTGGGACAGGCATGGCCGGAGGGAAGTAGGCATTCACTAGGGTAACCTGTACTCTATTTAGTGTGCCCTGTACCAACACCAACCTGCCCTCTGTATCCCTCATGGTGCGTTAGTGTTGGAATGGGGTGCCTGCTGGTATGATTATTGCTACTCCTCTTCGCCTTCCCGATCTACTGGATGAGCTATACAGGTTTCCCTTACTGAGTTTGGCAAGCTTGAGGTGTGGTCCTCACTCTCTGTCAGTCCGTTCATGAGTCATTCACACATCTCAGTACAATCAGCCCTTCTGAAGTGCAGTTGTTCTAATGTTGAACCACACTGTACGATGATCACTGGTTCCCAGGTGGTTTCCCACCCTGATGTCTGCAACACTGTCCCTATTAGTGAGCACCAGGTCTAGTACTGCCCCATCATGAGTGGGTTCCCTGACTAGTTGCCTAAGGAAAGCACAAGGTTTGCAGGGGTGCAGGGGTTGCACCAAAGCCCTACAAGGAGAGACTGAGGGATCTCAACATGAGCTGGTGAGCACCACAGTGAGGATGGCAGTCTGCCATTCTCTAACCAGCTATACCAGCAGACAATCCTGGAATGTATCCAGCAAGACCTGACTTCTGGTGCACCTGGCAGCTGGAATATTCCAGTCAATGTATGGAAGGTTCGGGACACCCACCACCAGAACCTCCCCTGTGCTACTCCACTGACTAGGTCTTCTCTAAGCTCCCTGTCCTCCCCATCCAGGCTGTCTATAGATCACCCCGATTTGTATTTTCCTGCCAGAGGATGCTGTGAGCTGCACCCACAGTGACTCTGTCTCCTCATTGCATTCCCTGATGTGTCCATCTTCCACGGCCTCAATGCCATCTCTGACATAAAGGGCTACACCGCCCCTTTGCCTTTTCCTCTCTCTCTCCTAAACATGGGGTAGCCTGGGACTCTCAAGTCCCAGATGTTTTATTTTCTGAAGCCCAGGTTTCTGTGATGGCTACATGGTCCATCTCAGTGTCTGCCATCATTGCCTGGAGCTTGCTGATTGCATTACCCAGACTTCTGGCATTGAGGCAAGACCCCCCTGCCATCTTACTTTTGATCCCCTTTGGCTATTTATCAGTACTTTTTTTTTTTATTCCTCCCTGGTCTCCTTCCTTTCATGTCAATTGCAGGCTCTGTGATCCTCCCTCCTTGGTCCCTTCCCCTATCCTAGATCAGACCTCAACCCTATTTTTGCCCACTGTGCCTCTACAAGACTCTAGATGGGGGGGTACTAGCTAGGTTCCCCTTCCTCTCTCCTACCACCATGGTTCCCCTAGACTCAGTCTCCCCTGCAGTTAGTTTAAATGTCCGATAAAGACATCAAACTTCTGCCTCAGTGCACTGGCCCCCTCTTTCATCAGGTGAAGGCCGTCACTCTTGAAGTGCCTCCTGTCCCAGAAATCACCCCACTCCCTTGCAAAGTGGTACACCATCCCTTCAGCCACCCATTAAACTCCTCTATCTCCTCCCTC
Organism: Neoceratodus forsteri; assembly: GCA_016271365.2. Classification (NCBI taxonomy): domain Eukaryota; kingdom Metazoa; phylum Chordata; order Ceratodontiformes; family Ceratodontidae; genus Neoceratodus; species Neoceratodus forsteri. The sequence continues at coordinate 609,005,822 of CM057450.1, read as the reverse complement.
CTTATTCTATCTTTTGCTCCCCCTCTGCCCCACACAGGGAAGACCTCAGAAAAGGTCAGGGAGGCTGAGTATGCCTTCAATCTGTCCCCCGGACTGTGGAAGTTCCACTTCCCTGTCTCCACATCTGCTTTGTCAGCTTATTGGTACCCCGTTGAACCAGCACCTACAGCTCCCATCCTCTCCACCATCCTCCCTATCCTGTCTGTATCCTGAATGGCCGTTGCACCAGAAAAGCACCTGACCATCCTCCTTTTGCTCAGTCCACCTACCTCAGTCCTCTCTACCCCCAATCATTGAATCCCTGACCACCAAAACTTTCCTAATTGCTTTCTTCCTGTTTGTTCCCCCAGGTGCCATCAAGCTGTCCTGCCCCTTTCCCCTGACTGACTCAGAGTCCCTGCCAGTGGAGTCAGCTACTTGAGGCTCCTCCAGAGTTGCAATGCAATTTGCCATCTGGATGGTGTGGGGGTGGACAACCTCCTTGTGGCTAGCCCAGTCTCCCTTCCCCCTCCCTCCTTCTCCCCACCATTCTCCACCACCCTGGACCGGTGGGCCTCTGGGGGAGTATGGTGTTGGCTGCAGCTCAACTGGTGAAACAGCAGACCTCTCATCTCTCACTGCTGACAGCTGAACATGGAGCACCACAAGAGTCTTGCAAATGGGGCAGTGCCCCCTCCCTCAGTGCACACCCCTGGAGAAGAGCCCGTCCACATTCACCACAACTATCTTCTCACTGTACCCTATTCTTATTCTGAGCCTAGGATGCTAGTTAAGTTATTTTAGTACATGACAGACAGTCCACATAGTATTCGAATTTGAGTAAATCAACACTTTGGGATGTTTGGGGGAGTGTTCAACTCTGGAAAGGAGCTCCCATTGGTGTTTGTAATGCTAGCCAGCATGCACAAGTGTAAACCAGTCCATTTAAGGACTGAATAGGAGGTTTCAGGCATCTGGGAGCAAGGTGGTCACTTTGGCATCACTGTAAAGGAGAAGAGCTAATTTTTTTTTTTTTTTTAACCAGGAGAGACACACTAAGCTGAAAGCTTGTTTACAGGTATGACCTGGGAGCACAAGAAAGTTAAGTGACTTGCTCAGGGTCACATGGTATGCAAGTGGGGGCTGTGGGATTCAAACACAGGTCTCCAGGTTTGCAGCTCAGAGCCTTAAACCACTACGCTATACTGCCTCCACACACACTTAAACACTTTCAGATGTAAGGTGAAGGTAGGCCAGTTCCTTTATTCCCCTACATAGAGAGAAAAGGTTCCTGTAATGTGGCGACAGACTTTTGTACACACAAAGTGCCAATGCCACCAACCAGTCCTGATCAGATAGTAATGCATGCAAAAGGCATGACCATTTTATTTCATTTAATTTTGGGGGAGAGTATGAGAAGAGGCTACACTATATCTTCAGCCAGTTGTACATCAGGAGAAGTGCGAGGATAGATGCACAGTACTGAGCACTGCGCAAAGGATGGCCACATTCCTCAACACCAACTTGAGTACTAGGAAAACAGTGAGTTTCTTGTCAGGCCCCTTCCTAGACAATAAAGGGCTGGGACTGAATGCCCAGAACTAGTGGCACATTGCTGCAAGACATTGCCTGACCCATTGATCGATGGGTTGAAGATCTGAACTGTTTTCTCCATTGGTGCGTTTGTGTTGTAGTGGACAGTTTTTAAAATTTTCTTTTTCAAGATTTTCTACAGCTACAACATAAATAAGGACTACATCTTGGTTATCAAGAGGAGTTAGCATTGCAGTTTACAACGTAACATTGGTAGAGGTTAACAGAAATAGTAAACATTCGAAAACAAGTAACTGTAACCTAGTCGGAAATTGTGACATTCTCTAGCACCTTACAGCACAGAAAGCTCCTTTAAATAACATAGGATGTCAAATACTGAGAATATCTATATATAGGAATAATCACTCAATCTATGAGTGGTCATCCTGCCCATTTTGATGTGAGAGATACTGGTATGGAACCCACAAGACAAAGGGGGACCTACCTATACAGATTACTTTGTATCCTTAGAACCCACTTACCGTCACTGTTGGGATTCAGATCCCATGTGGTGGGGGATCAGATGGGGAGGGAGTAGGTAGGGGAGGTCCTCATGGTGTCCATGCAGGGGAGGAGTGCTCTCAGTAAGGGGCCCCAATCAGTCTGAAAGCCCTGTATGTTGTCTCAGGAGAGGTGAGTTCATATTCGCCTGGTTTGTATAGGGCTGTTAGTCACTCATTTAAAGACGGGGGTGCTTCATTTCTCCATTTCCCCCCAGGACGCTTCTGGAAATGAGCTCTTTGAAGCTCATGATGTCTTTAAGCAGGAATTGCCTCTTGCTGTCCAGTGCTGCGGGAATGCTGGAAAGAGCCAACATATCCTTGTGCTTTTATATTAGCTATCTGAGAGGCATTCACCAGGATCCAAAGCTTGGAATCTGATGTTACTGGGTAATCCAGGGCCTCACTGCCAAAATGAATAATTTATGACCAATAGTTTTGCAATACACTCTGGCTGGACGTTTATTTGCAGGATACCACAGCCATTACACAGTCAGTGTGCATTTCCATGTCTGTGGCATATACTACAGTGGCGTCTGCCAGGACGAAATGCAGCAGACCTACTGAATAAAGCAAATTTCAATGGCAATTAGTCCCCTTTGCCATGCAGGAAACTGTGGCATTCATGTCATCCTGGCAGTGTCATCTTTTCCTGAAAGACAAAGGGGACTAATTACCATTGAAATTACATTGCTTTAATTCAATAGATCTTCTGCAGCATTCAGCAGAGTGCTGCAAAATGCTGCAGAATTGTTTTTCATCCTGGGGAACACCACTATATATATACAGTAAAAAACAGTACTGCAATGGAAACACAGTTTTGTGATAACTCTCCTTGTATTTTCTGTTACTTGTACCTGACCAAGCTTCCTTGGAGCTGGTGAATGGTTGTGTTATACCTACGTGTTCCTTTGTCCTGTACTGATGTGGAACTTTGTAAAAGAGCACATGTACTCAAAGGTGTTTTCCAAAATATACATAAATTAAAAAATAAATAAATAAATAAACAAATAAATAAAATGTTGTTGTGCATGTATTGTTTGGTGAAGGCGGTGAGGTAATGGCGAGAGTCTGCTTCAGAGTAACACTATAGTAGAGCTAGAAATGGCTCTGGGAATCATGGTGATCTGCAAGTTACTGGTGACTGGGAGGAGAGAGGAGAAGTAGGAGAGGCATGCCTGCTAGACATTGTAGTGCACCTTGGGATCTGTAGTCCAGGATGTCCAGTCTCCTATAGCTCTAAAAGGTGTCTCTGGGGACTGCGGACAGCTATAGCAGGGAACTGCTGGTAGGGAATTAAAGTAAATAAAGAGGTCCAGTTTGCTGCCCCTGGGAAGAAAGGCATAAGAAAGTCAGTACACAGGAGTGTAACTAGCACCTGAGGAAATAACTGAACTAAAAAGGGCGTTAGCGAGTGAATGACAGAAAACAATGGGTGGCGGGCAGTGGAACAGCTGAGGCAACTTCCAGTAGGGAAAACTAGAGGGCAAGAGTGCTGAGACTACAAACTGGTTAGGTCAATACTGTAAGTAACAACTGTATTTGACTGGAAGAAAGGCGAAATGGCGCTCTGGGGGGATTGCTACAGAACTGTACAAAAGGAGAGAAACTATCTGAGCGGGTAGTGGCTGGTATCACTTCTGTTTTCAGGAGCTCCCTTCCCCACAGAAAGTAGGAATTAAGTGTGTGGAGACTTATTTGTTTATTTAGTTTTTATTGACCAGGTAAGCACACTAGACAACTTCATCCTTATTTTCATGTGTGACTTGGAAGGTTACACAATGAGCAAATTATGAGAAAGACACATTAAAGGAAAAGTATGCCATCATATCTTGTAAATTTTATTTGCTTCCATGTCAACATATAACTCTTTTCTAGCAGCTGTTGGGGAGATATGTGTTTTCTTTAGTTTGTATTCACTGTTCATGCTAGTCCCCTGTAGCTATCCTGGGGGTCTCCATTTTATGGTTGCTGAAATCTCATTGTCTATGATAGCTACATTAGCATATTTATTTATTTCATCATTCAGACATAACCTTTGAGCAAAATGCTCTTTTGAAAAAGTTCCACGTCTTGACAGGAGGACAACACAGAAAGGTAATTACAGAGTATGGGTGCACAAGTACAGACAAAAAATACAAGAAATAACAGCAACTGGTCTGACTAGTTACAATTGTAAGCTATCTCATATAGAGGTGCAGCATATTGCAGTTAGTACAGCCCAAGGTACATGGTGAGTGCTGTGGGTTTAAGAAACTAATTTAACAGAAGGTAAAGCAGCTAGGGGGGGCATTGTCATTATTTCATGCAAAGTCCTGGGGGACTCAACATAGGCTTTCATACCCTGTATGTTAAGGTAGCTAAGAGGCTTTGTCGTTAATTCTAGTGGGGGGCTAATTTTTCGAGCAAGCAGAACTGACCCTAGTAGGAACATACTAGAGAGCAATGTGAGGGAGGACCTTACACAGAATAAGCTGGGGGAAGACAGGTGCTTTGAGACAATCACATTTGTGCAGGGTCAGTGGCAGGAGAGGGACTTAAAACAGAGTGCAGAGTTAAGGACAGTAGGTAGAAGGCTCATCGACAGGCTGTGGCTATGGAAGACTCAAGTTTGAGGGCTGGCAAGTAGTAGGAGGAAGTAGGAGTTTAAAGTTAGGTTTACTGGGCAGCAGGGTAAGAAATTGGAAAATGTAGCCCACGACAGGCTGACTCCAAGCTACTGGGTGATAGTGCTACAGGTTACCTGCAGCTACAGATCTAAGCCTTGGCCAGGTGATGACTTAGTACCGCCTTGAAGATGGGGAGACTGTTAATGAGTAAAAGGCATACTGGGATCTCATTTAGCCAACAAGGAACCCTGTATGCGAAGGACCATTGTCCAAGCACCATTTTTCTGAAGAGGATGGCAAGTGGGCAGTGAGTCTGCCCTCTAGTGCGGTACCCAGATCTACCTCACCGGAGCAGTTCTTTGAAGGCCAATGGAGCTTTACCTAGGAGAGCTTTCTTGCCAAGCAGGCACGTTTGGTATTTGATTCTGCTGGCAAAACTGAGCCAGTTAGTGGGCTCCTAGAGGGAGCAGGTGTGTAGGAGATTATCAGCCCCTACAGCCAGCCTGCAGGCCTTGTTGAGGACCGTGCTTACTCATTTTAGTGCAGTGTCAGATGCCAACTCATAGACCATGAGTCCGTAGCCAATAGCAGACAAGATGGAAGAGGAGACTGCCAACCTGAGGGCTTCAGGAGTTAGGTATTGTCTGTGCCTATAGAGAACTCCAAGTTTGGTGTTCACTGTTTTGATGACCTGATCAATGTACTGCACATAAAAGAGGATGTCATCAATGATCGCGCCCAAGTATTTAAAAGAGTTGACCTGCTCGAGTGGAGCAGCCTTGTTGTTAATAATAATAAGGGACAGAAGAGATCTCTTATGCTGGAAAGTGGTTATCAGCATCGTCTTCATCTTCTTGTAATTGACAAGCAATTTCTGAGAGCTGAACCAGTCCTCCAAGCAGCGAAATGAGTACTGCAAATCATTCTTTAGGTGCTGAAGCTGGGCACTACTACTTAGGATGACCGCATCCTCTGCATACAGAATAATCTTGCTATTGCAGGCCTCTGGAAGCCTGTTGATGAACAGGCTAAAGAGGAGGAGCCCAGTATAGACCCTTGTGGGACACCCAGTACTATATCCCTAGATGAGGAGATAGATGTCCCAGTTTTTACACTCCATGCTCTGCTGGATAGGTAATCGTGGAACCAGAGGATGGCTTCAGAGGCTAGCCCGAGGTGCTGAAGCTGGTCAAGCAAGATGTGATGGTTGACAGTATCAAAGGCTTTGGTGAGATCTGTGGAGATAGATCCCACCAGGCTGCCCCCATCCAGGGCCTTGTGAACACAGTCTGTGAAGTCAACTAAGGCCAGAGCTGTGCTATGGCACTGATGGAATCCGTACTGTTGTGGGCACAGTAGACTGTACTTCTGAAGGTACTCCGTGACCTGATCAGCCACAATTCTTTCAAGTGCCTTCTAGAGGGAGGAGAGGATAGATGCTGGTCTATAGTTAGCAGTGCAAGACTGGTCACCACTTTTTAGGACAGAGGTGACTAGAGCTACCTTCTAGGCTGCAGGGAATTTTGACAGGGTGAGGGACTTATTAAAGATCTTGGTCATGGGAACCACCAACTCGTCCAAGGCAACTTCTACCAATTTCATGTCGAGTGAGTCACTACCAAGTCTGATTTTACCCAGCACCTTAGTAATGTAGGTCCTGGCTTCCTTGGTTGTGACACGCTTGAAGTAAAAATCCGGATGGGTCAAATTATCTCGGGCTTTGGGCGGGTGATGTGGGGGGATCAAGGTAGCTGGGCAGGAGGACAGAACTGAGGTTGGAGAAGGCCGCATATAAGGCTTCTGCAACTGTGTGTACATCTAGGGTGGGGGTGCCATTTAAGTTGAGTATGGAGGGGTGCCTTCCGTCTTCCCTGCACAGCAGCTCCTTAATGTTATCCCAGAATTGCTGCCCATTGCCCCAGTTATGTTCCAGTTGCTCCTTGTAGTAAGCTGCTTTGGCTTGCCTGGCAAGAGCAGTACACTTGTTCCTGGCTGCCCAATACTTTTGGAAGTCAGATTGGTTGCCCATGCCTCTGGCAAGCATGTGAGAACATGATGTCATAGCACTCATTTATACCATGTATCTCTATGTTGAAAGTACAAATATCCTGAAAAAACTCTTTGCAAAAACACAAAATGAATGCAATTTAATGGTAAAAATCCTGCATTACAACTTAGACAGTTTGCAAAGCTAATTAAAGGTAAAGGCGGTATTTCACACCTTGCTGCAGTTTGTTTTGTTGAACTCTAATGAAGCAGACAGGCATACTGTGGAGTCTAATGGGTGCTGACATATGTTCTCATATGCTGATGCAGCTCTTAGGGCAAATGAGATTTCAACAATCAGAAAATGGAGACCCCCAAGATAGCTACAGGGTCTAGTATGAACCGTGAAAACAAACTAATGCAATCACATATATCCCTAACAGCTACACAAAAATAGTTGTCTGTTGACATGGAAACAAATAACATTTACAAGATATGAGGGTGTAATTTTCCCTTAATAGGAAGAAAAAGGAATGAGCAACAGAATGCAAAGTTAAATAACAACAGGTAGTCGATAGCCAAGGACTTGGAAATATCCAGCAACATAACAATAAAACAACAATTCAGCTCAAACACTGTTCATAATGAGGAATATTAATTCTGAGCCCAGTGAGCGAAGGTGAAGGCAATGAGGCAAAGATGAGAATCTGCTTTCAGGGTCAGCCAATAAAGGAAACCGGAAGGGTATCCACTACACCAGTCAACTAAACAAGTGGAGAAAGTAGGAAAGATAAACTTTAGTGAAAGCTACAGAGTAGGTTGCCATTGAAAGAAAAGAAAGGCTGAGTGCAAGATGGTGGTGAGGGAGGGAAGGATAGGCATTAGGTTTATGGGTTGTGAGATGCATGAGATGATAGAGGAGGGCAGAGAGGGGAGGGAAGGGGAAGGGATTCCTTTGTGCACGGTGCAACTTGGTTAGCACCTTACAGGAAGTGATAACGGAGCTGAGAGACAGGCTGCATACAGTGCATAACCTGAGGGAGCTGGAGACATTTGTGGACCAGTACCCGGTGATTGTGCATGGAAAGAAGGGGAGAGTCAGACAGAGCATCTAACAGACATAGCAATGGGTGTTGGGGTAAAAAATGATGGGAGAAAGATACAGAGAGAGGAGGCTGAACAGGTTGACTCACAGGATGAAGAACGGACAAGAGTGCAGGGCAAGATGAAGAAGAGTGAATGTAGAGTGGAATGTCTAGGATTGAATTCCAGGAATAGATTTAGGATATAAACTGGGCTGGATGAAAAAATAATAGAGATCAGGAGATCTGGTCGGGGGAACTTCTAGCAGGGAAGAAACAGGGAGTGGCCAAAGAAGAAAAGAGGTTTCTATATCATTTGTGGTTATAGGTGATTCCATTGTCTACTTCACTGATGGTACAGTTTGCATAGGGGATAAGGAGAATAGAATGGTGACCTGTTTCCCAGAAATGTGGGTGGAACACATGAAGGACTGAATTAAAGGGATTCATAGAAGTAGCAGAGAGAAGCATGTGGTGGAACAGTAGTTCACATGGGAACAAATGCCATATTACAGGTAGAACAGATGAGGACATCAGGAAGAATTGCAGGTACCTGAGAGAGTCCTTTATGGGGTAGGGTATGAGGTAATCATTTCAGAGTTCCTTCAGTGCTAGATGCTGGTCCAGGGAGACAGAAGGCAATTAAAATGACTAACACCTGGTTGTTTAACTGGACCAGTGATGAAGGGTTTCCTTCCGCTTCTTGAGGATAGCTTCTGGCACAGGAATATGAACATACAAAAATAAGAAAATGCCAGCAGAAGAAGGCATTATGGTTTACTGAGTCTGCTTGATGGAGAGCTTGTGTTACATGATACACCACCCCCACCACTGCCACCCTTACCCTCTTCTTCACTGTATCTCACCCCTTCTTGAATCCAACAACCAATTTCTGTCTCACCACCACCTGTGGTAGTCTGTTCCACCCTGCCACCACTCTGTTTGTGAAGAAATGCCTACTGTCCTCCTTCTTGAAACTTCCACTCACCAGCCTACTACCCCTTGTATTTCTATTCTAGCTGAACCTGAAGAGGCCCCCAGCATCGACCCTGTTAATACCCTTGAGGTATTTAAAAGTCTCTATCATGTCTCCTCATTCCCTTTTCTCCTCCAGCGAGTACATGTTTAGGTTCATCAGACTTTAGTCATACACGAGACCCTGCTGTTCCTTAATCATCTTTGTTGCTCTCCTCTGGAATGCCTCTAGCAGATTCATGTACTTTTTGTGGTAAGGGCTCCAGTACTGCACACAGTACTCCAGGTGCAGACACACCATTGACTTGTACAGTGGCAGTATGACCTCCTTGCACCTTCTGGTGAAGCCCCACCTATGGAATGACCCCTACTGGAAAGAAGGACTGTATCAGAAAAGAAAAGGGACATGGGTGCTGGTACAGAGGATACATAAAATTGTGGGGGGAGAATTTAAACTAATAAGGAAGTGGGGAATAAAAAAGGGTCAGGTGAAACACAAAGGGGTCAGTGATGCACACCTGGAAACAGGGAAATGATAATGAAAAAGCAAAAGTGATAACATAAAAAATACATAGATACATAGATACATAGACAGTGTCGGCAGATAAGGGCCTATGGCCCACCCAGTCTGCCCATTTGAGCTTGTAAGTTCAGTTTATGTTTTCCTAGAAGTCTGTTGCCCCTTACCCCTGACCTCCAGAATTCCTTTATGTCTATCCCATGCATTCTTAAGTCCTGTGATGACTAGTAAAATCAGAAGGAAAAAAGTGTGGGGTGTAATCTGAATTGGAAATATATACTGTTTATTGTCAGAAGTCAAAATAACAAAATGAGGGCATTTAGAGGACTTGATATTAAGGGAAAAGAAGATATTATGAATGTCACTGAAACATGGTGGGCAGAGGATAACTGGGGTAAAAATATGAGAGAGTATAATAAGCTTTATCATTAAGAAAAGAGGAGCAAAACAGGTGGGGAGGTGCAGTATGTTTTAGTGAAAGCAATGGAACCAGAGAGGAACTTAATATAAAAGAAATTAATTCATAAACTGAATCAGTATAGTTAAGAGCCGAAGTGACAAACTGTAGGTCACTCCTTTTTTTTGTTTTGTTTTAGTTAATCTTTTTCTACCTCTCTGGTTGGCTTCTCTCTCCTCTCTGATCCCTCCAGCCCCTTCTCCTGGACTTACTTGGCTTCAGCTTCTGCTATGGCTTGCCCCCCTTGACAGGTCAGTGGAGAGACATCATATGACCCACCGGACAGGATCTGGTGGGAGCCATGCCAGGTCACTGGTGTGGGGCCAGCGAAGGATCAAAGGATCATCCTTGCTGGCCAGGGTGATTTTTTTCCCTTGTTCTCCCATCCCTGTGGTGCAGAGGAGGTGGCATGCAATGATGCCAATGGCTGAGCCCTGCATGCTTCTGCATGCAGCATGCTGAGCGTCTGCCCCACTTCTGCTCCCTATTGGCATTCCCAGCATTTTGATCCCAAACCTCTGCTAGGGGCCAGACTAATGCTAGGTGCTGGTCCCACCCCTCTCTGGAGAAGGAGAGCAGTCCCTTGGATGTTAGATCCTCCTCAACCACGGCCGCCCGTCTGACTCCCGAGTCCGCTCCTAGACTCGGGTCATCAGCGTAGTGAGCGGTGGCACTACCGCTGTGCTGGATGGCGAGCTTGGTAGGGCAATTCTGTTTGGAGTATATTATGAACAACCAGACTAACCAGGAAACTGATATGGAAATGAATAAAGAGATTGAAAAAGTAACCTTAGATAATGATGCTCTGTTAATGGGAGACTTTAACCCTGGAAATATTAACTGGCAAAAATGTACTGCAGTCACCAGAGAAAGGAAATTACGAATATAAACAGCAAATGATTGCAACTTGAAACAGCATGCTACCAAAGAGACAAGGGATGAGGTAAGCTTGGATTTGGTATTAAGCACTATAAGAGAGGAGTTACTAGAACGTGATACAAGATAGTCATTAGCAGGAAGTGATCCCAACATATTATTTAAAATGTTGAGGAAACTGGTAGCGAAACAAGGGCAGACACTGTAGTACTACTACAGGGCAAGATGATATAACAACATGTTGTGGAGTTTAATGATTGAGATTGGCACAGGGACATATCAGGTAAAACTAAATGGACAGTGAAGTCTGTTAATAGCCAAATTATTTTAACTGAGAGATATGCACATACAGTAGAAAAAAGATTGAAATCCTGCAAGAAGGACATGAAGTCATTGTGGATAACAAATCAGATACAGAAAGAAAGAAAGGCAAAAATTAAAGCCTAGAGGCAGTCAAAAACAGAGGGTACAAGACAGGCAAGAGATATGTACTACATATTGAGAAAGTTGGAAGCTCTAATAACTAATAAGTAATGAACAAAAAAGACTGGAAAGAGCAGGGACAGAAGGCTGAGCATCTTTGGGGATCGCAGACCAGGAGAAGTGTGAGCTAGGAAACTGGAGCAGCTGACTATTTTTCACTGTACGGAGCACCGGAAGCTCCCGCCAACCCTCCCCATCCCTCCCACTCCGGGCTCATTTCCATTTCTAGGCACAGGGACACTGAGCAGATTGGAGCTTCCTGGTTAGAAACAGGAAGAGTTTGGTAACAACTGCCTAGAACTAGATGGTGCAGGCCCACTAGAGTGGGGCCTTTGCATTAAGGGAGCTCACCAGACAAGGGGAAGGGGAAGAGGAAGTAGAAGAAGAAGAAGAAGGTGGTTAAGTGACTTGCTCAGGAGAACACACTATGTACCTAGGCGGCTGTGGGATTCAAACCCAGGTTTCCAGATCTGCAGCTCAGAGCCTTAACCCACTGCACTTTACTGCCTCATCCTCCTGATCTTCCCTTTTGGCTGCTCCAGGAAGCACAGCTCAGAGGAATGGGGAGCGAATCCTGAGGAAGAAGAAGAAGACAAAAACTCACGAGATTAGGAGGTAAAAAAAAAACAACAACAAATGGGGTAGTTGTGACAGGCACTATTACCAGGGAGATACTGTTTTACAATAAGTAAACTAATGTAAGGCAAATAAAAGAGGTAAACAGTGCAGAAGGGGAAGATGCAGGGAGTGGTGCAGTGCAGTGGCTGTGGGGCAGCAGTCTTCAGGAGAACATTCTGGGTACTGCATTGCTGCCCCATCTGCAGGTACCTTTCTGGGCTGAGGGCAGAGGCTGCTGGTCTTCGGGCTGAGTTGGCTAGCATGCTGCAGACCTTCGCCCCCACCCAGAGACCACTGTGTCTATAACCACTACCTCAACAGTTGCCCTGGAGGAGGAGTGGATGGACCACTGTGGGCTCATGGAGGGGGAGGGTGGGGCAGAGACACAGCCCCCATTCGATTCAACTTAGAAACAAACTCCTTTGCTGCCCTGGAGGAGTGGGAGTGTCCCACGAGAACACCTGAGGTTGAGGCCAGGGAGGATGAGTGGGTCCTCCTAGAGGGAGACCCACAGGTGGGGGGGCAGAGGACCTCAAAGGAAGAAGAAGCTACTCTTGGTGGGGGACTCAATAGTACAGGGGATGGATTTGGGTGCAGGCAGTGAAGTGGAGAGGGAGGTAAAGTGCCTTCCAGGAGGCACAGCTCAGGGGGATGGGGAGCGGATCCTGATGGTGGCTGAAGCAGTAGCGGGGAGGTGGAGGTCATTGTCCATCTGGGGACAAATGACCTATCCAGGGACAAGGCAGGGATAGAGCAGGTGCAGGAGGACTTCAGGAAGTTAGGAAGGTGCCTTAGAGAGGTAGCGAGCTCTGTGATATTTTTGGAGGCTCGATTGATCCACGGCAGGAAGGAGGCTAGAAATCTCTGCACAAAAAAAGTCAGCATTTGGTTGAGGGACTGGTGCAGTGAGATGGGTTTTGGCTTCACTGGGGACTGGGGACCCACCTGGAGTGATATAGGTCTGTACAAGGGCGATGGACTACACCCATCCACGGAAGGGACAGCAGTCTTCAATGAATGGTTTGGATGCTTCATTGGCAAGCATTTAAACTAGCCTCGGGGGATGTATAGGAGCAGGGAGACTCAGCCTGTCCATCCCCACAGGTTAGAGCAGTCAAAAGGGAAGATCAGGAAGATGAGTTATTGCCAGGAATACCTGAACTCATTAAAAAGGGGAGGGCAGAGGGAGGTGGACAGCAAAAGGAAGTAAATAAAGTTAGAAAAAGGACACAAGGGGGAAAATGCAGGAGGAGCAGGATGACAGGCAGCAATACATGGAAGGCCATGTATACAAATGCACTCAGTCTGAGAAATAAAATCCCAGACCTGGTGGCCTTGATGGTGGAGGCTAACCTGGACATAGTAGCAATAATCGAGACGTGGTTCACTGGAAGCCACGACGGGGAGGTACCTGTACCAGGTCATACTTTATTCAGAGGGGGTAGAAACAGTAAAAAGGGGGTGGGTGCTCTCTATGTCAGGGACAGCATAAAGGCAACTGCAGTACAGGGTAGGCAGGGGGAGGTCAAGGAACTGTGGATCACCCTTGAGTCTGGTTATGGCACAGCAGTTCGCACAGGTGTGATCTACAGCCCTCCAGCACGGGGGAAGAGGTGGATAGGGCACTGGTGGAAGAAATCCATGACGTGGGTGCAAAAGGGGAGGTACTGCTGATGAGTGATTTTAACATACTGGATGTAAACTGGACCATCCCGGTGACTGCCTCAGCCAGGAACTGAGACATCCTGGAATCCTTCCAGGGGGCAGGCCTCAGGTAGTTAGTGCAAGAACTCACCAGAGACAGTGCAGTCCTAGATCTAGTACTGACCAATGGAGATAGAATCACAGAAGTCAAGGTGGAAGGGCACCTACAGGCTAGCAACCATCACACAGTCTGGTTTAATATGAGTACAGGGTCACAGTCAAGCCACATGAAGGTGAGGGTCTTAGATTTCAGGAGGATGGACTTTGCTGGGATGGGAACATGTATCAATGAAGCTTTGGCGAGGAAGGAAGTCATGGGGGTTGAAGAACAGTGGGCGCATCTTAAGGAAGTCATTGGGGAAGTGACAAACCAGTGGATTGGGTAAAGAAATAAGGGCAAGGGAAGGAAAAAAAAAACATTGTGGTTCTCATTGGAGATGGCAGAGAAAGTAGGGGCCAAAAAGCTGGCTTTCAGAAAATACAAAAGGACACAGAGGGAAGAAGACAGGATGGTGTATCTAAATAGTTACAGGGAGGCAGGAAAGGCAGTTAGGAGCACAAAGGTGCAGACAGAAGAAAGAGTAGCACAGGTAATCAAGAAAGAGGATAAGACATTCTATAGATACATAAGTGAAAGAAGAAAGACCAGGAGTGGGATCGTAAGACTCAGAGGGGAGGGGAGGAGGGGAGGAGGGAGACCTAGAAAAAGCAGCAATACTGAATAAATACTTCTGTTCAGTATTCACAGAAGAAGGGGAGGGAGAGAAACCACAAATAGGTATCAGAAACAAAGGGGGGGGGGGAATGAACACCAGCCCATTTATGGAAGAGAGGGTCCTAGAGGAACTCACAAAACTGAAGGTGGACAAAGCAATGGGACCAGATGACATACATCCAAGGATATTAAAGGAACTACAGGTGTTGCTGGCAGCACCACTGGCAGCCCTGTTTAGCAAGTCACTCGATACAAGGGTAGTTCCAGAGTACTGGTGTAGGGCACATGTAGTCCCTCTTCATAAAAGCAGAAGAAAGGAGGAGGCTGGAAACTATAGACCAGGCAGTCTCGCCTCATTAGAATGGAAGATTATGGAAGCACTGCTTAAAGAAAGGATTGTGGAACACTTGGAATCCAGCAGAGCACAGGACCTGAGGCAGCATGAATTCACAACAGGAAGGTCATGTTAAACAAATCTGATAGATTTCTTTAACTGGGTGACAAGGGAGGTGGATCAGGGAGGAGCGGTGGATGTTGCCTACCTTGATTTCAGTAAGGTCTTTGACACTGTTCCACATGAACGACTAGTAAAGAGGAAGTAGGCTGTTGGTTAACTAGGATCTGCAGCTTATCCAATAAGTAGGGAAATGAGCAGACTAGGCGGGCCAAGCGGTTCTTATCTGCTGTCAAAGTCTATGTTTCTATGTAAACAAGCTGGGAGCAAGGGAGTGGGCCACAAGGTGGTAAACTAGGTTAGGAATTGGTTAGCAGACAGAAAGCAGAGGGTGGTAGTAAATGTGGTCCCATCTAAGGGCAGGGGGGTGACCAGTGGGGTACCACAAGGATCAGTCACATTGCAGAAGGACTGAAGGGAAAGGTTTGCCTATTTGCAGATGACACCAAGATCTGCAACAGGGTGGACACTCCAGATAGGGTGGAGAAAATGAAAAGGGACCTAGGAAAGCTGAAGAAGTGGTCTGAAGTGTGGCAACTAAGATTCAACGTGAAGAAGTGCAAAGTCATGCACCTGGGGCACAGGAACCCTGGGGAAAGCTACAGGATTGGAAGGAGGTACTAAGGGTCACCAAGGAAGAAAGGGATTTGGGAATAACCATCTCAGATGATCTAAGGGAGGTGAACAGTGTGCCAAGGCTGTGGGGAGGGCCAGTGGTATGCTGGGATGTATAGGAAGGGATATTGCTAGCAGAAGAAAGGAGGTGGTAATGCCACTGTTCAGAACACTAGTTAGGCCTCATCTGGAGTACTGTGTACAGTTCTGGATTTTGCATCTTCGGAAGGACATGGACAGGGTGGAGGTGGTTCAGAGAAGGGCAACTAAAATGGTACGGGGCTTGCACCAGAAGATGTATGGTGAGAGGTTAAGGGACTTCAATATATATATACTGGAAGAAAGGTGAGAATGAGGAGGTATGATAGAAACCTACAGGTATCTAAAGGGCATAAAAAAGGCGTAAGTGTGAGACATCTTTCAACACAGGAGATGTACAAGAATGAAGGGGCATGATATGAGGTTGGAGGGGGCAGGATAAGGGGAAATGTGAGAAAGTTTTTCTTCATAGAAAGGGTGGTGGATGCATGGAGTAGCCTACCCCAAGAAGTAGTGGGAGCAAACTCAGTGGGGGGATTCAAAAATGCATGGGATTGGCACAAGGGAACCTTAGTGGTGGGTAAGAGAGGCTAAACCCGTGGACCAAATAGGGTCAGTGGCTGCCGATACAGGTAGGGAAAATGGGCAGACTGGATGGGCCTAGCAGTCCTTATCTGCTGGTAAATTCTATGTTTCTATGTTTCACTAAACAACATGAAACAATGACAACTTTAGAGAACTTAAAATAAATTGATAGGTATATAAATAGAAAATGAAAGACACATAAATGCAGTTGGGCCAGTAAATGTGGAAGGGGAAATAATAAAAGACCACAAAAGGGAAGCAGAAGAGTTAAATACAGATACAGTACTTCTGTTCAGTTTACTCTGTTCAGTTTATGGAGCAAATGACATGGTATACTATCAGAGAGCCTAAAATTGTGGATAAAATGGATAAAATAAGATGTTTGGTAATAAGAAGTACTTGATGAGCTATGGCAATGCCACTATTCAAGAAGAGTGATTGCGCAGAACTAAAAACTATGGACCATTCTGCCTGACTCCTGTGCTATGCAACATTATGGAATACAGTGGAGCTCACTTATGTGCACATTGGATAAGTGCACATTCTAGATAAACGCACACTTTTTCTATTTCCCAATTTTTTCCTATCTCTGCAATGTAACATTTTCTGATTAAAAGCACACTGGTTAAGTGCACATTTTCACAGTTCTCCGGGGTATCTATTAACATGTAATTAGCACCTGATAGGTGCACTGCCCATTTTCATCTGATGCGAAAACAATATTTTTATGAGCATCCTTCCTGTAATGCCTTTTTAGTACAATAAATTAAAGTGAAAGAAAAATGTGGAGAAATACACCAATAGAATGATTTTTAATCACATTAATGTATTTGATTTAGTGTTATACTTGTTTTATGCTATTTTAACTGCAGAAATAAAGAAAGTGAAAAACAGATCTCAGGCTCAGTCTTTCTCAGTCAGAACATGTATGTCTGGATAAGTGCACAGCCCACTTCAATTAACTTTTTTCTCTGCAAAAGGGGTGTGCATTAAAGAGGTCTGCACTGTACTTTGTAAGGGAAAAAATAATGGCAGAACTGAAAGAGTAGGGGTACAGTGATGAAATACAATACAGCTTCACTAGTGAGTGTTCAAGCTTAACTACCTTATAACTTTATATGAACCAGTTATAGAAAGCTTGGATAAGGGATTGTCAGTGGATGTTGTTAGAACAGCCTGCCCTGCCATCCCATATGAGGACACTCACTGATATCATGACAGACAAGGGAGACTGTATTATATACTGATGGGTTTACTAATGTACTGACAAATTTGTTCTATAATATGTCATAGTCAGGAATCTCCTGTTCAGCCAAATGTCTAGTGAGTTAGCTAGAGATGTGTATTATTGTCCTAGAAGGACATCTAACAACAGCTGTGAGATTAGCAGCCTAACAGGACATAATTATATAATAAGAATAATATTTTGTGGTCTGTAGTGCCTCCTATGTTCCAAAGTCAGAATGCTTAGCCTAGCAAAATCTATGAGAAGAAGCCTATTGTTCTTCTAAGTTAGTTAATCAGCAAATAACTATAACTGATACAAAAGGTATTCATCCTGGGTGCTAGATGCCCACATATTGTCCAATGGAACACAGTACAAAAACACATTGACGTCTATAAGCTTGTTACTCCGGCAAAGGGACATTTTTATCTGCAGTATATAATCTTAGTACATGGCCAAACTCCTTTGGGATCCCAGGAAGCACCCAACTTCCACACCACGGTATATGACTGTGTCTGTGTTCCAGTTGGTAAGATTCTATCTTATGCTTCTGTCTTTTGTACCATTACTAGGGCGAAAAAAACTAATTTTCAGTCTTTGCTGGTGGTGTTTTACCATTAGGTTTATCTCCTGAAGAATCTTACAAGTGGTGATCATGCTGGCAGAACCTGATTGTGATGCAACAATAACCACTTAAGTAATTTACAAGTGTGTGTGAATTTTGGGAACGGGAGATAAAATAGGTTTTCGAGGGAAGAAACATTTTTCTCAACCAGAGAAGTATTCACAGTGTATTGGCAGTGGCTTGTTTCTTTTTTTATATTATTTGTTAACAATTTATATTTATCACACCATAATATGTAGTATGTCAAACAAGACTAAATTAGGAAAGATTCATAACTCTAAAAAATAAAGGTTATAACAAGTGGTAATACAGTTATATACTTACATGGTGTTCCTAAATTAGATAAAGTCCACCATCTGGGTGGGCCAATAATTACCAAGGAATCAAACAAAAAAGAAAAATAATCTTGCAGTTCACCTGACACAAGCTTCTAATGTTATGTCATCTTAATTTAAATATTCCTTAACCTTAGCACGTAACTCTTATATTATATTCCTTTCAAGAGGGAAGACAAGAAAGTGAAATATAAGCAAAGCAGTCACTTGTATTCACAGAAATGTAATAGAGATCAACAGATTCCTACAATTAATTAATTTCATCCTCTAGAGAAGGGATCTCCCCCTCGCGTTCTTCTCCCCCAGAAGAGTGCTGCTCAGGTTTATAAAGTTTCATTTGATTTATATAAGTTTGTAACTGTTCCGGATTGAAAAATAACATTTTCTGATCCCCACAGGTTAGCAGACATTTGGCAGGGTAGAAAATTTCAAATGTGGCCCCAAGATCAGTAAGATCATCCTTATATTGTAAAAACTGTTTCCGACGTTGTATTGTTACTGGGGCAATGTCAGGAAAGATGTGACATATGACTTCTTTAAATTTTAATGCTCCCCTTTTTCTTGCTGTATTTAGAATAAGGTCTGTATCTGTGTCAAAAACCAAAGTAAAATTATAGTGTTTCTCGGGCCTGTTGTGTGGTTGAAAATGCTAGCAGTGTCTTAAGCTTGCATAAAGGCTGCTGCAGATTCAGGCGATAATAAATTAAAGTTGACATCTTGAGTGGGAAATTGTGGATGGCAAGCTGAGTCTGTCGTAAGTTTCTTAGTCAGAACCCAGAACCCTTTTGTAACAAAGGGCAGGTTGTTTTCAGAAAGATTGAGTACAGTTACAAGCAGAACTTTTAACAGTTTTCTTAGTGAACTAAATGCCTTATCATAGGGATTTGGAATTCCCACCAAACGCAAATTTTTATAACATAGAGTATTCTCCGCAGTCTCAATTTTTCTTTGAAGTGCAATAACTGCTTTCAGGTTAGTAGTAGCAAGGGCTTCATCTGTAAGTACCTTCTGCTGAACCATCCTGACTTTTTTTTGTATGACCTTTTGAGTGGATCTAACCTGCTCAACTTCCATTTTAATTGTTTTGAGATCCCAATCCAGCATCTCAGATCTGTTTAATAGCAAATCAAGATTTTTTATCAAACACAGAAAGAAAAGAAAATACATTACTAAAGGAGGCCAATGCTTCTTTTAAAGATTTAAATTCCACTTTGGCTGGCAGTGGATTTACTGACAGTGTTAACATACTGGGCAGGCTAAGGGTAAAATAACTGCTTTTCAAACCAGAAGATTGTTGAGTAGTTTCAGAATTAGTAGCTTTCCCTACCTTCACCCCAGTACTTTCATTACTACCAGTCACAGAATTCGGGTTGTCCACTATCCGGTGTATATTCAAGGGATCTCACATTACATCTTCTGTTAAGACCTCGGGAATTTCTCAAGACTTTAATAAGTTAGGCGCTGCAGGGCTCGGAAAAATAGAAGACTGCTTCTTGTCTGGTTCAGAGGTCTGTAAAACTACATTGGAGTCAGGTAAGCCCGTAATACCAGGTGAAAAAGACTTGTCTCCGGAACCAGGTGTAGTGAAAAGGTAGTGTTCTAATGGCTCTTTCCGAACTAGCATATTAGGTTCAAAATAAGAAGAACCTTCCTTCCTCTTCTGCTTCTCTTTTGCAATAAACTTCTTAATCTGTTGAGACATCTTAGAATGAGAGATGGATTTTTTCATTTCTTGCCAAAAATATAGAGTGGGCATAGAGCGTTCTAGCGTGTCAGTTTACCTACAACCATCTTGACCCCCTTTTAGCTCAGCAGTGGCTTGCTTCTTGTCTTATATGCTCTGGCTTTACTTCAAGGTCTGGCCAACAGCTGTGAAACAGCTCACAAAGACTCCTTGTGATAAGAGAACTGGGCTACAGCCCAGGCAGTTTTAACACCTCTTTTTCAAGTGTATTTTTGTTAAGACTGGTAATTGCTTGCTTCTGCTATAAATTATGAAGCCTTTGGTGATTGAGTGTTAAGACCCTTGTGCCCTACCGTTCATCTATTTGCATGGAACAACCCTAAGGCTTTGTCTGAGGGGCTCTGTGATTCCAAAAATGTAACTGTCTAGCAGGGAAAGTACAGGGTGTTCCAGACACCACTCTGGGCTTCTCAGTTTGTACGGAAAGGGGGAAGGACAGTCAAAACGTCGATCAGTGTTGAATTGAAGATAGATGTCACAAACTTTTTAATCTGTCATGAGGGGTGGTGTGATTTTGCCTGGAGTGCAACATCTGAAAGTAACCCGGTGTAGTACGTTTGTTAAC
Source organism: Neoceratodus forsteri (assembly GCA_016271365.2). Lineage (NCBI taxonomy): Eukaryota > Metazoa > Chordata > Ceratodontiformes > Ceratodontidae > Neoceratodus > Neoceratodus forsteri. The sequence goes on along the minus strand of CM057450.1, from coordinate 608,985,538 downwards.
TGTACTCAGAGACTAAACAAATGGTGAAGAAGTATCACCATAAGGGTGCAATGGTTGTAGTCTTGTACACTGCCCTGAAGGCAGTAGACATGATGGCATCAGTTTTGGAAATAAAGCTGGAATCCACACTATGAGACAAAGGCAAGCAACAGAAGGTTTGAGACAAGGAGATGGAAAATTACAGGCATGTGACGCTAACAGAATTGTGTAGCACTCTATTAGAGAATGACAGAGTGATTGCTAGGTTGAAAGAGGAATGTGATAAAATGTATCATGACAAGAAGCAAGCATTGCAGATGAATGGTATGTTGACTGATGAAAATGATGAATTAAAGAATGCAAATGATGATTTGTTGAGAGAAATGGAGAAGTGTCAGATGAATTTGGAGAGGGATCTTAGTGAGAATCGTGAAGTTACTGCTGCATATAGAGCTTTACAGAAACATCTTAGTACAGGACAGCATATAGGTATGAAAGTAAAACATGCAAAGTGCAGGCAGAGGTATGCACAGTTACATCAGCAGTTTGATATTCTGAAGGGGCATGTCAAGGCATTACCCTTTACTCCACCCATCAACCTGATGTCATTACCCAATGATGACGGAGATGATGAGGAGGACGGTGACATCCAAGATGGCGGACCATGAGACTCCAGAGAGCAGCAGCCTAGTCCACCTCCAATAGCCATCTTATAACTCACCGACCAGCACAAGGTAGGGAGCATGGCTGATGATGTGACTGAGAGGGCTGGCATCCCAACGGTTTTGCAGGCCATGGCAGACCTAGTCCGCGATGAGGTAGGCCAAATTAGCCTCACCCAGGGTGTGGCCAATGCAACGGCTGATGCTGTTCTGAAAACCATCATGGCCCAACTGGAGTGCACCTCCAACATCCTCCAGTTGGCCCAAGCCATTGCTAATATCTCAAACACAGTAGGCCAAATGGGGCCTAGCTATAATCTGTTCATTTGGAACAGGAGAAAAGCCAGTGTGAAATGCTTAGCTTGCAGGTCAAGCAGCAAGTACAGATTTTAAAACACACCATAGAACCTTTGCTTTGGGCCAGGTTGCCAAGCGCATTATGTAATTTCGCCCAGCCGAGGTTTGATGACATTGCAGCAGGCCTCATGCTTGTGCACTATCCCAACCTAGTGGGCATGTCTATGGCCTATGAAGTCAAATAGTTCATGAAGGAAACCCCCGACCAGGATGAAAGTCAGCCGTGAATGAGGCCTCAGACAGGGAATCACTAGAGCACAAAAACTTGTTTTTGAAAAATATGTTACCGGCCGTCCGAGACTAGCTAGAGGCTTCTATCCTCCTGAGAATGGACCTTTTTACTGAGATTCTGGAAGAGACAGAACGTGCATACCAGATTTACATATGAGATCTGAGTGCCGGACAGAAGTCCGAGGAGGTCGTGGTGCAGTCTGGCACTGAGCCAGCTATGCAGTACGTAGTGGAAGGTAAACAAAAGATCTAGACCCAGGCCTACCATCCCAGGAGACCTGGTAACCTGAAGCAGAAGTGGGATAACCAGAACCACTACCAGGGCCAGAACCAAAAGTGACCAGGCCCTACATAAAAGGAATTGCAGGAGAAGAATAACCAGCTCTGAGAGTTCAAAGTTAGGGTAAAATCCAAAAAATGAAACCTTGCCCAAAAGCCAATTGCAGCTCTCGGTCCTGCAAATGTCCCATCTGCACCTCCTTGCCAGGAAGATCTGGGGGAGGCCCAGGAGACCCAAGAGTCTCCCTACCATGAATGTACGCAGATGCTCTAGGACTCACAGACCCTGGTCCCATCCAAGAAGGATGATTCTGAATAATGGTACCATGCCCTGGTATGCATCCCCACTACCCTGATGATGGATGAAACAGGCCAACTGTGTATAGAAGCATTGATAGAGTGCCACCAGCAAGAACTACTTCTAGACATGGGAGCCGCTGTCTCTGTGTTACATCAAAAGCCAGGCTGGGTGTTTAGTGAATTCACTCTCTTTCTTGGGGTACCTTTGGCTAGCCGTTCTTCATGGATGTCATCTGGATTCTCCAGAGTGTGTGCCATACATGCTGTAGTTTGGATCTGGGACCTACTTCCCTTAATTTTGGGTTGTAGTGATGTCATTGGCTCGGTTCTAGCTTGGATAGTTTGGTGCCCCCTGGAGACAGGTGAGTTTCCAAGCTCTCTAAAAGAGGTGGTGGTAACACCACACTTGAAGAAAGCTTCTTTGGACCCAGACTGTCTTGTTAACTACAGACCAATCTCTAACCTTCCCTTTGTGGGGAAGGTGATTGAGAAAGTAGTGGCCACACAGCTGGTGGACCACTTGACCATCCATGCCATCTATGAACCCCTCCAGTACGGATTTCAAAAGAAGCATATTATTGAAACAGCGCTGATTCGGGTGCTCAAAGATCTTCTGTTGGCTAGAGATGGGAGGAGCCACTCTATCTTGGTCCCCCTAGAACTCTCATCAGCATTTGATACTGTGGACCATGAGGTACTGCTTGATTGCCTGAGGTTCATTTGTGGACTGTCAGGTATGGTTCTCAAGTGGTTTACATAATTTCTCACGGGAAGATCTCAGAGGGCGGTGTCAGGGTTTTTTTCCTTGGACCCAGTCTCTTTATCATGTGGAGTTCCTCAGGGTTCAGTGCTGTCCCCCATGCTGTTCGTAGTATTTATGCTGCCCCACAGAGACATTGTAAAAAGGTATGGGCTGAGGTTTCACTGCTATGCAGATGATACCCAGCTCTACCTTTCTTTTGCCCCCGATCAGGATGGAGCCATCTCGGTCTTTAATAACAGTCTTGCTGAAATCCAGGAGTGGATGAATACCTGCTGGTTAAAGTTGAACTCTGATAAGACTGAGGTATTGGTAGTGGATCTGGGTCACTGGATAGAGAGGTTGGGGGGTCACCTCTGGCTTATACCTTGGGGGTGAGCCACTCCCAACCTCTGAACAGGTGCGGAACCTGGGGGTAATTTTTGATGATGGGCTAACCCTGCACTCTCAGGTGTCAGCTATCAACAAATCCTCATTTTACTATCTGAGGAATATCACCAGGATCAGGCACCTTGTTCCATCTGGCGACCTTCCTACTTTGATCCACGCTTTTGTGACCTTGCGCTTGGACTACAACTCCCTGTACCTAGGGCTACCTGGGGTAGAAATCTGCTGCTTGCAGCTAGAGCAGAACGCTGTGGCACGGCCATTGATGAGATCCTTGTGGTCCTGTCATATTATGCCAGTGCTGCACGGACTGCACTGGCTGCCAGTTCAGTGGCGGATCACCTTTAAAGTCAATCTTCTGACTTTTAAAGCCCTACACGGACTTGGTCCAGACTACCAGAAAGAGCTCCTGGTTCCTCATTGCCCTCGGCAATCGCTCCGCTCAGCCAACGAGGGGTTGCTAGAGATGCCAATCTTCTGGGGCTAGAACATTTATGTATGCTGCCCCTACCCTCTGGAATTCTCTACCCCATCGGTTACGTGAGCACACGACTGTGGAGTGTTTTAAGCAAGCACTGAAAACCTAGTTATGGAGTCAAGCTTATGGCATTTAATGGATGGAAAGAGTCTAAGATTTTGTGATTATATCATTTGTGTTGAGATGTTTTGTTGATTATGTTGTTGTGAAATTTTTGATTATGTGATTTTAACTATGTTAGGCGCCTTGGTTTTGAATGGTGCCATAAAAATAAAGTTTATTATTATTATTAAGAGAACCCAAAGTTATGTCCATGGTCCACTGGAAGGGCAACTTCTGCCCAGACCTTTAAAGGGACCATGGTTACCATCTACTGATCCAAACCCAAACCAGTCATCATTGCTTCCTTGGCAGTGGAAAATCGTTTTGACCTCATGGTCTTACGTCATCACCAAAGTGCCTTGGGAATTGATTTCCTGTCACAAAGCAGATGTGTTGTGGATTTAGCCAACAGGTTATTATTCCAGATATGAGGACAACTCTACCTGGTACTCATCTCTGACTCACATGTGGTGGCAGCTGTGGTCCTCAATGACAAAGAGTATGACATCATCATCATGCAACGTCATCACAAGTTACTACTTCAGAGCAGACCAATCCTGGAAAGACACCAAGAGGCCTTTTCCTAAAACAAACATGAATGTGGAAGGATGGACACCCTCATCCAGATCACTGGAGAGGATCCACCCTGGCAAAAGCAATACCCATTCCCAATTGAAGCATTACCCGCGTTAAAGGCCACCATTAACTCACTTGTCCAGCAGGGTGTCATAAGGCCCTGTGGATCAACAGTCAATTCACCCATCTGGCCTGTGAAGAAACCCAACAATAGTTGGAGACTCACCACTGATTATTGCAGACTTAATTTTTATTTATTTTTATTTAGTTTTTGTTGACTGGGTAAGTGCACTAGACAAATACTGCCTATTTTCAGGCACAACCCAGGGAGGGGGGGATACAGATGAATGCCAACTGATCTTGAACCAGATTAAACTGTTGGTGGTATTTTTAGTGAATAAGGGGAAATTTGGCCAGGATACTGGGGAAATTCTCCCACTCTGTGTGGGGGCACTGTTGGACCATGGATTCATTTGTGGGTCCCAGTCATTCTGCTGGTGCCTGCAGGTACAGCTTTGGAGCCTGAAGTACTGAGGACGTCTGACCATTTTGTTGATATGCTTGTGGATCTTGCTGTACCAGATGAATCTTTACCTGCTCGGTCTGCCTCTGCATCATCAGATTTTTTGCCTGTGGATGAACTTTGGTTGAAGTCCCTCCTTGCTGCACACCGGGACCAGGTACTTGCTGTTGTTGATGCCATTAGCCCTTTTGAGTTGGCCTCTCCTGGGATATGGACTCTGTCACCAGAACTAGGGGCTGTGGAGGCTCTTCCTGCTTTCATTACAGATGCGGTACCTTCGGGCTCTTTGGAGGTGCAGAGTCGGCAACAATCTTCTGTAGTCCTACCAGTGTTGCACCATGCTCCGTTGGAACTTTTGGTTCCTACAAATCAGGATCGAGCAGTGTCTTCTCCGCCTTTGAACTTGGCGGTGACTTTGCCTGGTGAACTTGTGAGTACTATGCATCCTAGACCATGTGTTTCACCACCTAATGCGCAGACTGTCTCACCTGTTTTGCCTCCTACTGCTCTGTTGCCTTGTTCTAGCCCACTACCTGTCTCTTTAGAGGTCTCCTTGTGGAGTGCAGGTTGGAAACCAGGCGTTTTGGGGCATTGGATACCTGACCATGCCCATAGCCTGATACCTGGTTGTGGAGGGCAACAGTCCCCCTTGATAGATATGCCTCCACCTTTGCCTGGCAGCCCGGATTTGGATTTGCGTGCTGAGGATATTCAGCATCCTGCATTGGATACTACTCTGCTGGCTAAAGTTCCTTCTTTGCCTCCCTCCTCTTTGGGTGATGAAGGCCCTAGCTCTAGGGGACTAGTGTGGGGTGATAGAAGGGATATGGATGTCCCACTCCCTGACCCTCCTCCAGGCCCTTCTCCTGACCCTGGGGACAAGGCTAAATCTACTTGGGAAGAATTTTGTAGAGGGGATACATTTAGGAACTCCCCCCCTCCTCTTCAACAACAGAATGCGGTTCGCCTTCAGTATATTGGGGGTCTTGATGTAGCTCCAGACCATCTCTATGTGGGAAAGTCACTTTTGAAAGGATCTTTTTTTTTTTTTACAAATGAAATATTTGCATTGATTCATGTATCAGGTTCTTCCTTATATGGCGTTAGTTTTCAAAGCCTTAGAGGATTAGATCGATTCTGGACAAAGTATGATACTCTTAAATACATTGAGTTGTGGCTACCATTTCAGGCTATCTCACTTACTAGACCTTCTATTAAAACTCACCATTTTGTTTCGAAATGAGAATGTAGCAGCTAGTGATATTACGCATTGGTTAACTAAACGCTGTGATGTATTGGGGTTGCCACAGCCTATATTTGACTCTGAACACCTGTGGACTGGTGGTTGGCGTTATAGGGTGTGACTTAGAAATACGAATGTTGGTCCCATACACTTACCTAATAGTTTGTTTTTAGGTAGGGAACGGGGGCATTACTTCTATGTAGGGCAGCTTCGTACCTGTTTTAAATGTGGCTCCCCTTCCATTCTCAGTGCAGCCTGTGATAGACTATGATGTTCCCTTTGTTTATCTTTTGGCCATGCTAGTGCAGATTGTAATTCTGAACTAAAGTGTAACCTGTGTGAAGAACTAGGTCATGGTTTTAGATCCTGTCCTTGGGCTTCCCATAACAAGGAAGATAGCCCGGATCAGGATGTGATCCGACTTAATGCTCAGAAAAAGGATATTGCTACGGCAAAGTCCCTTTCTTTGCATGTTAAGGTAGTCACTGGTCCCCCTTTATGTCCCAATATTGTGGTGCCTGCTCCCCAGTCAGTGGTTTCGATATCTGAACCTTCCTCTGAGCCTCCTTTACAGGAAGTTCCACAACCGGTTGTACAGGACCCTTCCTCTAAGCCCCTCCTCCCCTCCCCCTCTTTCTGTTATTTCTCTGGTTCCTGCTGAACCTGTGCCTGTCCCTGACAAACCTCTGGATATTATTATTATGCTCCCTCCTGAGCCTAGTGTTCAGACAAAGAAACGGGCTCAAAAACTGAATACAGGTAGGGCCAAATTGGCTAAAGCATCTTCTCCTAGTGGCTCTGTTCCCTTAAGTAATACATTTGAGGTCCTGTCCCATCACACTCAGTCTTCCGATATGGAAGCTGATTCTGATACCTCCTCACAACCTATGGTATCCTCTGATTCTGAGAATGATAAATCAAAGGAGTTGCCTATGGATACTCCATCCTCGCGGTTGGGGTGAGACCCCGGAGAAGTACTAGAAAGGGAAGGGTTACTTGATGTTGACTTATTTTTATTTTGACCCTTTATCTGATTCTCTTTCATGGCCATGGCATTTCACCTCACTGTAGCCACCCTCAATGTGAACAGTGTGAAAAATGCTCATAGGCGCCTGATTACTTTTCAACTTTTTGAAACCAGTTACATGTGGAGCTAGAGAAACCATGATTATTCAAAACATCAAGGAGCAATACATGTTCATATGTTCACATTTTTCTCTCTCTTTCCCTAGCTCAAATGGTGCAGCGGAGACCAAAGCAGCCAGTAAAGATGAGCTGGGTGAAGCAGTCCAGCCTACATCAAACATAGGCAAGCTAGGGAAGGATCAGCATTGCCAACTGACTCTAGTTATGGGTTACCCTTCTATGAACTATTAACACACTCAGCCCTTGTTGTATGCCCAATGTTTTGCAGTGTGATAATAGGTGTAAATATGCCTGTAAAATGACCAGAAAAGTTATCTGTCTATCTACCTGTAAAATCACCAGAAAACTTTTAATCTATCTATCTATCTATCTATCTATCTATCTATCTATCTATCTATGTGTCTAGCTATTCATTTCAAAAAACTACGTTAATGCAGACATTAAGGCTGTAGAACACAAAGCGCACAAATAAGGGAAATGAAAAACATTACGGATTTGGGTATTTGTGGGGTCAAAATGTAAAAATGTTATGAAGAAGTGTTGTGTACAAGGCTGCCTTTTGGCCAAGTAGGTAGAACATTGTGATCATGTGCCAGTGATCTCTGTTTGGAGGCAATACCAGTGAACCAGTTAGATAGCCTGAGGCTGGGAGGATGACACTGTCATGTGGCACCACTCCCAATCTGGGTAGACATGGCACAGTGTTGGCCACATGGGCAAAAAGTAATTGTATAGTGAAGAGAAGTCTTATCTTGGCATAGGGCTCAGAGGATCCTGCACCCTTACACTCATAGCTGCATGAAAGTGCAGGGCCCCAAGGACTGTTGACCCTGCACATTTACATATGTAGCCACCCAAAGGCCCTGCACTTCCACAGCCCACCAGACAGCCCCATGAATTATCTGGATCTGTAGCTGCATGGAACTGTAGGGCCCGGAGGGATTATTGCCTCGGCACAAGGCCTGGAGGGCCCCACATGTCTGCATCTGTAGCTGCTCAGAACTGCAAAGCCTGGAGGGCCTAGCATTTCCACAGCTTGACAGACTCTTCCCTTGGTGCAGATCCCTCTGGGTGGTTTGTATGTGTGCATCTCCAACTGCATGGAAGCGAAGGCCAAGTAGCTTCTGCATTTGATTCCACTGTCACAAAAAGAAGGGAAATTAATTGCAAAAAAAACTGTGTTCATGCAGACATTAGGTTTCCCAAAAAGTCAAAGTGCACAAAGCAGAGAAATAAGAACATTACGGTTTGGAGTCTCAGGGATGTTAGTGAAGAGACTTCCAGTAATGTCATGGACCTGAATGGAGGTCTGATCCTAAAGCTGCACATCTACCCGGAGAACAATTATTAAATCAGCTAACACAAAAACTAGATTTATCTCTAAAAATGTTGCCAAAGAAAGCAGAAAGTAATATAGCTCTGAAATACCGAGGTGAGATGGTCCAGAAATACTTGGATGACTGAGGATCGGCAGAGTAGAATAACTAGACTGATGGAGGCTCCTCTCCCCATAGTGAACAGGCCTCAGAGAATGATACAGATACAGAGAGAGACTTTAACTAGATCAAGATTCGAAGCAATCATACATGATATTCACCAATTCCGATCTGAAAATCAAGCAGAATTTAAAAAGCTAAATGCTAAACTTATGCATGCAAGAGGTGGGGGAGCGAGTGTCTAATTCTGAGGACATGGCGTCTCCCTTGAAACAGGCGGTGGAATTCCTGTTGGAGCAACAAGGGTGACTAAGCGAGAAATGCCAGGACTTAGAATCATGCTCCCGTCATGATAACATGAGAATACATAAATTGCCTGAGGGTTCAGAGGTCGGTCAGATGGTAAATTTTATCACTGATTTATTGAAACATGTAGTCCCCCTCCTGGAGGCATTTCAGTTTCTCCTGGAAAGAGCACATCACGCACTTACTCCTCGACCCTCGGACCCAAAAGCAAGGCCACGCTCTATTGCTGTGAAATTCTCCAGCTATTGAGACAAAGAGACAGTATTAAGAGCAGCATGGGCAGCAACAAAAATCGAATACAACGGTGCAAGACTACTATTTGATCGGGATTATCCTCTGGAAATTATGAAGCGGCGTTTAGAATATGGGGACATCATGAGGGTGCTTAAGGCTAAACAGATTTGTTTTTATACCCCTTATCTGGCATGACTAAAAATCATGTGGGACTCAGGAGCAGAAATTTACGATTCACCACAGGAAGCCAAAAGGGGAATGTGTGCACATGGCATCGAAGAGACAGCCTTTCACCAGGAACAAGAAGGATCCTTGGAGCAACGTCGGAGGCCATATGAGAGGGATCAAAACTACAATCTGCACATAAGCAATAGGCTGAATCGCAGGAAATACGCAGGCATGCGTAAACAGCTGCAGGAGTTGGGAAGAAGGCAACATGGAGTGGATCCTATAACCCAGACAGATACCTGAAAAGTATGGACAGAAAACATCTATGTTCAAAATGGGACCCATGAGCCAGCGCATTTAAGCAGGTACTGTTCTTCTGGAGCCACACATATTTTAAGACCGTGATGTGAGTGCCATGACAACACGATTTCAGAGTCAGATCTACCGATCTCCTTTCAGTTTAAAAAGGAAGAGACTGAAAAGACATTTTTGTCAAACTATGTATTCGGGCTGGGAGGGAGCCTCTAATGCTTTCTTTGTAAGAGTTTACAACAAGTATAAACGTTTTGAATGCTCTGATTGTTATTAGATTAAGATGGTAAAATAGCTATGCGACAATAAGATAAATACTTGATGGTTAGCCTGAAACAACCTGGAGAGGGCTAAAATAAACATGGCCAGGTGGAGGGGAATGCGGAGAACTTTACTTCTTTTACAACCAACAAGGATACCCCACAGCTAAAGATATCAGCTTGGTAATAAGGGTCATGATGTTCTTAGCCCTTAGGGGCCTTCTGTGGTACTGGAACCACAGAAGGAAGGACCTAATAGACTTAGCCATTACCTCTCCTCATGACTGCTTCTACCAAGACACCTTGAGGCAGTCATTCAAGGGGAGGATAGTAATGCCCCCTCGGTTTGGAAGTCATTCAAATCTGTACCTAGTTTTAGTTTCAGAGGTGGGAGGTTTTAGTTTTACAGGGTTTACACCTCTGGAACTTTTCTGTTATATGTGGTTCATTGTCTGGGTCAAAAACGTTTGGAGGGGAATGGTCATTGGAAAGAGAACTCAAGGAGGGAAATACATAGATGGGGAAAGTAGGGGATCAAAGAAGGGAGAGGTCTTTTCCTCGTAGTAAACGAATGGTGAGAAATATACATATGGGGGGTGGCGCGGAGCTGGAGGCTTACTACAGGGACTAACCAGGATGGCTACCTTGACTATCCATAGCAAAAAGGGACCTGTACACTGATTAGATATGGGGATTGAAACAAAGCTTATTATATCATCCCAAAATGTCAATGGACTAAACCATCCAATCAAAAGATACAAGGTTTTGTCTTTATTAAAGAGGCAGAAGCCAAATTTTTTGCTGTTGCAAGAAACACATCTTAACAAGGAGGAACATCAAAAACTAAAGAAATTTGGCTTTGAACATGTCATAGCCTCCTCTTATGAAAAAGGGAAACGGAGGGGAGTGGCCATCCTGGTTCCCCGCTCCACGCCATTCCAACTAGTCTCCTCCTACTCTGACAAAGAGGGCAGACTAGCAATAGCAGTGGGGAGGTACCAGGGTACTTTACTAACCTTGGCCAGCTTGTATTTATGACCTGGGACAGATGCTGAGACAGCAAGGATAGTGCTAGGGAAAATAACAGAACAACAACAAGGGATATTGGTCATAGGAGGGGACTATAATTTAGTATTGAGCGAAAAGGATTCCACCAACTCTAAACCTCCGTGATGGACAGCGGTACAGAAATTTACACAGAAATATCTTAAGGAAATAGGGTGGGTAGATGTTTGGAGATATTTAAACACAACTAAAAGGGAATATGCACATTTCTCGGCCCCACATAAAATATATACCCGCATAGACTTATGTCACATCTCTAAGGAGCATGTGCATCTCCTTTAGAAGGCTGAAATCCTACCATTCATACACTTAGATCATTCCGAGAATGTAATTTCTCTGAAATGGGCAGGGGAGAGAAAATCCACACTTTGGAGGTTTAACAACTATTTACTTAACATAAAAGAGTTCAAAGAGCTGCTAGACACCAAGATACCCCAGATCCTACAGGAGAATACCTCACCTGAGGTAAGCCCCTCGATATTATGGGAACATTAAAAACTGTGTTACGGTGAAATATTATCAGTTATGCTGCCTGGCATAAAAAGCAACAGACTGAACAGCTAGGTAAACTGCAAAATCAATATAAAGAATTGCAGGCGCAACACATGACAGGAGATGCCACTGTCCTCTCACTAATGGAAACTACTAGACAAAAAATCCAGAAGACACTCCAGATTAAGACAGAACAGGCCTTGCAATGTATTAGGCAGAAGTACTATGAGGGAGGGCCTCGAGCTACTCACATTTTAGCACATAGGTTGAGGAAATATATATTACAGAATACAATTACACATATTCACTCTCCCCTAAAAAGGAAAATTGTAAAACAGCCAACTGAGATCCTAGAGGCCTTCAAAACCCATTATACCTCCCTATACACGCCAGAAACTAATTATCATCCCCAAAAGGGAGCTGAGTTCCTAGCAAAGTTGGAACTGCCTCAGATTACTCAGACTGAGATGGAGCAACTGACGGTCCCAATAACGCGAGGAGAATGGGAGGCGGCAATAAAACATCTAAAGATGAGGAAGTCACCATGCCCAGATGGGTATACGGGCGAATTCTATAAACATTTTAAGGACTTACTTATCCCCCCCCCTCGAGAGAGAGAGTAGCCCGAGAGATCTTAGAAGGTGATTCTGTCCCTCCAACATGGGATTATGCAATAATCTCAAGCATACTTAAGCCAGGGAAGGATCCTGGTCAATGTGGCTCATATCATCCCATATCGGTGTTGAACACTGATTATAAGATATTTACATATATTATAACCAAAAGGTTAGAAATACTTTTACCCAGACTAATCAACCTGGATCAATGTGGTTTTATTACACAGAGACAGACGCAGGATAATGTGAAGCGAACACTTCACCTCCTGCACCACGCTGCCTGGTCAAAGTCCCCTTTTTTGCTATTAAGTTTGGATGTGGAGAAGGCCTTCGACTGGGTAGCATGGCCATTCTTGCTGGAGACACTTAATAAGTTTGGATTCCCCGAAAAGTTACAACAATTAATAATGGCTATATATAGACAACCTAAAGCCTATATCAAGATAAATGGGAACATTGCTCCTCCAATATCATTATATAGAGGTACGAGACAGGGATGCTGTCTGTCTCCCTTATTATTCACATTATACCTGGAACCCCTGGCCCAGGCTTTGTGCCAGGCAAAAGAAATACGGGGGATAGAGATGGGGGGGGGGCGAGTATCACAAGCTTGCACTTTATGCAGATGACTTGTTGATATACCTCATGGCTCCTGAGCAGACCTTGCCACATCTTTGGTCATTGTTACAGGACTTTGGGGAGACAGTGGGATATAGAGTCAATACTAATAAAACAGAGGTTATTCAGATAAACTATTCTCCCATGGCGATCATAAGGCAGAGTTTCCCCTTTAAATGGGGGGTCACCAATCTGAAATATCTAGGGATACAGCTGGCACTAGAACAGGAACTATTATATAGCCTAAATTACAACCAGATGTTGACTCAGGTAACATCAGACCTAGAACTCTGGAATATGGTTCCACTATCATTAATACAGAGGGTAGAGGCTGTAAAAATCAACATGTTGCCAAGGTTCTTGTAACTGGCTTGTTGCTTATCTATTGCACCCCCTCCATATTTCTTTAAAGAAATAAACAAAAGAATTTCTAGATGTATATGGAACTCACACCCACCTAGAGTGAAATATCAGACACTGTAGCTTCCCTCAAAGGAGGGGGGCTTAGCCCTACCTTGCCTATACAAATACTACCTAGCTGCACAACTCAGAGTAATTTTTCTATGGCTTCATAAAAACTATGAGGCGAAATGGTGTGAGCTGGAAAAAAGAGAGGAGGACCTTTTCAACCTAGATAAAATTCTTCTCGGCCAACCACCAATCCCGATAGACCAGATTACAGATAACCCATATACAAAAAATACGTTGTCCAGCTGGTGAACACTGTGGACTACCAAACAGACTGCCCCATAGAAACATTTACTTTATTCCCTGTCAAATACACAAACTTTTCAACCAGCCAGATTAGATCATAGTTTTAGTATCTGGGCAGGGATGGGGATACAAACAATACTGCATTGTTTCCAGAAAGGGGAGATAATGACCTTTGAAGATATGGTAGGGGCATATGGTCTGCGGCCCAAAGACAGGTTTAGATACGTGCAAGCTGTAGCATATATCAGAACATTTCCTGCCTTTTTAACACCGGGGAAGAGAATCCACTCTTTTTGGAGGTTTTTAAAGGGGTCTTACAGGGAACAGCCTGACTGCAACATATGATATCATATCTGTATAAGGCTTTAATGCAAATATTTAAGCATGATCTAAATAAAGTTATCTTGGGAGAAAGATCTGGGGCTGCAACTAAGCACTACAAAGTGGAATACATGCCTGAAATTTCTGAGAGCAGGCACTGGATCATATCAGTGGAAAGTGTTTGCGTGGAAAAATATGCTTAGATTTTTATGTTTGCTTGCGAGCATGTGCAAGAAACATAGTGCCATCATCTGAGTTTTCGGAGGTGTGGCAACCCTCTTCCAATTCAGTCAGTGTGTTTGCAGGCGTAGCCGCAGTTCTCCAATGGCTGCTGAAGTTGTCTATGACAGCAGTCGAAAATGCAGTGGAGTACAGTTGAAAGGGGGAGCTACGCTGCAGTGAGCAGCGATAAGATATCGCCTGCTCGTGCGCGCTCCCCCTACTCACACACACACATGCACGCATACTGTGTGCTCACCCCCCCACGCACACACTGTATAGCCGACGGGGGTGCCCAATCCCCCATTGGCTGTGCTGCACTCCCCCCAAATAGAGTTCCACATGCCACGCTGGGTGCCCACCCCAGTGTGGCTACACATCGTATAGCCGATGGGGGTGCCCAATCCCCTGTTGGCTCCACTGTTCCCCCACCCCAGAGAGTACAGGGTGCCACACTGGGAGCCCACCCCAGGGTGGCAACATATACTATCACCGATGGGGGTGCCCAATCCCCAGTTGGCTCCACACACCCCCAAACAGCCATCCTTGTGCCATGCTGCGAGCCCACCCCAGCGTGGCAAATGTCCCGCATCGTCGTCCTTTTTAAAAAAAAAAAAAAACCTGAAACACAAAATGGTCCTTCTCTGTCTCTGCCCCCACCAGCCCACCCACTGCGCACCCTGCCTCCCACACACCCCATACCCCATACTTACTTCCCGACTCTGGCGCGACGATCTTGCGTGGACCGGAACACATCTGCACTCTTCAAAGCCGACTACTTAACTGAGGAAATGCTGGTAAGCTGTATAATGGGATAGATAGGGGTTTTTCAACTTTGCTGCATATCTCAGGCATTTTTGGGAATTTTTGCACCTAATTTTCAACATGGGGTTTTTGGGACCCCGTCTCATGAATGCTCTCACTGTCATTGCGTTAATCGGGCCTGAAGGGTGATTTCGCAGTCACTGCGTAAAATCACCTTTCGGGACTGAGTAATGAAACAACACTGCCACTGTTCATAAGGTGGGCTCTCAAAAAGCCTATGTTGAAAATTTGGTGGAAAAATTTCTAAAAATGACTGTTTTATGAGCTGCTAAGGCTATGCAGTTCTAAGCACGCCAGAAGTTTGCGAATTTTCAATATTTTCACTCCAGATTTTCAACATTGCCATTTTACCACACCTCCTTATGAGCAGTACAGCTGTCATTTTCACATCTTGCCCAAAACATGTTTCCTCCTATGTAGCGCAAATGGTGCAGTTGGTGTGCAAAATCAATGTATGGGATGCATTAAGAAAATCACAGTGACACTGTTCATGAGCAGAGGTCTCAAAATGGCTATGTTGAAATTTGGTGAAAAATTCAAAGAATGACTGTTTTCACGAGCCTCGTTGCGCGTTCCTCTCGCCTCGTAAGTTTGCGAATTTTCAATATTTTCACTCCAGATTTTCACCATTGCCATTTTATTACACTTCCTTATGAACAGTACAGCTGCCATTTTTCACGTCACCCAAAATGTGTTCTCGCACATGTAGCGCACAATGGCACAGTCGGTGTGCGAAAGCAAAGTTTGGGACAGATTAAAAAAATCACAGTTACACTATTCATGAGCAGAGGTCTTAAAATGGCTATGTTGAAAATTTGGTGACAAAAGTCCATAAAATTACTGTGCTACAAGTGAGCATTGCGCAGTTTCCACACACACTTGTGAGTTCATGACTGTGTAATATTTTCAGTCCAGATTTTCACCAGTGGCATTTTTCCACACTTCCTTGCGAACAGTACAGATATCATTTTTCACAACATGGTCGAACTGTGTTTTCACACTTTCAGCGCAGAGATGCGTGGTTGCTGTGGGAAATCATTGTTCGGGACAGATAAAGAAAATCACAGTGACACTGTTCATGATCAGAGGTCCCAAAATGCCTGTGTTGACAATCTGCTGTAAAAAAATGCCCAAACTAATTCCATTACAGGTGTGTGTTGCACAGTTTCTATGCACGCTCGTGACTTCACCAGTTTTTTTTTTATATTTTTACTGCAGATTTGCAGCCTTGCCATTTTTTACACCTCCCCATGAACAGTACAGCTGTCATTTTTCACATCCTGTTCGGAATGTGTTTTTGCACCTGTGGTGCTAAATGCCGTAGTTGCTGTGCATAAGCAGCTTTCAGCTAACAAACTGATATTGCCACAGTTCATGAAGTGGGGGTCACAAAAAAAACATGTTGAAAATTTGGAGTGAGAATACCAACGAATGCCTGAGGTGTTAGGGTTTCCAACCATAACACCCCACCCTGTAGAGAATGACAGGCATCAGGGGTGTGACTTCAGATTCTTGCCTGTAATGCTCTTACCATTCCACACCCTACAGCCAGTGAGAGGCATCGAGGTATGCCTTGGACTCTTCGGCCCCAAAGTTCACCCCATTCTCCTATACAGCACCCATCTCCCCATATTTCCTGATGGAATGGGGTGCACATAAGGGCCAAAGACCCCAAGGCACACCGTGACACTTGTCAGTGTCTACAGGGTAGGGTGTGGCGAAATGGTGTGGCCGTTATGCTTGATGACCCAAAGGCACACCCCAATGCCTGTCACTCTCTGCAGGGTGGTGGTGGGGTTGGATTCAGTTCAGTAGCTCACTGCCATTCCTATTATGCAGCTCCGTAACTTCTACACTACCAATACCAATGCCAGCAAGCAAACATTCGGCATTGACAAATGCTTTTTTAAAGTGCCAGCAATCCAGGCAAAATATAATACAGGCCTAACAGCAGCATGTTGTAGAGGATGTGGACAGACCCCAGCTTCTCATGGTCATATTTTCTGGGCATGTGTGACTATTAAGCCCTTTATTAGCAGCTTAGAAATAGCCATGGGAGAACTGTTAGGAACAACAATCCAACTAACAGAGACAATGTACTTTTTCTATATTTTAGAGGATGAACAAAGCAGGATGCCTAATAGAAAATTAATGCAAGTCTGTATATTATCAGCTAAGAAAGCAATAACAAAAAGATGGCTAGACCAGAGATGCCCCACGATCAGGGAATGGCAGGATTTAGTATCCCAAATATATAAGATGGAGAAACTCACAGCCATAATAAATAAACATAAAGAGAAATCTGAAATACAATGGCGAAGGTGGGTGTTATGTATCATGGCTCACAGAGATGATTTTATACCATGAGGGATTAGAGACCTATAAAGTGGAAAATTCAAGCCTTTATCCCCTATCAGATTGTACTATATTATTTGTATCAATTCTATGAAAAGAATGACCCAGTGTATTGTGCATTGTCTTTTGTCAAGCTATGTAAAAGTCCTGTAAATGTAAATGTATGTATTTGTCTATGTGTGTCGAAAAAAACCCTCAGAAATGAAATACAGTTATATAAAAAAAGGAATGTTAGCGAATTGGTGGTGTGATGTTCCTTGGGGTTGTCAACTCCATACCAAACTTCCCTAAGGAAAGCAGGGAAGGCAGTAAGCAGGCAAAGGTCCAAACTGAGGAAACACTAGCACAAACGGTAAAAGAAGGTGACAAGGCTTTCTATAGATATATTAGTGAAATGAGAAAGTCCAGAGGGGGTATCGCTAAGATCAAAGGAGATAAGGGGCATTTGAGGAGGAGGAGGAGGACCATGTAAAAGCATCCATCATAAATAGATACTTCTGCTCAGTATTTACTGAAGAGAAGGTAGGGCAGGGCCCACAGCTCAGCACCATAGACACAGGGGAGAGGGAGGTGAGCACTAGTCCCTTCACAAAAGAAAGGGTCCTACAAGAGCTCGATAAGCTCAGGGTGGACAAGGCAATGGGACCTGATGGCATACATCCCAGGGTACTAAAGGAGCTAAGGGTGGAACTAGAAGAGCCATTATCAGAACTGTTTAGTGAGTCTCTGAGCACAGGAGAGGTCCCAGAAGACTGGAGAAGGGCTCATGTGATCCCGCTCCACAAGAGTGGTAGCAGGGAGGAGGCAGGGAACTACAGACCAGTCAGTCTTACCTCAGTAGTGGGCAATATTATGGAGGCACTCCTTAAGGAAAGGATAGTGCAACACCTGGAATCCAAAGGAACACAGGATCCAAGACAGCATGGGTTTACAAAAAGGAAGGACCTGTCAAACTAATCTAATAGATTTCTTTGACTGGGTAACCAGAGTGGTGGACCAAGGGGGAGTAGTTGTTCTCGCCTACCTTGACTACAGCAAAGCTTTCGATACTGTTTCACATAGAAGATTGATTAATAAGCTGGGGTAGGCTTGGGGTGGGTCAGAAGTTGGTCAACTGGGTGGCAAACTGGTTGACGGGCAGGAAACAGAGATTGGCGGTAAATGGTATACAGTCAGAAGAGATGCAAGTCACAAGTGGGGTACTTCAGAGATCAGTCCTGTGGCCAGTCCTCTTCAATATCTTCATCAGTGACATTGCAGATGGACTGGAGGGTAAGGTTTGTCTGTTTGCAGATGACACCAAGATCTGCAACAGAGTAGATGATCCAGATGGGGTGGGCAGAATGAGAAGAGATCTGCATAAACTAGCAAAATGGTTGGAAGAGTGGCAATTGGGGTTTAATGCAAAGAAATGCAAGATCATGCACATAGGGAAGAGAAACCCTGAAGCCACCTATAGGCTGGGAGGAGAATTGCTGGCAATCACAAAGGAAGAAAGAGACTTGGGCATCATCATCACTGATGACCTGAAATCATCCAAGCAGACCACTAAAGCAGTAGGTAAGGCTAGGGGGATGTTAGGGTGTATTAGTAGGGGTATCACAAGTCATAAGAGGGAGGCAATAATCCCTCTTTACAAGACACTGGTTAGGCCCTATCTGGAGTACTGCATGCAGTACTGGAGGACATACCTTCACAAGGACATTAACCAAATTGAGGCAGTCCAGAGAAGGCAACCAAAATGGTGCAGGGACTACATCAGAAAACATATGAGGACAGATTAACAGAGCTCAATATGTATACCCTAGAGCAAAGGAGGGAGAGAGGTGATATGATCGAAACATTCATCCATCTTAAGGGCATTAACAAAGTGAAAGAGTCTGTCATGTTTTAATCTAAGAAAAATAGCAGGACAAGAGGACATAGCATGAGATTAGAGGGAGGCTGATTAAGGGGTAATGTGAGGAAGTTCTTTTTCACAGAAAGGGTGGAGGATGCATGGAACGGCCTACTTCAGGAAGTGGTGGATATGAATACAGTGCAGGGCTTCAAACAGGCATGGGATAGGCATAAGGGAGCAATACAGATGAGTATGAATAGATAGGCTGCAATACCCAATTTTGTGCCTATTACTTCAATTTCCTCTGTCCTACAGAGTGCCTAACTATCTTCCTCCTCCTCATCTTGACACCCCGTTCACTTCCTCTCTCTCTTTCTCGTTCCTTCCCTTAGGAACACCTCCTCAAATCTCTCTCTGGCACACCCACACTTTACAACCTCAGTTTCTTCCTCTCCTCCTACCTATCCTCCCCCCACATCACCCACCCACACTCACCTTCTCTAACCATTCACGCTTCACTGCTTCACTTTCACCTGCTGAACCTTGAGGCCTTTCTCCAGTGCTTAAACCTAAGTACTCCACCCCCCAGGCACAGTACAAGTTACAGTAAAAAATCCTTTCCCCTCTTCATCCCCCTGCTACTACTACTTCTGGCAGGCAACATCCACCCTAACCCGGGCCCCCTAGCGCCTAGACAAACCACGCCAGCTTCCACTCCCTCATCAACCCAGTCCTCAGATTCTCTCCCAAAGGGCCTCCATATATTTCATATTAACGCAAGAAGTTTACCCCCAAACTAGATGCCCTCTCCGTCTGGGTAAATCAATACCAACCTGATATACTCTGTGTCACAGAATCCTGGCTATCTGCCAAAATCTCCAACTCCTCACTTGCTATTCCTAACTACATCATGTTCCGGCAGGACTGTGGCAGCGAGGTGGGGGAAGTGGCGCTATCAGGCATTCCCTAACTTGCTTCATCAGTTTCAAGGAATCCTGCCCAGCCTCCCACCTAATCTCAGTAATTCTCCTATCCTTTCCCTTATCCTCCCCTTTACATTGGGTTCTATCGCCCCAAAGGCCTCCCTGACTACCTCATTAAGGCAATCACAACAATCTCCTTGGTCGCAACAAACAGAGAACTCATTCTATTAGGTGACTTCAACCTCGACTGGCTCTCCTCCACTGCCAACACCTCCGCTCTGAGGATCGAAGCTCTAAACCTCTCCCAACTAATCCAGGAACCCACTCACCTAAACCACCAGTCCCAAAATCACTTTATTCTAGACTGGATTTTAACCTCCCACCCTCACAGGACCACTGCCTCTGGCACCCTCTCTGATAGCCCTAGCAATCACTGCATCACTTACTGCATCCGCAAAATCCACTCACCACAACCCAGCCCCAAATTCATCTGGTCTCGCCCACTACACCTCCTCAACGAATCCGCCTTACAGTATGACCTATCCAACGTGGACTGGCTCCCAGTCCTTGCCTCCCAAGATGTTGACATCGCCCTATCCCACTTCTGCAACATCCTTCTCAGTGCCTGGGACCGCCACACTCCCCTCAGGAAAGCCAGAGTTAAGTGTTACCATCACCCCTAGATCACTTAGGACCTCATCACCTTATGTTGTGCCAGGGACAAGGCATGAAGGCTGTACAAAGCCTCCCTTGCAACCTCCAAACCTACAAACATCTCAGAAACAATTGCATCAGCTCAATTCGGAAATCTAAAGCCTCATACTTCAAAGCACAACTTACCTGTAACCAAGCCTCCCCTGCATCCTTCTGGAAGGTCCTAAACTCCCTTATGACCCTCCTGCTAAGCAAGCCAGCCCAGTCCTCAACTTAAATGGCAGAACCGTAACTGATCCTGCTTCTGTAGCTGAACTCTTTGACTCGTTCTTCATCTCCTGTGTCCTGCAAGACTGAGCCCCTCCACCCTATTCCACAACTTCCTCCCCCTCCGACTTCAGCTTCTTCTTTCCCCCCTTCACACTTCATGAGGTCTACTCTGCCCTCACCACTCTAAACCAGCCCAAATCCAGCCCTGATGGCTTGCACCCCAGAATGCTCCACATCTCTGCCTCAGCTATAACTGCTCCCTTAACATACATACTCAACCTCTCCCTCTCAATAGCTACGGTCCCCACCACCTGGAAATTGGCCAAAATCCTTCCCCTGCATAAAGGGGGTGACCCATCCCAACCAGGAAACTACAGATCCATCTCTCTCCTCCCCTCCCTTGCCAGTATCCAAGAATCCCTCATGCTCTCCAAACTGTCAGCGTTTCTCTCCACAAACTGCTACCTCTCCCCCTTTCAATCAGGTTTTAAAAAACATCACTCCACTATCACTACCCTGCTACGTGTAACTGACTCTCTTCTCACTGCCATGGACAAAGGCCCAACCACCTCTGCCATTTTCATTGACCTGGCAAAAGCCCTTGACTCAGTCTCCCACTCCCTGCTACTCTGCAAATTAAGCTCCTTCGGCCTTGCCCAGCCTGCCATAAACTGGTTCCGCTCCTGCCTACAAAACAGGTAGCAGTCAGTTCAAGTAGGGGACACTCTCCCCCCCCCGCTACCCATCCTCTCAGGAGTCTCCCAAGGCTCTATCCTAAGACCCATCCTCTTCTCCCTTTTCATAAACGACTTCCCCTCTGCCTGCCTGTCCTCTACCGTGCATCTATACGCTGATGACACCATCATCTTTGCCTCAGGCCCCTCCTATGATAGTCTGCTTCCAAATCTTCAAAGTGACTTTAACAGGGTCCAAACCTGGTTCCAAAAAAAAACAACTCAAACTAAATGCCAAAAAGACGGTTACCACGGTATTTGGTACAAGACAAAAGCTCACCTCCCTACCCACTCCCCCACCAATCTGCACCCTGGAAGGGTCTCCCCTCGAGACAGTGCCCACCCTCAAGTACCTGGGAGTCTGGCTGGATAGTCACCTCAACTTTTCCATCCACATCGAGGCTATCTGCACCAAACTCCAGCCCAAGCTGGCCAGCCTTATTCACCACAAAGCCAGCCTTCCCCTCCCCACTCGCAGCGAACTTGTACGCAAAACCATCCTACCTGTCCTGGACTATGCGGACATCATCTATGGTACAGCTCCAGCCTCATCCCTCTCAAAACTCGGCATCCTTCTCAACTCCTTCTGTTGTTTTGCCACTGCCTCTCCCCCACTTACTTATCACTGCCTCCTCTACTCTTCTCTATCCTTGACCCCACTCTTGCACAGGAGGACCATCCACAGTGCCTCCCTCTTAGCTAAATGCTGGTGTAACCTCTAGGTGGTGCTATCCCAAAGGCTACTACCCCTGCCTGCTTGGCTAGTAGCAGTTTAAGGGGCCTGAGTTCTGAAACGGATGCCTCCACCCAGAGGTCAGGGTTGGTAGTGGTCAAACTAACCTGGGCACAGCCCTCCAGGACACTGTAACCCACCTCTTTCTCCGCTAGTGGCCTGAACACTGTACAATAATCATTTTCACAATACCCCTGGTACACCACACAAGTACCCACACTGCTTACACTTACCACTAGGGCTGGTTCCTCTGGCTCGACCCTGGGGACCCCCTGCAAAACAAGGTTATGCACAGCAAATAGCAACAGTACAGTACTTTGAGCACAAACTGGAACCACAGTCAGATTACATGCAGAAAAAGTTAGATCAGATTTATTTAGGATACTTGAATAAGGGAGGGGCAAAATCAGGTTAATTAGCTTAAAGGTTATATCAATCAAGCAGTTATGCATGCGCTTTGAGTCCCCCCACACAGTCACACCTCTGGGTACCCAGATGGAGAAGAGATGGTCTAGCAGGACTGTTGCCCTGGGTTAGCCGGCATCGCAGCTGGTTGGGGCCCTGTGATGGAAAACACAACATGCACAGTACACAAAATTTGTAATCCAGAGCCAGAGGGCTCAGTTCGTAAAGGAAACAAAACAACAAGACAATCAGATGACACACTCAGATTAAGTTGTTGTTGCAGGGAGCTACCCTGGTATTTACTCACAATACCCAAGACTGGACACAGGCTGGACAAAAATCGAGACTGCAGGTGGTTGATCTGGAATGCAAGGAGAAGCAGGGCCCACACGAGTTGCAGAGGCATCGTTCCTGTTCAAGCGTGGAGCAGTGGGATGATCCCCAGGCAGATCTCTCATTGATGGCTTCACTGTGCAATGGGTAGCCTGGCTGGGCAAGTCTGGTAAGGCCCAGACCGCATGGAGACAAATTTGGATGCAGTCCGTTTTGGGCTGGATACAGCTTCAAGCAAGCAGAACACAGTTCACATAGTGAGGAACTAACTCACGACACACTAGCAGCTCATAGCAAATTTACATGTACGGGAACTCTACTGTACCAGGCAAAGCGCTCCCCGGTCACAATTGCAAAGTCTCTGCACACACCTGGAGCTTAGGGGTGCTGGAACTCCAGACAGGCTGATCGCATTCAGCAAAATCTTTGGTCTTCTTCAGGTTGAGCCTGGCCCACTTCAGCAGCTTACCTTAGTCACACAAACTTGGATTTAGTCCAAAATAATTCTCTTCTCTCCCTCTCAGGAGCAGCAGGCAGGTATGCAGGTCAAAAACTCAGCCTTTTCACAGTTCTCCCATGCAAATCCACTCAGGATTGCTGCTCAGAATCATTTCAGCTCCTTCTTCTTCTTTAGCTTCCAGCTTAGATCTAACTGAAAACTGCAAGCAGCCCGGGACTTCCCCAAGATCCAAAAGATTTGGTTAGCTGATTTGGCTGTCAGTCAAAGCAAGGGCTCACCCTTCAGTTGCAAGAAAGGCGCAAAAAGCTCAAAACTACAATTCCTACAGATTTTGACTTCAGACAACTCCTGTAGTCCGACTACATTTTAGGTCCCACCAGAACTGATTGGTCCAATTTGCAGTCCAGGACCAAGATAGTGGAGACAAACAAAATAGTCCTTGCTGCAAAGAAAGCAAGTTAGACAAACTACATTATCATTATCACTTTAAATGATTTTCAGCAAATAGTTACATCTTTCAACAGAGCACCCTCTCAGATTACTTATGCTGCAATCAGGCAGCTCTTAAAGAGACGATACACAGAGGCTATACAGGCTCTGGTAATCACATTTAAACTGCTAAAACTCAGGACACTAGCCTGGCAGTGAGCATTTAGGCAAGCTCAAGGAAGACTTTGGGAACCCCCATTTGTAGGGGGGGGTTACACCGGTTAGGTTTCCTACCTCCCTACCTCTCCTCCAGCCTTTCACCAGCCAGTTACTCTGGCTACCCTCTCTGTCAAAGAGATGCATGCACTTTCCACATCACACGCCCTCTCTCTGCCTCGGGACAGGCAGTCTTTTCCTATCGTCTCCCCCTCCTTTGGAACAATCTCCCTCCCAACCTCCACCAGGCCCCTTCCCTCACAGCCGTAAAACCATAAAACTACTCCTCAGGCTCCACTCCCCCCCTTGCCCCAGTTGCTCATCTAGTCCCACCCAAAATCAGGCCTAGCCTACCATGGCTGGCCCCGATGGTAATATTCTCCTCCAGTCAGCCCCCGCCTTTTTGTTTCATTGATAATTTCACTGTCCAATCCTGGTGCTAGTCCACTCTATCGTGATATAATTTGTTTAAGCTGTATATACAAACTCTGACTTATGCTGATTACGCAATCATTAGACATGGAATATCCCGGATGCTGTAACCCAGGTCCGAATAGAAGTTAGCTACGCTGTCCTGCTTATTGCTGTTGCACTAAATGTCTGCAACAAGAACTTGTTGTATTTCTCTGCTTAGTTTTCTGTGCACACCTTGTACCCGGGTCACACCAGGAAACGAGCCTCGGCTCAGACTGCCTTTCCCGATTACCAATTTTAAATAAATAAATAAAAATTGACAGAGCAAAGGCTGATGGAACATTTATTAGGTAGAAAAAAAATGGGCAGACTGGATGGGCCTTGCGGTCCTTATCTGCCATCAACTGCTATGTTTCTATGTAATGTCAACCCCTCGCCTGAGCAAACAAAGTTATGCATGATATCTTGCTTCATGCAGAAAATTACGACTGAGTCTGTTGCCCACATGTGGCGAGCCATATTTCTCTACCTCCAAACAGTGTATGACTATGAGTCATATGCTTGGACCTGTACCTTGTGCTCAAGCAGGAGGCTAGGAGCTGGGGGTGTGGGCATTATGGTTGCTGTGGGGTGCTATAGAAGCAACCTGGATGGCTGTTTGTGGTTGGAAGTACCTGATGCTGGATTCTAACTGAACCTCTGCCAGGACAGCGGGAGGACCCGGTGTTGCAAATAGGCCACCTGGTTCTGCTCCCACTCAGGAGACTTGAGCTTAAACTGCCCGGGGAGCTGGTCGGTGGGCTCATAGTATCCTAGGCCCTGCATGGGTGTTGGTTGGTGAGCTGATGCAGGTGAGAGTCGTGTTTGTGGGGGCAGATCTTCCAGGTGGTGATCCGCACAGAAAGGGCCTTTAGGTTGTTTTCATTGCCTGGAAATTGGACTGTTATCCAAAGGACCTATTCAGTAAGAAGCAAGAGAATAAAGAAGCAAGAAATAAATAATCATGTTTTAAACTTTCTCATTCAAACAATTACTGTTTTGGGCAGTGAGAGTGCCTGTGATCATTTTGGATCCCCCAGGTAGTGAGAGTACCTGGGGGTTTGAACTTCATTTAACGCTGTTTATCTGACATTATTTGAAATTCTTGGTTGAGAAATCAAATCTTAGACCTGACTTTTTGTTGAGTATATGCAGTTGGTATACATATGTTTGAGTAAAAGTCTTTAATAGGCTGTTTTTAGGACTTTTTGTGACTGTAAAATATAATCCTGTGGGAGGGTGCTAGGGAGTCTTAAAGTTTTATTCTACAGTAATGAGAGCACTATAAGGGATTAAGAAATAATTGAATCAAGGGGTTAAATTTATTGGTTAGAATAGGGTTTCTTTTATTATAGCAGTTTAAAGAGAATTAGGTGTGGGTGGGGGGAGTG
This sequence comes from Neoceratodus forsteri, assembly GCA_016271365.2. Taxonomy (NCBI): domain Eukaryota; kingdom Metazoa; phylum Chordata; order Ceratodontiformes; family Ceratodontidae; genus Neoceratodus; species Neoceratodus forsteri. Next base: position 608,959,732 of record CM057450.1, on the reverse strand, counting down.
AGTGGGGGTGTCATTGTGTTAATATTAATGAGTTTTGGAATACCTGAGATATGTGCTGGGGAGTTAGGAGTATGGTCAGGCAGTACTCCTCCTCAAGACTAAGGGACCTCCGCCCATTTGATTATCCACCGCTCCCATATGATGTTTATTCCAGATGTCATACTTTTGGCATCTTATTAACGAGGGAGTAGAAGGACCGGGGGAACCTGGAACTCTTGAGGGGGATGGGAAAGGAGTGGACGGATTGAGACTGTGAGGACTAGGAGGTGCCCTGGGGTGAAATGGACACAGGAATGAGGTTATCCTTATGTTGTGCCCATACCCAAGGGTTCTGACTTCGTGAGGCAGGAAGTAGGGCCACTCTTGGACTCCAGTCCCTTTCAGGTGGTGTTAAGCAATGCCAGGTCAAGTAAAAATAAGACTGCAGTTGTTGCTGATCTTGTGGCATCTGCAGACCTGGCTTGTATCACTAAGACCTGGCTGGACAAAGTGCGGACCCATTTAGGAGTTTGCGGTTCTGGCTGGGTTTAGATAAATTCACCACCAGAGAGGATCGTCGGCGTGAAGTTGCTGTCTGTTTAGACAGGAACTGGGTCTCAGGGAGGTGCCAGTTGGGGTCACCAACTCCTCTGAGTGTATAGTGGGTGCAGGTGTAGGCTACAAGATCCTTCTCATTTACCGTCCACCAGGTGATGGGAGGGAATTTCTGAAGGAGGTTGCGGACTTCATCGCCGACGTGGTGTTGGAATCCCTCAGATGGTTGATTCTGGGGGATTTCAATGCCTGGGTCGACGATGAACTTTCGCTGCTTGGACAAAACCTCCTCCAATTGATGGACTCATTGGGCCTAACACGGTTTATTACCACTGCAACCCATGAGAAAGGGCACTCATTGGACTTGGTGTTCCACCTGGGGATGGAGATCTCTGAAGTGGAGGTGGAGCCAGTCGGTTGTTCTGACCATTACGTCCTGATATTCAGTTTTGCAGCCCCCTGAAATAGGCCTGCCACAAAGAAGTTGGCACAGTTCCGCCCCTTTAAGTGGAGTTACCTCAGAAGGCCTAATGGCGGTGCTGGACCTCTTGGGATTTCCAAGGGATAGCACTGATTCGAGGCCTCTTCTGTCGGCCTATAACAGGGCTGTTACTGAGGCTTTGGATATCATTGCTCCTTCTCATGTTCGCCTTCTTACCTCTCATCTGGGTGCCCCATGGTTTAACGGGGAAATCTGCGAGTTGAAGAGGCAGGGGCAAAGGTTGGAAAGACACTGGTGGAAAACTCACCTGGAGAGTGATAAACTTAGATTGATGGATCATTATAATATCTATCAATCAGCAATTTCCCATAAGAAAACAGAATTCCTGTCCAGGGAAATTGCTACAGTGAAGAACAGACCAGCCCAGCTCTCCCGGACTGTGGACAGACTGTGCAATCCAGCCTGTCTTCACTCTGGTCGAGCGTTGTCACAAAAACAGTGTGAGGAGTTTGAGCAGTTCTTCTCCGATAAGGTGACCTCCATCAGGGATGAGATCAGCCAGTGCCTTCCCACTGGACCTTGCATTGATCAATCGGATGGTACTAATATCCGACATACCTGGTCCACCTTTAGTCAACCAGTAGTTGTGGTTATAGTGAGGATCATCCAGACTTTGCAGCCAACCTACTGTAGTTTGGACCCAGGCCCTACACGCCTACTAGTGGGGTGTGTAGAAGTCACTGGCCCGGTCCTTGCTGGGATAGTGGGAGTTTCATTGGAGAGAGGGATCTTCCCAGGTCCCCTAAAGAAGGCAATAGTATGCTCCCTTTTAAAAAAAAACTGCCTTGACCCTGACTGCCCAGCAAACTACAGACCGATCTCAAACTTACCCTTTGTTGGGAAAGTTATTGTGAAGGTGGTCGCACTGCAGCTGGAAAACCATTTGACCAACCACAATATCTATGACCCTCTCCAATCTGGCTTCAGAAAAAGGCATAGCATTGAAACAGCCCTGGTGAGGGTACTTAATGACCTTCTGATGGCGAGAGATTGGAGATCCTGTTCAATCTTGGTTCTCCTCGATCTCTCAGCAACATTTGACACCATGGATCATGGGGAGCTGCTCGAACGCCTGTGGTTTTTCTGTGGACTAAGAGGGGAGTCTACAGTTGGTTTCAATCTTTCTTCAAGGGTAGATCCCAGAGAGTGCTGTCAGGAATTTATTCCTCGACCCCTCATGGGCTGCCTTGCAGGATTCCACAGGGCTTAGTGCTGTCCCCCATGTTAGTTGTGGTGTATCTGCTTCCATTAGGGGACACTATAAGGCGATATGAATTGAGTTTTCATTGCTATGCCGATGATTCTCAACTGTACATGTCTTTTGTACCTGAACAGGAATTAGACTTTGTTACTTTGTTTAATAACTGCCTACTGGAGATTCGGAACTGGATGAGTGCCAGTTGGCTTCACCTGAACTCAGGAAAAACTGAGGTATTGGTTGTGGACCCTTGTTATAGGATGATAGGGGCATGGGCGGGAAAACCCTCAGGATTAAATCTTGGTGGAATCCCACATATTGCCTCTGGCCAGGTGTGAAACCTGGGCATGATATTTGATGAAGGCCTGACTCTGAGGGCACAGGTTTCAGCTGTAGTCAAATCTTCTTATTACCATCCAAGGAACATAGCCCAGGTAAAGCACCTGGTCCCCGCCTGAAGATCTTCTGACCTTTGTCCATGCCTTTGTCACCAGTCATTTTGATTATTGCAATGTCCTCTACTTAGGGCTACTGGGGATAGATATCTACCATCTACAGCTGGTGCAGAATGCGATGGCCAGGTTGTTGACTGGAGCTTCTAGATCCAGTCATATAATACCTGTGCTGCGTGAACTGCACTGGTTGCCAATACAGTGGCGGATTACCTTCAAGGTCACGTTGCTGACATATAAGACCCTACATGAGCAGGGACCCCACTACCAGAAAGAGCTCCTGTGTCCTTACTGCCCCACCTGCTCACTCCGATCCTACGGCGAGGGATTGCTAGAGATTCCCAGGAGGATATTAAAGGAGCTGTGAAGGGAACTAGCAGCGCCTCTGGCAGCACTGTTCACAGAGTCACTCAACACGTGTGTCATTCCAGAGGACTGGAGGGTGGCACATGTTGTCCCACTGCACAAAAGCAGCAGCAGGGAGGAGGAGGGGAACTACAGGCCAGTCAGTCTCACGTCAGTGGTGGGTAAGATCATGGAGACACTGCTGAAATAAAGGACAGTGGCACATATGGAATCCAGTGGTGCTCAGGATCTGAGGCAACATGGATTCCCAGCAAGAAGATCATGTCAAACGAATCTAACAGATTTTTTTTGATGGGGTGACTAGGGAAATAAATAAGGGAGGGGTGATAGATGTCATCTACCTAGATTTTAGCAAAACCTTTGACACCGTCCCACATAGAGGGCTGATTAACAAGATGTGTAGTCTGGGCATGGGAGTCAAAGTGGAAGACTGGGTTAGGAACTGGTTAATAGACAGGAGACAGAGGGTGGTGGAAAATGGGGTACAATCTGTGGGGAAAGGGGGTGACCAGTGGGTATCACAGGGATCAGTACTAGAACCAGTCCTATTCAATGTCTTCATTAGTGACATTACAGAGGGGCTAGAAGGAACGGTCTGCCTGTTTGCAGATGACACCAAGATCTGCAACAGGGCGGATACTCCAGAAGGGGTGCAGAAAATGAAGCAGGACCTGGAGAAGCTTGAAAGACGGTCAGAGATGTGGCAACTGTGGTTCAATGCAAAGAAGTGCAAAATAATGCACCTGGGTAGAGGAAACCCTGGGGAGAGCTATAGATTGGGGGGATGAGCTGACTGTCACCAACAGGAAAGGGAACTAGGGGTATAATCTCCAATGACCTTAATATATCAAAGCAGTGCACAAAGGTGGCATGGAAGGCCAGTGGCATGCTGGGGTGCAGAGGCAGGGATATCACTAGCAGGAGGTGGTGATGCCATTGTATAAAACATTGGTAAGGACTCACCTGGAGTACTGCATGCAGTTCTGGAGGCCACACCTGTGCAAGGACATAGATAAGATGGAGACTATCCAGAGGAGGGCAACAAAGATGGTGCAGGGCTTGCACCACAAAACATATGAGGAGAGACTAAGGGACCTCAATATGTACTTACTGGAGGAGAGGAGACAGTGGGGGGACATGACTAAAACTTTCAAGTACCTCAAGGACATAAACAAGGTGCAGGTGGGGGACCTTTTCCAATGTAGAAAAAGTACTAGAACAAGGGGGCACAATATGAAATTGGAAGGGGGTAGATTAAGAGGTAATGTGAGCAAGTTTTTCTATACAGAAAGAATAGTCAATGCTTGGAATAGTCTGCCACAGGAGATAGTGGGGGCAAGCACAGTGGAGGGGTTTAAGCATGCCTGGGACAGGCACAGGGGAAGCTTGAGAGGGGAGGGATTGATGAAAAGCCATTGATTACATAGGATCAGTGGCCACATACAATGTATAGGGCCTACAGGCAGACTGGATGGGTCTAGTGGTCCTTATCTGCCATCAATTTCTATGTTTCCATGTAAGATAACCAGAAGAGGTACAATGCAGAGTGACAAAGATGATCCAGGGATTGGAGAACAGGCCATATGAGGAGAGGCTGAATGAGTTGAATATGTGCTCCCTGGAGGAAAGAAGGGATTGGGAGAACATGACTGAGACCTTCAAGTACTTCAAAGGGATAAACAAGACATGTACTGAAGAGATATTTAAGCTAAGGAGGGAGGGACACAAGAATGCATGGTCTTAGAGTGGGGAAGATACAGGAGGAAAATGAGACACTTTTTCACAGAGAGTTGTGGCAGAATGGAACTATCTGCCGGAGGAGGTGGTATCCTGTAAGACAGTGGGTACTTTCAACAGGGGATGGGACAGGGTGGGGGATGGGCAGCTGCAAGGTAAGGGTACTAGCTGCACACTCGAGCAGACTTGATAGACCATGCGGCCTGTTTCTGCTGGCAAATTCGTATGTTCGTATGTATCAGTGGACACAATAACTACATTTTACATTTAGAGACAGATAACTTTGCAATCGTTCAATGGGTTTGCACAACATTTTGCATGCACAGTCTTTTGGGGTAGATCTCTCGATATTCCAAGTTTCGTTCTGGTCAGATATGCAGATACTAAGAGGAAGTATTTTTTCACAGAGAGGGTAGTGGACGCATGGAACAGCCTTCCTGAGGAGGTTGTGGGGTCTAAATCTGTGGGAGAATTCAAGAATGCATGGAACAAACATAAGACAATTCTTGTGGGGGGTAGGAAGAAATAGGCTGTTGGTTAACTAGGATCTGCAGCTTATTCTGTAGGTAGGGAAATGGGCAGACTAGGTGGGCCAAGCGGTCCTTATCAGCTGTCAGAGTCTATTCTATATTTCTATGTTTCTATTCCCTGTCTGCTGCAGTGCCACTTGTCCACACAGCTGTTTCCAACCTGCCAGTAAAAGCCCATGAAACAACACCTGCTCATCCCCTGCCTGCCTACGTGGGTGTTTGCCTACTAGCTGTTGTTATATTCATACTCCACATGCTCGTGTACATACAGTACTAGCCTGTGCTTGCTGCCAACATGCTTGTTCCTTGCCAGCATGCTGCAGCACAAAATAACTTGCTGGCCCATCTACTAACTTGATGGCTTCCTGCTCACCCATTAGCTTGCCAATCTAGTTTTGAACTCTGCCAAATTAATAACAAAAATCTGATCTGCATCCCAATGTCCATTGTGGACTCCCACTGCCTGGAACTCCTGCCTCTAACTGTGCTCTTGAAAGATGAGAGAAGCACAGATAACTGATTTTTTTTACAAAGAAAATACACTTCTGTAATCACTGACTCAGCTCAAAGCACAGAGCCCATCCTTAATGCTACCCCTGCTGCCCATTCTCAGTGTTACCCAAGGATGGGGAAAAAAAAGTGAGTCTGAGACTCTGGAACTCAGAGTAAACTGCTTGGAGTAGGAAAGAGATACTATCGTCTACAGCAGGTGACTGCCACAGAGGTGACTGACCATGGGAATACAGACTTAAGAAAAACTACTGCTCATGAAAAGCTTGTGGAATTACTGTAATGCTTTGTATATGCTTTGTTGAATTTTGCCCACATGCCCTTGACTTGTGGTCTATACAAATGAACTTAGAAAGTGGCTTCAGTGAAGCAATTTGAGTACTCGTAGTACAAATGTTTTCACGTTTTGTTATACACCCCAAAGTGCCCACATCCAGCGTCTCCTACAGGATGTTAAGCAACCCATAACTGTTTGAGCACAAGGGGCTCCCAGTGAGCAGGCCACAAATAACTCTAGACATGGGAGTACCCTGGAATGTGCCTGCCCTCATCCAGGGCATCAGTGCAGGTCGGTTGCTGTAACACTTGGAGGGGGGAGGTGCAGTAGGGCTATGAGAAATTACACATTCTGCTGCCAGAATTCCTACAGGATTGTCATTCTGCTTCTGAAATCTTCATTCTGACAAATTCCTCCAGTAAACAAACACAAACAGTGAACTTTTTCATGTATAGCAATCTGTACCATTACGGAATGTTCTCTGTGGGTTTTGTTTCCAGTTTTTTTTCCTAGTACATAGAGCAGACACCAACGTATACTCTGCAACTGTGTCATTTTCTGTGGAAGAATAATATAATAAAGCAGATTCTTCATGGGTGGAATAGGGCTTCTTAGAATAGCATGAATTTTTCATGGAAGTGGAATTTACAAGTTTCTTCCAGCCCTACAATCATATCAAACAACCAGTGGGATCCACCTCATGATAGAAGACGGCTGATTCTAGAAGATGAACACAACTTGTTCCATACGTATGTATATTTCACTTATTCATACTAAATGTTTTTATTAAGAAATGGTAATTACGTTATTAAAATAAAACCTTTTTTCTTCTCCAATTGAACCGTTGAATTTTTGTCTTTCCCTTTTATCCTTTATTAAGTTCATATGGGACTGACCTGGACAGAAGACATCTGTTCCTTTAAACAGAAAGCATGGGAAATAGATGGCCACAAAGAAGAACTGATGAGGCCGTGACAAAATCATCAAATGGGGTTTACCAGCACTGCAGTTGTAGTGGGGATTTTCCACTGTGGGTTTATTTGTGAATTGCAAAGTAGCAGTATCATAACAGAAGAATGTTAATCTCACTCAGCAGTGGTGCTGGCATTCTGGATTAATAACATTGCACACACAATATTTCTCTACTCCGGAAGATTACTAACGGAATCAGTCAGATTTTTCACAGTGTGTGTTGAAGCATGTGGTTCTGAGGTTGGATGAATTATTGTTGTACCACCCAGATGTGTCACCCTGTGACTTGCTGTGGACACAGAAGCTGTTAATGATTCATTTCCATGGGTCCTCGCAGCTGCAACTGAAACTCCTCCCCCCACCTCCACTACACACTTTCACACGCCAACATACAGCAGTGAGAGGCTCCGAGTATTGCAGCACAGTGTGCCCATTCATGCCATCCAGCACCGGGGTCTTGTTTATGCAGAATGTTCTGCAACATTCCTCACCCCCATACACACAGACCCACGTGGTCCTGTTACCACTTATTAAGTACTTAGCAAGAAGAAGTTCTGTGCATTATGATAGCATTACAAGAAGGAATTCTCTATCTGGACAGATAGCAAACCATAGCCTTTTGAAGAGAATATGCTTCAGACTAGCAAGCTGAGCAAAGCTGATAGGGGTGTGGGAAGAGGTCAACCTCAGTGATGTCATTGAAATATTCCTTTTGTACTATGTTCTACCCACATGATCACAGTCAGCAGACAGGAGATAGCAACCAAATTGTGTGGTACCAGTAACAAGGGAAAGGGTAATATCAGGTGCCTGGTATCTGGCAAACTGAGCAGCATTAGCTAGTGACTGGAACTGGTTTTCAAACAGAGCAAATGCAGGGAGAAGCCTGACCTATGAGCTTAGCTCACAGGCTGATCCAGTTTGGAACTGAATGCAGAAATGTAGCTAACGTGTTTACTTTGTTTTCTGTTTTACTGTCCTAGAAAGCCCTGCACCAGGTTTACTCCATTAACACAATCCACAGTTGTTTCATAATAGGACAGAATACAATGGATAGTGGAATTTTTTAATGATAGCACCTTTAATACCTGCATTACCTCACAGTGCTTTACAACCTGATGAGTTAGATACTGATAGTGCAGACATTTCATACACACGGGTAGCATACAGACAGATGGAGAGGCCGTTGGCAAGAACAGTACAGAGAAAAAAAGATGTCCAACTTTTGTTTTTCTGTATCTCTCTCCCAATCACACACATGCACTCTAAAGGCCTCAAACCAGTGTAAAGCATCATGGGTAGCAGTATGCAACTGTTAGGGTAGGCTGACAAGGTTATAGATACTGGTACTGCAGTGATTATATGCAGGAAAGCGTGGCAGTCATTCTTTGTCAGCAGCATCCCCACACAGAGCAAGGTGAACATGGACACAACTACGGAACCTCATTGATTCAGAGAGGAAACACTCTCCAGGGCACCGGGATTATCCTCATCTCTTTTTACACAGTGCTATGAGTGAACTTTATCTCCACTTGGACAACTACCAGATTAGGGCCTCTGTTTGATGTGACATGTGACACAGGGCACTTCCAGCAGTGCGGCATCCCCTCATACTAAACAGTGAAGTGCCAGTGAGGATTTTGAACCCATGCCCATGTGGCACCAAGGTGAATGTGCTGGCAATGAGCCATTTCGACATTCTAGTCTAATACCAGGACAGTGGGGCTGCAGCATAACCCTCATCTGTCCTGCACTGTGCATGACATTCCACATTGTGTCCCTTTTTTATTTGCTGTGTCCAGCTACTCTGCCATGGCCTTTCTTTGATCTGCATTTTAAAGCTGCTAGCATTTCCATAAAGTGAGTATAATGTAGCATTTGAGTTTGTATGCTCACCTTTTGTTATAAGTGCTATTTAAAGCATTGTGTTGGGCTGTTGCTGTTATATCTGATACCACCACAGCCAGCAGAGAAGGTTCCATTGTTCCAGATGGTTTTGAGAGACAGAGAGAAATAGAGAGCAGCCATTTCAGGGAAGCCAGCTCAGCAACCAGGAGAAGTGCATTAGCCCTATAGAAAAGCCATCCAGAATCGAGAGCATCCGCTGGGCCTCACTGTATCAATCAAGAGCCAGTACCCAATACCCAGCTCCACTTGTTGCAGCCAGCCAATCCAGAGCCAGCACAGCAGGACCAGACCACCATGGCACCATGCCAGCAGTCAGGCAGCCACCTACTTACAGCCCCAGGAGATAAACCAGAGAGAGAGAGAGAGAGAGAGAAGAAGCCTAGCAAGCCTTGGAGTGCCATTGTGACTTGTGACAACTGGGGGATGCCAAACTTTCCATTTTCAGAAATGCAATTTTGAGGATGGCCACTAGGGGGTAGCAAATCCCAGCAGTGCCCCCACTTGTAGCAGCACCTCTGACTCACCTCGGCTGTTTCCGGGGTCCTTGAGCCTTCCCTGAACACACCTCGAGGGGGCCACCCTAGGTTATCTGGCAGACAAGTGGTACTGGAACAATAGGTGTGTGTGGTGCCTCCACCTGAGGTACTGGTTTGGAATACCTGTGGATAAATTGCAGGTTAACACCCCCAGGACGATACAGTAACTGCCTCCACTGTACCTTCCCCACACAGTAACAACGTCCCCTTCTTGTAATGTGTCACAGTATAAGAATATAACATTAACAATTAACAGTTTTTTATGTTGGGGGTGGGAAGGAAGAAGAAGAACAGCACAACAACCTCAACTGTTGAACCACTTTTACCCCACACAATCCCCTCCTCCCACTTATGGGTGCACCCAGCTTCCCAATGGCAGCTGCCCAAAATGTCTCTAAAGTCCTTGGGTGGGTACCACACCGTGTGCAGGAGAAGCTGGGGATCTTTTGTTGGGGCCCAAATAACTTTAAACAGATGAAAAACTTTAACTTTCTGCCTGGACGCAGCTGTAATCTTGGCACAGTCCTGTCCAGAACTTAACCCCCCTTAAGTCTGACTAGCTAGCTAGCTAAATAAATACTCCCCAAAGCCACAGCCTGGGGTATATACAGTTCAGCAGTTCAGAGGCGGTGGCAGAAACCTGTTTCACGGTACCATGCTGGTATCAGGAGTTGGTGCACCACGGTAGCGGATAGCTGAAGAAATGAAGAATGCTGGTCTTCACCTGCCAGGCCTTTCCAACTCCCCAACTCCTATGGCTTCAAGTCAATGGAGAGCTGACTCAGGATACCAAAGTGATTGCCAATACCTTCAACAAGATTTTCACAGACCTTAATGGGGTTGTTCCATCTGATTTCCTAGACCCCCTCTGTGACCTAAACACCGCAGGCAAAGGTAATGCTCAAACACATGCACTTCCCCCCTTCTACTTCAAAGCAGTATCTATATCCAAGGCCAAAAAATGCCATTCTAAGGCCATTGGGAAAACAAGGTTCAATGGTGACTCGGTGGACCTTAAATTACTCTCTCTCGCACCTTGGACGAGATAATCGAGCCCCTAACCCACATCCTAAATCTGTCCCTTAGAACATCTAAATTCCCTACAATCTGGAAAAAGGCCATGATCACCCCAGTCTATAAAAGCAGTGATCGGACCAACCATTCCAACTTCCAACCCATCTCTATCCTCCCCCCTCTTGCCAAAGCACTTGAAAGGATTGTCAGTGACCAGTTAATTGACTACCTAGACAAATATCAGCTTCAATGTCGGGAACAACATGGATTTTGGAAACAGCACAGCATGATCACGGCTCTGATAGAGTTCACCACCTTCATTCATGACTCCCTAGACCTCAGTCATATGGTTGGGGTTGCTTATATAGACCTAAGAAAGGCCTTTGACATGGTCAATCACAAGCTACTCCTGCATCATCTGTCATCCACCAGCCTCTCACCCGAGTCTGTGGAGTGGTTCAGCAGTTATGTCACGAATTGTTTCCGGCAAGTAAAGATCCTAGTTACCCACTCTGATCCCTGCAATGTCTCAACTGGTGTACTTCACGCTCAGTCCTCGGCCTCTACTATTCAGCTTATTCTTAAATAATCTTCCAACTACCTGTCCAAGCCATATCTTCCAGTATGCTGATGATGCTGTGATGTTCTGTAGTCAGGCTAACCTAGCTGCCCTAGAACTATAGATGTAGTCCAGTTTCTTGGCCATGGAGTCATGGTTCCAAAGCTACAAGCTTCTTTTTAATTATAAGAAGACAAAGACCATGCTCTTCGCCTGTATGATGTTTAAAATTATCAATGACACCACACTGTGGGAAGATCTTGGACTAACCTTTAGATTTGGATGGACTAGCGATAGGAGACATAAATTGCAATTGGTATTGCCGAAGTGGAATTCTAATTTGAGGAAACATTGGTTTATGCAAAGGGTTGTTACTTTATGGAACAACCTACCAACTACTGTGGTAGAAAGTACAAACATGGATACGTTTAAAGTCAGACTTGACAACTTTTGCTGTGATAGAACTACTAAATTTTGATCCTTTTGGGATTGGCAAACATTATGGATGTAAATCCTCAGCTTGTAATTACTCATGAGACTTATGAAACACAAAACTGACACAATCAAGTGAAAATTCTTAACCATCAAGGTGAAGCACTTGAAGTGGTGGGCTCCTTCAAATATCTCGTGGTCACCCTTGATTGCTCACTTTCTTTCACACAACACATTGATCGGATGGCAAAGGCAGTCAATTCCAGGATCGGCCTACTATATAAACGCAAGCTCTGCCTTACTGAGGAAGCCCTTATCCTAGCTTTATCAAGTGCAGTTTTGTCGATCATCAACTACGGACTGGTTGTATATGGGTCACCTACTGACACAGCTCTACAAAGAGTTAAAATGGCCCTCAACAAAGCCTGTCAACTTATCCTAAGAGCCCACCGCCTAACACACTCCTGTAAGCTCTACTCCCGGACTGGATGGCTCAACTTTGAAAACAGGATCAAATACCAAGTCTGCCTAATTGCCAAGAAGACAACCCTGGGCCTCACTATCCCAGGGATACTCGACCTCCTCCGCCCTAACGACAACATAAAGCACACCAAAAGTGCCAGTAATCTGTCTCTAAAAGTGCCCTTCTGATGGACCTGTCAAGGCCAGAGATCCTTTGGATATAGAGCCCCCAAATGGCTGAATTCTCTATACCCTGACCTACTGTTATGCACCAAGCTTGGCCAGTTTAAGACTAACCTAATAGCCCACCTGAAATTCAACAACAATAAGTGCAACTGCAGTCACTAATTCTCTCCCCTGCCCACCTTACCGACCCGGGTACTCTTTCCGGCACTTGCTTTATTCCTAGCACTAGTCCCCCCTTTTATCTCACGGGGCAACCCCCCCCCCAGACTACTTCCCTCTCTCACTACCTGCCTGCCCCCTGTGCAATTTCTCCCTCCCTCCCTCCATATGTCTCTTGCTTTCCCCATTTCCTGTCTTATGATAAGGCTCGCCTGAGCTGCTCCTCTGTACTCCCCCCCTTTTTTCTCCTCCCTCCATGATACCAGCTGCTCCTCTACCTTGCCACCCACCCTGGAAACCTACCTCCTTTTGCGACTTTCCTTCCCCCTTCCCCCCGTCCACTCATACCTCTCCTGCCTCTTCATTACTTGAAGCATTAATTACTTTAGTCCTAATATTGTTATAGCCAGTATTGTTTGCCAGTTTACCCTTAAACTATGTACCCTCCAACAATGTATTCCCTGTTTGACATTTGTTTTTTTGTACTGTAATCTATGACCACTTTCTGATTATGCTATGTATGTCTTGTCTAATTACTGATGCGGAACCTTTGTAAATGAGCTTTAGCTCAAAGGTTTGTCGCCAAGTTTCACATAAATAAACAAAAATAAATAAATAAAAAATAAATCTTTGTCCCCGGGGCCTTTGTATGCAGTGTTTATCTGGCAGGCCTCTCAACGTCTTCCTCTCCGGTGATCTCCTCTTCTGTCTGGGTATGGAACAGGCTGGTGGATTCCCCAGACTGATAGTTGGCACACACTTTTCTCAGATGCAGACACTGTGGGTTTAAGTTGCGACTTTCACAGTCTCTGCTTTTCAATGGCCAGACTCAGCTGTTTCTTCGGCACTGCAGGACACACTCTCCTCCTCTCTGGCAGAAATTCTCCAAAGTCACTACTCTAGCTGCGAAGTCTGACTTTCTTTCACAGTTGCAGGTTCTAATCTCAGCAACAGCTCCCTAAATCTCAGCAGCAAATTCAAAATTCTCAGTAAAAACAATTCACTCACCCGCAGGTTCAAGCCTCACCCTGGGGATCTCTTACCTAGCCCAGTTCCTTTCCTAGGGGCTATTTATTTCTCCAGGCAATCTGCAGCTTGTCCAATCCTGGGGCCAGACAAGGCCTTTAGGCAAATAGGCAGGCCTTTAGGGCTAGCATGCCCACAGAAGTCTCTCTCCTATCTTGGGACTTTCTGGCAGATCTCTCAGGACTCCCCATTTGGCGGGCAAACATCCCCTTAAATCAGTTTTCCAGCTGCTCCTTCCAACTGGCTGCAGCAGCTGTCCATGGGAAAAATTAATATTTATAGGGCTCACTCGATGCCCTACTGGTTGCTCATTTGGGTGCCAGGAAATGTCCCTGCTTTGACTCCCAAAATCCTCTTTTGCAGTCCCATGAGCCCTCTTGCTGTGGCACAGGTGAAAAGTTGACAACATGGCTGCTGAATTTTCAGTCCATATGCAGCCACATACTGTCCACACTTTCCAATCCCACTGCAACCAATACAGACACCTTTATTTAATAAATGATAAATTTAATAAATTAATTTAATAAATTTAATAAAGGATCTGGGTGTGCTCATTACAGGGTCAATGAACAACTCAGCACAATGTAGGAAGGCAGCTGCAAAGGCCAACAAAATGCTGGGCTGTATTGCAAGGGGTATATCCTCGAGGAGGGAGGAGGTGATTCTGCCACTGTATAGGTCATTAGTTAGACCACACCTGGAGTACTGCGTGCAGTACTGGCGTCCATATCTGAAGAGGGACATTAAGTTACTGGAGGGTGCAGCACAGAGCGACAAAGATGATCAAGGGCTGGGGACTTATCATACGAGAGGAGGTTGAAGGAGTTGAACATGTACTCACTGGAGGAGAGGAGAGACAGGGTGACATGATTGAAACCTTTAAATACATGAAAGGAATAAACAAGATGGGTACAGAGGGGCTGTTCAAAGTAAGGGAGGGGAGGGCCACCAGGGGCCATGATATGAGACTGGACGAGGAAGGTTCAGGAGGGAGATGAGGAGACACTTTTTACAGAGAGGGTGGTGGCTGGGTGGAATCGTTACCTGCTGGAAGTGTATGCAGTAGAACAGTGGACTGCTTCAAACAAGGATGGGACAGGACAAGGGGGAGGGTTAATGAAGGGGAAGGGTGGAAGGGAGGGGCAGCTGCAGAATAAGGGGTGCTAGCTGCACATTTGAGTAGACTTGATAGACCTCTAGGCCTTTATCTGCTGGCAAATTTCGTATGTTCGTATGTAAATGTCTCCCAGTCCTGTAGCAGCGTCTCTGCTCTGTCATCCAGCTGCAGAGTTGTAAACTAACATTCTTTGCACTGTCTGTCACGCCTTTTCGTTATGCAGCCCCCCCAGGCAGCAGGCAGGAAGCCCATTAATACTTATGTGCACTCAACAGTACTTATTAACAAGCCTCCAGTCCTAATTGGCGCCCTTTAAACAAAACATTTTGGGACTTCTCATGCTCCTCCTCTGTGTCTCTGGACAACGATTTACCTATTTTAGGGTCTGGGAGCACCAAAGAGGCTTTTGATGTGCTGTAGTAGTGGCGAGAAAACCGAAATGTGCTACTGCACATGTGCGGACCACTGGCTCGCACATTCATGCAACAGCAGCAGCATGGTGGTGGTTCTGCATCTTAGCTCCTCCGGCCCCATTCTAACTGAAAATGCTGTACGTAGGCCGGACAGGGACTCAGAGGGCACTCTGACTTGGGTCAAGGTGGCAGTGAGGCAAAGCAGCCATCAGGGGATGGGAGGCACACGAGGTAAGCCCAGCAGAGTCGGGGGCTTACACCAGGATCAGGGAGCTAACAAATGGGCTGATCTAGCGGCAGCTCAAGGATTGGCTTGATCAAAGCCAGGGCTACATGTTGACCAAGAGAAGCAGCTGCACACAGCTAGGGGTGGGACCAGGAGCCACAGCGGTCAGAGCGGAGTTAAGATGTATATATTTATTCCTCCTAGGGTGGGGTTGGGCACTGTGATTATTATGTATACACCAAATAAGTTTTTTTAATATGTTGATGGTGACTTGATGAACGTGGTGTGGAGGTATGTAGATAGAAAATGGGCCAGTGGCCCCCAAAAAGCATTGTGCTTTTAATCTGTAATAAGCTGTTTATTTTAGAATTTTTAGCTGTAAGAGGCACACTGAGCTGAAGCTCATTTCCAGGTGTGTCATCAGTGCACAGAAAGGTTAAGTGAATTGCTCAGGGTCAAACAGTTTGCAAATGGCAGTTATTGGTTTCAAACCCTAGTCTGCTTGGTCTCCAGATTCACCATGTGGTGCCTTAACCTTCAAGGACTTTTTTGCCTGTGCTTTGTTTGGTCCATGTTTTCACCGTAACGTACACTGCTGAAACAACATCCCTGGATGTGCCGGCCACTGTATTCGCAGTCATGCAGTACAGGAATATGGTGATGCCTTGTAGCAAAACATTGTCTACTCTGTGATTCTTGGTGCAACTATTTACTGTAAAGGATTGAATTCTCTGGAATCAAATAATGATAAAATTATAATTTTTATTAACGCTTAAGGGGAACGCATTAAAACAGTCACAGTGGGCAGCAGAACCATGACAAGGTACTTCTCCATGTCTGTGGAAAAAGTTGGAACAGTAATTTATTTTTACAAAGTATGCCACTGGGTGTGGTTAAAAACAGGAATGCATCAGGATCTGAAAAGGCCCTATATCCCTGAACTGCCCCAGCCAGAATGGCCCAAATCAGAGTAGATGCATTCACTATAGAAACACCAGATCAAAATTCAAACACTCACCGCCAAATGAATTAGAATACCACCTGCTATGTAGATAAAAGAACTTGTCTTGTTTTATTAAAGACAATCTATGTTGGACAACAGATGCACACAAAGTGCCCACCTGACGTGTTTCAGACAACTGTCCTTTATCAAAGGCTTTTGATAAAGGGCAGTTGTCCAAAATGTGTCAGGATGGGCACTTTGTGTGTGTGTGTCTGTTGTTCAGCATAGATTGTCTTTGATAAAAGAAGACAAGTTATTTTATCTACATAGCTGGGGGTGTCCTCTTCATTTGGTGGTGAGTGCCCGAATTCTGAACTGGTGAAACTACACATTTATTTCGTGAATACCACCAATCCTGTGCGCACTTTTATTGTTTTTCGTTCACTAAAGAAACAGTCTGGCAGGAGCAATTACTGGGCAAGATCATTCAGTTTGGCAAGGGGCACTATTCTGGATCTGGTGTAAATTCTGGTTCCAGATGTATTCAGAACACACCTGAAATGGAAATCTACCCAACATCTCAAACTGCCTCAACCCAAACAGAATGCCTCTCCTGGAATCCCCCTCCATTTGGAGATTTGGGGGCATTCCAGTTCCAGGTTCATTACTGTTTTTACTGAGTCCCAAATGCCCACCACTTTTGTGTGAATAAGCCAAACAGAGCAAAAAAAATTCATCAATATATGTGTGTTCCCGATATTCAGAGGTTAGCATGGCGCTAAGCAAATTAGTGCTATGTTAACCGAGAATAGCACAATTCAACTGAGCAGGGGCCCTTTTTAATGGCCACTGGTATGTGGTAGTGACCTGATAGTATGATCACATGCACTATACCCATGCACCCATGTAAATCAGGGATTCCCCCTTGCATACAGGGTGCAGCGGTATATTCAGGGGTTTGGCAGTACTAAACAGCTTCCATCACAATGCTGTTAAACACTATCAAAACCTTACCATTAACTCTGTGCACAGTGATGCACAATCCCCCCCAGCACACCAGCCAAGTACTGGCAGCATCAACACCCCCGATCGCTGATTCAGGCGTCTTGTAACTGTAAAATGATCCCCATTTGTAGTTAGTAGTCACCCCACCCCTGATCCCAATCCCCGAATGTCTGTTCACCCCTCCTGTCCCACCTACTGAGGACCCTCCACCCTCACCCCCCTGGTTCCCACTAACCAATGGTACCTCCCTTTGTTTGAGATGGCAGCCTGTAAACTCCTTCAACTCAGCAGCGTGGTAATCTGCTGTCTGATTGACAGGGAATGTGCACACACCTACTGTAATTTCTACCAACAGTGGGGATTCCTTGAATTTACAGGATGCCTGGATAGGCAATCAGGAGGGTGGGGGGACCACTGACAGCCAATTGGGGTTATTTTAGTTATACTACTCTTGGACTAGCAATCAGGGTTGGGGTGCTGCATAGCTCCACATAGCGCTGCCATGCAACTGCACAGCAGCACTGTGGGGCATGCTAATGAGTCCATAATGGGTATGACAATGGCCATTAGTGCTTTGCATGCCCAATGGGCTCATTAGTGTGTCAGGGTTGTATATGGCTCGCAGGAACATTAGTGCTAGATAGTTAGTACACTCTAGTTGGAGCATGCTATCTGTCTGAATATTGCCCCTGAGTGTACGCCGTTCATGTGCTGACAGAATATTGCTGGCAGAATAATGTTGCATACGACTTGTGCGAATTTGGTTTCTTGGCATGGGGCAATGTTGCTGATCTCTGGGTCACCCTTCTTGCCACCAGGGTGTGACATGGAGTTTGTTATATAAATAAGTGTGGGGTGCAGTGGTCGTAGCCCTCACAATTCCTGTCGCTCCAACTGCCCAATGGCAGATTGTCAGAGCACTGTGTCAGGTGTTGGCCAAGTGCTGGCACCATCATTTACACCGGCAACTTGGTTGTCGCTGCAGCTTGAGTGAACCACCCCTGAGCTAGCGATGCGCACTTTCTCACATGCAGCACTACAAAGTGGGTGGACCACACAGCCAGCTCTGAATATGGAACCCTATATGATTCACAGGCCAAACAACAGATTTCAGGTCCTAGTGGATGCCTTGATATGGTCAGACATGGGATAAGTGAGAAACATCAGAAAATATTGGGCTGTTCAATCAGTGTAGTGGTAGGTTAACACTTGCGATGCTTGCGTCTCATGTTCGGAACAAGCCTGGTTCATCGGGGGCTGGCTGGGTGGGGAGGATTGAGCATCCTAGGAATGCTCTCCTCTTTCAGTGAGGGAGGGCAGCAGGCTTCACTGCAATACTACCCCCAGGTGATCAGAGGTGGCAATGCAACTGGAAGTAACCATGTGGGAGGGGGGCACTGGCTGGTGTTGTACTATGCCTGCATGTGTGTACATCTATCTGCACCCTAGTCACCAACATCCTGAGGGCCTAGGACTGCAAAAGGACACTCCTTGATTAGGTAGGATGAATTCCAGCCTCCCACAGGCCCCACATTAGTGACCTTGGCACCTTCTCCTACTGGATCCTGCCCGCAGAGGCAGTTTGGGAGCCCAGCTTGCTCCACCATTGGTAGTAAGCCATGGGGGAATGGAGCAGCAGATTAAGTCCTGAAGAACCAAAATACAAATGGGATAGCACTGGAACATGTGTGGAACTCCAGAAAAACGAAACACAGAGACCAAAATGTGCCTCTCAAAAATATTTTTATTGCAATAAAGCAAATCAAAGTGCTTGTGCTCAAAGGACCACAGGGCAATGCCTGTCTGGAGTCCCAGAATTACAACTGTTGCTGCCTCCAGATAAGCACTGAGGCTGCCCCACCACTGGCATGAGCCATCTTTTGTTTCAAGTCCTGGAGAACTCGGGTGACAGGGCTGAGGAGACCAGCATTAAGAAGGCAAGATTAGTTACAGGGTGTATAAAGAGAGATATAAAACTAAAAAGAAACATTTAAGCATGCAGCTGGAATGAAGAGGGCAAATTGTGTTGCAGTATATAGTGCTTCAAAGGTAACTGAGCCTAAGGTTGCTTGTCTAAGCTTGCTGGCAGCACACAATCTGTCAATATGTTTTCTTGCACGTACTCAAGAAACATCTTGCAGTAGATTGACATTTCAGAGGTGTGTCAGGGACAAGTCCAATGCAGAGCACTCTACAGTGGGTTCGTCCCTCACAGACCAATGAGCATGCAACCAAACTGTGACACTAGTCAGAGTTTCACAGCTGGAAGCCATTCTCTAGTTGAAAGAAATTATGCATTCCAATGAAAGAATGCTTCATTTCTTTCATTTGCATAGTGCTGTCGGCCCCCACCCTCCGTTCCCCATCCCGGCATCCAGCATGCAATTCAACCCACCCACTCTTTCCCTCTGCATGCTGTCTGCCCCGCGCCCTCTGTTCCTCTTCCTGGCACACAGCGTGCAATGAAACCTGCCTGCTCCCTTCCTCTGCATGCTGTCCTCCCCGCACCCTCCGTTCCCTGTCCCAGTGTCCAGTGAAACCCTCCCGCTCCCTCCCACTGCGTGCTGCCTGCCCACCACCCTCCATTCCCCCACCGAGCCAGCATTCAATTAAGCCCTCACGGTGACGGTTGGTGAGTGACAGCAGTCCACATCCGTTCCTGGAGACAGTGAGTCAAGAGGTGCCTGCATGCATGCTGTGCTGTCCTGTCAACTGTGCCATCTGTGCAGTGTGTGGTGGCCCTCTGCAGTGACCCTGACTGAGTCTGTGACCCGATCCACCTGACTCCCTGACCTGAGAGCAGCTTGCCACAGCCTTGGGAAATAGGACACTGCATATAACAATATATGCCACTTCACACTCTCTGCCCCTCCACTTACGCATTGTTGTGAGCTCTACTCATGGCTGGAGTGGCTGACCCCTGAATAGCACCATGCCTTTGTCCTTGGCAACTTCATAGATAACAGTTAGGACGGCCACTCTCTCTGCATTCTCCCTTCCCCTTAAACATGTAACCCCTGCCTACCACTTAAGATCCAGTGCAGCACAGGTCCGCTTGGTTCCTAAGACCCGCACCCTCACAGGTGACTGGGCCTTCTCCATCCACGCGCCAAGACTGTGGAACTCCCTTCCTGCCCTAGTTCGTGCCTCTCCCTCCCATCCCTGCATCAAAACATCCCTCTGGAGCTTCCTCAAATCTGCCTCTGCCTGTCTATGTACCATATAGTCCCAACGTATTTCTCTCCCTCACCCTGTTTCACTGAGGGAGCTGTCCTGCGAGCAGTTTCACAGGCCAATGTTAAATCTCTGCTGTTAACCAGCATAAGGCACTTGCCACCCTCCTGTTGGAGAAGGGATCTTGTCATATCTGTACCTGCCTCTTTTCTGCTTTATTTTTTCTTTCCATTCCCCCTCATTATAAGCGGTCATGTCATGCAAATACATACTTGTACGTCCGATAATTTTGATGTTATTCTCTTTACCGTGTAGTTATTTGATGTTATCCTACCTCTCAATGCTGTTATGTGACTTGTTGCTATACTGCTTACCTGACTATTTTAAAGCCTGTTGTACTATAAGTTGTACCACCCACTTGTCGGAGCCTGTGGCTCCTGTATGTTACCTCGACTCTGTATTATGTACTCTGTAACCCTCCCGGGTAGCACCTGAAAATAGGCACTTGGATGTCTAGAGTGCTTACCTCATTAACAAAAGCAAATAAATAAATAAATAAATAAATAACACCCAAAGGTAAGTGTAATAAAAAATCTTCAGTCCCACTGGACCATCTGTGAGTCCAATCACGACCAGACTGTCTGCCCCCCCCCCCCCAAATTCTTAATGTGAAACTGGTGAGGGCACACTTATGGTACCGGCAGCACTGCCAACAAAGTTATTTAATTATGGCTCTTGCCCTTATTTTACATTACTGACCCTCCAGAATCTGTTAGCACAGTTGTGCTTTATTGTCAAGTCCCGACTCGACTGTTGCATGAAAAAGGGAGCCTCCCACCCATTGTGAGTACCAACAGGCAGCACTCCCTGTCCAGAGATGGGTCAGTACTTAGATGGTGTCCCCTTTTAATTTGTGGCCGAGAGCTGAAATACGGTAGCAACAGGCATGCTCAACGCCGAACAGCGCATGTCTCGTCTGGGCCCCCGATGGTATACTGGCATCCCTGGGATTGGAGCATGCTGAAAAGAAGCTGGCGCAGCCACAGTTGCAGTGGTGAGAGGTCTGGTATGCTGGGCTGAAGGAAAGGTCCCTGCTAAAGCAGGGCTGTCATGCCTTTTCATTGTGTGTCTGACTGGGTGGGGAGAAGCGTGCTTGTTGACAATACCCAGGAACAGATCATTAAATATTTTCAGTGGTACCCTACCATGTATAGACTGCACAAGAGGAAACAGAATGTGGGACAATAATGCGGAGAATAAATAAGGCAGCTGCAGCCGTGAATTGCTGGTACACATATTAAGTACAATACCCAAGATCCTATACAGCAGTGCAGCCCTACAGCATGTTGTTCTATCTGCACCAGATAGTACAGGGCAAAGAAGTGAGAACTGTACATAACATGCAGGGCAGATTACAAATCTAGTTAAATGTCTAAACTGGGGGCCCAAAGGCACAAAGGAGAGATCATGGACAAAGGCAAGCACAGAGGAGACCAGGGGCAGCAAAAAGAGGGTTAAAAAGAAGATTTAAGAGATGAACGGGAGGGGAGAAGGCGAATGGAGACAGGAAGATTGTTTCAAACTTCAGGGGACCTGAATGAGAAGGACATTGATTGGAAGAGGTCCAGCAGGCAGGAACAGAAAGAACAGTAGAGTCAGAGGCATTGCATGCTTCTGGAGCTAGGATTTGTAAACTGCATCCCCCAGTAATTTTCTCTGTCAGTACCACACCATCTGCTGCAACAGGCCAGCAACCCTGCTGTTGCTCAATGTGCACACATAGATTGTGGGAGCTCTCAAAGGGACTTTGAGTATCTGGTGGTCCCAAAAGAGAAAGGGTTGTTGGGGACCGTGCTGAAGACTGTTGGGAATTATTGCAATCAGAGGGTGTGGGTTCAAAGCTGTGTTTATTATTTGCATTACATGCCTTACTTTAGTTTATTTCCCTTCTACAGATCTGTTCTTATGTTCCTGCCCCTCCAATAGATCTGTCTCCTTCGCGTACCATTTATGTGTATCACTGCCTGGCATCCTTGTGTTTATAGTGTATGGATATATTGTTTGGGGGGTTCTGCTTACTGCATTTTATCTGACAAGGTGGGGTTGGGTTGTCGTATTTTTAGTTTCGTGGTGGGCACTGGCCAGTGGCCTGGTTCTTAAAGGATCCTGACCCCCTCCTCAATCTAATGAGAATATGAGTTACGATTGATTTGAAACAACAATAAATAACTTATTCAAGCATCCGGAAATCTGTCCTTACAGAACAGGCTTGTCAGACTGCCATAGAGGATCCCGAAGGAGCTCAGTTCATTGATGGTTAGTTATCATAGAGCTTGTAAGAATACAGTAGCAGTTGTATGCTCAGTAGCTAATTTCTGCTTCATTATGTTCTTGTCTTGAAGTCCACGTTCACTGACTGCTGCATTTACTGTGAGTTGTGAAAATCCAGTGGTGCCCTATGTGAGCATGTCAGTTAACCTCCGCTCTTTTGACTAGCAGGATAACTGGGAAGGTCAATGGATGTAAGGCTATAGATGTTTAATGTGGAAAAAGTAGACCAACAAGTTACTGTGGCTGTTTCTGGATCATGTGTTTGTTTAGCAGATCTTGGTATAGCAGGGTATATGCCCCCAGATGTGACCACCCTCCAGCAGTGGCCGAAGGCGCAATTGCACATCCTTAGTGGGTATTGCAGGATCAATCTGTGCACTTTGCTCAGTGCTTGGTTTACTTAATTCAAGGAGATTAAGGTGCTGTCTCTCATAGAGAATGTATCCATAGTCAAGTACTACTAGTAAAGCAGCTGTAGAGTATTTTTTCTATGGTAACCATTAAGTGGCAGGTCACCAACCCATGAAGTAGCATTACTTTTAATACAAGATTTTTTTAACTGAATCTATGTATTTCTGCACTAAGGCTCTATACAATCTTTGAAGAAGCTACTTTGATAAGAATTAGTGATTGTGATCTGTGCTTTAGAAGTCAGTTTTAGACTGCATGGTTTGGGTAACTTTGCAGTATGGTATTGGGGGCATCTAACTTTCATTCTGGTTAAAATTTTCAGACAGACTGGATGGACTATTCAGGTGTTTCCAGTTCATCTAATTCTCATATTTATGTGTTCCAGACTGTGTAAAGTTGTCTGCTGGTTATCTGAATGGAACCTTGGGGGATGCTAATATTTGACAGCAGGCATTCCTGATTTAGTTCCAAGGATATTTATTAGCTGCAATCTGTTGTCCAATAGGCTGTGAGATGTCTTTGTGTATCAGTACCGCAGTTCAAGCTGCTGAACATTACTAGCAGGAGTGACTGGAAAATGAGGTTATGTACTTTACTTCGTGAACATTGCTCTTGCATCTATTTCAAAGCTTTTAACCCTTCCTTCTCACTACTTAGAAAAAATTCTTATACTCTGTCCTGCTGTAGGTCTCAAACCCAGTACCCTTGTTATTAAAGTCAGTAGCTCTACCACTTAACCATCATATCAGACTATTTTGGTCTTACTTTCTAAGATTCTCATAGTTTCTGACCCCGATAGTCAGCTAAAAATATATATATATTTTTTTTCTGTCTTGGTATCCTTGCTACCAGAGTCAGTGGCTCTCCCACTCAGCCATCATACCAGATTATTGTTAGCTATAGTTTTTAAGGCTCTCAAAGCTTCTAACCCCCATAGTCTGCTAAAATAACATTTCTGGTTTTCACTGCAGGTTACAAACCCTGTATTTCTCCCACCAGAATCTTCAGCTCTACCGCTGAGACAACCAAAGCAGACTAACTCATACTTAGTTTCTAAAGCTCTCAAACCCTCTATCGTTATAGTCTGCCTAAAATAAATCTCTCTTCTCTCCCACTGCAAGTCTCAAACCCCATGCCTTTGCTACCATAGTCAGCAACTCTACCACTGAGCCTACAAGTCAAGCTGCTATATCATGGTATAACTCGAAGCTCTTACAGCTTTTCTGGCTCCCTCCACAACCTCTTTGTTCTGCCCCCAAAGTTATCTAGGCACCATGTCTGTTCATTTCCACCTTACGTGCCTCATCCTCATAACCATCCTGGGGTTCACCTCCCACCAGCCAGACCTCACCCTATGCCCTTTGTGGACTGCACCGTGGCATCTCTCCAGAATTGGCCATCCACCCCCTACCTTGTCATCACACACCGGACCCCTGCATCCACCTCCCACCAGCAGCCCCAACCCCAGTACCCACCCGGGCCCCCCCTGGCTCCACCCCTTCTGCATTCGTCCATCCCTCCAAACCCTGCCTACCCCCTGCTCCACTACATCCTTCCCCCCCCAAACGTACTCCCCAAAATATAACAACCTGCTGCCCTATGGTTAGAGCCTTAGTCATCCTACTACTCCTCTCTGGTAATATCCACCCTAATCTAGGCCCTGTCCCCACCACTCCACCTACCAGACCCTCTGGACTCCGCATTGCCTCTCTGAATATACGCAGCCTGCCAAAGAAATCTGCAGTGCTTCAATGCTGGGCCAGCCTTCACCAACCGGACGTTATTGCCCTAGTGGAGACCTGGCTCTCCAGATCTACTCCCGCGCCTTTGTCTCACTCCCCGGGTACACCCTATATCGGGAAGACAGGGTAGGAAAGCGTGGGGGTGGCTGTGCATTCTACATCAATAATAACATTATTGGTCACATGCTCCCACCCCCCAAACTCACAAACGGAGCACAAGCCCTCACCCTAAAAATCACCCCTGACCCCTCCAGGGGCCCACTATACCTCACAGTCACCTACATACCCACTAAGAACCAAAAGCCTGCCGTGACATCCCTTACCGAATACCTTTCTACCCTACCACACAATGCAGAGCAGACACTAGTAGGGGACCTCAATATCAACTGGCTTGGCCCCTCGGCCGAGCCAACAAAGGACTCATTCTCAGCCCTTGACATGGTCCAATTAGTTACCAACCCACTAGACTTCACCCACCTACTGGTATCCACACCCTCCTGGATATCATTATCTCTAACCGCCCCAACAAAATCCAGGATATAAATGTACTCCCCGACTCCCTAAGTGATCACTCGCCCATCCTATTCCAATGGACCTCTTCCACACCCAAACCCATAACCCAAACAACCTTCCAAAGGCGTCTTTGCCCAGGACGGTTAATAAACCTTAAACAGCTGCTCACCCAAATGGATTGGTTCCCCCATTAATATAGCCCCCAGCGTCAACATTGCACTCAACCTGTTTACACAGGCCTTCACCAAGGCCTGTGACCTCTATGCTCCACTCACCAAACTTCGCACCAAAAGGCAACATGCTCCTTAGATAACCCCCCTCCCTACTCCAAATGTTGAGAAACAGGGATAATCTCTGGCACAAAGCCACAGAATCTGGCAAGTTGGCAGACAGACAATCCTACAATGCCGCTCGCAATAGATGCACTCGAGCCATCTGCAAGGCCAAAGTAGACCACTATCAATCCACTCTCACAACCATGTGGGGGTCTGTGAAAACCTTCTGGAGTAATATCAAAGAACTCAATGGGAAATCACGCTCTCCACCTCCCTCCCAGCTCACCATAAATGGCACTACCTCCACAGACACACTCACCATAGCAAACTGTCTAAACACCACCTTCTCGGATCTCAGCAATGTTCTCCTTCTCCCTAGTTATTTATTTGACCCTGTGCCCCAATCCCAACCCCCAACCCTGCAGCATCCTTGTTTCCTCCTGTGCAAAATATCCACCCATGAAGCTTGTCCTTACCTACAAAAAGCGCTAAACAGCAATAACCCTATAAATGACCCCCTAGATGCCAGTCTCCTTCGACTAGTTCTCGACAAGGTGCTAGTCCCCCTAACGGACCTGCTCAACAAAGCCCTATGCCTAGGGCAATTCCCTAGTGCCTGGAAAACAGCTGTCATTACCCCCATCCATAAAAGCGGTGACATAGCCTCCCCAAATAACTATCAACCCATCTCAATTCTCCCCCCCCAAAGCGTTAGAAAAAGTGGTTGCCACCCAACTTACTGAATACCTAGCCAAGTATGACATTCTATGCCCAGAGCAGCATGGCTTCCATTTGGGCCATAGCACCACCATAGCCCTCCTAGAATTCACCAACTTCCTGCACTGCTCCCTAGATGCCGGTAACATTGCAGGAGCTGTGTTCATAGACCTATCCAAGGCCTTCGACACAGTCTGCCACCCTCTCCTTCTCAACTCTCTCCACCAACTTGTTTTTTCTACAGGCACCCTAGCCTGGTGCTCCAGTTACCTCTCTTCCCAGTCCCAATGCGTCAAAATTAACGGAACCCTATCCGACACACTACCTGTCCACTCCAGGGTGCCCCCGGGGCTCTATCCTGGGGCCACTTCTTTTCTCCCTCTACCTAAACTCCTTACCAAAAGCCTGCTCCACAAAAACCCTACTATATGCAGATGATGCAGTGCTCTTTACTTCGCATCATAAACCGACGCCCCTTCAGGACTCCCTCCAACATGCCTTCTCCCAAGACTAAATCAATGATCTTCTGTCACCACCAAAACAAAGCAAAAAGTGCACCTCTCCGCATCATCCCCAGCACCCAGAACCCCCTTGAGCAGGTATCCAACTACAAATATCTTGGACTTACCCTCGACTTGGCCCTTACCTTCCATGACCACATAAACACCCTTGCTGCCTCAACAAGCACCTGGATTGGACTCCTTTACCGACACAGGGACTGCCTCCCCCCCACGCCCTTAGGCTTGCCATCACCTCATCAATACTGTCCCTAGTGGACTATGGGCTCCCTGTATACGGAGCAGCAGATAACTCCACACTCCAGAAAATCCAGATCTCCCTAAACAAGGCCTGCAGGCTCCTAACTGGCACACCTAGGCTCACTCACACCTGCTCCCTCTATACCTCTGCCAATCTTCTCCTTCCTGATGAAAGGCTCACTACTCCAGACCTAAGCTTATCTGTCCAAGAAAATACTGCTCGATCTCCTCCGGGTCACCACCTCTCTTCATCCTGCCACCCCCACTATCTACACCCGCAACTCAGAGAAAGCACCACTAGTTGTGCCCACAGTAAAAACCTCCCTTGCCCAGAGATCTTTCCACTACAGGGCCCCCACATGGTTTAATACACTCCCAAACACCATCACTAGCGCACCCAAGATCGCCCACTTCAAAACCACTCTTCACAACCACCTGTTCAATATCTGCTCCTGTAACTGCAACTGACATTTCACTCTCTCACCCACTCTGAATCGAATTCTCTGACAAAGTCCATAAATGGATTGCAACCTCCATCAATAATACCAAACCCATGAATAGGACTGACTACTCTGCTTAGCTGCCTTCTCAAGCTAATAATGTCTTTCTACTGTGATGATGTAAATATCGTCATTCAAATATTGTAAATAATGTCTGAAAATATCTACATCCAAATATTGTAAATAATGTCTGTGACAAATGTCTGTAACACATGCTTATGTAAGTGTTGTTATACTCTATTCTGTAATACTCTCTGTATTACCTTCTGTCTTACATGTGACGAGGTACCTTTGTAAATGAGCCTCTGGCCAAAGGTTGTAAACCCGATATATCAAATAAATAAATAAATGGCACAGCTTGTTCAATATCATTAGACACCATGGGCAGCATTGTAGTGCTTGAGTGACCAGGGCTGAAACTAGAGAAAACCAGACTGAGCAAGTTGAATTTGTTGATATGATCAATAATTTGTCTGTGCATATTTTTTTTACTGGGATGGATCTTGTGTGGGGAGGACACGAGTAGGACAGTGGTTGTTTCTGTCAGGCCACCCCCTCCCTCATGTATGTGAATAATCCTGACAGTAAACATCACCCTAATTTATGGAAATAATAATTCAGTCCCTCTGGTTTGAAAATTATCACATTCCTAAACACATTCAGTGGAAGTGTGCATCTTTATCTGTTTGCATCCTGGTATGTCACAAGAACTGTCTGCAGAAAGGGAAAGAGTAGGGAAAGCATAGGGCTCAACCCCCGGAGGTGCCTTGACAGGGCGTTGAGCTTAACCATTGATTTGCTTTTAAAGGGGAACTCTCGGCTCTCTTGCTGCACTGCTGTAGGACTGTGGACTGGATGTAGAAAACGCAATGTAATACTGGTGGTCGGGGGAGGGTACGTGCAGAATCAACTATATAAAAAGCTACACTACTTTTAAGCAAGTGAATAAAAAAAGTATTATATTGCATTTTGCGAAATCAGGACAACGTGTTACTGCAGCATTGCTGCAGGGGAGGGAGCTGTGACTTCATGGCTCTCAGCATTTTTGCAGGGTAGCTGAGAGTTCACTTTACATTAATGGGACTAAAGCCTCCGAAACAGTAAGATATTATAACTCATACCAGTATTGTTATAGCTTTATTAAAACTGGAATGTATCACATGCTGTTACTTTGTGGTTAAATATGGGCTACAGTTTGTGTGCCAGTGCATAACAGCGTCGGTAAAATCTAGGCTACAGTTTGTACACTAGGGCATACCGCGGTTGGCACCAGGCCCCCCAGGGCACATTTCCAGGTGGGCTCTCTTTGCTTCCCAGTCCAACCCTGGTGCTCCTGCAATGCAGCCTCCATTCCCCCACCAGACCAGCATTCAACTGAACCCTCCCGCTCCCGCCCGCACCCTCTGTTCCCCCACTGAGCCGGCATTCAATTAAGCCCCCCGCCCCCTCCCACTGTGTGCTGCCCAACCCAAACCCACTGTTCCCTGTCCCAATTCAGCATAGTGCATGCTGGGTCCTTATTTACTATTTTAAAATAACCACAGGGAAGTTCTGTCTCCTGCCAGCAATTTTTAAATAACAAAAAAATTGCGACTGATTTTGTGCTGTCCTCACTGATGCAGGCTCCTTCTGGTGAGGAAAGAGAGGATTTAAGGAAAGAGAGGGATTCCGACACCTGTGTTACACCCTTCCCCTCCCCCACCATCAGCAACCCCCTGGCCTTCAGATGGTGATCAGCACTGACAACAAATCACCTCTTTGGTTGGTTGCTGCACTGCAATACTATACTATACTAATATCACACTTTACTGATATTTCAATATAGACAGTAGCCAGTTGAAGAGGCGAGTTGTGGGCTATGCTGTGTGCCTGTGAATGTAGAAGGGGACACCAGGGAAAGCAAAACTTGGATCAAGTGGTGAGATGAACAGGATTTCAAACAATGAAAAATGGTTTCACTCCACAGAAGGATGCAATAATTTTTAATTTTAATCTGCCACTCTCATACAGTACCAGGTGATGTTTTGTGGACCTAACCTTCAGGCCTATACATGGTGGTCTCCTACTCTCCTTATATCTGCTAATCTTGTTTATGTTCTCTTAAAGGTGACCTACAAAGAGCGTGGATTTTTCTAGTTATAATAAATGAATACAGTACCTTTTCCAGTCTAAAGCCGAAGTTGAAGTTCATCTTGAACATTTCCGATGCCAAAATATGATAATTTTAACTTTATTTTTAGCCCCAGAATGCCTGCTGAAATCCGCCTCTACTTTCTTGTTCAGGTGCACGCATCCTCAGTGACGTCAATACCACCACTCACTGGAACTCTCCTGTAGCTTACCAAGGATGGACACAGCAAATTATAGCGGGGCAGATTCGGACACAGATTTGGACCTAATTGATGTGTCAGGGAAGCAAACCATTCGTTCCTATTCTTTTGAGCCACTGCTGCAGACCCTTGACAGAGCTTCAGCTGTCTCTTTCGGCTCTGAAGAAGAAAGTGACAGCTCAGAGGATGACACGCCACCCCGTCCATTAGCAGAATGGCAGTGCAGTATATATGTTTGAGTAGTTGCATCTACGTTATGTTCACTATAATATTCCTTACTTTTTTTTACATAATTGCACAGTATATGTGGGACTAGTGTTTGATAAATTGCTTAGTGACCTGATCGATTGTCTCCCCACCTCTGATGTGACTGTGAATGCAGTGACATGCGTGTGTATGTAAGGGCACACACGGGGACAATTATAGTCACTGGCCGTAATGCCCAGTTACTAAAATGCATCATTGTATAGAATGCTGCCAGCTGCTAAAAAGCATGCTCACAGTGATACTTCGGACAATTAATGGTGTTGTGATATTGTAATGTCACCCCTATAGTTGTGCACTAGGATCAGCGTTTCTGTTCTGTAAAGAATTTAATATCTTGTTTATTATGTTGGGAGTCCCTTGCAGTGATGTTCAGTTGCCAGGTCTTGCTTTCAAGTTTTGTTGGTTGTGAGCTATGGTTTCCATCTGTTGCTGTACATTATCCTGTGACCCCACCCACACACACACACATACACACACACATCCACCACCACATGTGCTGTTATCATACACGTTCGACATGCTCAGTTTTTATATGGCAGCTGCGGTGTTCAGTGATGTTGTCCTGTGGATTCTGTGTCAGATATTGTATGTGCTATTCCAGCAACGATGTTCAAGGTGCACAGTGCCAGTTATGTCCTTGTTGCCTGTAATTATATGTATTCCTTTTCTGGGGGGTGGAATGTTGAGGGTGGTTTGTTGCTTGTCAGTGTTTATGTTGGTGTCTGAGGACCACTTGCTGACTGTTACAAGATGGCCTGGATAAGACTGCATTGTACCCCTGTGTTAAGTAATGTAGGGAATCTATGTTTTTGTGTTTTCTACTTTTTGGGTTGTGTCTGTTATGTGTAAACCTTACTTAGGGTAATGCTGACAGTACTCATATCAGTAATCATGTCATGATGTTGGTGACTGTACATTGCTGAATGGGTAGGGGTGTGTGCGTGTGTTATCTAACTCCAACTTTTTAATTTTCTGTGACTGCCTTCATTATTCAGTATGGTGGTGGGAAGTGTTATTTTACTATGGCTTTTCCATGCTTTGTGTGTCCTCACATTGTCTTGTTCTTTTCTCATTTCAGGTGTACCTGCTCACACTGCAATATGATGCCCACTAACAAGGAGAACCTCCTGCTGCCGTTACTATTATCTAGTTCTTGTCAGACTGGAGACCACCGATCATGTGTGTATTACCCTTACCACTGGGATTCATTCCAACTGCCTGGACATTGACATTCTGGAAACGCTGCACTGCACATTTATATATGACGAGGGGCCACATGATGATGCTCACTCTATTCATGAGTAAGTTCTCTTCAATTACAACTTAAGTACAGCTCATGATCTGTGTTTTTTCTTTGGAACACCACTGCAGGTGTGTGGTGGGTAGAATCCCCACCTTGTTCTGTGTTACCAATGTAGAATTCCATGTTATGGTAACTTTATACAATATATAGTATGTGTTGTACTACTGTTGTCCTTCTGTGCGTCTGGGTGAGTTATCAGTGTTGTGACATTCACCTTTCTTTGAAGTGACTCTCCACCACTGATTGTACCCATGTGGGTGGGTGTTGGTTGTTGTCCACAGCAATTGTACTTTTCTTCAAGTACACCTGCTAGGGTGATAGCCCATCACTCTTCTCCATGGGTGTGTCCTAAATCATGAACTGTGTATCACAACTGTATTCAACATTTATGGAGGGTATTTACAACACCCACTGTGTTTGTTTGCATAGACCCTCCCCACCCCTGTGTGATGAATGATGGCATGTGTATTGTCCACCAACACCTCTAGTGTCACTTGTGTGTGTTCTGGACACTGACATGGTCTGCTACCACTCTGTATGGTGCCCCCCCCACCCCCACCAACTGAAGGTGATTCAGTACTTGGGCGCTAAATCGCTTTCCACCCATCCTGCCTTATTATTTCCTAATCCATTAACAATTCAGGGGTGTGAGGGTTCAACTCTGACACCTTTTCTCTGACTCACTGGGCCTGCCTAACATAGGTGTTACTAATATTTTGTTGTTAATTGAAGAATGGATCTCATGTGTTCCTTTTTTTCTTCTCCTTCTTCCAGGCAGTAGAGATACCTGGCCTACAGTCAGTTCGTGCACTGGATTCTTGGGAGTCTGGGTCCAAGGGTCCAGAAGATTTTACCTGCTTGCGTAGTGACAGCGATACTTGACAAGTTTCCTTCGCAGGAGTACTGCGGTTTTAAATATCCATAATTGCTGCTGGAGGACTTGCTTTAAATGAACTCTTGTGTGTGACAGGTGTATGACTTGCAGCAACATACTGTATTCATATGGAAAGTGACATGAGACGTTTTAAAATACAATGTCATTTTACTGTAGTATGTGGACATTCTAATGTTTGAATGCGCTGCTGTAGTTCTGCACCATGCAACACTATAGACAGACATGAAATGTTGCTTTATGATGTTTTCCTGTCAATGTAAACAATGTTATGTCATCAGCTGTGGCAAGTATTGCCACACAGAGTCTAATTTGTTTAACACTATGTGACATCATTGAGTTTATAATGTTACACTGGTTCATGGTTATTTAGCCATCAATAGTTTTTCAGGTATAGATGTTGGTGAAGCTCAGTATTTGTAAGATCTAAACTCTTGTTTCATGTTTAGAGAAAAAGAAGTATGGTGTTGTAAACACACAAGGTACAATTTCTTGGGTGTGCATCACTGCTTCATTCTTGCTGATGATGGCGAACACTGGACCACTGCCATTTATTGAAGGAATTGGCGTAAGTCATATTCATTTTATTTTGGGTCACTATCCAGCCACACAGTCCAGATACCCCAAGTCATACACATTAACAACCGTGATGCCGCGATGGATGCTCAGCCATGGTAGTGCCTTCCACTATATGTTTTTGCTTTCTGTGACTTTGTTGTGTTCACCACAACACACAACCCTGATGTGGTGTTGCTGTGGGGGCCAAGTCACTCAATTCATAGACAATAAAAAGTAAGTGACATAGCACTTTCTCGGCTGACCATTGCTCTCAGTTGGCATGGTGGTGTCTTCTTCCAAAAAACAGTTATGAACACGGCCTGGCATTCAATGCTATCACCAAATTGAGTTTATTGAAGTTCGCATAGCATGCTTTCAACCAGTCACACAATACCTTTCAGATGATGCTACAGAGATGGTTACTCTTTTTGCTTGCACACACCCTTTTCATCAGGTGACATAACATGTACAGCTTTTTAATGCAACACACTTAGGTGACAACAAACACTGAAATGCAGACATGCAGTGGGTCAATGATGACATGTCTTTTCATGTATAACCTGAAACAGTAACAAGCTGCAAATCCATGCATGTTTCTGTAATTCCATGGGAGCATGGTACAGTAATGTGATAATGCACCATTACTAGAAGCAGACCTTCACAGTGCACTGTCCTGACAATGGGACTGTTGTGAAAGAGTGCCATATGCTGGCCACCTACATGATGCCATGATGTGGAGAGGTGGGGTCATTAAAGAGTGCTGGATATCAGCATCACAGAGCATCATGGATGCATGCTTGAAGGTAGAGTTACAGTTCTGCTACTGTAACATTTCAGTCTTACAATGTTAATTACAGCATCAAGTCATCACCACAACTTGCCATTTGCACGATTGGCCCAAAAGCACATGCCAAATGAGCATGCACCAACACCCAGCGCACATTCGCACCCACAGACATGTGAGCACAGGTCACTATTCACACCTGACGGATACCTGACATTGATGTGCACTATGGTGCGCATGACAACCCAGGGTGCATGTCAGCATAAATTTGCTCCCAGGCGATCATTGGACTGAATGCCCACACTGGGACCAGGAGTACATCTTGCGTGCATTGAGGCATGGGTATGGTCGCTTGAATGGCACTACCAGGCACCACAACGTGTGAGTACATGGACTGTGGTCGGTCCACCGGACACTGCAGCTTGATAATGGCTCTGGCAGCCATAAGACCACCAACTGCACTATTCCGGCATGCTCCTGCATACCAGGGCCCCACACCTGCATGCACACAGTAACCACTGCTCCTTTCCCATATGGTGACAGCTGCAATCTGCTCATGGCCCACAACTGAGCAGCCTCCATACATACATACGTATATGCCCCCCTGAAGAGGACAGTGGCCGGTATGCATCACGGTGATGCATCATCACACCCCACAGCACCACAAAGGTGATGGCTATATGCTTGCTGTACAACTCCACGGCCCAGGTCCACGGAATAATGGCCCATGTTGCTGTTCATTACTCCTCCACCCGCAACAACATACACAAACCATGACCCCCCTAGCATCCCACTAATGCCACAGCATTGAATCGCTAACGGCACAGCCAAAGACACACCAAAATGGCTGGCAAGCGTATCAGTGATGCTATTAGCGTGCATGACAGGTTATCAGTGGTGCTACTAGCATCATCATGATGGCTGTCTGCCATCCAGGACTGCATTGGGTCTTGCCGGTGGCAGTCCAGTCACACAGTGATACTGCCTGGCATGGGGGGGTGTTGGTCATGGGTGAGGTATACTGACCTCCAGTGGGGTCATGGCTTTGACGTGATCTGTGGTGGGTGGTGTCATCATTACACTGTGTATGGGGGTAAATAGAAATTTCATCCCCTGCAGTCCTAGCAAATCATTATCAGTATTCTGTTGGGAGGGAGTGTTGATGGGTTCAGTTACCATGATGTTGGCAGTGCTCTCCACTGGGGATAGGATGACATGTGTCTGGTGGTTGCCTGTGCACATGGGAGCCTGTTGCAGTGCCCCTGTGGCAACTGCATGGTCTGGTACACACCCGGCACCATCATTTCCCAGGTATGTGAATGCTGCTTAGTGGCTTTACACCCATGGCACAGCCCCCTCCACTGCTGGCACTACACCAGTTGCTGTGCATGTGGCGGGGGGGATTTTGTGTGTAGCTGCTGCATGTCACAGTTGTTAATGGTGCTTGCACATGTGCTTGCAGAATTGCAACATAAATCTTGTAACACTCACTCTCAACCCATTGCATGATCCGCTGGATTACCCACTGCACCTCGACAAGGACAGCATATGGCACTGGGATTGGGAGCATGATACAGGACACATTGCTGTCCTGGCACATCATGTGTAAGTGGCATGGTTGTGGAACATGGACAGTACACTGGCTGCACCATTGGATAAATGGGTCCCAGGATGTTCACTGCTCACTATGGTGCATAGCACAACCACTCCCTATGGTCCAAACAATCCCTCACCCCAACAACTGACTGCACATGGTATTTCCACACAACTACCAACTTCAAGAACTACAACATGGATGCCAATGCCTCCTGTTGTTCACCATCTCAACACAATAGTTGAGACCGTGTACCGTTACCGTGCCCCCACCCCCAAAACTGTTAATTTGGTCCACTACATGCTGTTATGTCATGTAGTCGAACAGATGCACCACTGGTAGTTCAGTTCCTATTTATGGTGTTTTGCTGACATCATCACCACAACAGGCACCATCCCAGAAGTTTGGATGAGGCGGTGCCAGTGAGTGTTATAAGCCACAGCAGTCATGGCAAGTTACGTGAATGGTGGGTGAATAGTGCAGCGCATATTTTGTGTGGCATGGAAATGCAATTATTGGGCAGTGGTTCTCTATGGGGGTGTTATGGTGCTCCTAGTGTGCTTTGCTGGGTAGGCTGTAAGTCATGGGTACCATGTTGCATTTGTGATGTACACAAACATAAAGTACTGTTTCCCCTCTCCCCTTAGTATCACCGTATGGTACAATGGGTTGATACTGTTGTCATTAAGTTACTGTATTCTAAAATTGTTCTCCAACCGTGTCATTCACACAGGTTTGCATTTAGTGTTGTCAGTCATCAAATGTGTGTTGCACGCAGTAGTTCATGCATACAACAATAAACAAGTAAACATTTTTTAGCTGTAACTGCTGCAGACCAGCATGTTGGCTTTTGTCATGTTTGCATGAAGCTACTGAATAATTCACTTTTCAGATTACCATACTTACAGTACCAATGTTGCCAGTAAATTTGACAGTATCTATCATGATGCCATGGACTGACTATGTAATTCAGTTGTTACAGTCACAACTGACAGTTTGAATTACAGTGGCAGGCACATGTTGATGTGTCTGCCAGGGACTGTGGCAATGATCATTCCACAGTGTGTGCTGGTCATGGCACAGAGTGTCACTGTACAAAACAAGTGTGGGTCTGGCTTAACGGTAATGCAGTGCATACCCAGCTTGTTAGGACACATTACTAACATGATGACATGTCAGTACATCACACCTATGAGTTACACTTCATCTGTCAAGCAGCTGTACAGATGCCTATATTGCCAGGCAAAGGTATCACCGGGACAAGACTGGTCACCCACTCAGTGTCACTGTCATGTGTGAAGGCAATACTAGTAACGCATGAATTGTGTTTTCAACTTTTGAGAGCTTGCTCAAAATACATCAGTACCCTTTTTTCAGCTAAGACTAGTACGTCTGTGTCTTCAATGAGCAATATCGCGTGCTTCACAATTTAACTTCTGTTACATTGAAAAATAAACCAGCCTACTGAACATGTGCTGTCTTTCCTTACTGAATTATACCTGTGCATCACACAACCAATAACACATTATCTGATCATTGCAAGGGTCCATTCTACAGAATGTTTTGGAGGGGTGGGTAATTCTCCTTCAGTGATTTGTTGAAACTGCTGCAATGCCATTTCACAATTTTAGCCTTGGGTTGCTTATCAAATTTTTCTGACAAAGGCTTAGGTGCTTTATTGCTGTTTTCTTTTACTTCCTCCAGGACGGTTCTATAGGTTGGCAATTTCTGGTGCATGGAGAAAACTTACGTACGAACATATGAAGGTGCCAGCAGAACAGACCTACTGGTCTATCAAAGTCTGCTTGATTGTGCAGCTATCTCCCTAGCAGGCAGCTGTCCCCCCATCCCCCTCACCCACTCTCACCCACCCCAATACCCTGTCCCAAGCATTCTTAAAGCCATCCACATTTTGCTTGCTTTATCCCCTTCTAGTGCATTCCACCTCGCCTACTCTCTCTCTGTGAAGTAATGCCTCCTCATCTCCCTTCTGAATCTCCCTCCCTCTATTCTTAGCCTGTACCCCCTAGTTTCCTTCCCGCTCCTTAGTTTCAACACCCTCTCCACCTCCCCCCTTGTTGATACCCTTCAAGTACTTGAAGGTCTCGATCATGTCGTCCCCCGCCTCTCCTCCAATGCGTAGATATTCAGTTCCTTCGGCCTCATCTCGTAGTCCATTCCCTCCATCCCCTGAATCATCCTCGTTACCCTCCTCTGCGCTACCTCCAGTGGCTTGATGTCCTGCCTCAGCTACAGCCTCCAGAACTGCACACAGTACTCCAAGTGTGGCCTGATCAGTGCCCTGTAGAGGGGCAGGATCAACTCTCTAGGCTTGGACGTGAATCCCCATGCTATGCACCCTAGCATCTTGTTTGATTTCACCACTGCTTTCCTGCACTGGGCAGTATTGTTCATGCTCACTGTTATCAATACCCCCCAGGTCCTTGTCCTCCTCGGTGATCCCCAGCCTGATCCCCCCAGCCAGTATGCTCTTCTTGGGTTCCTAGCACCAAAATGCAACACTGCATTTCTTTGCATTGAAGCCCAGCTGCCACATCCCAGACCATTCCTCCAGCTTGGTCAAGTCCCTCTGTAGTTGTATCCATCCCTCCTCGTCTTCTACTACTGCACCCATTTTGGTGTAGTCAGTGAACAGGCTAATCCTGATCCCCACCCGATGTGCAATGTCCAAGAGGAATAGCCTGAACAGTGCCTGACCCAGCACCGAGCCCTATGGCACCCTGCTCTTCACAGGTCTAGGCTCTGAGACTCCCCCCCACAACCACCACCACTCTCTGTAACCTACCCCATAGCCAGTATGAAATCCAACATGCCATCTTTATTCCCACCCCTGCCCCAGCCAACTTCACCCCCTAGTCACCAATTGAGCATTGAATCAAAGGTCTTGCTGAAATCCAAATATAGCACATCCACAGCATGGCCCCCATCCAACTCCCTCGTCATCCAGTCATAATACTGTATAAAGACAGTATAGCACATCCACAGCATGGCTCACATCCATCTCCCTCGTCACCCAGTCATAGTACTGTATAAGGACAGTATAGCACATCCACAGTATGGCCCCATCCAACTCCCTCATCACCCAGTCATAGTACTGTATATGGACAGTATAGCACATCCACAGCATGGCCCCCATCCAGCTCCCTCATCACCCAGTCATTGTACTGTATGAGGACAATATATAACTCCCTCGTCACCCAGTCATAGTACTGTATAAGGACAGTATATCACATCCACAGCATGACCCCATCTAACTCCCTCATCACCCAGTCATAGTACTGTATAAGGACAGTATAGCACATCCACAGCATGACCCCATCTAACTCCCTCATCACCCAGTCATAGTACTGTATAAGGACAGTATAGCACATCCACAGCATGGTCCCCATCCAACTCCCTCATCACCCAGTCATAGTGCTGTATAAGGACGGTATAGCACATCCACAGCATGGCCCCCATCTAACTCCCTCATCACCCAGTCATAGTTCTGTATAAGGACAGTATAACACATCCACAGCATGGCCCCATCCAACTCCCTCATCACCCAGTCATAGTACTTTATAAGGACAATATAGCACATCCACAGCATGGCCCCATCCAACTCCCTCGTCACCCAGTCCTAGTACTGTATAAGGACAGTATAGCACATCCACAGCATGGCCCCATCCAACTCCCTCATCACCCGGTCATAGTACTGTATAAGGACAGTATAGCACATCCACAGCATGGCCCCATCCAACTCCCTTATCACCCAGTCATAGTATTGTATAAGGACAGTATAGCACATCTACAGCATGGCCCCATCCAACTCCCTTATCACCCGGTCATAGTACTGTATAAGGACAGTAGAGCACATCCACAGCATGGCCCCGTCCAACTCCCTTGCCGCCCAGTCATAGTACTGTATAAGGACAGTATAGCATATCCACAGCATGGCCCCCATCCAACTTCCTTGTCACCCAGTCAAAGTACTGTATAAGGACAGTATAGCACATCCACAGCATGGCCCCATCCAACTCCCTCATCACCCAGTCATAGTACTGTATAAGGACAGCACATCCACAGCATGGCCCCATCCAGCTCCCTCGTCACCCAGTCATAGTACTTTATAAGGACAGTATAGCACATCCACAGCATGGCCCCATCCAACTCCCTCATCACCCAGTCATAGTACTTTATAAGGACAGTATAGCACATCCACAGCATGACCCCTTGTCCAACTCCCTCATCACCCAGTCATAGTGCTGTATACGATTTTGGCAGGATCGCCCTGAGATGAACCCATGCTGCCTCCTGTCCTGCAGATTATTGTCCTCCAAAAATACCACCAGTCTTTCTTTTAGTATCGTCTCCATGAGCTTTCCCACTATGGACATCAGATTGACTGGCCTATACTTCCATGGCTCATCTCTTGGAGCACTTTTATGTAACGGTACCACATGGGTTATCCTCTAGTCCTGAGGCACCTCCCCTGTTTCCAGAGAGGCACTGAATGTCACAACCCAACTCAGCAGGTCAGGCCCTCTGCTCCCACAGTGCCAACCTCTGAGCGTAGTCTTGTGAACAGGAAACAGAACAGGGTAACCCTCCTGTCTGTTTTGTGGGTTCGAATCAACCTTTGGTCTCCAGTTCTGGAGGGATTCAAACTGTGAACCTCTTGCTAATGTACCCAATGTACAGACTCAGATAATTCTGCTCTTTGGGGGATGCCAGATACCTTTTGCCTACGGGCAGCTAACCAGGTGTACAAAATGAACCCTTAAAAACTCTATGAAAGAACGTAGGAAAAATTCTTACCTTTTCCCAGTTTGGTAAAATCACTAAGCTTTGTACAGTGTCAACTTTAACCATGTATGCTTCACTTGTGAAGAAAAAGAATTTCAAAGGCACACCAAGTAGTCTCTAAAGTAGAGGTTTACTTAAAAATAGATAAAAATGTAAAATGTAAATACAGAACCATATATCACAAAAACATACAATTACTTAAAATAAGGTTTTAAATACAACGAAATCTTCTACCACAGTACCCTTAGACTTGTCTAATCTAATGTATTCTTCTAACAGTGCCTGATGTTGCTTTTTCAGAGTCCAAACATGAGTGTCAAAAGGGAATACAGACTACAATTTTAAAACTGGCTTTGCCAACCTCTTTGCATGAGGTCACCTAGCTCCTCCCTGTCAGAATATAGAAAAATATATAACCAGGATGTCATCACCCAGAAGTTAAATTAAATAAGGTTAATTTCTAAGTCCTTTTTTCATCCATGAGCAACATCCTGCTTTTACAGACATTAGAGGAACATTTATGACATCACGCCAGTGTGACATAACCTGGTTTTCCTCTAAACGTCATAAAATGGATATTTTCTATCCTGTCATCTGGCAAGCTATAATTAAGCTAGATAAACAGGAGCTCCTTAATTTAGGCCTCTTTTAGACTGTAATTGTCTGTAAATGTGTCTCGGTCCTCCTTGCCCTCCCCCTAGCTTTCTCCTCACCTCAGGCACATCTGGGTGTCTTCTTATTCTTGCCTTCCCTTCCAGTATCACCCTGCCCACCCCCTGCTCCCTTAGCCTCCCCCCCACCTCATGTCAATCGTAGGAAAACCTCTCACCATCTCCCAGCCAGGGTGTTAGTCATGCTACTACTCCTGTCAGGGAACATTCATCCAAACCCTGGCCCGGTTCCCAGGAGCTCCCCGACTAGCACCATAGGCCTATGCATGGTCTCCATGAATATCTGTAGCCTCCTAAAAAAGTTTGACTCACTATAATGCCTGGTCACATCAATTAACCCTGATGTCATCGCTCTGGTTGAGACTTGGCTGTCGAAATCCTCCCCTGACTCCCTAGTCTCCCTTCCTGGTTTCACCCTCTTCCGGTCCGACCATGTTGGGAGACGGGGCGGCGGCTGCGCTATTTATGTCAAGGAATCTCTCCCCGTACTAGCCCTGCCTGCTCCCATCCTTGACTCCAGGGCCCAGGCGCTTACGTTGAAACTAACCCCTGACCCTTTAAAGGGACCCCTTTATCTGACTACTGCATATGTGCCCCCCAGGGACCAAACGCAGGCCATTGCCTCTCTTACAGAATACCTTTCCTCACTACCTCCTTCCGCTGATCAAATTCTGGTGGGTGACTTAAATGTCAACTGGCTCAGCCCCTCCTCCTCCTCTACCCAAGACTTCTTTTCTGCAATAGACCTAACGCAACTAGTTACCCACCCTACCAGGACTAATCCCAAAAGAGGCTCCAGTACCCTGCTTGATGTGGTACTCACCAACCGCCCTAATCGGATCCCCAATGTACAAGTCCTCCCAGACTCTCTCAGTGATCACTCCCCCATTTTATTCCACTGGTCATCCTCAGTCCCAAAACCCATAGCACAGTCCACATGCTGGCGGCGTCTAATACCTGGTGGACTGATAAAACTTAAGGAACTTCTGTCCCAAATTGACTGGTCTCCTATACAGGCAACTCCTGACATCGACACAGCTCTCTCCTTCTTTACCCGAACTTTTAATAATGCCTGTGATATCTTTGCCCCAATGTTGACCCACCATTCTAAAAGGCAGAATGCCCCCTGGGTAACCCCAGCTTTGATCCACCAACT
Organism: Neoceratodus forsteri; assembly: GCA_016271365.2. Classification (NCBI taxonomy): domain Eukaryota; kingdom Metazoa; phylum Chordata; order Ceratodontiformes; family Ceratodontidae; genus Neoceratodus; species Neoceratodus forsteri. The sequence goes on along the minus strand of CM057450.1, from coordinate 608,917,886 downwards.
CAAACATAGGGACAACCTATGGCACCGTGCCATTGAGACTGGCCGGCCCAGTGACAGGCAGTTATGGCGTTGCCGCCCGAAACAAGTGCACTGGCCATCAGAAAGGCCAAGTCGAGCATCATCGGTCCTCACTCACTGCCTCCATGGGGAACCCCAGAACCTTCTGGGATAACATTAACAGTTAAATGGGAGTGCACCCCCACCCACCCAGATCAACATTAATGGCGTGATGTCCTCAGACCCAGCCCTCATAGCCAACCACTTCAACACCTCATTCACTGACCTTAGCCCTATCCTCCCTACAAATTTTTTTACCCTCCTCCCCAGCACCTGCCATAAATCTTTCTCACCCTTATTTTCTCCTCCATGAGTTTCTGCCCAAGAACTTAGGCCGCACCTTGTCACTGCCCTCAACAGTAATAGTACAGGCAGACACCCTGATCCGCTGTATCCACGGCTGGTCTTAGACACAGTCCTTACCCGATCAAGCCTCATCAACCACTCTCTTTGCCTGGGAAGGTTCCAACTGCCTGGAAAGTTGCCACTGTCATCCCTATCTTTAAAGGTGGTGATAGGACTGTGGCTGGAAACCATCGCCAATCTCCATTCTCTCTCCTCTCCAAGGCCTTGGAAAAAGTGGTAGCCTCTCAAATCTCTGACTACCTCTCCACCTACAATGTCCCATGTCCTGAGCAGCATGGCTTCCGAGCGGCCACAGTACCAACACAGCCCTCCTAGAGTTCTCCAACTTTCTCCACTCCTCCTTAGACACTGGTTCTCTGGCTGGTGCGGTCTTCATTGACCTCTAAAAGCTTCGACACTGTCTCCCACCCTCCTTCTTGATGCCCTTAGTCTCTCTGGTTTTGCTGTGGGCCTATCTCCTGGTGCACCAGTTATCTGTCTGACTGTTCAGAGCGTAAAATTAATGGGACCTACTCAGACATCTGTCCCATCTTTTCTGGGTTCCCCAGGGCTCCATTCTGGGCCCCTTACTATTCTCCTTTACCTTAACACCTTCCACGCTCTTGCTCAGGGAGACATTCTATTGTCTGTGATGATGCAGTCATCTTTGCCTCAAGTCGTAACCCTATTGCTCTCCAGGATTCGCTGCAGAAGTCCTTCGCCGAAGCCGAGGGCTGGTTCAAGGAACATAGATTGGTGATAAATCTTAAAAAAACAAAAACCATGTTCTTCACTCATACTCAAAACAAGTCCTGCAACTTCAAACTCCTCATTCACTCTGGGTCCTCTTTCCCACTCGAACAAGTTTGCTCCTATAAATACCTAGGGATCCATTTTGACCCCTCCCTCTCCTTCCATGGACACATCGCTGCCTTAGCCACTGCCACTAATATCCGATTGGGCATCTTACATCGGTATAAACACTGCCTCCCCCCGGAGGCTCTTCAATCGCAGTCACCTCCTCTATCCTGTCCCTAGTGGACTATGGACTGCCGGTGTATGGTGCTGCTGATCAGACCGCACTCCAAAATTCAGTTACTACTCTGAATAAGGCCTGCAGGTTAATTACTGGGGCACCTAAGCTAACACACACCTGTCTACTGTACGCTAAAGCGCTGGTACTTGATCTTGATGAGCGCCTCAAATATCTGACCTGTACCCTTACAAAAAAGACCCTCCTTGGGCTATCCCCACCAGGATTGACCACCACCATACCGCCTGTCCCACTAGTTCATACTGACCTCTGGGGAAACCTCTTGTTATCCCTAGAGCTAGACCTCTCACGGCCAAAGAGCCTTCAGCTTTAGGGCCCCCTCCTGGTTCAACACACTGCCCCCCTCCATCTCCGAAGCTCCAACTATATCGTGCTTCAAAACTTCCTTACGTAACCACCTTATTAACACCGAAGCTGTAACTGCCACTAGTCAAAGCCGTACTCAATACTTATGACAAAACTTACTACTAAGCTGCTAAGGACAACATAACTCTGGTATTGTTTGCATCAATCCTACCTGTACCAGCTTTTTTGTATCTATGTCTTAAGTTACTGTTATACTGTGTTGTACTGTTATACTGTGCATTTTCGTTTGTCGTACTGTGACAAGGTACCTTTGTAAATGAGCCTATGGCTCAAAGGTTTTCCAAACTGCTGTTTAAATAAATAAATAAATAAAAATTATCTTTTGGCCTTCCAGGTAACACCTTGTATATAAAACCTGGGGGGAGGTGTCATTCTACAGGCTGTCTCAGCATGTCTCATGAGAGACACTCAATAACACATTTTAATATTACAAAAAATCATAGATTAATCAGAACCAGCTGTCTGAGTGTCACAATTCCTCCCCACCTAGACTGAATTCGGGGGTTCCATCCCCTGCATGGGATGAGCTTCCCAAATCAGTTCACTCCTCATAGACATGAGACAGCCCAACTGAGTTCTGTTTTTTTTCTCCAGTCTTATGTAATATTGTCATATCATACCCTTGTAAAGCAAGACTCCATCTTAGCAATCTACCATTGTTCTTTCCCATCTGCGTCAGCCAAACCAGGGGATTGTGACCAGTCTGTACCACAAAATGCTGCCCATATAAGTATGGTTCTAACTTCTTTAGGGCCCACACTATGGCAAGACACTCTTTTTCCACAGCAGAGTATGCCTGCTCCCTAGGAAGTAACTTCTTACTCAGGTACTCTATAGGGTGATCTTTTCCTTGGCTGGATGTCTGATTCAGTACTGCCCCAATACCCATGCCTGAGGCATCAGTCTGAACTATAAAGGGTCTGCTATAGTCAGGACTTGTCAAAACAGGAGCATTGCACAGTGCCTCCTTCAATATGGTAAAGGCTTTTTCACAGGCTGGTCCCCAGGTAATTTTCTTTAGCATCCTTTTCTTTATCAGGCCAGATAGGGGAGCATCCAGGGTACTGTAATTTGGTACAAATTTTCTATAGTACCTAGCTGTCCCAAGAAAACTCCTGACCTGCTTCTGCGTTTCTGGTCTGGGCCACACCTGGATTACCTCTATTTTTATTTGGTTAGGATGGAGCTGTCCCCGGCCTACCACATGCCCAAGGTATGCCACTTCCCCTATGGCCACCTGGCACTTTTCAGCCTTGACAGTGAGCTCAGCCCTCTGTATCCTGCCCAGCACTTCCCTAAGGTGGGACAGGTGTTCCTCCCAGCTGGCACTAAAGATGGCAATGTCTTCCAGGTACGCCACAGCGTACTTCTTAGCACCATTTAACACCTGGTTCACCAACCTCTGGAAAGTGGCCGAGGTGTTCTTCATTCAGGAAGGCATTACTTTAAATTCAAATAAGCCTATCAGAGTGATGAGGGATGACCTCTCCCTAGCTCTGTCCATCAACTCTACCTGCCAATACCTCTTTACTGGATTTACTGGATTTGTGATGGACAAAAGAAGGCACAAGGCCCATCGTGATTGTCCCCCTCAAAGGAGGGTCATTGAAGATTATGAGTTGATATAAGCCATTTATATAACTCAGATTTAAATATATCAAAGGATGTGGAATTAATTATCTGTTGAGGGAGAATGTTCCATAATTTTGCAGCTCTTACGTTGAAATAGTTGTCATGTATTTTGGGATTTCCCAATTAACTGTGAGCTGCTGATTATGCATCCTACCTAATATGTATATTTTGGCTAATGATAACCCACATTGTTCCATTAATACTGGATTTTTGAGAAGTTTATAAGTTAATAAAATATCACCTCTTTTCCTTCTTAAAGAAAGGGAATATAAACCTGTCTCTCTGAGTCTAATACTATATGATTTATTAGTTAAATTTGGAATAATTTTTGTAAATCATCTTTGAACTCATTCAAGGCGATTTATTTCTCCTTTAAGATAAGGGTTCCAAAAGGGGGAACCATAATCTAAATGTGGTCTCACATATGCCCTGTAAAGTGGTATTAGACATTGTTCAGTTCTGTTTATGAGGGTTCTTCTTATTTGTTTAATGAGTATACTTGGGGCAAGATACTCAGACTGAACCAGGCTGTGGTGCAAGCCTGGGCGCAGTGCAACTTGGATGCACAGGGGCGTTGACAGGGTGATATTCAAAGGAGCTGTGCCATGGCACAGCATTGTTGAGTATCGCTCCTTGGCCACCCGCAGTGTGCATGGTGCAGTGACACTGCACCAGTGCCAGTGGCCAGAAAGGAGCAGGGGGATGCGCAAGCGTAAGTGCCGTTGTGATAGGTGCAACCACCATGATATTCAAAAGTGCACCTGCAAATGGGGCCATAATGTAAGCAAGGTGCAAATGGGGCCATTGCATATGTTGTAAGCCCCATTGCATGCAGGTGCGCTGATCCCCGGCGACTTGTGCCTGGCACCCTGCCAGGCAGCAGCCGTCAGGGACTGACACCCCTTACACATCGCGGCAATGTGCCCCAATGCCCGATCGTGGGCATGTGTATATGTAAAAACATGTCCAGTATCCCTGGTGGTCCGGTGGACTGCATGTAGCCTGATCATGGGCATTAGTATATTTAAAACAGTTAACTCTATCCCTGGTGGTGCAGTGGACTGCTTGCAGCCTGATCGCAGGCATATGTAAAAAAATAATAGTCCTATATCCCTGAGTGGTCCGTGACTGCTTAGCAACTCATCACAGGTGTCAGTAATATCGAGATCACTTATCTAACTCCCTGGTGGTTCAGCCAGCCCCTTCTATTTCCAACATTGAGCCCCACTATCTGGCTTCCCTTCAGGACAAGCGGGTGGAGCAGCAGCTCCCCCACTTGCTTGCTGCCCGCTTCGCACCTGCCGACGACTCCGCGCAGCGGTTGAACAACCAAGCCCATTGGTCCACGGCATGAGCCAATGGGCATGCAGCCTCCATACTAGAGACAGAGTCCAGATATGTGAATGGATCCATTCACATATCTGATCATGTAGTACGGCACGAAGTTGCATGCCTATTGTCACGCCAGGACCAATGGGCGACAACCCTACCGCACAGAGTCAGTTGGCGGGTGGCGGGCAGCAAGCGGGTGGGAGCTGCCACCCACCGCTGACTGGGGGGAGGTGGTGGGGCCCAGTGGGTGGGTGGAGGAGGTACTGCTGGACCACCAGGGTTGGATTGGTTTGTTATGAGATATTACTGACACCTGAGATCGGCTGCAAGCAGTCCACTGGATCACCAAGGATAGGGTTAACTGATTTTAAACATACTTATGTCCACGATCAAGCTGCGAGCAGTCCACTGGACCACCAGGGATATAGGACTGTTAATATTTTCTACATATGCCCACGATCAGGCTGAAAGCAGTCCACTGGACCACCAGGGATATGGGACTATTATTTTCCTACATATGCCCGTGATGGGGCATGGGGGTGCCACCACAAAGGTGCAGCCAGAGCCCGGGTGGCCACCCACAAGTGGCAGCTGCCGTGTTGTGCCCTGCAATATGGCAGCTCACCTGTGGGTGGCTAGCTGTTGCTCCTTTTTGGGCTCACCTGTGTGCAGTGCAGGTAGGGGTTGTGCATGCATGGGCTCAGCACATCCCCGGCTGAATATCGGGATGTGTGGAGTATGCATGGGAGTGCCCCCCCACCTGTGCTGCATACATTACTGATGCACTCCAGCGCATTGGGATTTGTGCCAGGCTCAATCCCCCTTTGAATTTCGTGCCGGTGCGCAACCCTTCTGAATATCCTGCCCCTGATGTTCTTGCAATTTTATTACAATGAGTATTGGTTGGTAGTTTATTATCTATTAAAATACCCAAATCCCTTTCACTAAATACTGATTTAAAGCAAGTATTATTCAAAAACTAATTGTACTTTGGATTATTTTTTCCAAAATGAAGTACAATACATTTAGTATGATTAAAAGACATTTGATTTACATTAGCTCATGTTTCAACATGTTCTAAATTGGTTTGTAACGATTTCATGTTAGCTAGTGAATGAACTCTGCCCCCAAGTTTTGTGTTGTCTGCAAATTTTGAAATGATGTTATCTGAGAATATATTCATATCTGATATAAATACATTAAACAAAGTAGGGCCCAGAACTGAGCCCTGCGGAATACCACTTGTCACTTTTCCAGGGTTGATAAAACACCATTTATTCTAACTCTCTGTGATCTGTTGGACAACCAGCATGATATCCAATTTACTAAATAAGGTGAAAAACGAAGATTGTGAAGTTTATTTATGAGTAATGTATGAAACACTTTGTCAAAAGCTTTACTAAAATCTAGTAAAATAACGTCTGATGGAATGTTTGTGTCAAGACTATTACTTATTTTGCTATAGAAAGAAACCAAATTAGTGGTACATGAATATCCTGGTTTAAATCTGTGCTGATTTATATCCTGAATAGAAAGTAACTTAATTTCTTTGCCAATTCTAGATTTAATTATGCATTCAAGTACTTTCCCAGTGATGGCTGTCAGACTAATTGGGTGATAGTTCTCAACATTTGCCCTATTCCCCTTTTTGTGAATCGCTGTCACAATAGCATGTCTCCAAACTTCCGGGATTTCATTTTCTAATAATGATTTGTTAAAGAGCAAGGTGAGTGGAGAAGCTAGTGCAGATGATGTCTCAGTCAAGAATCTTGGGTGGATGTTATCAGGACCAGGACTTGTAGATTTTTAAAGGGAAGATAAAGCACTTACAGTCTCAGTAATATTTATTTGAGAAAAGGGAAGGTTATTTAAATGTATCGTAACACCTGGGACAGAATTATCAAAGACTGAGCAAAAGTTTTTGTTAAAAAGATTGACAGTTTCCTGTTCAGATTTAATCAAATTTCCATTTACCTGGAGTGGACCTATTACCCTAGAATTATTATTTTTTTTTACCATTTATATAAGAATAAAGAGATTTGAGACTTGGTTTGGAGTGAGCCAGATTAAATTCAAATTTGAGTTTTGCGTGCTTGATGGATTTTTTTAATGATGATACAGCAAGTTTAATAATTATGTCTGGTTGTAGAGTTTGGGGATTTTTTTAATTTTCTAAAGAGACGCTATTTTCTTTTAATCTGTTTTTTAATAGATTTGGTAAACCAGACTGGAATTTTACCTTTATTATTATATTTAGTTTTATTTGGAACATATCGTTCCTCTAGTTGATAAAAATATTTAGTAAAAATGTATGCGCTCTTTTGATAGACATATTTTTGAACATTTTCTCCCAATTAAAACTATTTATTGTTGAGTTAATTTGTATAAAGTTTGCTTTATTATAGTCTTTATATATAACGCTATGTATGGGTTTAGTAATTTTTGTATACATACTGAATTGTACAGAATTATGATCAGTACTACCAGTTGGGGAACCAATGGTTATATCAGAAAATTTAGTTTCAATATTGGTAATAATTAGATCCAAAATATTAGTTCCCCTGGTTGGTTGGTGTACTAGTTGGTCCAATCCATGATCTATAACTAGTGAAAGAAATATTTTCTCTTGTTCAGTTTTTGTTGTGTATGTATCCCAGTCAATACCTGGCATGTTAAAGTCTCCCATAATGAGACATTTCCCTTTATGGACTATATCTGAAATCAAATTAATTAATTCAGAAGTGTGTTGTGGGTCAGCTGAGGGTGGTCTATAACATACACCAACAGTGAGCTTAGATTGTCCTTTAAATTGTACAGAAACCCAGAGAGATTCTGTATTCATATCTAGTATAATCTCATTTGATTTGATGTCTTTTCTGATATAAAGGCATACTCCTCCACCTACCCTATCTTTCCTGTTCTTGTAGTAAAGTTTAAAATTGGGAATTTCCCTGCTCCATGCTGAGGATGAATCCCACCATGTTTCAGTAACAGTGATTATACTCAAGTCTAAAAGAGAGCATTTAGCCTCTAGTTCCAGCATAGTAAGGGTGTTTAATGATCTGGCATTGAACAGCATAATATTACAATTCTCTATAGTTTCATACTTGATGTCTTTTTTAAGAGATTTAGAAACCTATCCAATCTCCCCCAAATGACCTAGTTTAAATAGCTATTTATTTTTGAAGCTAGGGTATTCCCCAGCAGAGAACTCCCCCGTCTACTCAGGTGTAGGCCCTCCCAGCAGAATAGTGAGTCTCTACCACAGAACATTTCCCAATGGGGAATACAAAGGATATCTTGTTTAAGACACCACTTTCTCAACCACTCGTTGGACTTTTTAATTTTGTAAGTCATCTCTTCCAATACTCTTGGTACCAGAAATATCTCTGAAAAACACACAGTGCAACCTTTCTCTACCAATAAATTATTTAGGGCTACAAAGTCTTTCTTTAGCTGTAACTGGCTGGTGTGATTTATGTTATTTGTCCCTGCATGGACAATTACCAATGGGTTTTGTCCAGCACCATCAAGAATATTAGAAGCTATTTCTGTAATATTGGAGACCTTAGCACCCCTAAAGCTAGATCAAGTTCTATTTGCTTTGTCAGGGTTACAAATAGCCCTGTCGAGATGTTTTATGATAGAGTCCCCTAGTACAAATACTTGTCGTGGTGGTGCTATAGGGGTTAAGGTAGCAGTGGTATCCATAGAAGACTCTTGGGAGTTTGGGGGGGGGACTGTATTAGGAGAAATAGAATAAGACCCTGCCTTCTTGTTTATGCACTGAATGGAAGGAACCTTGGGTCACTTTTGAGTGATCTGACTGGAAGGGGCTGCATTTAAATCAATTAGGTCATATGTGGGGGTTTCAGGATCATTTGAGATTGATGTACAACAAGCATAGGCGTCCTCACCATTTGAATCTTTATCTACAAGAAGGGAGAGTGCTGAAAATGAGTTTTGGGTGGAAATACAAAACTGATCTGCTCTTCGACATTTTTTGTGAGCCCTTGAGCCTTCTACTAGGGCCCAATCAGCACTGTCAACCACATTGTCATCATCTCTACTCCTTTTTCTAATGTCTGCTCCAGTTTTGTTATTTATTGGTTTGCTAATTGGTTCTGGGGAGACACAGCGTGGTATGTGTTCAAGGTTTATTTCAGATCCATTAATAGATGTTAAATGTGTTGCGTTAGAGAATGTGGCTGTTTTACAAATGTTTTCTGTCTCTTGAGCAGATTTGTGTAATGTACTAAAGCGTCGGTGCATATCCATTTGACTATTTTCAATACAAATTAGCCTTGCTGTGAAGGATGCTATCTCCTCTGCCATTTGTTTATTAGATGTACATTTCTTACACACAAAAATGGGGTCATAGTTTGTTGCTACTTTGGTTAATAAATACATGGAGCATTCTGAGCACTTTATACCTATGTCACCATCTAGTGTCATAGTAGAGGATAAAACCCCTTGGTCAGGTCAATGGTCGTAAGGTAGGTCGCCCCTCCCAACTTGTCCAGGAGTTCATCCATCCGGGACATCGGGTGGGCGTCTGACTTCGTGACTGCATTCAGTCCATGACAGTCCACACAGAAGTGAGTAGAGCCATCTGGCTTGGGCACAAGGACTACGGGTGAGGCCCAGGGGCTGAGGGATCTCTGGATTACCCCTAAATCCAGCATCTCCTCCACCTCCCTCCTAATGTCCTTTTGGACAGCCTCTGACACCCAATATGCTGTCCGCTGTATGGGCGGTTTGTGTCCCTGTCTCCACATCATTAGTCACTAAGGGGGTTAGTCCAGGCTTGGTGCAAAACAATGGGGCAAAGTGTGCTAAAACCTCCCTTACTTCCTGGATCTGGTCTGGGGCTAGTTGGGGAGACAATTTTACTTCCTCCACAGAGGACTTCCACTTGCTTTCTTCCAGCAAGTCCAGAAGGGGGTCTCCTTTGTACATCCCCTCCCCAGGACTACACACTGGAAACATCATGTCAGTCCTATTAGCATATCGCTTCATCATGTTGACATGGTACATCCTTTCTGTCTGTCTTCTATCAGGCAACTCTATAATGTAGTTCATGTAATTTACCTTCCTAACCACTTTGTATGGTCCTGCCCACTCAGCCTGCAGCTTGTCTTTCCGGACCGGAATAAGGACCATGACTTCCTGACCCACCATGTATGAGCGAGCTCTGGCTCTGCAGTCATACCACACTTTTTATTTCTGTTGGGCAGCTTCCAGGCTGCTCTGGGCTGTCCCCATAAGCTCCTTCATCCTTTCCCTAAACCTAAAGATGTAATCCACAATGGGAGTTCCCTGGGTGGCATGCTTGCCTTCCCAGTCCTCCTGGATCAAGTCTAGGGGCCCATGTACCCGGCGTCCATATAAGAGTTCGAAGGGAGAAAATCCTGTTGACTCTTGGGGCACCTCCCTGTATGCAAACAACAGGTGGGGAAGGTATTTCTCCCAGTCCCTCCCATCCTGTTCAGCAAACACCTGGAGCACTGACCTCAGGGTACCACTGAATATTTCCACAAGCCCACTGGCTTGTGGGTGATACATTGTCTTGCACCTCTGCACCACCCCACACTTCTCCCATAAACATTTCATCAAGTCCAACATGAAGGAACGCCCTCAATTGGTGATAACCTCCTGCAGAAACCCAACATGGGAGAAAATCCCAAGTAAGGCATCTGCCACTTTGTCTGTCCTCAGTGAGGATAGGGTGACTGCCTCTGGGTACCGGGTGGCATAATCCACCACAGTCAGGATGAATCTCTTCCCTGAGGAGCTGTGGATATTTAAAGGTCCCACAATATCCATTCCCACCCTCTGGAATGGCTCCTCCACTATAGGCAATGGAATCAGGGCAGCTTGGGTTTTCTTGCCCACCTTCCCTATTTCTTGGCACCGGTGACAAGACCTGCAATACTCTTTCATCTGCTGGGTGAAGTTAGGCCAGTAGAAATTCTGGGACAAACCTGTGTAGTGTGCGCAATTCCCAGATGACCAGACAAGGGAATATCATGTGCAATCTTGAGCAACTGCTCACGATATCCCTGGAGAATGACGAACTGCCTGCCTAGCACCCCTCCCTCTGTCTGCACAGCCTGAGTATACATAAGTCCATTTTCCAAATAAACCTTGTGTCTGCCGTCACCTCACTGTGCTCCATCAGAGTCTGCCCAAGCCCTCAGCTCTAGACTACTGTCACTTCTCTGAGCAGCTGCAAATCCGTCACACATTCCCAAGGCATGGGACAGGTCCCCTTCAGTTGCTAAACTAGGGTCCCTAGCACTAGCATCAGGGCAGTCAGGATCACTGTCAGTCCCAACCCTCTGACAAGGAGTCACCCTTCCCTCTTCGGAGTAACCCTCCGTAGCTGTGTGGTTAACTGCTACTGGGGAAATTTCTACCCCCTTTTCATTAATCTCCATATCAGGAGATACAGGCTGGGGAACCAGCCTCCCAGTGGTTTCCACAAGGCTTCTGTGGGGTTCAGGGAACTACAATTTTCCCTTGCCGCTTGGCTATGGGTAACTGCACATACCATCTCCTGTTTGAGATTGTTGCCCAGGATCACATCCACTGCTAAGATTTTGGCTACAGCCACCTGTTGCACAGCTCCCTGTTTCACCCCAGTTTAGGAGAACACTAGCGAGGGGCAGTGTTTTCTCCTCACCAGTAAAGTCCTGTACAGTGACGTTTTTATTGGGTATAAGCTGACCAAGCTCTACTAGATCCCCTTTTACCAATGTCAGGGATGCACCTATGTCCCTTAACCCTTGCATCTGTACACCATTCACCATGACTGGGTGCATGGGTTCCCTCATGTTCACAGGCATGCTTCCAGGGACACACAAACAACCCACTTCTTTCCTAGCCCCCTGTTGTGTATTGCTCACCTTTTTGGGACACTGTCTGGCAATATGCCCAGTTTCTTTACACAACCAACATTCATTTATTTTCTCAGAGAAATCTTTTCTCTGAAACCTGGGGCTAACTGGTTTCGTTGGAGGCAGTGAGGGTTTTAGCTGCCCTGAAGGCACTCTTTTCCCTTTCTACACTGCTACGCCCACCCCATTCACTCTCAGAGCAGGTCTGCTCTTGGCATAGTGGTCAGAGAGTTCAGCAGCCTCTTGCACTGTTTTGGGATCTCGGTCCTCCAGCCAGGTTTTCAGCTCTGCTGGGCATGCCCAGAAAAACTGTTCTAACAAAATCACATTTTCAATTTTATCAACAGAGTGTGCTTCAATTCCTTCCCACCAATGTTTTAAACACTGACGTTGTTTCGTGCCTAGCTCCTCATAGCTCATGTCAGGGCTTCTCCTGAGCTTAAGGAATTTAGCTCTGTATGATTCAGCAGTTAATTCAAATTTCTTTAACAGTGCAGCTTTAAGTTTGCTGTAATCATCACTGTCCTCATTGTTCATTTGACCCAATGCATCCCGAGCTTTCCCAGTAAGTAGCAGGGATAGCTGGAAGCTCTAGGACTCCCTAAGAATTTTAGCCTGAATACAAACTTTTCAAAAGAATTTAAAAAGGCATCCATATCCTCCCCCTCTTTAAATTCAGCTATCAATTTGGAATTCAGTTTGTAACCCAGTCCTGTAGTCCCATTAAAACCCAAGCCACTTACCTGCTCTGGTGCTGGTGGTTGGAGATGTAGCTTCTCCAGTTCAATGTTGCCTCTGGCACTCATGCTCCTCACGGTCCGCCTCCTGCTGTTCACGGTCCACCTCTCGCTGTTCTCGCTCTGCCTCTCAGCATTCTTGTTCCCTCTTCTACTCTGCAGCTCACTGTTCTTACTCTGCCTCATGGCGTTCTTGGTCCCTCTCCCTCTGGAACTCCAGCTCCATTCTGCACAACTCAATTTGCAGCCTGAGTACTTCTGGATCCATGATACTGGTGACCTTCCCCTGCTGCTGTGGCCCTTCACTGACAGTGGCCCTGTTGCCCCCCTCATCGGATCTGGACACTGCACTGGCCGCTAGCCCTGCCACACTCAAGGTTTGGTCCTTTTCAGTCACTGTCTGTGACTCTATGCTCTGGGTATCTGCTACCATCAGGGCATCCATGAGGTTCTGTTTGGTGGCTTTCACCTTGAACGGGACTCCTCTGTCCCTGCACAACTGCTTTAAGTAGTCTACAGTGTGCCTGCTGTAGTTGGAAGCCATCTTCTTCCCTAACTACGGCTACTCTGACTTGCACTTTAGAAAAAAACAATAAAATGGGTAGGAACTTGACTGCACATCAAGTGATATAGTTCTGTCTCCTTTTTAAAAAATAAATCACTGCCTTTTTCTTTCTTTGCAAGTGAGCTGACGGTCTCAAGCTGACACACTGAACAATAAAACCTTGTAATACCAAAATTATCACACCGCTGCCAACCAATCTGTCACAACCCCACTCAGCAGGTCAGGCCCTCTGCTCCCACAGTGCCAACCTCTGAGCATAGTCTTGTGAATAGGAAACAGAACAGGGTAACCCTCCTGTCTGTTTTGTGGGTTCGAATCAACCTTTGGTCTCCAGTTCTGGAGGGATTCAAACTGTGAACCTCTTGCTAGCGTACCAAACGTACAGGCTCAGATAATTCTGCTCTTCGGGGGATGCCAGATATCTTTTGCCTATGGGCACCTAACCAGGTGTAAAAAATGAACCCTTAAAAACTCTATAAAAGAACGTAGGAAAAATTTTTACCTTTTCCCAGTTTGGTAAAACCAGTAAGCTTTGTACAGTGTCAGCTTTAACCATATATGCTTCACTTGTCAAGAAAAAGAATTTCAAAGGCACACCAAGTAGTTTCTAAAGTAGAGGCTTACTTAAAAAGAGATAAAAATGTAAATACAGAACCATTTATCACAAAAACATACAATCACTTAAAATAATAAGGTTTTAAATACAACAAAATCTCCTACCACAGTACCCTTAGACTTGTCTAATCTACTGTATTCTTCTAACAGTGCCTGATGTTGCTTTTTCAGAGTCCAAACATGAGTGTCAAAAGGGAATACAGACTACAGTTTTAAAACTGGCTTTGCCAACCTCTTTGCATGAGGTCACCTAGCTCCTCCCTGTCAGAATATAAAAATTATATAACCAGGATGTCATCACTAAGAAGTTAAATTAAATAAGGTTAATTTCTAAGTCCTTCTTTCATCCACGAGCAACATCCTGCTTTTACAGACATCAGAGGAACATTTATGACTTTTCACCAGTGTGACATAACCTGGTTTTCCTCCTCTAAATGTCACAAAATGGATATTTTCTATCCTTTCAGCTGGCAAGCTATAATTAAGCTAGATAAACAGGAGATCCTTAATTTAGGCCTCTTCTAGCCTGTAATTATCCCTTGGTCTTCCAGGTAACACCTTGTATCTAAAACCTGGGAGGGGATGGTTTCATTCCACAGGCTGTTTCAGCATGTCTCATGAGAGACACTCAATAACACATTTTTATATTACAAAAAAATCACAGATTAATCAGAATCAGCTGTCTGAGTGTCACACTGAACAGGTCCACCAGTGGTTCTGCTAGAACCTCTGCCATCTCCTGCAGCACTTTGGGGTGCATACCTTCTGGCCCTGGTGCTTTATTCACCTTCAGTGCCCTCAACCCTTCCAAAACTCTGCCACCCACTACCCTGCCATCCGTTACCTCCCACCATCCCCCCTCACTCCCAACCAGGGTGGTAATGGACCCCCTTCGCCCTTGTGAACACTGAGCGAAGTACTCATTTAGTGCTTCTTCTGGTTCCTCCTCCTTTTCCACCCACTCATCCCTCCTTTTTATCCTCACTATACTGTCCCTGCACTTCCCTTTCTCCCTGACGTATCTAAAAGAGGCTTTCTCCCCCACCCTTTATTCCCTGTGCTAATCTGAGTTCCCTTGTGGCTTTCGCACCCTTTACCCTCTTGGTCACCTCTTTAGACCATTTGGTGTAATCATCTCTGTCCTCCTCCCTCCCTGTCCTTCTGAACTTCAGGTACGCTGCTCTTTTTGCCCTCACCCCCTCTATCACCTCCCTGTTCAGCCAACATGGTTTCTTTACCCTACACTTCTTACTCCTTAGCCTGGTGAATGTTTCTGTTGACACTCTGATTCCTTGCTTTATTATGTCCCATTTCTGTGCTGTCCCCATCCCCCACTGTATTCCCTTGAGTCTCCCCTTCAGCAAATCACTTATTCTCCCGAAGTCTGCCTTCCTGAAATCCACCATCTTTGTTACTGATTCCTCTGGCTCCCTGCTCATTGTGATGTTAAACCATACTGTTTGATAAACACTGAGAACTAACGGGTCCTCCACCCTAATGTCCCTCACTGTTGGATGGTACCAGGTCCAGCATGTTCCCTAGTCTGGTGGGTTCAGCAACCAGCTGTGTCAGGAACCCCCCCAGAATGCATCCAAGAGGACCTCTCCCTAGCACTGGAGGTGGTCTAGTCTACCCCCAGCAGGTTGAAATCGCCCACTATGAACACCTTCCCCCCTCCTACATACCCTACTGATTTGTTCCACCAGTTCCCTGTCCTTTTCCACTGTCTAGGATGGTGACCTATACACCACCCCAAACCTCAGCTTCCTTCCCCTGGAGTCCAGGAGCTGTCAGCACATTGCCTCCATTCCCCTCTCTTCCCCTTCATCCCTTGAACATTTGATCCCTTCCCTCACATAGACAGCCACCCCTTCCCCTCCCCATGGTCCTTCCTGTACATTTTAAACCCTGGGATTTCCAGATCCCAGTCCCGATACTCTGTGGCCCACGCTTCTGTGATGGCCATGATGTCCACCCCCCCAGCCAAGAGCACCTGTAGCTCTGCTGCCTTGTTGCCTAGGCTTCTCGCATTCACAGAGACCACCCTCCAGCCCATCACCCTCCCCTCCATTTCCAGATCCCCTTCCCCACCTTGCCTCTTCCATACTAAATCTCCTGGTACTTTCCTCCTAGCGTGGGGGGGTAGGATCACAGGGTCCCTGGTTACCTTGCCTACCGTCTGACTCCCCACCACCCCCAGCTAGTTTAAAAACACATTTGTTGCTATTACCCCCTACAGATTCTGCTTTAAACCCCCTTTCCATCCCAACTTAGGTGCTGCCTATGCCCTGCATATAGTTCATTATTGTCCCAGGTCTGTCCCCATCCCCCACCCACCCATACCCGCTTGATCTACACCTCCTCCAGCCAAACATTGAATTCCTTAATCTCTCCATCCTCATTGTGCTCACATGGGATGCTGGGAGCACCTCCGAAAAGGCGACTGTCTCCCCTACTTCCTTGTGCAGCATTCCTAGTTCCCCAAACCTCTCCTTCACCACCTCCACAGACTCCCCCACCAGGTCATTTGTCCCCACATGCACCACTATGTGCGGGCTCCCCTTCCCTTCCTCACACACCTTAGAGTTGCTTGTCCCACACTATCTCTCCTTAGACCTGGTATGGCTTCCACCCATATATAACTATGTCGTTCCACTCTACTGCCCCATCTGATCCCCTTAAGTATGGAGTCCCCCACCACTAACACACACCCTTCCTCTCTTGCTACACTTAAACCCCCCTTCCCCCATGTCCCCATTCCTGGAATCTGTTTCTCCAAGATGTCTGCTCATGCTTCCATTACTCCAATCCACCCCCTTCCAGCCCCACCTCCCTCCATCCCCCCATTCCCCTACCCTACTGCTGTCGTGCCTCCCTCCTCACCCTCATGGCTCATCCTCCCCATAGTCCTTTGGCCTCCCACCGCACATTCCCCCCTTGTACCCTCCCCTCCTGCATCTCTTCCTTCTTCTCCTCATCCTCCTCCTCCCCATCCAGTGTCAACAGCACATCAAACCTGTTCCCCACCCCTTCTTTGGCTTGTGGACTCTCTACTCTCCTGCCCTTCGTCCCTCCCCTTCTGATAGAACTGACCTTCGTCTATCCCTCATTGCTGGATTGCCTGTCCCTGGTAATGCCAGTTACACCTTCCCCCCTTACACTGACTCATTGTTCCCCTCTTCCCCAACCCTTTGTCCCCCCCATGCTATATCCGTGTAATACGTGCATGTTCCCCACTCTCCGATTCTGTCCTCCATTCTCTCCCCCTTCAAGTCCCCTCCTAATCATCCTCACCTCCTTGTCCAGCCTGTTTAACCTGTGACATACTGGGCATCCCCCCAACCTCCACAATGCATTCATCCATACTGCTGCCCCACACTCATTGCACCCCATAATTCTCCCCATGTTAACACCACTTGGCCCGCTTTTTACTGGTGTGTCCCTGACCAGTTGCTGTTCAACAGATTACGCCCCACCTTTGACAGCACCTTTTTGCTGGTGCAGCCCTGCCCAAAGCCCTAACAGAGCCCTCTGAATTATCTAGACCCACAGCTTGGAAAAAAATAAATTGCCTTATACATCAACTCTGCATTATGGCATCACTTTACAGTATTAGCTTGTTATTTCATGTCGTGCCCCCTGAATGGTCTAGAACCGCAGCTTGGAAAAATCAACTGCCCTACACATCAACTTTGCATTATGGCATCACATTACAGTACTAGCTTTTTATTTCATGTCAGAGCACTCCCTGTGTGCTTGGTTCAACTGACACCCCCTGTCCTATTAGAGATTCCTCCCTCAGACTTGCAGCCACCAATCCTGGCGGCCCTGGGCAGGACTAGTGTCTTTATAATTCACCCAGGAGAAGAATGGGCACAGTGGGCAAAAAATCCAAAAGTCTGAACCGGGAACCCTTTGCTCCTCCATGGGTCTCAGTTCACTGAAACTGCCCTCTGGTTCTGGTGATGCGGGGAGGAGGGGGGTCCCAACGGAGACCCTGCTCAGCTCCCTCCTTCCTAAGTGTCTTTTCCTGCCGACTGCTGCTGCAGGTATGAAAAGGGGCCAATTTAAACTGCTCCCTGCAGCCAACTTCAGCCATGACAGTGGATGCATACTCTGTTGAAGTAAAGTACAAAGAGAAATACTGAATGTCATGTACGCTTTTGCATGTTAACCATTACAGTATGATACTGCCATTTCTTATGGTCGGGTTTCAACATAAGTATGTCCCACAACAACAGGGTGTGCTGTTATCAATAGACTTTATTTTTGAGCATAAAACCAGTACAAACCCAATGTTTACAGGTATAGATACGTATTATTATTTTTGTTTACCATAAAGGTTTTCTTTATTCTACTGAGCACCGACAGGCAGGTGCTCCATTGTCACAGAGGGATACAGTATGATCCCCAGTGTCCTCGTATCGCAAGACCACCCAGTTATCACCCATGGATTTCCCCCATGGTGGTACCAGAGAGGAGGATGTTGGCCACCCCACCCTCTCCCCGAAGACCAATGCAGATTATAGGCAGACCCCCATGGATGTGGGGACTCACTCTAACCTCCAGCCATCAACAGAGGGCAGTCGATGAGCATGACAACAGGTGTCCCTCCCCCTGAGAAGACAGCAGTCCTCTGGACAGTCGATCCTCTTTCCCCCTGCTGGCACACCATGGCCCTGGCTCATTCCCAAACTTGGGTTACTAGTGCAGTGCAAGTTCAGGCACCAAGCACCTCAACCCTCAGCACCACCAGCCAGGCTTGTATTTTTCAAACTTTGCCTTGGACAGAGTCTTTTCCGTGTGGTGCCGTGACACACCAAGAATGTGGCAGTATCATAAAATAGCTTTTACACCGGTACTTCCTAAAACTGCTTCACCATTCTTTGAATCAATGCTGTACTATCTTACACTTGTCAGGGCACTACAAGGGAACATTGACTAGAAAGGTTTGTCTTCAGCGAGGAGTGTGGGGGGATTTTGAGGCATTGCTTCAACACTTGGATTGTTGCCTGCTTGGTATGCAGTACTACACTTGGTCACGCCATCCCTCATTGATTTGATGTGCTTTTTAGAAACAGTTAGTCACAGGATCCTCTAAAACCAACGCAGGATTGAGCTTACTGCTGACATCACAGAAGGGAAACTGCAGCAGCAGTTATGGTACGTGGGTTGTGGTGAGGTCGTGGGAAGCCCAGCAGGGTCATACACAGTGACACTTTTACCTGCAATCAACAAAAGGTAAGAGTCATGATCAAGGGTGCATAGTGGCATGCTTGGGTTATGTGGCTATGTGATAGTGATCATCACATGCCAGTACTGGCAAGATGTTGCTAGAGGTGCAAAACAATGTGTGGTAACATTGGGGCCTATTTACAATGCTGCAGAGTGACTCTGCAACGTGTATGTTCAGCACAGAGGCTGTTCGCACCCATTGAACCACCCACGCAGGATACAGAAAGAGGTCGCGCACTGGCCACACACCCAGTCCCCTGATCCACAGACACCTACACGCAGGTGGTGGGCTGGGCGCATGCCTGCACTAAGCAATATGCACCAAGGCACATACTGATGGCCTGGTGTGGGGGAACAGAGAAGGACTCAGCTTATGTACTGGTAGACCCTTCTGTAACTCACTATGTGACCCCTGTCCAATGGACCCGTCAAACATTCATTGTGCCACCACAGTCCACTAAGAAGATGGTGAGGGCAAGGTCAGCTGGACATGTGACCCAGTTGTTGCTAGCATCCGCACACCGAAAACCATCCAGTACTGACCCTACTCACTTCCCACACCCGCACCAGAGCCAAGCACTCACAGTGGTGGCGACTGCTCCCCTCCATCTCCGTGTACTTCTACAGTCATATATGAATGGCACCACCCATACCTGTACAACCACACCACAGTCCAGCCACCTCACTCCACCAGACCAACATTGGTAGTCAGTGTTCCCACCTCCCCTTCGGCAACGAGAACCACAACCCATACCTGTATATTCTGTGTTGTGGCAGGATGGTCGGCATCACATCCATCCATACACCTCCTTACACCATGCCATCCAAACAATGCTGTTAGCATGCTGACTATTTATAACAGTGTGTCACCAGCATAACTTTGACAGCCCATGGATGAGAAGGTGTGTTGAGGGATGTGATGCTGGCTGCTCTGAGCCGCGACATCAACATGCAGGTAGGGAACTGGGTGATGGTGTCGAGCCACAGGATGGGAGGCAGCACTGGATGCCAAGGTGGGTGCTTTGTTAACATGGAAGGTATACTTGTGCATGGGGTAGGTGTGTGTGGTGTAGCTCAGTGCTACTGCATGGGATGGGCATGGAGGGGTTCACATGGATGGTGTACGGTGTTCCCTTGAGTAGGGGAGGTGCATTGGTGATACTGGGTGGTGCTCCAGCATGGGGGGCTATGCTCTGCACTACAGGGGGGACAATTGTGTTCGATGGAGGTGGGGCTGCAGTAGCAGTATGGTCCCATGGCACAGCAGTGTTGCCATGTGGGTGGAATGCGCTCTACACAAAAGGGCATAGCTGCACCTCTCCATGTGCCCACTGAGGCCAAAGGATCCACAGTGGGAACCACGCTGGTCATCATACTGTGTCTGCACATGGCCTGCACGGACTAGTGCACTTGCTGTTAGGTCCATGTATAGGCAGTGCCCGTTACTGAATTGCAGTTTATGTGCACCTGTCTCTGGGTGCTCAGCTGTGGTGTTGTGTTTTGTGCCTTTGGAGTGTAAGTCAAGCCAATTACTGCCTAGGGGCACACTGTCAATGACTTTGGAGTATCATCACGTGTACTACTTGTACGCTACAATGTGAAAGGGGTGTCATGAACACCAATGCATATGGTGAAAATGATATTACTGTGGTTTCATTACATGACCACAGTGTGCCGTCAGGATCACTACAGATGGAATGATAATCATTACACAGCTCTTGAAACAAATACAATGGCGGTTCACTGCGTACTTCAGTGCAGACTGACAGCAGCTGCTGTGATGAGGTGTGAACTGTGTGATGGTGGTCAACATGCCAGTGACTGTGAAAGACAATGTCACCCTGATTTTGATTTGTTGACAAACATGATGTTATTCTTACTAGCTGTAAAGGGACGGCACAGTAATAGCAACCTGCTTGTGATGCAACACAGCCACACATCCATTACATCAACAGTTGCTACCTTTAACCACTGGATACTTACTGTAGGTGCAAGGAACCTTCACCTCTTTAACAATGCTGTCTCCCTTCTTGTACTTGGGGTATGAGACTCTCCACTTTGTTTCACCATTGCTGTCAAACGACAGTGTCCTACTACTGTTTTCATTAAAATGAAGTGCTGAGACCACAATACTGTAACAAACAAAGTAATTGCTGGTGCTTTGAAAAGTATCGCAACATATCTCCCTGAACTAAGCACACAACATCCTAAGACAGTGTAAATTGTTTGGTTTGTATGCTTTATTTATAGTACTACTCACTACCATCCACTAAACTTTCTCCAGTGAGAAGGTGCAATGGTGCCTGTGCGCAGAGTGAGCAAACCCAATCTCTCTCTCGCAGATGCCCTGCAACGCTCGTACAAGATTGGTTATGACCAGTTCTGTGGCCATGCTCCACACCATGAGCACAGGCCACCAATGAGAGGGGAGATACACACAGCTCAAGGCAGGAGAAGCGAGCAGTACAACGGACGTTCAGTCTTTCTCTACCTGTCGACCACTGACAATTCATGCTCATTCACGAACATGGGTCGTGGGTGCAGCACGAGGTGTGGCATCCATCTCCACAACCCTCAACAACACTGTGCCAGCCATACTACTAAAATGTTCCCATGCCAACTGTGGCAACTTATTTACTCACCGTGTTGACATTGCATGGTAGAAATAATAGATCGCCTTTGGTGTATAACAGGTCACAATTTTGTGAAATGATTCTACCACAGATGTCTGCTCAGCTGGTGACAGCATGGCAACATCTTTGACCAGACACTTGTTCTTCATGATGAGGAAAACTCCTTGTAGGCCTTTGACCTTGTTGTAGTGGATGAAGTAGAGAACATGTTGTTAGTTGTGGTACACTGCTTGGCATGGTACTAACTGACCAACGGAAAGTGTAACATACCAACATGAAGCCATTTCTGGTCCTCTAGGGGCCTGTGCTCATGATGTGAAAATGTTCCCCCATGGTTTTCATGGCTATTTACAGCATGGTTTAGCACGCTCTCCCATCTGTCGATGGTTAGTTGCCCATTCCCTCCACTGTTGGCGGCACACCAATGCATATGGTTGTCAGTGGAGTGCACCCACACCACTAGATCCTCACTCTCCTTCCTCTTGGCTGCTGCTTCAATCTTCCTTGACACACCTACAGTATGCAAATATGCACACAAGTATTACATTCACGGAATACCACAAAAAGTACTGTATGGCACCATTACATGGCATGACAGTGGTAATAATACAATGCAAAATATCTGCGGTGTAAGAAGAGCATATGTCAATACTGCAGTGACAGTCAGGATGAAAGCATTTTAGATATCATAACATCCTGTGCCACCAGAGAAGCAATCCAGCCATGATCATAGAAACTCAAAGGGGGAGGGGACAAAGCAACAGAGCAAAGTAGTGATATTGAACTGGCTGTATGTCGCCCTGGGGCCACTGGTATGATTAGTTATGAGGCACTCAATTTAGACGGCAGCAGCATGCCACCAGCATTGACCCCACCACCCAGAGCCCCACACGCAAAACACAGTTGGTATACAGCAGTTAATTCCACACTGCGGTCCAATCCAGACAGTCACACCCACCATCATGAAATCATGCCATGACTGTGATCCAACCAATCACAGCCATCACATATTAATAATACAGTAATACAAACTTCTGATTACATAATGCAGCAGTATCATTACCACACCATGCATGTACTGTCACCAAGTTGATTTGATAATGTTACTTTTGGCAACATGCTAGACATCGCACCACTGCTGTACATCTGGCTTCTGCTCTCTGAGGTACTTTTGCACCTGCAAGTGATGATCGGTCATGATAGATTTCACTGTTACACCCTTGTTCTCCAGGTAAGCCTCTCCTCACTTTAAACCCTCCAGCTCCATGGCATTGGAGCTGAAGACTTTGTTGCTCTGTGTAAATAAGCATGATGGAACACAATACTAGCATTATTTTTCTGATGTTCCATCAATGACAACATTTCAGACTGATTACTCAGATATTTCATGTTACCCACCACAGTTTGGCATACCTGCACAGTTTCCAGGTGGATAACTTTTTGGTTGTCCATATCCATGAATGTATACATGCCATATTTGGCACTGGGGCCCGGTGAGCAGTAACGTGCATCTCCACCAATGTTGACAGGTCCTGTTTGATCAGATATAAGATTGGCTTGCTCTTTTCCCCAAACATTATTAACTGTGGGAATGATGCGCGACTTCTGTATGAGTAAAAATGTATTTGTAGAAATCACAGGAATGCTACAGTGCTGGAATACACTCAGGGCTTGTTTGGGTAATGCCCTAGCAAGAAATATGAATGTAGCCACTTCGAGGTTGCCCGCAGCCATACGGCCAAGTCTTGGCTGACTCTCCCACCTTGTTGTGTGGTCAAGGCGGCACACACATTTTATTGTCAGGAATGAGTCGAATAAACAGTCAACAGTGACAGTGCATCGAGACATGCAAGTTGGGCACTGTGATAGGGCAGATTCATACACAAGAAATTTTCTCTTGCCATTTTTTGGTGTGGTGGTAAGCACATCTTCTTTCCTAGAAAACAAAGGGAAAGCAGAAACAAGTGTGTCATGCACCACTGATAGGTAAGCTCACATTTTTAAAACTGAACTTCTGAGATAGCAGACAGCCTGGTAAAGGTATACATTCAGTAATATTCAACAACACTTACAAAAATGTGGTGTTGCCAGCTAGAAACTCTGTTACCTGTAGTTAATCAACCTGGTCACAGAGGGCATCAGATTTAGACATGAGGAACAGTTCAACTGCAAGTGTACACAATATGAAGATAGATGGGGACGTCTCAGGGTCAACAGGAGGAAGGCTATTTTTGGGCACAGATATGTTGTTACACATATGGAATGGCATCACAAAAGGGCTCGGTGACTCAGTAACAGTATGGAAAGGCAAGAATGCATGATACAGACAAAAAGAAATTGTAGACTGTACTAGGAGGAAGTATGCCGTACAGTTGTTAGAACAAGCTAATTTGATGAATGGATACTTCACTGAGTTTTTTTGAACTAGGCTAAATGATTACCAGAAATGCAACTTTTAGAATGCTATGAACTGATTCCAAACCAACCTGTCTGATTTGATTACAAGCTGTTCTTAATTAATCTTGGGGTACTTAAAGGTTGGATTTCAGTGTTCCAACAGACCCTGATAGAAGGCTGTAAGCTGAGGTGTTCGGGGTTGCCGGAACCAATTCTATGCTTTGAACGTTGTCACAAAAACGAAAAAGACTTTATTTTGGATCACCAGTTTTGTGACTGTTCACTTGGAGTCTTATGATTTCTGCTTTTTGTGCTTACTTTGGGTTGGCTGCCCAGATAACACCCACCTCTTTCAGAGCTCACAGCAACGTTCTTTGCTTGTGGCTAATACTACAGCAGGCATCTCAGGAGTTGACCTGCATGGTGGTGTGTGTGTGTGTGTGTGTGTGTGTGTGTGTGTGTGTGTGTATATATGTGTGGGGGCTTTAGAGGCTAGAGTGACCCAATAAATGTGCATGCATGGGTGCTGGTATGAATGGACTTCTGTCAAGCTGGCTACCTTGATGTGGTACAGAGGCTTATCCCAGTGTTTCCTTAACACTGCAACTAGAGCTGGCTTGGTGGCACTGAGGGTTGAGGTGCTGGTCACCACACCTCGTGCCATGCCAGTGACCTGGGTTCGGGAATGGACTTGGGTCACTGGGGGTTGGCTGGAGAGGGAGAGGATTGAGCGTCCAGAGGACAGCTCTCCTCTCCCACAGTGGGTAGAGGTTACCGTGCCACTCTTCAGTGGTCCCAGATGGAGATTGGAGGCACTGTAGTTCATAATGCCACAAAAAAAGGGGTGGAGTGTCAGCGGGCGTCAGCACGCAAAGTGCATAGGTGCCATTGCATGACTGCACTCTGGGAACAAAGCCAGATCCCCCCACCTCCTGGATAGGTGACGGTGCCCTCCAGGGCCCCCACCTTCACATGCCCAAGGTCAGTCTCGATCCCCTGGCTCTCCCAAACTGCTTTGAGGAGTGCCCTGGCCCACCGATGGTTGCGTTCCCGGGTCGGCGGACTGGGTGGTCAAGGGGAGTGTCTGCCCCCAATTTCCCAGAGAGGAGAGCTTTAGACAGGGTGGTAGACAGGGGGGGGTGGCGAGAGAGGGACGCTTAAGGGAGTTCCAGTGACTGGGGCGATAAATAAAGTCCACCAAAAAAACAAACAAAAACAAAACACTGTAACTAAAAGTCAGCCAACTTCTGTGTGTTAGAATAAAATAAAATGTTGTAAATCTATTGGGATTATTGGATTAATGCATTTTTGACTCAAATGGAAGGGCTATTGTTTGTGTAGCATGGCACCACATATTTTGGTTAATGTTTACATAATGGGGGGGCAACAGTCAATGGTGTTAGTCTGAGTACAAGTTTAAAATTCCTGGCTACACCTCTGATCAGCTTTTTGCCTTGCCCCTCAAGGCAGGTGGCTTCTCAGCCCTGCCCCTCTCTTCCATCTGGCACTCACCTCCCCCCAGGCACCCTAAACCCAGAGTCTTTCCATGGACTGACCCCCCCCAGGTACAGCTGAGAAGAGGGAGTTGTCCTCCTCTCAACAGATGACTCCCATCCAGAATTGGGCCACTGGTTCATGTGGCAATTGGGAGGGGAGGGGCACAGGTAGATGGGCAGTGTGTCATGAACCCTGCTCCAACTATTCTTCCATTTTCTCTCCTTGGATCCCTGACATGGCACACACCATGCAAGGAAACATTTGGCACTGACAAATGCTTGTTTTTGTTATGTAGTGATCACATTCTTAGATTTATTAAGAAACACTGTGTGGATCCTGGTGTGGCTATGAAGCTGATCTATGGGGCTACAAAAACACACTGTGGCGGGCAAGTGTCGAGAGGTACCCTCCTGTCTACATAGATCAGAACACTGACATGGGAGATGTCAAATGTTTAGTAATTCTGGTTGTTTTTTTATAAGCATCTAGGAAGGATTGTGATATGCTCACTTGAAATGATGGAGTGCCTGTCTTGGACTGATCACGTAGTATTTGACAGTGTGATGGAGGCACAAAAATGTTTGGATATTCCAACAAAGAACCTTGTTGCATTTTCTTCTGACATTGCAGCTGCCATGTCAGAAATAAAATAAAATAAAAAAATGCCATACTGTCCACACTGACGTACCTCAGTTCCAATATACTGTAGATAACTTGGTCTGGCTCTGTCACTTTGTGGGCATCTGTACAAATCTGCCATTAGGGCTCTGACGGTACCATTTGAGGAGTTAATTTTTAATGTTTACTGCCATTTCTCATCAAGTGCCCAGCGACAATATCAACTCAAAGAATTTGCTTCGTTTGTTGATGCAGCTCCATTAAAAATAATTAAACATGTACTGTGCCAGCCAGAAGGTTAAACCTGCACAAAGTTATGAAGCATATGATTGACATGTTGGATGCTCGGCTGTCATACTTTCTTCCTTAGGAGTCTAGAACTGCCAAGATTGTAGTTGTTTTCCAACAAGTTCAGTTGCATGAAGTCAGAGCAACGTTTCTGTTTTCTTAAATATTCTTTGTAGATGGAGCCCCTGTGACAATGTTGTGAAGAGATGCAGGGCAGAGACAGTCAGATGCTGATACTGCATGCTGATCTTCTCACGAGTGCACATCTGTTTACTGGAAAACTGCTGAAACCAGAGGCAGATACGCAAAACTTGAGAAAGACGCTGATGCTAAAGTATTGAAAACAATGACAATGGTATTTACTCACCTGGTAAGGTGATTATATGAGCCCCCTTTATAGTACTCCACAGTCATCACCAGTGAGATATCCCTCATTCATCCTATAGGTTGATGTACGATTCAGAGGAAGTCGAGCTGGCTGGAGGCCAGCCCCATAGTCCATCCCAGAAACTCCAGTAAGAAACGTCCTTAGCAGAACAAGGAAGAATAAACCAGAAAACCACCACTATAACATACTGTATAGCATGCCAACACCCTTTGGGCCCATGTATTAACATAAATAATGCCTCAAGCAGCTTTAGACATACACTGGTATTTTATTTATCAGCAGATACCCATATGAAAAATGGCAGACTTACAGGGGTCAAACTTTAGTAATCAAAAAGATACAATGTTCCTCTCCACTGTATTCTAATAGTGATTAAACTACAGATAATGCTGTGCTACCCATCAGTCAGGCTGCATTGGGAGGGCCTGCAAAGTACTATAAAGGAGACCCATATAATCACCTTTACCATATGAACACATACCATTACTTCTCACCGCCTTTATAGTACTCTGCAGTCATCACCAGTGGGATCTTTGTAGCAGTGCCAAAGTTACCCTACTTTTGGGTGGACAATAGGTCACTGATTAGGATGGATCCATAGCAGCTTGAAGGACTGTCCTACCAAGGGTGGCTCTATCAGCCGACAATGCATCCAGGAGATATTGTTTGGTAAAGGTGTGCAGCATAGACCAAATGGTTGCAAAACAAATGTCCTGTGATGATACCTGACCTCTTTTGGTCTAGGAGGTGGGAACTACCCAGGTAGGATGCACTTTAATCCTGGGAAGAGGGTCCGGACCAGTCTCTTAGGTAAGCCCTGGTAATCGTGGAGCGGAGCCATCATGCAATCTTGTCTTTACTTGCCGCTTGAGAATGAAAAGTCTATCTGATTTGTGACACTTTGTGATAGAAAGGTGACAGCTAAGTTGGCTACCCACATGCAACAGATGTGGAATGCTAGAGCACTGACTGTGTTCCCAGCTAAGAGGGGGCAGATGGATCTCTTACCTCGAGATAGAACTGAGTCGCCACCTTAAGGAGAAAGGAGTGAGTGAGTCACAGGTAACCCTGCTGATATGGAAGACAAAGAAGGGTTCCTTGCAAGATAAAGCCAGTGGTTCTCCAGTTCTCTTGACTGAGCAAATGGCGAATAAGAAGACATTTTTTAGCATAACTGAATAGACAGAGTCCTGCTTGAAAGGGAGGTTTGAAGTGCATCCAGAACAAGATTATATTACCAGGGGGCACAAATTAGTTTAATGCAAGGGGACGCTATATGGACCGCTTTTAAGAGCCTGACGACATCGGGGTGAGCACCAGTCTGGCTGTGGAGGGGCTGTGGGATGACAGATGGACCAGACACCGAACTTCAGGTTCAACACACAATCTCTGTTTGCTGTTTATTCAAAATACAGGAAATAAGCTTCAGCAATGTCATATTCCTTCTTCAGTACATCAGTTTGCAGCAACAGACTATGTATGTCCTTTCTCTGCACTTAGCCAGAACCTACTGACACTGATCTCTAATCTAAACATTTTTAGTGAAAACCCTTCATCCCTATGTGGGCCTTGTTTGCTTGGGTAGTGGGGGCTCAAAAAGAAAAGAAAAAAAAAAAAAACAATGGACAAAGAACCTCAATGTAGAATCACTGAAAAAAGGGTTACCCCAAAGGGCATTGGCAACAAATCAAGTTTCAAAGAAATACAACATCATACATACAAAGCATCATGGAATATTTATTTATTTTATTTTTTTTATTTGAGATAATCAGAAAGACCTTTGAGTCAGAGACTCATTTACAAAGGCTCCACATCATTCATAGTGTGGTACAGGGGAAACAGAAACAGACAGGTTGCCGTGTATCACATTACAGAGATTATAATGGTTCCACATTATACAGTATATAGTGCAGTACAGGGGTAACAGAAAGCATACAGGTAGCTGTGAAGTTACCTAATTTCATATTGTGATACACACTAGATACAAAAGTGAAACTATAAACAAGGACATCATGGAATATCAGGGTTTAGCACAGCCCAAGGTAGGGGAGAGGCTGTTTGTCAAGACAGAGTTTCTGTGGGAATTGGGTCTGGAGCCTGATTAGAGGCTGGTCTGGGGCAATCACATAGACTGGAGGCCTGGAGGTGATTTCTTAGACAAGATTTAACAAGCATTTGTCAATGCCGAATGTTTGCTTGCTGGCATTGGCAGTGGTAGTGTAGAAGTTACAGAGCTGCATAATAGGAATGGCAGTGAAGTATTGAACTGAAGCCAACCCCACCTCCACCCTGCTGAGAATGACAGGCATTAGGGTGTGCCTTTGGGTCGTCGGGCATAACGGCCATGCCATTTCACCACACCTTACCCTGCAGACACTGACAAGTGTCACGGTGTGCCTTGGGGTCTTTGGCCCTTATGCTCACCCCATTTCATCAGGAAGTACGGTGAGATGGGTGCAGTATAGGAGAATGGGGTGAACTTTGGGGCCGAAGAGTCCAAGGCATACCTCGATGCCTCTCACTGGCTGCAGGGTGTGAATGGTATGAGCATTACAGGCAAGAATCCCAAGTCACACCCCTGATGCCTGTCATTCTTCACAGGGTTGGACGTTATGGTTGGAAACCCTAATACCTCAGGCATTCATTGGTATTTTCACTCCAAATTTTCAACATGGTTTTTGTGATCCCACCTCATGAACAGTGGCAATATCAGTTTGTTAGCTTAAAAGCTGCTTTATACAGCGACTACGGCATTTAGCACCACAGGTGCAAAAACATTCTGAACAGGATGTAAAAATGACAGCTGTACTGTTCATGGGGAGGTGTAAAATGGCAATGTTGCAAATCTGCAGTAAAAATATTAAAACTGGTGAAGTCACGAAGGCAGCATAGAAACTGTGCAACGACACCAGTAATGCAATTAGTTTGGGATTTTTACAGCAGATTGTCAACACAGGCATTTTGGGACCTCTGATCATGAACAGTGTCACTGTGATTTTCTTTATCTGTCCCAACAATGATTTCCACAGCGACTCATCATCTCTGCGCTGAAAGTGTGAAACACATTTCAGCCATGTTGTGAAAAATGACAGCTGTACTGTTCATAAGGAAGTGTGGAAAAATGCCACTGGTGAAAATCTGAACTGAAAATATTACAAAGTCATGAACTGACGAGGGTGCGTGAAAACTGTGCAATGCTCACTCATAACACAGTCATTTTATGGACTTTTGTCACCAAATTTTCAACATAGCCATTTAAGACCTCTGCTCATGAACAGTGTAACTGTGATTTTCTTAATCTGTCCCGTACATTGGTTTCGCACACTGACTGTGCCATTGTGTGCTACATGTGCGAAAACACGCTTTGGGTGAGATGAAAATGACAGCTGTACTACCTATGAGAAGGTGTGGTAAATGGCAATGTTGAAAATCTGGATTGAAAATTCGAGAACTTACTAAAGGTGCATAGGAACTTGAACAGTCATTTTTGTCACCAAATTTTCAAAATAGGTTTCTTGACAGCCCACCTTATGAACACTGGCAGTCTTGTTTCATTAACTGGTCCCGAAGGATTTTGCGAGTGACTGCAAATCACCCTTCGGCCTGAATAACGCCATGACAGTGACAGCATTCACGAGAAGGTCCCAAAACCCCATGTTGAAAATTTGGTGCAAAATTCAAAAATGCCTGAGATATGCAGCAAAGTTGAAAATACCCTATCTATCCCATTATACAGCTTACCGGCATTTCTCAGTTCAGGTCAGCTTTGAAGAGTGCAGATGTGTTCCCGGTCCACCAAGATCGCCACGCCAGGTCCGGAGGTAGCATGGGGGGTGGGGAGGCAGGGTACACAGTGGTTGGTGCAGGTTGTGGGGCAGGGAGAAGCGCCAGGACAGTTTTATTTTCAGTTTTTTTTTTAATGACGACTTGGACGCTTGCCACGCTGGGGTAGGCTCTCAGCGCGCACAAGGATGGCTGGTTGGGATGGCCGTGGAGCTGACGGGGACTGGGCACCCCATCAGCTATACGATGAGTTGCCATGCTGGGGTGGGCACCTGGCATGGCATGTGGAAGGCTTTTTGGGGCACAGCCGATGGGGATTGGGCACCCCCGCCATACACTGTGTGGAATAGCACGCAGCATGCGCGGTGTGTGTGTGTGTGTGTGTGTGTGTGTGTGTGTATAGGGAAAGCGCCGCATGAGCAGGTGATATCTTATCGCTGCTCACTGAAGCATAGCCCCTTTCAGCTGTACTCCACTGCATTTTGGAGCTGTCATAGACAGCTCCAGCAGGCACTGGAGAACTGCGGCCGCGCCTGCAAACACACTGCCTGAATTGGAAGAGGGCTGCCACACTTCCGAAAACTCGGATGATGGCACTATGTTTCTTGCACATGCATGCAAGCAAACATAAAAAGGCCTAATCTTGTTTCACTGGATATTAGAGTGGGGAGTGCATTGGTCCAGGATGGAGCATTGTAACTGAAAGTTCTTTGGAATTTGGAGGTCCGGCAACAGGGTACCCTTAGTAATGGTTTGCTTGAGTTATATGTGACTCTGACAGGGGGTTCTGGGTGGATGATTTTATTTAGGGTAGTTGAGGTGAGGTCTAGGGTTATCTTTTTGGTCATTAAGCAGGTGTGGTACTTGATTCTGTTGTCTAAGTTTAGCCAATTTGTGGTGCTGTAGAGGGAGCAGGTGTGCGTGGAGTGATCACATCCAAGTATGAGTTGGCAGGCTTTGTTTAGTGCAAGACAAAGTCTATTTAGGGCAGAGGTGGGAGCAGCACTGTAGATTAGAATGCCATAGTCTAGCAGCGAGAGGACTGCGGAGTTAATGGTGAGACGTAGAGCCTCGGGGGTGTGGCAGTGTTTGTGCCGGTAAAGTACGCCAAGTCTAGAGTTTAGGGCAGTGGATAGACACTGAATATGTTGATTAAAGCTGAGGGCCGGGTCAAGTGTGATTCCTAGGTACTTGAAGGTGTCCACTTGTTCAAGGTGGGTTAGGTTTACAGTAAGAAACTGGGGGCAGAGGTTCTTCAGTGGGTTCTGTGGGTGGGAGAAAATCATGACTTTTGTCTTATTGTAATTAATTATTAGGCACTGGGAGGTGAGCCAGTGTTCAGTCGCATGGAGTGAATGTTGGAATGTTTGGTGGAGTTTCAGGGGGTCCGGATCAGTTGGGAAAAGGATGGCATCATCGGCATATAGGAGTAGGTTGGTGGGGCAGGCCGATGGGAGGGAGTTTAGGTATAGACAGAATAGCAGGGGGCCTAGAATGGAGCCCTGAGGGACACCGGAGCAGACAGGGAGGCTGGAGGATAGGACAGTGCCTACCCTAACCATCTGTGTCCTGTCAGAGAGACAGCTGGTGAACCAGTTTACTGCCTCATCGGAGAGGCCACTGTGGGCGAGTGTGTTTAGTAAGAGGGCATGGTTGACGGTAACAAATGCTTTAGAGAGGTCCACGAAGATAGCTCCTGTGAGGTGGCCACTATCTAAGGCAGTGTGGATATGTGAGGTAAGTTCAAGGAGTACGGTGGTGGTACTGTGTCCCTTTCAGAAACCGTGCTGCTGGTTGCATAGCATGTCATATTTGATAAGGTGGTCTGTGAGTTGGTCGGAGACTATATGCTCTAATGCTTTGGATAGAGGGGGTAGGATGGAGATGGGGCGGTAATTATTAGGGGCAGTGTGGTCTCCACTCTTATGTACTGGGGTGATGTAGGTGGATTTCCAGTGAGTGGGTTATTTCGCCTGACAGAGGGAGAGGTTGAGGATATGAGTGAGAGGGATAAGGAATTCCTGGAGAGTGAGTCGGAGTAGCCGCATGTCTAGGGAGTCGCTACTAATTTGAGAGCAGTTGAGGGCTTTAGCAAGGTAGAGTTTGGCGGTCTGTGGGGTAAGGATGCGAAGGTGGAAAGGTGGGCCGTGGGGTGGCGGGGTGTTAGTCCAGATAGGCGGTGGGTCGAAGAAATTAGGGGGAAGAACATGGCTGAGATCAGTGAATGTGGAGTTTAGGGTCGCGGCTATACTGAAGGGATCCGATGAGAGATAACCATCTATTACCAGCTGGTCTGGAGGTAGGTTAGTACTTTTGCAGAGGAGTGCCTTAATATTATTCCAAAATTTGCGTCCGGAGCCCCATGTGGTGGTTAAGGATGAGTTGTAGTATTCTGCTTTGGTTGTGCGAATGGCCCATGTGCATTTGCCATGGGCTTCCCTATACCGTTGCCTGTCCACAGGGTGTTGAGTTTCATTAACTAGATGCCAAATGGCATCACGGTGTCATAGCATGCCCAAGAGGTGATCCAAGAACCAGGGAGCATGGTTGCCTTTGGACATTTTTTTGGTAGAGGGGGCAAACTTATCACAGGCGTTATTGATAGTGGTGATGAATACTTCCAGTGCAGTATCAGGGTCAAGGGCATTTGCTAGAGGAGTCCAGTCCCAGGCACTGAGGTAGGCTTCGAGTTGGTCAAGTTTGCTAGGCCCAAGTTTGCGATGGGGGTGTAGTTTTAGGGGGGGTTTGGGGGCAATGCAGGACCAGGTGAAGAGTACTGGGGAGTGGTCACTTAGAGCATCGGGGAGAACTACGGCGTTGGCAATTCTGTGGGGACAGTAAGTGAAAACTAGGTCTAGGAGGGAAGATGTCCCTGTACAGGAGTTTACCCAGGTGGGGGCAGTGACTATCTGTGTGAGGTCAAACACATTGGCCTCGTCTATAAGCGTGGCGACTGACTTGGCCAGCCAATTTATGTTAAGATCACCCATAATAATTTTTTCCTGATTAGGGGGAAAAGTGGCTAGATGGGACAGGATATCTTGGAAAGCTTGCTTCTGGTCACAGGGAGGGATGTAGGCAGTAGTGATGAGGAGAGGGGAGGTAGACTTGTCTAGAGTTAGTTTTAGGGTGAGCGTCTGAGCCTTCAATGTTAGGTGTGGCAGGGGGAGTAATTGAGCTGGGAGTGAGTCTTTAAGATAGAGAGCGCAGCAACCCCCTTGCTTACTGACTCTGTCAGAGCAATAGAGGAGATAGCCAGGGAGGCAGACCGCCACATCAGAGATGGAGGGGGAGAGCCATGTTTCACTCAGTGCTATGATGTCTGGGTGGTGTTGGAGGACCCACGCCTGAAAAGGGTCCCATTTTTTTTGCAGGCTGCAGATGTTTATGGAAGCAATGTGCAGCCCATTGGCTGTCCATTGGAGGGGCTGAGGTGCTGTCAGAGGGCCAGGGTTGAGGTGGACGTTGCCCGTCAGTAGGAGGAGCAGGATAAGCAACTGGAGGCAATTATTACATTGTCGGGTGTTTAGCAAATGGGATGTTTTCTGCATGTACCCTATGGAGCATATTGGGAGTTTTAGGGTGAGGGCGGCTGATAAGGAGGAATAAGTAGGGAAAAGGGGGGGCGGTACGGTGGAGGATCTGTTGGAGGTAGGCATGGGAACGAGGGGCTGCATAGAGTCATTTGCGTGGGTAGATGACATGGGTGAGGGAGGATGAAAAAGGAGAAGTTAATTTTGATAAGGTTGGTGCTGCGAGAAGGTGCAGCCAACTGGGTGCTGGCCTGGGCTTGTAGGCATGCACTGCTTAGGCAGCAGTTAGAGATGGTGGAGCTAGGTGTGGAGTTTATGCCAGCTTGAGGATCGAGTGTTGAGTTTTTGTTACTTGTTTTTAGTTTGGGAGAGGGAGGGTGAGACGAAGGGGGGATCAGTAGAGAAAGAGAGAGAGAGAGAGGAGGATGCACAGTAACATTTTGGAGGTGGAGAGAGAAAACTCAGTAGTATTTAAGGGCCAGAGCAAAGTAGGGCAAGGAAACGCTGAGTGGTGGGCAGGTATAACCTGCAGATGGTAAAAGTGGCTGATAGGCTAAAAAGTACCAGGGGACATGGCCTGGGTCGCTATAAATGAGCAAGTCCACCAAAGGTGGTGGCGGGGGCAGTGGGGAACTGACGCTCTGCATCGGCGGGCCAAAAACACACAGTTCCTCTGAGCAAGGGCCAACCAAGAGTTGCAGAGCGAGTGAAAAACAGCGTCTACCTGGATTAAAGCGACTGCTGGTTCGAGCACTTTAGTGTGGGGGAGGGCTACTCTTCAGACCCTCACGACCTCCAGTGGTGACCTCCTGGGCGGATGCACAGCTGTGGGGAGACAAGAAGTAAGGCACTTTATTTATACAGCAAGGACTGTCTGTGGGGCTGGAGGGGGTCAGAGGTTAACTGCACTAGTCTGAGAATTAATCCTTAACAGCCCTACTATTCAGAAAGCAGAAGGCAGCGGGTATCATTTAAAATTAAGGTCAGATCAGACAGTAGTTAGTGAATTGATCAACATTAAGGCACACGGTTTAAGGAGACACACACTACAGTATTGCAGTTCATAAATGAAGGCACCATCTCTATGTAGCTTATCTCACAACAGTTTTAGCATAGCCGTGTCATTTAAAAAAACTGTCTCCACATATGTGGGGACTAAAAGTCAGCCGTGTTTGAATTCAGGTGGAAAAGGCGCCAAGAAAAACACATACAGTTCCTCCGAGCAAGGGCCGACTCAGCGTTGCAGAACGAGTGAAAAACGGTGTCTACCTGGATTAAAGCGACTGCTGGTTCAAGCACTTTAGGGCAGGGGATGGTTACTCTTCAGACCCTAACGACCTCCGGCGGTGACCTCCTGGGTGGCTGTACAGCTGGATTAAAGTGACTGCTGGTTTGAGCACTTAGGGTGGGGCAGGGCTACTCTTCAGACCCTGACGACCTACGGCGATGACCTCCTAGGTGGCTGCACAGCTGTATTAAAGCAACCGCTGGTTCGAGCACTTTAGGGCAGGGGAGTGTTACTCTTCAGACCCTCACGACCTCTGGCGTGACCTCCTGGGTGGCTGCACTTCACCATGAAATTCAGACTTGTTCAGTTTACAGCAATTTACATGCAGTTTAAATAGCACAACTAATTTAATTTCTATAATAGTCACCTGGTACTTTTTACCATTATCAAAAACACCTAGTGACATGGTATTTTTAACATTTACAGGTTTCATAAACATAAGGTATATACATTAAGGTATTTTATGACATAGTGCTGTCACATACTAAATCCAACAATAATAAACACAATCTTTTTAACATACGCTTGGAGGTCACCACAATAACCTCTCTGTACAAGGACCTGAGTGGGAAAAGGAAAATTAAAGAGGTCACTATAGCATAGTCAAGGCCCCTAGAATTCTGCGGCAGCAGAATTTTGCGCAGAACTTGCAATCTACCGCAGAACTTCTTCGGTGCCGCAGAATTTACTCTTCTTGGTGAGTTTTTATTAATATTTCTGTTTATCCATAGAATCTGTTTCCCTTCCCCTCTTTTTATATCCAAAACCCCCCCTATATGCTCAGACTGTGATGTTATCATTGCTATATCATACATTAGCTAATGAAATGGCTGCATTCTGCAACAGAAATGAATAGTCACTTATCTGCCACAGCTCCCACTGCCAGAGACGGTGGCACAGCACATCATGCATGGTGATAGTTGCTCAACCTGCATGACAGCCTAATACAATTTTCAGTCTTACATTATTGCACTAGGGCCAACTTAAACAAAACCTTGTCAATAGCACAGACCTGTTAAGTCCATACCTCACTTTGTACAAACCTATTTGTGCCTTTAAGGTATAGAGATGCCATCTGAAATGAATAACTGGTAAAATGAATTTAACTGTAATTTTTAAGAAAAATAAAGTAATTATGCCCAGAAAAGTGGAATATAATAATGTGTAGACCTGTTGAAAGAATAGACCTGTTAAATAAATAATTGCACTGTATGCATTTTTGCCAGGGTTATTGATTACATATTGCCATTGGTTGATAGAATCACCTAAAAGTTAAGGAGAAATGTTGTGTGCAGGGACAGCTGTTGGGCCAGAGGGTAGCATGTTGTGTTTCCGTGCCCGGCAACTCAGGTTCAGAGATTAGCTCTGGGAGTTGGCTGGGCAGCTCAAGGATTGGTGGAACACATCACTGCTCGGAGCCTGGGAAGGTATGGTGCAGTGTTCTGTCACATGGGGCACACATTGTGATGGGCTGGAGAGCACTATCTCACTATCGGTTCACATGCATGTTATGGCCTGATGGTGCTACGCAGTGTGTCAGGGAAAGCAGGTTGACATGAAAAATGAGTTTTGCAATAACTCCTCTATTCCATTTCCAATGGGACCTGTATGAATGAGGATGCAAATTCACGGAAATTAAAATATATATACACACACACACACACACACACACACACACACACACACACACACACATATATTTGTATGTATGTTACAGCTTGCATATAAATATATAAGTGATACACAATGGGAACCTCATGAGTGGTGTAGAAAGCACATACAAATATATAAGTGATAGACAGTGGAAACCGCATTAGTGGGATAGATAGCACGCATATAGAAATACATTATTTATCACATAAGATCCCCTCTGCATATCTCATTTACGCAACAGGCTAGGACCTTAAGGGAGAGACATCTGTTCTGCTTTTTTAGGCATAGAATTGTTTTTATAAGGCTGTTATTTTTTGAACTAGTGTTACTGTGCTTTCCACCGTCCTGATTGCTATAACCACTGTCATGAAAGTGAAGTCAGGATGACAAGCTGACACTGTGATGTGGTTGTTTGTTAGTGCCGCAGAACTTCCGCAGAAATTAAAAACCACTGCCGCAGAAGTTCTGCGGCGAATAGTAGTCTTGCCGCAGAACTTGGTCCCACTCTGCCGCAGAAAAGTAGGGGTCCTGAGCATAGTCAAGAAAGGGAAAGGGATGCCCATAGGTGGCCAACCTTATGGACTAGAAATTGCAAAGTATAGATTAGGCTAAGAAATAGAAGACCTGTTGCAACAGATTTAAGAAAAGGTTGGTCCTCAAGAATGACAGGAGTTTCCTGTCACACTGGCCTACACTTGGTAGGTGCCCTCTAGTGGCTGAGATAGCTGATGTCTACACCCTGAGGGAAACAGATTTCAGACCCTTTTCTGCCTTGTCATTTAGGAAGTCCAATGTGAGTGGAAGTCCCGCAACAGATGGAGAAGTCCC
Source organism: Neoceratodus forsteri (assembly GCA_016271365.2). Classification (NCBI taxonomy): domain Eukaryota; kingdom Metazoa; phylum Chordata; order Ceratodontiformes; family Ceratodontidae; genus Neoceratodus; species Neoceratodus forsteri. The sequence continues at coordinate 608,880,143 of CM057450.1, read as the reverse complement.
TTTTTCTATACACCATCTCTTAAAAATAGACCAGTGTCTTCGGTATGTACTGTTCATCGACTGTCTTCTTGACTACAGCAGGTGCTCCACCTCCCTTGGATGGTAGCCTAGACAGAGCTAGCAATCTGTTCTTCTCAGTAGCCAGGCTATCAGGTTGAAGACTGATGGGTTGTGGTGAAGTACTAGCCTCTGGCTCAGAAGATCTGGTTGAGATGGTGGGTGAAGAGATGCGTATATGAGAGAGTACAAAGCTCTCTTCAGCCAGCCTGGTACCAGCAGCAAGACATTTCACGGATCAAATCTTGTGCAGTACTTTTGGAATCATAGGAGTGGGAGGAAAGATGAACGCTCTGTCAAAGTCCTATGTCGCTGACAGTATGTCCACTTCCTGAGACCCTGGATCCTGAAAGCGAGAATGGCAGAATGGGAGATGCTTGTTCATGTTGGACCACATGAGATCCACTTGTAGCTTTCCCCCACTTGAGGTTGAGGAGCTGGAACACTGTGGGATAAAGTGTCCTCTCAGCTTATTTAATGTCTGTCTGCTGTGCCATTTGGCTTGAGTGTTTGATTTACTGGCTAGGTAAGAGGTAGATATGACCTGCAGGTTCAGTTCTGCCCCCCGACCACTCTCATGGATTTTCTGATCATTGATCTGTTGTGTGGTCCCCCCCATTTGTTGAAGTACACCATCATCACTTAGTTGTTTGTCCTGATCATGACTGAGTGTCACCATAGCAGAGGAACAAAGAACGACAGAGCTTGGTAAACCACTCACATTTCCAGTACATTGACTGGGACTGTGGTTTCTACAGGAGACCAAAGACTTTGAGCCACATGTTGCTGACATACTGCCCCATCCCTGGAAACTGGCATCTGTGATCACAATCTTGGTATATTGTTGATCCAGCATTGTGCCTCTCTGTAAGTTTTGCTTCTTGGGACCACTGTGTCAGGGTTGAGACGTTTTGTACGGTGGATTTATCCTGTAGCAGAAATCCTATGATGACTAATCCCAAGCATCCAAAATGTACCTCTGTATCAGTTTCATGTGGAGCCTGGAGAAAAAGACACGAACCGCGGGGTTTATGGCATCAGGTGTCATGACAACTGATGGAATCAGTCAGCAATTAGGGTGCTGATCTGGTTCAAAAGCAGCATTCAGCACACCAAGGGCTTGGGAGGTATATTTAAATTGGATGACCAGGAAGGGAACTGCATGCAAGTACATCCCCACTAATTTCATAACAACATTCATGAATTAGTCGGAGAAGTGCTGGCAGCAGGAGAGGGAGGAGAGAGGTGGCGTCCTGCCCTCTAGATTAGGGGAAGCATATAAAAACACTGAGCACCCTCAGGTTGGGGAACTGTGTACAAATGGGGAGGGATGCTGTTTGGAAAGGTGGGGCTAGGTGGTGATGAATGGGGTAGGATTAAAAACTTTTTTCTCTCTCACTCTCTTTGGCAAACACAAGGTACAGATGGTGCAGGAGGGTCCATGCCTATTCTGAGCTGCAGTCTACAGTAACCTGCCTGTAGAAAGGGATGCTACAGGAGGGTCCATTTATGCGGGTGTACCCCCTATGCACTTACTGGTAGGGACGTTGCAGGAGGGTCCAATCCACAGCAAGCTCACATGCTAAAAAGATCGGATGCCGCAGGAATGCCCAGACCTAACTGGGCTCTAGCAATTTCATATCCGAACCCCGTCGGGGGGGTGGGGGGGGGCTAATGTAAACAATGGACTGCAATCTGCAGCAGGCTCCAGGCCAATAACTGATCTCAAACAGTGCTAACAATACTTGTTGGAAATGAATATATGAATAGGCAGCCAGTTAGTGAGAAACAACAGAAAAACATTACATATTCCCTATCCGCTGCATATAATCGATGCTTGAGCTAGCAAGGGACAGGACTAAGAAGGAGAAAAGAAAGAAACAGCAAAACTATTTGTACTAAAACACCTGGGAGTTTAGCAGCAACTTAGGACTGCAACCAACCTCCAGTGATGCACAAAGTAAACTGGAGTTTCTGGGATGGACTAGGAGGCTGGCTTCTAGCCAGCTCGAATTTCTCCGGATCGTGCATCAGCCTATAGGATGGATGAGGTGTATCCCATTGGTGATGACTGCAGAGTACTGTAAACGGAGCAAGATGTACAGTAATTTGCTTTCCCAGCATGAACTCCACCTAGGAAAAGATATGCAGAACTGTTTGTGCTTACATTAGCATAGCCTTGCTGGTACTGTTACTGATGTAAACATACTCAGAAAAGAAACTCTATTTTATTCAACCATGTTATCTAGAATGTTGAAGAGGTTCCCTTTGAAGAATCAGTTGTTCAGCAATGTGGCATTGCTTTGAAATCCAGCCACAAAGTTGAAAATGTCGAGCGGTGCTATGGAATCTGGCTACCAGATCAGAGTGTGCAGCACTGCTGAGGAGGAAAAGGAGCAGTTCATAGATGTTTTTTTATGTATCAATTTACCAACAGTGTCAGTGCTGCTGTGACTGAAGGCACATCAGAAGACAACATTATTAATACCGGCATAATGTTCTGAGAAATATGTGTGTAACCCCTAGGTGGTGCTATCCCAAGGGCTACTACCCCTGCCTGTGTGGCTAGTTGTAGGTTAAGGGGCCAGGGCACTGAAACGGGCACCTCCACCTGGAGGACAGGGTTGTTAGTAACAAAGCTAACTTGGGTACAGCCCTCCGGGACACTGCAACCCCCCCTTCTCCTCTAGTGGCCTAGACAATATGCAACAAACACTTTCACAGTAGCCTCTATTCAGCATACAAATCCCCACACAGTTTGCACTTACCACCAGGGCTGGTTCCACCAGTTCAACCCTGGAGATCCCCTGTAACACAAGGTTAGGCACAGCAAATAATCACAGTACAGTGCTTTTGGTGCAAACTGGAACCACAGTCAGAGTAAAAGCAAAAATAGTTAGATCTGATTTATTCAGGGGAATTGAACAAGGTAGTGGCGTAATCAGGTTGATTGATTCTAAAACTGATCTAGTCAGGAAATTATGCATGCACTTTTAGTCTCTGCACAGTCACATGCTCTGGGTACCCAGTTGGAAGTAAGGTGGGCTAGCCTGGAACGTTGTCCAGGGTAGGCCAGCATCACAACTGGTTGGAGCCCTATGTTGGAAAGACAAGTCATGCACAATAACCCACAATTTGTAATCCAGAGCCAGGAGGCTCAGTTTGTGATAATTAGACAAAACAATTAAATCAGATGACGCACTTTGAGGAGCTGTTGCAGGGAGCTACCCTGGTATTTACTCACGCTACCCGGTACAGGACACAGGATGGATGAAATGGAGACTGCAGGATGACTTGCTGGTTTGCCAGGAGAAGCAGGGCCCACATGATTCACCGTGGTGTCGTTCCTGTTTGTGATGTTGAGCAGGGGGCTGATCCCCAGGCAGGTCTCTCATTGATGGTCTTCTCTGTGGTGTGAGTAGCTAGCTGGGCCAAAGTGTGGAGGCCCAGACCAACTGGAGATGAATGTGTATTCAGTTCAGTAGGTACTGGATGCAGCTTCCAGCAAGCAAGGCACAACTAAACAGTGGGGAACCAAATCGCGACCTACTAGCAGGTTACAGCACATTTATAGTAAAGCAATCACCATACCACCAAGTGGATAGCAGTCTGATGGCAATATCAGTGTCTCTGAGCAAAATCAGGAGTTCTGTGGTGAATGGATCACCTGACAGGCCGATCGCGTACAGCAATTCTTCGGTCTTCTTCAGGTTTAAATCTGGTCACTCTTCAGTGGCTTTGTCACACTCCAGTTCAGATACAGTCCAATTTCTAAGCCTTTCAAAGGATTCCCTCTTAAGAGACTGCAGGCAGACAGGCCAAACTCAGCCTTTCCACCAACCTCCCGCACGAACTACGCAGGAGCTGCTGCTTGAATCACTCGAGCTATTTACTCTCCAAACTCTAACTCCAGAATGACTCCTGCTCGCTGTGCTCATTAATCGGGGCACAACAAAAGGGTTCAGAGATGTAGTCTGAAATAAGGCTTCTGTTATCTCTCCATGCAGGAGAGCTGAAGGCAGGCAGGCCAGTCTCAGCCTTCCCGTCAAGTACCCACGCTACCCCACAGGGCAGCAGCTCTTCGAGCTGGAGCTGCTCACTCTTCCAGCTCCAAGTCACTTCTCCCTCACTGCTGCAGGCAGCTTGGGATTTCCGTCTGATCCAAAAGGTTCAATTGTTGATCCATCTGTCTGTCAAAGCAAGGCTCCTCCTCCAGGTCTGTTTTGGTGCCAAAATGTAAAAAAAAACAATTCCTACAGAAATTTGCTCCCATAAGACCCCTGGGAACAGGCTCCATTTTAGAGTCCCCAAAGGTACTGAGTGGTCCCAATAGGCAATCCAGAACCAAGATGGTGGTGAAATGCAGAAAGTCCATACTGCAAAGGAAAGCAGGTCAGACAAGCTACAGTATTATTATTACTACAGCAAACAATCACATTTCCTGACAAAGCCTCCTCTACACAAATAGCGATGGCTGAAGGAAGCAAAAGCACTGCAGCCTGGTCGGGACTCGAGCCTGAAACTACTCGGCACCTATCAGATTAATTTTATACACAAGATAGGAAGCTCTTAAAGAGACAGGCACAGAGGTTAACAGGGCACTCACATGCAAACACTTGTAAATCGCTAGGACACAGAACACCAGTCTGGCAGTGGGCATTTAGGCACACCCAAGGAAGGTTTTTCAAGAACCCCCATTTGTAAGGGGGTTACATGTGACACTCAGATGAAATGGCACTTGTCCAGACAGCACAGTTTACCTCACTCCAATGCCGAACCCGAACAGGCATTGAGCATACCTTTCAACCTTTCTTCACCAAAATGTGTGATGAGATGTGTGACAAATGAGAAAAATGTGTGACAGATTATCAAACATGGCACTGAAAGCTTGGAACACTATAGCTAACAGTGCACTACTGTTCATAATGTTTGCTGATAACTGAGCACAATAGATAATTACGAATTTCTGCTTTAAAACCTTTGTGAGAAATGTGGAATCTCCCTACCTCGATGTGGGACAAACAATTTCTGAGGGTTAAAATGAGTGGTGTACCTCGTAATGTGTGACAGTTGAGAAGTATGACATTGAGCATGGATGGAGCTGCAACAGTCTCTCCATTTAAAAACATTAACATGTATACTGTGGCTATTAAAATGTAACAATCCTCTCCCTACACTAGGGGGCCCACTTGTAAGTAGCAGTGCCCCACCAAGGATTGGGTGCCTTGGCATTGTTGCTCTGCCCTTAGTGGTGAGGGAGGAGCTTAGGTTACAGTACATATAGGGATCTCCGTGGCCCAGAGAAGGAGAGGGATGCATGTCACAGTGAGGGAAGCAGAGTTGGTGGTATGTGTCGTAGGGTGCGGGTGACTTTGTGGACTGAACAAACTGCATGATAGTGTGACACAATGGCAGGTAAAAATTCAGCAACATTATTTTACTTCAGCATCTTTCTTCTTTTTAGCAAGACATATTTAAACAGCGAGCTGGTATGACAAACAAAAAAAAACATAAATGGCAACCTCACAGCATAGAAATCACTGGGAATCCATGGCCAGAAAGAGTTATCCCAGGTGTTCTGCTTTAATAACTGGGAGCAATGCTCAGAGCTCCCTGCTAGAGTCTGTCTCCAGACCCAACACCTATCTGAAATGGCTTGTAACATCAGCTTTCATATACTTGCTTACAAACCCATGTGACTCAGTCTAAACCCACCCTATCTAGTATTCCAAACTTTTATTTGCACAATACAAACTGTTTTTACTTCAATCTTCATTTAACAATGCTTTTATACCATTTCTAAAACATGACATTAGAGCCAAATGTTTTCTGATTTGTTTTTTAAACACAAACCCAGAAGACTTCATGAATAATTAATGAGCTCCACTTTCCTTCAAATGATCCTGCCTTAGGCTGTATAAATATAGTAGTTGCAGACTCCTAAAGGAGTCCTGAATTTACACAGGGAAGAGCAGACCAGTGAGAGGGGTACTGTAAGTGGAGTTCCTTTCCCCTTAGGACCATTGTTTCACCTAACTGTAAACGTTTGAACAAGTAACAAAACTCACTTGCTTCAGTTTCTTTGGGCAGTTTCTATGTCAGCATTTTAAAGCCATTTAAATAAATTACACACACAGGTGAAGTGGAAACAGGAAACAATCCTCCCCACAGCATTCTAACCAAGCCCCAGCCAGAAAACCAACAGTAAGTGCAAATACAGCAATGTTATTCCCAATACCTTTTATTTTCTGTGCTGAGAAAAGAGGAAATGTAAAAGATACATCCTTAAACTATTTTTCAGTCGAACCTCAACACTACTACACCTTGTCACCCTTTTTACAGCGTAGTTAAATAGTAGTGTCCATGAAAGGCGAGGAAGGGCCGCTCCTGACCTGAGAAACCACATTTTCTAGCAGTGCCCTACAAGAAATAATCACCTAGGAAGTGCAAACCAACCCCTCAGTTGCATTACCCCCAGCAGCACAAATGTGCCTAAAGTTATGGTGGTCCGCCACACCCAACACCGAAGCGCAGGAGACTAGTCAGGAATCAGAACACAACACACCAAGCCACACTGCCACGGAGCAACTGCACCATGTCCTGCAGTTATCCGGTGGTGGCTTTACTGCTCCCACCCTGTGCTCCCTCACCAAAGTCACGGCAACACAGGCAAATGCTCGAGAAGCTAAAGAAACACAGCCTCCCCAAAGAGATAGGCAGCTCAAACCCCTTGCACCAACTTTCCCCAAAGGCTATCTGCCACTTTCATTCTAAAGAAGGGGGAACAGCTTAAAACTCAAGCTCCCATTCGAACAGTTACCCCCATGATGTACAACCATGCGCTTTATACAACACTTATTTCTTTTAAAACCCTATGTTATCATTCTCCTTGAACTGCAACTAAACCCATAATTCATAAAGAACTACCAAACTCACAGCACTGCGCTTGAACCCCTTTATCTCCCAAAATGCAGCCTGCATAAACTTGAAATTAGAGAAGCCCCACCATCACGAGGAAAAGCCTTTATCTTCCACCTGCAAGTCCCCGAGTGGTGGCTTTCACTATTTACTTTTACTATTCAAGCACTCCTGCTTCCCACTATAAATACAGGGACAAATAGCCGAGCACTGCAGAGTTCAAAGCACCATTTTGTACACTATTGCTTACTAGCACCTGCTGTTATTCAAATACATTCCAGAAGCAACAGGAAATTCTAACTCGGGTGTTCACTATTCCATAGTCCCCTAGGAGCATCTGTAAACCCTATTAGGAAAACAAATCCCCAAAGGAATCTTAAACCAATATATCCCAGACCCCTTTCATTATAAAGCTGTATCCATACCTGTACCATCACCTAAGCACTTTATATCCTTTGCGGGGGAGGGGGGCATTTTTCTAAAACCCTCACTCATCACAGGTCCCCCTTTAACAGTATGAAAGAGGTACAATTCTCATGGGTGCCCCAGCCTGAGGGTGCCAAGGAATGTCTTGCCTTAGGGGCTCTCACTCAATGCAAGGGGGTATGGGTGAGTAGCTAGCTTGGTGCCTTTCACAGGGTGCAAGTAAAAGGAGATGCTGCAGGTGTTACCAGCTTAAGTGCAGAGTGCCAGGGGATGCTGGTGCACTGGGGTGGGGCACACAGTGTAACTTTCTATGGAGCCGACTGCAGGATATGGGTCAGGGTGGCGTAGCTCTTCATTGGAGGCATCTCACCTGGAGTATAGGGTGACAAGTCTACCTTAATGTCTAAAGGTGACATGAGGTTTTGATGTGCCGGGCCTGGTATATGCCAGATCAGACCTCTAACACCTGGGCCATTTTCCTGCTCTCCTCCAGAGTGATGTCTGATAATCTCAGGACTGAAGGGATTCTCTGAAGGTGGGGTGCTGATTGAGTTTCTGTGGGGCAACTTCAAGAAGTAACGGGTGCCCAACCCAGCTGCAAGGATGGAGGTGAAGTGCCAGAATGGATCCATGGAAACAGGTAAAGCATGAGATTTGGGGAAGAGAGTGTGTTCCATGTGTTTTGGCTGGACTGGCTGAAGTCTTTCCAGGCAATGAATCTTGGGGGAGCGTGCTGCAGAGCTGAGTGCCTCTTTGGAAAATTCTGCTAATGAGGCCCAGTAGGTAAAAGTGGGGACACTGGTATTTCCTGAGCACCAAGGTATGGTGATAGATAACCCTTCTGGTGGGCCCCATTAGAAGTGAACCCTCTGGACTACTGTAGGGCACTGTACTGTGTGCCACTTAGCCCTTCTCTTAAATTTCCCTTTAAGCCTCATGTCAGGACAGAAGTGCTCAGGGCAGTGAGAGAGGAATGGGGATACCCCTTTGGGTGATTATGACCCCGTGAGGACCAGGAACTGGGACAGTGAGTTTTTAATGTATGGATCAGGACCTTGGTTGCGGTGGGGACATAGAAGAGGTCGCATGATGTGGGCCTCAAATTACTATAATGTAAAACGGATAGCATGATGGAATATGGGGTCCTTGTGTCCTGTTACAGCTGACTTTGTATCGATATGAATTTGTCAAGTTCTCACCTAGTCAAAAATGAGCAATGAGTTACAGATCCTGGGTCTGAGTGATTCAGTGACCAGTACTATTAATGCCTTAGCTGAAGTCAGGGAAGAATATAGCTGCCATTATTGAGCTGTTTGCAACATACATCTCCACTGCTATGAATTTTACACAGTGATATGAATGTTATACTCAAATTTACCCTTGCTCCAGGAAGGGTAACTGATGTTCCTCATAATGTTGGAGCTATTTTGTACATGCAAACTATTAAAACATTGAACTAACTTGATGGAAGTTTTCTTTAACACTAAACATATTGGGCCATTATTCTTAGACATATTCTTTAAAATGAGAATGTGCTACACATTCTAACCCTTTGCTCTGAATTTTGAAGCCCAATGCTATGCATTTTAATGCTTAGAGGTTGAGAGTTATGGTTTGCAAGGGGCTTCCAGTGAGCTTGCCATCCTATAACTGCTAGACATGCGATTTGCCCTGGATTATTCCCACCCCCATTAGGGTGCAGTAGACAGAACGCTCTGTGGGCCAATGGGGTGGGGGGTGTAAAAATAAATGAAGATCAAGATTGCTTTGAGGCACAACAACCAAAAGAAGTGAATGACTCTGCTAGAAGGGCCCCTGACATTTGTATTAAGGACTATTCTTTTAGCTAAAAAGACACTGCTGAAGTATAAACATATTGGAATGCAAACCGGTGAGGCAGGTGCCAATTTTGAATGCTTTGGAAAGTATGACTTGTAGCTGTACATTTTTGCTTATCATTATGCATACTGTAACATGTTAGGAAGGTAAATTGTGAGAATATTTAATACTGTTGAAAGCATGCCTATACTGAATTTTAGAAGGGTGCATATCGAAGTGTGCATATTAACTGGTAGTATACCCTAGAGGTTAGCGTAACAAACTGTTTATGAGCTTGGTACATTCAGCTGACCTGGATTTGATTCCTGCAGCCCCTATTTGCATACTATGTGACCTTGAGCAAGTCACCCAACCTCCCTGGTGCTCGTAGGTCAACCCTGAAAACAGGCCTTGGGCTTAGTGGACCTTACGGATACCAAAGAATAAAAAAATATATATTCAATGTTCTCATGTATACTTAGTGTTTTTTATGTATATTGAGCAGTAGGTGTATGGACTGTGGAATTTTACAGTTTGTTTTTAAAACAAATACATACAACCTTCAATAATTTATTGCACTTTGTTGTCTTTATTACAAATACAGCTTATATTGCAAAAATATGTCACACCAGTACAAAATGTGTCCCATGTTGTTTCCCACATTGTCAAGGTAAGTGAACTCTATTTTGCCCATTTGTCTCACATTCTGAGTCCAGAGGTTGAGAGGTATGAGTTGCAGAAGCAGTAGGCTACTGTACAGATACCGTGTGCTCTTATTCCATCAAACGTAGAAAGGGAGGGGCCCCCCAGTGCCACATTGGCGGTGTAACATGCTCCAAGATGGGCACTCCAGACCTGGGAGTGAGCTACGGAGGCCAGTGACTGGTGGCTTAGGGCCAGAGGTGCTGCCAGTAGGAGCTCTCCCTAGACTGGGGAGAGTAGCACCAGGCTCTGTGGCCACAGCAACCTTTGCGGCAGAAATAGGTGAGTAACCCTGTTAATTCAAGGGGAAGGTGTGTTACTGAGGCAATTGGGGCATGGTGGGATGCCATGAGGTAGGGTGAAGAGTCCAGGAAAAAGTAATTTGCCATCTAGATAACAGTCACCAACACTCTTAGGTGGCACACCACAGTAACCCCCCCCCGCCCCCTCAGGCAGTGACTGTTGAGGCTGGGAGATCACTAGGACCAGTGGCCTGATGACCAACTGGATGGGCAATGGAGGAGAAGATTGATAAAAAGGAAAGAGTAGAGAAGAACTTTGATGGGCCCTAGGCTTATTGCTTCCAAATCCCGTTGTGTCTCAATTGTTTCTCATCAGATCTGTCATTTCCCTAGTTTATACATGATATCCAAAGATCTGTTTTGCCCCTGCAAAGAGGGTACTGCCTTGCATTGCATAGACCTTTAAATGCAGCAACTGAGTTAAAAGTGCTGTGGTATATCTCCAGTAAGCATCATGTTTAGCCCATCAAAACACATATTTTTCCCAGTAATCTGAGCTTTCATTTCCATTCATTTGGTATTTATCCAGAAGTTTGCTCCTCCGTAAACAGCTGAAATTACCTCATCCTTGATTTGTGCCATAATGGATGTTGGATTGTAGCCTTTGCAACTGGGATCTCTTCCACCTGCTGAATCACCCTAGTCTGAGGTTTTGAATAATGTTAAATCATTAAAGTTAGGTTTTAAAATACATTTTTTCTGTGAAATGATGATGATACTGACATTGTAATGGTCATGTCAATTAATATATTTGTTTGGGAGCCAGCTGATTTAAGGGCGACCCAGAAGCCTCACAACTTGTTAAGAAGGATGCTTCTTTATTAAAAACATCTCTTTAGCAGGGTAGTTTAACCTTCAACATTTTTTAGGTATTTTGTCTTAAGGCTGGTGACCCCCTGTCCCCCGACAACTACAGACCTATTTCCATTCTCCCCCACCTAAGCAAACTGCTGGAAAAAAATTGTTCACTGCCAGCTGTCTGAACATATGAAAAAATACAACCTGTTTTGCCCACAACAAGGGTTCTGGAAACATCACAGCACCACATCAGCCTTGGCCCACTTCACCAATCACATCCTCAGGAACATGGACACCGGGAATGCCACTGGTGCCATGTTCATTGACCTGACAAAGGCATTTGACCTCGTCGACCACAACCTTCTACACACTAAACTCCTGCACCTTGGCTGCTCGACCTAGACACTGATGTGGTTCCAGAGCTGTCTCTCAGGCAAATCCCAATCCGTAAACATTGGTTCAGCCACCTCCCCAGCCATGTCAGTATCCACTAGAGTTCCCCAGGGCTCCACACTGGGACCTCTGCTGTTTTCCCTGTTTATAAATTCCCTTCCTGCTGACAGCCTGTCTTGTGAGGCCTTACTGTATGCCAATGATTTTGTATTATATCACAGCGACAATTCCCTGGCAAATCTATCCACCACCCTTACCCACAACTATGGGGCAGCCCAGAAATGGTTCCTGTCCAACAGGATACTAGTCAATGAGAAAAAAACTAATGCCATGCTCCTGGCATCCAAACCGTACCTTTCAAAACTCACCAAAACAAATTCCTCCCTCACAGTATGAACACCCAAAGCACCCCCCGAACGTTCCCTGTTTTAAATACCTTGGTGTCACCCTAGACCCCTCCCTTACTTTCTCGGAGCATATCAACAACTTAGTGCAAAGGGACAACCAGAAACTAGGAGCTTTTTTAAACTCCAACACTATCTGACCCCTGAGGCGCACCTTGCCATAGCCTAAGGCAGCCTTCTCCCCCTATTAGATTACTGCACCCCAGTTTACGCTCATGTTTCCTCCTCTCTGCACACCAGATGTATCACTGCTAATAACAGTATCTGTAAATTCACTCTTTTGGCACCCTACTCCACACATCACTGCACCTTATACCAGTCCTTAGGGCGGCTCCCCTCTACAAGGATGGCATGACTATGCCCTTGGCTGACCCATAGATAATGCCATTAGAGGTGGCAACTGGTCACCTTACTCATCCCTTCTCAATGACAGAGTCACTCCCAGGTGCCTCCAGAAATCCTCAGTCCCACCTTTGAAAGTTCCCAGGACTTCCACTGTTCTGGGTAGTAAAGCCTCATCCTTTGCGGCTCCCACACTGTGGAACAAACTCCCCACCTCCCTCTGCTCACTCAACTCACACCTTACTTTTAAAACTCATCTTGAAGCCTGGCTGCTGTCTGAAGCTAAATGTTCCTGCTTTGCTGGATAACCTATGGACGGGAGTCCTCTCCAACCCTTGTGCCCTACCCACTGTTTCATAATTTGGGCTCACCATAGACTGTCCTGGCTTTACCTTCATTCTAATTGCACTTGCTCAGTACCTGTACTGTATTGCACTCATTTTATGTAACAGCATTCCTTGTACAGTATGTTATTTGTCTTATATTTGTGTATCTTGTATTCCAGTGTATTTTGTATCTTTTCTGTATGCCTCAGTGGTCAAAGCATTTCAGTGTATTTTCTAGTTTTGTGTAGGCATCTGTACCATTCTTAAGTTATGTAATTTGTATCTGTCTGTATTCATGGCCTGGGTCGTGCCTGAAAACGGTCCCTGGCATCAGTGCACCTATCCAATTATTGAAAAAATAAATAAATAAACACATTAAAAAATAAATCTTATTCTCACCTACAACAGGACAATGCTATTTGTTTACCCATTGCGCAGGTTAATTTCTGGACCACAGGTAGGAGACACAAGGGAAAATATCCAAATCAAAATTAGAATCAAACAAGTATTTCTGTTTTATTAAACAAAATTATCAAATCTAATAAATACATAGCAGATATACTTAAGTGATACATTCAGTTAGCTGGAGTGTACGAAGGAATAACTGACTGATGTGGGTGATTAAATGCCAAGGCTAAAGGCCGAGGTGTTTAATCATGCACAGTAGCTGGTTATTCCGAGTATACTCCAGCTAATTGAATATTATTACTATTATGCAACTAGGAATTTTGAACTCAGGATTTTAACTGTTTTGTGGTAAAGTGGAACATGCCTTAATTTCCCTTTTTTTCTGTTGACTAAATGGATAACGTACTGTGGGCGTATCTGAAATGTGGATAACCTACTATGGGCATGTCTAAAATATGGATAACCTACTATGGGTGTGTCTAAAATGTAACTGTAAAAATTTGTGGGGTACTAAATGATAGTTTTCCTGTGCTCTGATTGGCTTAGAAGAGATACCTGTTGTATAATGTGAAATAACTTAAAAAAACATATTTACAGTTATATGACAGGACAGTGTCATGGTCAGGCTCTTGTACTTTAAGTTTTACCATATTAAATCGTGTTAAATGATATGAATAGACGCAATTGTTTAATTTAAACAGTAAAGAAAAGTTCATATATTGTACTTCCCTCTAGATGTTCAATGGTTTAAACACCAACCTTGAAGTTCATTGTTCCCATGCTGACCCCCCCCCCCCAAACTTGGCTCATCATACCCGTTCAGAGACCTGAGTTCAGCTTTCATCAGGCATGAATTCTTGAGGTCACCTCCACTGGGTGTTTTAGCTCAGATTATTTAGCTGGTTTCATGCTTCAAGTTATTGAGTGGTCTTGTGCACCTCCTGATGATGAAACAAAATATGGTTTAAAGCTCCCTGAAGAATCTGCACTCAACTCAAAAGCATTGCTGCTTGAAACCCACTCTGTTACATGTTGTGGCCAGTAAGACTGCACTGCAGTCAGAGTTATTGCTGCTCTGGGTCATGCTTTCTGTCAGGCATGGCTGTCTCCTGTCTGGTCTTTATCACAACTTCACCTCAAGAAACAGTGAAAACATACCATTCTTTACCTGTTTGATTTAACTGGTAAAATGAATATGGCATGTCTGACCTTTATCTGATCAGTCTAAATAGGCCTTTTCAAAAGTGCAAAAATGCAAATACAAGTTAAGAGACATCACTAGTAAATTATTACTTCATACAATACACCCATAATAGGAAAATACATCATCATAATAAGTGAAAAAAGATTGATCACTTCATAAACTTCACATCAAAGTTTACCACAGGATATCTCAATATACATCAGCACGAATATTTTGACATTCAGTGCTTCATAAGGGACTTGAACGTCATTGCAAACTAACTTCCTGTTTTGTTTTAAGAAGTGCACGAGACAAATTCCTATCTACTGAAATAACACAATATGCTACACAACATATACAGTGCTGTAATTAAAAGAACAGAACAAATACCATATATGGAGACAAAGGCTAATTAATAGCTAAAAAAAATTATTTATTTAAAATTGGTAACCGGGAGAGGCACACTGAACTGAGGCTTGAAAAATAGCTATCTCATCCCACTGTTTTATAACACTCAGTTGGCAACAAAAAGTTAGCCAACTTAATCGAGATGTAAGTATCAGTAGAGTTCAGGAGCATATCGACACAGCTAGTCTGTTAGCACAGCGGCAGCCCTACTCCTTATAACTACAGCTAGAAACATGCCAAAGGCCCCCCTAGTTCACCGGAAACTAAAGGCTTATTAGGAATAAAGCTAACATAATAATATGTTTTCTTATGGGAAGCTATTATGCATGTATATAGCCTTAGTCATTTTATCAAATAATATACTTTTTCTAAATGAAACAACATGCCCCCATGAAATTAAGAGATCCTCTGTAGCCAAAAAGAAAATTCCCTGTTATTAGAACTTTTAGCAAAGAAAACCTTGTTAACCATGAAAAATAGCTTCCTGGGGTAGTCGTTATGCACCTGCTCGAGGTGCCGAACAGCATTTTACACAGAAAGTTTTAAAAGAAGGACCGTGGAGTATCTAGGTGTAAAGCAGGAAAGAAAACATAACTGTCCCAGCCCAGAATTAAGGATTTTCATCGGAGCATCCTTCTATAACTCTTAGTTACCAATGAGGGTAGAGTCTGCATGGCTGTCAAGCCATTTGAGTGTGCAGACAAGCGTCCAGGAAGCCTCACACATGGTCTACATTTACCTACCCTCATAGTGCTACTAGGACACAGCCTTGTACTTGTAGTGTGGGACATTCCAGGTAAATACCAGGCTACCAGTTCTGAGAAGTTCCAGTTACCTCTCTGGTATTTAAGGAGGTGATATCTTCTCAGAGTGTTATAGAAGGCTTCTCATAGAGTATATTAGCTCGCCAGTCATTCTCAAAGCGGAGTTTTGCACTCCATCTAGAGGTGAAAGTCATGTACCACAAATGAGGGATGTGGTATACTTTCAGCCGCTTGGTCGTGCGCACTATCTAGAAGGGAGACAGAGCTTACATACAGTCCTGGACTCTGGTGAATGGAGCTTCCTTCCAGCAAAAATAAAACCGGGAGTCCTAATATTTCGTTTGGAGCTGAACAATCCATACCCTTGCCTTACTAAGATGTTGCGCTGTCTGGAGTAAGTTACAAACAATAAGCACAAAAGATAGAGCAGCCCTTAGTTTAACCAATGGGATAACTGCTTAAAAATGCTGTTTTGAAGTGCAGATGTTTCCTCGATATCGCAAATGTTAGCTCATTTCTTCCCTTGTTAGGGCTCTTTTACCAGAGCCATCCTTCTTGCTTCAGGGGCCAGGGAAGAGGTTGGGAAGGACAGTCTTAAGTCCTGTTGCTGCTGCCTCAGGATCCTCATAACATATCCAGCTACTGGCCACCAATACTTGGAGCTTCACTGAGTAGGCCATTTTAAATCTCATCCTGGCTGCTATAATCTTGCAGACTAGTGGGTGGAAGGCTGCTCTTCTTTGCCGCATGGTAGCCAGAAGGTTCTGCGCTATTCGTATTTTATTGTCTTCCCATCTCACCTCTTGTAGTTCTCTGATTTTTTTTTTTTGTAGAAAATGTTGGTGTGCAAGGAAGTTTAAAAAACAAAAGATCAAGGGATGAGATGAAGCCCCTGCCGGTGGTTTCGGGCAGAGAGCTCAGTGTGCCCACTTGATTAAGTATTTGGATCCAAATGGAGAAGGGCCAGCAATTTTCTCCACCAATGTTTGCATGAACATTATGGTATCTTGCCCTTCCTCTCCTTCTGGGAGACCTACAATGACCATGTTATTCCATCTACTGTGGCCCTTTAGGTCTTCCACTTTTAGTTTCCAATCGAGTTATTCTTTGCTTAGCAGCCACCAGCTCTGGATTGAGTCTCTCGGTTCTTTTCTCGAGTGAGCAGATTCTTGCAGTATTATCTGAGGCCCTTTGTGAGACGTCTTCTATAGGTGGAAGACCACGTTTGCTGGCCAAGGCACCTAGCTTCATCTGAGCTCTTTCTTCTAGGTTGCTTGAAAGGACAGAGCAAGGAAAAGGATTAAGGCTTCTTTTGGCTAGGCAGATTT
The DNA here is from genome assembly GCA_016271365.2 of Neoceratodus forsteri. NCBI lineage: Eukaryota > Metazoa > Chordata > Ceratodontiformes > Ceratodontidae > Neoceratodus > Neoceratodus forsteri. Next base: position 608,863,566 of record CM057450.1, on the reverse strand, counting down.
ATTGTGTGTTTTTTTTTTTTTTTATTTTGTAGTCACAGGGATTATTACTGTTTGTTGCTAACATTTTATTACTTTATTTTTTTCTGATTCAAATTGTTGTTGCTGGGTATACCTTCTGCTGCATTATTACAGGGTGTGCCTACAAATTACTGCTGTAATCTTCTGATTCAAATTGTCTTTTGCAAGGTATATCTTCTGTTACAACTTTATTTTTCTCTGTAGCAAAGTGTTTTTTACAAGGTATATCTTCCGTGAAATTATTACAGGTGGTGCTTTACAGGTTTTACAGTTTTACCTATCATTAGGATAAGCTTTCAGGGCTACTGTATTTGTTGCTGGCTGATCGTTTCTGCTCTTACCTCCTTGTTTCTTTCATCTGTGGTTTTTCTTTTTCGGCAGGGGAAGGGCCCAGCCACCCACCCCCATCCCCAACCACCCCACACTACACTCCTTTTATAGGATAGTACAGTCATGACATTTCCTGTAGCAAAGCAGGAAATGGCGGATCAGAGGGGTATCCACACAGTGACCTCATTTACAGGGGCACTAGTAATTTAACTTGTTATAACAAGTTATACAAAAACAAACAAACAAAACACAAAATCAAACCTTTGCTTTCATTTTCTTCCTTCTAATTACTCTGACCAGGTTATAAACCCAGCAACATATCTGGAATGGATATCATTAACTGCAGGTACTGTACTGTGGAACACTTTTCAGAAGGGCGGTTCTATAGGATTTAGGACACTGTCCTACATGGTGGGCCTTTGGAGATCTAAGGGCTCAGCTCCAGGCAGCATGGGCAGAGATTGCACACCTCAAATTGCATATTCAAGAGGAAATATATTATAAGAACCACCCGCCATTTCCCCAACATCCAACAGAAGCACCTCGACTGCAGAGGGTAGCTGGTCCAGGAGGTTGGCAGGTGGGTAGGAGGGGCAAATCACGTGTCCCATCACCCGGTGCTCTCCAACATATCACCTCCACAAACCATATAAAAACTACAAACGGGTATCTGCCACTATCTCCGAAATCAAACAAAGGGGCAGAGGACACTGCAGAGCTGGACACTGCAGCACAGGAGCCAGCACAACAAAACTCACCCAAAACAGGAATCAAAACAAAAAAAGCAAAAAGGAAATCCAAAAAACTTCTGATCATAGGAGGCTCCATGATTTGGGGAGTGGATATGTATCTCCAGCCAGAGGTAATGGTCAGATGTCTCCAGGTACATCAGCATGGAGAGACACTGACTGCATTGCTAAAACTATTCAGCAAGCAGGAGAAAACATTGACGTCCTGGCACACATAGGGACTAACGATCTCGCCAACCAGTCAGTTGTGGAGAACAAGGAACACCTGACCAGGCTGGGTGATGAACCATAATCCATTTCATCCGGCATCTCCTTCTCTGAGATCCTGTCAGTCTGGAAGAGGGGGGAAGATGGACAGAAGGTCAGAGAAGGGGAGTTAGGGGAGCTAAACATGTGGCTCAAGGGCTGGTGCCAGGAAAAAGGAAACAAATTTGCAGGGAACTGGCAACAGTTTTGGGAGTGAAAGTTATTTAAATTTGATGGGCTGCATCTGACTAAGGTGGGAGTCAGTGCACTGGGGCAGAAGTTTGACATCTTTGCAGAATATTTAAACTAGCAAATGGGGAGAGGGGTGCAGCACCTCATATGCCGATTGGGAAGAACACCCCTCCCCCCTCAGCTAGTGGTCAAACAGGAATTCAGCATGTTTGTAGTTCATTTGCATCACAAGGTTAGGAAAAAGGTCCGGCTCCCCATACGATGCACAGGGGAAACACCAGACCTCACCCAACAACCAACACACTGAAATCTGGCCAATGGAAAATCATGTACACAAATGCTTGTAGTCTGGGGAAACAAAATCCCAGACCTGCAAGCAATAACGACAGAGGCTAAACTGGACATAGTGGCCATTAGCGAGACATGATTTACCAGTAACCATATTTTGAGACTTAGTACCTGGCTATGTACTGTCTAGAAGAGACCGAGGTGCAAAAGGGGGGGGAGGAGGGCCCTTTATGTCAAGTGAAAATATCAAAGCTACAGAAATTCAGAAGACAAAGAACCTCTGTGCTCAAACACTGAGGCAAGGGTTACCCTAAAGGGCATTTGGCTGGGAAGCCAAGTTTCAAGAAAATACAAAATCACACATGCCCACACAATGCAAAGCATCATGGGCTGCATATGCAAATCACCACAGAATGTTATGCTGGTTCAACTTTAAGCAGAATTGCATGGTGCCGAAAGGCCTCTCACACAGTTTGCAAAGGGTGCTAACAGATGACATAGACACGTGTTTCATCCTACCAGGACTCATCAGTATGCCTCATCATATGCAGCCCATGATGCTTTGCATTGTGTGGGCATGAGAAATTCAGAATACACATAAGGACTTATAAGAACTGTGGGTCACCCTGGAAACAGGAAATGGGATAGCCATACGAACTGGGGTTGTGTACAGGCCTCCAGACCAAGGGAAGGACACAGACACATTACTGTTAGAAGATATACAAAACATGACAGCTAAAGTGGAGGTTCTGATAATGGGAGACTTCAACATGCCAGATACAGATTGATCAATACCAGCAGGAACATCTGCCAGAACTAGACACAGGGTGGATTCCCTGCAGGGGGAGGGCCTCAAACAACTGGTACAACAACCCACAAGAGACAGGGCTATCCTAGATCTAGTACTAACTAACAGGGAAAGGATCACAGATCTCCAGGTAGGTCACCTAGGGTCCAGTGACCATCACATAGTATGGTTCAATTTGGCCACTAGAACTAAATCATCCCATTCCAAGGCAAAAATATGGGACTTCAGAAGAGTCGACTTTGATAAGATGGCCAACAGAGTTATGCTAGCTCTGGGAAAAAGAAATACAGGTGAGGGGGTACAGGCAAATTGGGCAAGCATTAAGGATGCAATACTTGAAGCAAAATCCCATTGTATTAGAGAGAAAAGGAAGTGCAAAAGAAGAAGGAAACCACTTTGGTTCTTAAAAACAGTAGCAGAAAAGGTCAGAACCAAAAGGCTGGCCTTCAGTAAATATAAGGGAACGCAGCAGGATGAAGATAGGGAGGCATACCAAACTTCCCTAAGGCAGACAAAGGCCCAAACCGAGGAAACACTAGCACAAACAGTAAAAGAAGGTGATAACACTTTCTATAGATACAATTGTGAAAGGAGAAAGTCCAGAGAGGGTATTGCTAAGATCAAAGTGGATAAGGGGGCATGTGAGGAGGAGGACCATGTAAAAGCATCTATCCTAAATGGATACTTCTGCTTTGTATTTACTAAAGAGAAGGTAGGGTAGGGCCCACAGCTCAGCACCATGGACATGGGGGGGGGGGAGGTGTGCACTAGTCCTTCACAAAAGAAAGGATCCTACAAGAGCTTGATAAACTCAGAGTGGACAAGGCAATGGGACCTGATGGCATACATCCCAGGATACTAAAGGAGCTAAGTGTGGAACTAGCAGAGCTATTATCAGAACTGTTTAGTGAGTCTCTGAGCACAGGAGAGGTCCCAGAAGACTGGAGAAGGGTTCATGTGATCCCGCTCCACAAGAGTGGTAGCAGAGAGGAGGCAGGGAACTACAGACCTGTCAGCCTTACTTCAGTAGTGGGGAAATTATGGTGGCACCCTTAAGGAAAGGACAGTGCAACACCTGGAATCCATAGGAGCACAGGATCCAAGACAGCATGAGTTTACATAAAGGAAGGTCCTGTCAAACTAATCTTATAGATTTCTTTGACTGGGTAAGCAGAGTGGTGGACCAAGGGGAGCAGTTGATGTCGCTACTCTGACTTCAGCAAAGCTTTTGATACTGTTCTACATAGAAGATTGATTAATAAGCTGGGTAGGCTCCGGGTGGGTCAGAAGTTGGTCAACTGGGTGGCAAACTGGTTGACGGACAGAAAACAGAGTGTTCGTAAATGGTATACAGTCAGAAAAGATGCAAGTCACAAGTGGGGTACATCAGGGATCGGTCCTGGGGTCAGTCCTCTTCAATATCTTCATCAGTGACATTGCAGATGGAATGGAGGGTAAGGTTTGTCTGTTTGCAGATGACACCAAGATCTGTAACAGAGTAGATGATTTAGATGGGGTGGGCAGAATGAGAAGAGATCTGGATAAACTAGCAAAATGGTCAGAAGAGTGGCAACTGAGGTTTAATGCAAAGACATGCAAGATCATGCACATAGGCAAGAGAAACCCTGAAACCACCTATAGGCTGGGAGGGGAGTTGCTGGCAGTCACAAGGGAAGAAAAAGATATCATCACCGATGACCTGAAATCATCCAAGCAGACCACTAAAGTAGTAGGTAAGGCTAGGGGGATGTTGGGATGTATTAATAGGGGTATCACAAGTCGGAAGAGGGAGGTAATAATCCCTCTTTACAAGCCACTGGTTAGGCCCCATCTGGAGTACTGTGTGCAGTACTGGAGGCCACACCTTCACAAGGACATTAACCAAATTGAGGAAGTCCAGTGAAGGGCAACCAAAATGGAGCAGGGACTGCATCAGAAAACATATGAGGACAGATTAACGGAGCTCAATATGTATACCCTAGAGCAAAGGAGGGAGAGAGGTGATATGATCGAAACATTCAAACACTTTAAGGGCATTAACAAGGCGAAAGAGTCTAACATATTTAAATATAAGAAAAATAGCAGGACAAGAGGACAAAGCATGAGATTAGAGGGAGGCCAATTAAGGGATAATATGAGGAAGTTCTTTTTCACAGAAAGGGTGGTAGATACATGGAACAGCCTACCTCAGGAAGTGGTGGACATGAATACAGTGCAGCACTTAAAATAGGCATGGGACAGGCATAAGGAAGCAATAAAAATGAGTATGAATAGATAGGCCATTGACAGAGCAAAGGCCGATGGCACATTCATATGGTAGAAAAAGAAATGGGCAGACTGGATGGGCATTGCGGTCTTTATCTGCCATCAACTTCTATGTTTCTATGTTTAAATCAGCCGTGATGTTATGCAGGTCCTCTCTAAAAGGTTTGAATTCCTCTAGGAACCTCTGATGGGTAAGTGATTCCTGGTCCACTGAACTGCATGCTACTGTGGATGCATCAGTCGAGCAGAAGGCCGAGGCTTCTTCTGGGCCTTCTCTGGTGTCACAAGAGGGGTATGTTTTGGTGGCGCCTTCCTCATCTCGGCATCCATGGAAGTGTCAAAAGACTCCAAACTGCAGCAGAAGGATAGTTTTCTTTGCCAGAACAGGCAGGAGGTAATTTTTTTTAAAAACATGAAGGTGTCCATGTTGAAACTGTCTTTGTGAGCCACTTGCTAAGCGGCACCATCATTTTGCTGTGAGTTTTTTGTTCACAGCACCTCTTCAGTCAGGTGGCATTTCAAGGCTGAAAAGTTGTTCTGGTATCATTGTTATGTCAGACTGATAACATAACTTTTTCTGACCTTTGAACTCAACTATCAGAAGAATATTATGTGTATGAAAATCCACAGATATTGATATAGGAACATACAAACATACGAAGAAGCCAGAAGAAGAAGGCCATTTGGTCTATCAAGTCTACTCGTATTGCAGGGTACACAACTTGAGCTAATGTCCCTGCCCTCCATCCCTCCCCACTCGTCCTATCCTCCCTACCCATGATCCTTACCTTCCCCTTATGCCTGTCTCAGCCTCTCTTAAAGCTGCCCACTGTCTTCAATGAGATGACCTCTTCCAGCAGTGCATTCCAAGTGTCCACTACCCTCTCTGTGAAGAATTGCTTCCTGACCTCCCTCCTAAACCTCCCACCCTCCAGCTTAAGACTGTGCCCCCTCAGGTTATGTTTGCCACTTAACTTCAAGCGACTCTCATTATCAACTTTGTTTATCCCTTTCAAGTACTTGAAGGTCCCAATCATGTCCCCCCCTTCTCTCCCCCCCCCGTCTTCCAGGGAGTACATGTTCAGTGCCCTCAACCTCTCCTCATATGCCTTGCCCTGCTGACCAGCTATCATCTTAGTAGCCCTCCTCTGTACTTTCTCCAGCAGGTTAATGTCCTTTGAGGTGTGGGCGTCAGTACTGAACTCCATACTGTAGATGCAGCCTTACCAGTGACCTGTACAAGGGCAGTATAACCTCCTCTGTCCTACTACTGATCCCCCTAGCTATGCATCCCAGCATCTTGTTTGCCTTTGCTGGTGCTTTCTTGCATGGAGTGCTTCAGATCACTACTGATCATCACTCCCAGGTCCTTCTCCTCCTCTGATACAGATACTCTGACTCCACCCAGGTAGTAATCTGTCCTGGGATTCTTGGCTCTAGTATGCATAACTTTGCATTTCTTGGCATTGAAGCCAAGCTGCCAGATCCTGGATCACATCCCCAGCTTTTACAGATCTTCCTGTAGGTTCTGTATCTCTTCAGCTGTGTCCACTCTCCCACACAGTTTGGTGTCATCCGCGAATAGGCACATTTTGCCTTTAATGCTGTACCCGATGTCACTGATTAAGACATTGAACAACACCGGCCCCGGCATGGAGCCCTGTGGGGTCCCACTGGTTACCTCTCTAATACCAGATAACCCTCTCCCCACAACCACCCTCTGGGTTAAGTTTTCCCCCCATCTGGCCATCTTTTCCACCAAGTCAAACATCCACCAACTTCCTGATCAACCTTTTGTGGGGCACAGAGTCAAACGCCTTGCTGAAATCAAGATGGAGGATGTCTACCGCTTAGCCCCTGTCTACTGTCTTAGTGACAGTCAAAGAAGTCAAATCAGATTTGTTTGACACGATCTCCTCCATGAACCCATGCTGCCTCTCATCCTGGAGACCATGCTTCTCTAGATATTCCACCAACCTTTCCTTTAGTATGGTCTCCTTGAGCTTGCCTACAATGGAGGTCAGACTAACTGGTCTGTAATTCCCTGGATCATCCTTGGGACCGCTTTTGTGATATAGATATAGCTATAGATATAATAGTGGTGTATTAGTGCTATTTATAGTTAGGGTTGAGAAGGCTGTGTAATGTTAAACCCCTAACTTTGCACCTTAATGGCTTTGCCCCTGTTCAAAGGAAATGCATGAAATTTTGCATGCATGGTCTGGTGGGCAAGGTTTCTTGATATGTCAAGTTTCATTTGGGTTGGCTATGCAGATTCCAAGAGAGGGATAGTGCAATTTTAGGAAAAATCAAGGGCTTGTTTTGCTGTGTTTTTTTTTTTTTTTTTTTTTTGTCATCGCCTACAGTCCACGTGATTTAGAATTTTGTTCTGAAATTTTCAGGGTAGAATGGGAATGCCCTAGAATGGTGCCAGTCACTGGTTTGCTGAAAAAAAACATTAATCTGCTCCCAAATTATAAGGATTTGAAATTTCAGTTCCAAGCATGCTCAGTAGGGTCTTTTGGATAAATGTTTGATACAAAAGAAGCATTTGACCATACAAAATATTCCTCTTTCATGAGTTGGAAATCTTATTTTGTGAGACAAAATTCTTCTTTTATATGGTGTCCATCTTGTTTTCATTTTTTCAAAACCCTATAAAATGATGCCCTGCAGACACACAATGGCATGAATCTAGTTAAACGGGACGTGTTTTGCTCAATTCTGGACTTACTTTTTTGAAAAACGACCTCAAAATGTATTTACAGGATATTCCAAAAATCCTTATCCAGTCTTCTTTTGTGAGCCAATGTTCTTCATTCGTGAGGCTCATGAAAAGGAATAGGGCCACACGAAGCAAGGAATACTATCTCATGAAACAAGATTTTGATGTAGTTTTTTCCCCCATTTTTCTTTCATGAGCTTATGAAAATCTAATGAAACCAGATGCCTTCTCACAAAAGAGGATTTTGAACTTCGTTTTATTCCACGTTCTTTCATGAGAAGACATCTTTCATGAGCTCATGAAAATCTCACAAAAGAGGATTTTGGACTTAGTTGTGTTCCACATTCTTCTTTCATAAGAAGACCTCTTCTTTAGTGAGCTCACAAAATCTCACAAAAGAGGATGCCTTCTCACAAAAGAAGATTTTGGACTTTATTGTTTTCCACATTCTTTTGGGACAAGGAATCTTTTGTGAGTTCTTGAAAATCTCACAAAAGAGACTGCTTTCTCACGAAACAAGATTTTGGACTAAGTTTTCTCCACATTGTTGTTTCCTAAGATGGCATTGTCTTTTGTCAGGTCACAAAAATGTCACGAAACAAGAAGGTGGCCTCACGAAACAACATTTTTGACTTTACTCATTTTCCAGAGTATTCTTTTCTTACACAGCATTCTTCTTTTGTGAGCCCTCACAAAACAAGACTGGTGTCACAGTGTGCTTCTGCAGCCTGATACACTCCACATGTGGTGCAGGGCCCTGTACGTCTGCATTTATGAAGGCACAGAAGTGCTTCCAAGGCCAGATGGATATCTTTACACTGCTCCCAAAAGGACCTGTGTGAATGAGGATACAGGTCAAAAGACAGGAAATTCATTGCAAAAAGCTGTGTTAATGCATCAGTTAGGGTTCAGGTTAAAGCAACAAAAGTAGGGAAATGTGGTGTTCAGGTCTCCAACCCTAACCCCCTCCACCCACCCCCAAGCAGCAAAAGGAAAGAACATTAGGATTTTGAGTCTCTGGGATCCTGCTGAATCAGGGTTCGGGTCTTCCTTGGGGATTTCAACCTAGTGCTCACCCTCTTTCCTAAGCAAAGAAGGTCAGACAGAAAAGCTGCAACAGATTGTGCTGGCAATATGTGGTGACAGACAGTTCCCTACCTTTGAAGACTGTGCCTTCTGCTTCATACAGGAGGTTATGGACTGAAGTGATGGGCCATAATAACAGTTTACAACCCCATGGAAGACCCTACTACTGATTCACCAAGACTCCAGAGACCCAAAACCCAATGTACTTTTCTTTTGCTGCTTGGGGGATGGGGAGTTAGGGTTGGAAATCCTAACACCACATTTTCCTACTTTTGTTGCTTTAACCTGAACCTTAACTGGAGCATTTACACAGACACAGTTTCTTGCAAAACTATCTAATTGAGAATGGTGGACACCCCACTTAGTGAAAACTTTTAATCAGTGTTGCAAAAAGAGTTATGTGACTGCAAACTATAAAGGAAATATAATATTGCTTATATAAAAAACAGGCAAGTTAAATGATCTCAGTATATTGTCGCATACGTTTAAATAACACTGTTGCAAAACTGTTTGCTATGGTTATGTCATAGAGAGTGGAAGCATGAGTCAGGGAAGAGAGACTCTTTTGGAGCATTAGGATGGTATCCATGAAAGCTACTCCATGGTTGCTCAGTGATTCATTTTGAATAATCTTTATAAAAAAATAATAGTCCAAAAACTACCAGTATACTGTACACTGCCTTCTTTGATCTCAAAGTAGCTTTTGATTTCCTTTCATGAACAACATTATCAAAACTGGGTATAGGAGCAGAACTATTAGAAATTATTAAATTGTTACCCTCAAAAACTTAGTAAAAATACATTATAAGCTAAACGGCAACTTAACAGAAAAAGAAATCACCTTTTACTTGTAAAGCAAGTCTGTGTGCTAGGCCCTTTATCATTCAATCTTTATTTACATCAGTACTTTGCTAGGTAACATGCAAAATGAGTCAGGACCTTGCAAACAACAAGGGCAAAACTGTTCTGTACTTGACGGACTTACAATATTTTCCCTATCCCAACTTACAAAATCAATTAAATCAATGAAACATACTATTTCAAGTTTGCAATAATTTAAAGTTTAAGGCAAATATAGATAAAAGTGAAATGATGCTTTTAGATTCCTTCAAGTTCAAAAATATGAAAACTTCACAGATGTTACTTAGACATAGTAAAAGAATATATTTATTGGTCTGGCCTGCCAGTGTAATGGTAGCACTACAACTCGTGACGCTGGTGACCGAGGTTCGTGAATGAGCTCAGGAGCTGGAGGGCTGTCTGGGGGGGAGGGGAGGCTTCAGCATCCACAGACTGCTCGCCTTCTCTGGGAGGAAGGGGGGACAAGCTTGGTGCTTGGATGGCCTCTGGTGGAAGCTAGAGGTACTGCCAGTACCAGCCATGAAGAGAGGAGAGGGTGTGATGGACGTTGGCGTACACACCTTGCCATCTAGGCACAAGTCACACTTTGTAGAGAAAATGGGAAAAACGGCCTCCTACACTCCGGGGAGATGGAGTGCCAGTACAGATCCCCAAAACTCTACCTCCATGGTGGACTGACAAAATACTAAGATTTGGAATGTACTTTTTCCCACCTCATCCCCACCTGGGGGTGAACAACCACAGATTGATGGGGGAGCACCAAGAGGTAAGAGGGGGACAGATGCCTTGGCGACTCCCAAGGAAGTGAAGCATGGGGGGCTAGGGGGAGAAGAGTAAATAGAAATATAAAAAAAAAAGAAGAATGTATTTATTTAAAAACTGGTGACCAGGAAAGGCACACTGAACCAAGGCTCATTTCCAGGTGTGACCTGGGAGAAGGGGTCAAGGAAACAAAATGCATCACACTGACAAAATTTGCAGTTACAATAACATGCAATCAGAATAACATGATGAATACAGGCATAGGTACAGAATGAATAGGCAAGGTAAAGAACACCAATTAAGTGCCTCAGCCATACCTACACCAGAGTAGGATTGCAAATGCAGCTGAAATGTCAGGGAAAAGGAAAACAGGAGCAGTGGGAAGGAAAGGAATTCAACTGATACCTGAGGCAGCCTGGAAAGGCAGTGAAGTGGAGGGATGTGGGGAGCTAGTTCCAAAGTGTAGAATGAGGAGTGGTGAAAGTGTGAGGATCCCGGATTGGAGGAAGCAGGAGATGGAGGGGATGAGGGAGAGGAGTGATGAAAGGTAAGAGGCAAGGGACCCAAACCAGTATTTGGATATGAAGGAGGTGCAGTGGATCTGGTAACATGAGGGTAGGGGGAGAGTTGATAGCAAATCAGCAAAAGGAGTTGCAGAGGGTGTCCAGTATGACAGGGAGGTGGAGGGGGTGGTGCCATATACCATGTCTGCATAGTCAAAGTCTGGGAGCACCACTTTGGTAACAAGTTCTCAGCAGACCTGCAGAGACAATCTTTATTGCAGTACAATGCATCAAGTTTAGGGTGGAGTTTGGCATGGATGGTGTCAGTATGGGTATAGAAGTCTTGTTTGCTGCTTAGCCACACACTGAGGTACTTGAAGGATTGATCACCTTCTAGAGGGGAGCCACTGAAGGTGGAGAAAATGGGCAGAGCAGGGAGTCTGGCCTGTTTCTGGTTGGTGCCAAAGGACATGGACACAGTTTTATTTCTGTTGACTTGGAGCTGGCTGGATTGGAACCAGCACAGGATGTTATGGAAGTCTTGCTGGTGCAGACCTTCCATGGCTGTAGTAGAGGGACTGGAGGTGTCCATGACTGTGTCATCTGCATACATTTGAATGTGTGAGTTGACAGAGGTGGAGGAGAGGTCATGAAGAAAAATGGCAAAGAGTATGGGACCCAAGATGAAGCCCTGTGGAACCCGGTTTGGATGCAAAGTGGGGGTAACAGGATGCGGATCCATGACTGATCATTAACAGAAATTTTGTCAAACAATCAGACAGTGAAACCGGCAGGTTGACTGCATTTTTTGCAGTCAGCTGCTGGTTCCAGACAGAAAAGATTGTTTTCCTTGGTGGTCTCGCCCCCCCCGAACTCCCCACACAGGGAGCTGCACCCCCGCGCCTTCCCACTTAGGATTCTCAACTCCAAGTTGGAGCTGATTTGGGGGTTGCAGGACCCCCAATAGAAAGTGCTGGGTTCCAGCAGGTTCCCTACAGCAACGTGGCACAGTAGTCACTGTAGGGGACCTCGCAATCGAAAAGTCACTGAACGTGCAGCATACCACAGGATGCAACCAACCTGTATCCACTGCAGACAGCCCATGAGATAAGAGCAGAACCATTCAACAGAGGAAGCTGAGAGGCCAGCAGAACTCAACGTATCCAAGAGGATTGGGTGGGACATCAAATCAAAGGCTTTGACCAGAACAATGAAGATGGGAGCTGTGATGTGCCCCGATCCATCCTTGAGAAGATAGTTACACACAGCAAAGAGGAGCTGGTGGAGTGATGTTTCTAGAAGCCCTTACCCCTTTAATACTTTATTTCTTTTTCTGTCACTTTTGTCCTGTTTCTAATATTTTCTCTCACCCCCTTCCCTCTCCTGGCATGCATGCGTATTGCACCGGCTGGGTATACATTGGGCTGCATTCATTCCCTTGGGCTCTGCTCCTGTGGGTTAAGGTTTTACCTTCCCCCCTCCTATCCTCACACTCTTCCTAAATTTTTCCTTTTACAAAATTGTTTATGCTCTCCCCTCTACTATATGTGTGTGTGTCTGTGTGTATGTGTGTGTGTATGTATGTATATGTGTATGTATGCGTATGTGTCTGTGTGTGTGTGTGTGTGTGTGTGTGTGTGTGTGTGTGTGTATATGTATATGTATATGTATATGTGTATATATATATATATATATATATATATATATATATTTTTTTTTATGGCAAAAATACCATTTATCGCATCAGTTAGGGTTGTTCCACAGTGACAAAGCAAGGAAATTTAATGTTGGGGTTCCACCCTCACCTGCCCCACCAACAAGCATTGGGTGTGTGTTGGTTGTCGGTCCTAACTCTCACCCCATCCCATGAGTAAACAAGTTGAGGTGGTGCAGTACAGGAGAATAGGGTGAAAGTTAGGACCAACGACCCCAACGCACACCCTGATGCCTGTTGGTGGGGCCGGGGTGCAAGGGGGTGGGAATCCTAACATCAAATTTCCTCACTTTTGTCGCTGTGGAACAACCCTAACTGACGCATTAAACTGAGTTTTTTTGCCATGAATTTCCCTTCTTTTTGAGAATGTGCACTATAAATAGTGAAGTAACGGTAATGCACATGGTGACGCAAACGTTAACGGTAACGCAAATGGCAATAGAAATGCAAGTGTAAACGTTACTGAAAATAGAAATGCAAGCATGTATGCAAATGCAAACTGTAACGCGCACAGTCACGGTAACGTAATTGGAAATGTAAATGCTGATGGTAACACCAAAGATGACGCCAAAGGAAACTCAAATGCAAACGGAAATGCAAACAGAAGCGCTCACGCAAACACAAATGGTAATGCACACAGTGACACAAACATAAATGATAATGCAAATGGTAATAGAAACGCAAGTGCAAATGGTAATGGAAACAGCAACTTAAATTAAAGTGGGTACGGAAACGCAAGCCGTAACTCGCACGGGCATGGTAATGCAATTGGAAATGCAAATGGTAATGGTAACAGCAACGATGACGCCAAATGAAAGACAAACACAAACAGAAGCATGTATGCAAATGCAAATGATAATGCACACGGTGACGCCAAATGAAACGCAAACAGAAACCATAGTGGAAATGCAAATGGTAACAGTAACGCAAATGCAACCGCAAACGAAAATGCAAAGTGAAACGCACACAGTGGTGTACACGTGAACGATAATGCAAATGGGTACGGAAACGCAAATGGGAACACTAACTGTAACAGTAACGGAAACACACACCCTGTTTTTGCCCAACAGCTGCATAGAGAAACACAGTGAGTACAAAGAATGTATGTATAATAATAATGGGCCTCGGAGCAGAAAATGAGCACTTGGAATACTAAATTGCTTATCTCAGGAACCGTACGATGTAGAAAAAAATTAAAATTTCACGTGATTTATGAGTTTCCTAGCTAGTTTTGTACTTAGCCTCAAGGAAGCATTTTTCGACAAAGTCCGTGATCTCGGCTTTCCAAGATATCGGCCCCGAAAGGTACGGCGGACGCTGCAATGTTAGTCTATGGGAAAATCATCAAATTTGGAGTACTGTAGCTTTGCATCTGTGCAATATTTTGCACCAAACTATTAAAAGGTACATCTGTGGGATGTTGGCTTTCTTCCCTCCAAATTTCAGCCCAAAAGACCAAACCGTTCTTTTGCAGCAGGGTGGCAAAGAATTCCTGCTATTTTGGCCAAGGTGTCGCAAAGTAGTATTGCAAATCACGACACTTTCGCAAAACAAAATCACAAACGTTCGACACTACTTTGTGACACTACAGATTACAAAAATTTGAAAAAAATATTTCTGGGGAGTTTAACCCCCCCAAAAAGACATGGCTAGCATCCTCAGGGCTCAGCTAGGTGAACACAAAAATAATTGTGCCCCTAGAGGGTCCCAAATTTAAATGCCAAGCATTTCTGTGACCACTAACTGAAAAAAAAATGGCTGACTCACGACACTACAGGGGTCATTTGCGACACTAAAAACTGCATTTGCGACACTGTCTAACTTTTTGTTAACTTTTCCCAGTGACTATAATGGGAAACTTGTTTTTTGAATAACTTTTGAACCGTTTAATATAGTTTCACGAAATCTTCGAAAAGCACACCAGGGGTCCTGGTCACATGTTCCCTGAAGAATTCAGACTGGTAGTGCAAACCATGTGACCTGTAGGTGCGAGCAAAGAATGTGCAAAAAAGCGTAAATGCGCTACAGAATGTCGCTGTATAACTCTGCAACCGTATATCCGACCGGTACGAAACTTGGCAGATCCCGAGATCTATGGTACCCCTGCATGCCTGCCACATTTCAGGCAAGTCTGTCATACAGTGGCAAAATTATTATGCTGCAAATTTTCACACTTTAACCTTAAATGGGGTACTCAACCCTAACTATAGTGGCACTACCGTGCCACTATATATATATTATATTATATATATTGGGTTGGAACCAGTTTGTGGCAGATGCTGCTAGCCCAGCCCCTGATAGACAGGCTAGTAGGAGGGAATGGGATACTGTGTCGAAAGCTTTAGCTAGGTCAATGAAAATAGCGGCAGTGATTATCCCTTTATCTATCCCAGTGAGGATGGAGTCTGTGAGTCTTAGTAGGGAGGAGGTGGTAGAGTGGTGTTTTCTGAAGCCGTACTGAAATGGGGTGAAGAAGTTAGTTTCTGAGAGAAAGTGGGAGAGCTGGGATAGAACCAGGTGTTCCTGGAGTTTGGCGAGGGTGGGGAGGAGGGAGATGGGACGGTAGTTAGTAGTGGAGAATGGATCACCACCTTTCGGAAGGGGTAGGACAGTGGCATGCTTCCATTTGGAGGGGAGTGACTCGGTGGTGAAAGATAGATTTAGTAGGGCGGTGAGGGGAGTAGCGATGGTGGGGGCAGAAAAGAAGAGGAGTTTGTTATCGAGACCATCGGGGTATTTGCCTTTGAAGGGGTTCAGGGAGTGAAGGGCATCTAAGGTTTCAGTGGGGGAGATGGGTCTGAAGGAAAAGCTGCCATAAAGTGGGGGAAACAGTCGCAACTGCACCTAATTCACTAAAACTGGGAGCAGCTGATGCAGGGTTTGATGCAAACCCTGTGTCACCCTTTGAAACTAGGGCCCCTGGCCTCCAGAATTGGATGCAGTATTCTAGGTGAGATCTTACCAGTGATCTATGCAGAGGAACACCACCTTCCTCTTTCTGCTGGTGATACCCCTCCCTATGCACCCCAGCATTCTACTCAACCTCCCAACTGTCTTGTCGCATTGCCTGGCCACCTTTAGGCCACCTGATATGTTCACCCCCAGGTCTCTTTCCTGCTTGGTGGTCATCAGTACCACCACCACCCTCCAATTTTGTACTCCACCCCAAGGTTTTCAGTGCTCCAAGTGCATTATTTTACACATTTTTGCATTGAAACCCAACTGCCATACTCATGACTACTCCCTGAGTTCTCAGGTCACTGCTCATCCTTTCCACTCCTCACCCACGGAGTGTCCACCCTATTGCAGATTTTGGTGACATCCACAAAAAGGCAGACCTTCCCTACCAGCTTCTCTGCAATGTCACTTATAAAGACATTAAAGAGGATCATAGAAACATAGAATCTGACAGCAGATAAGGACCTCTTGGCCCGCCTAGTCTGCTCATTTCCCTACCTGATGGATAAGCTTCAGATCCTAGTTAACCAACAGCCTACTTACTCCTACCCCCCCCACTAGAATCGCCTTATGTCTGTCCCATGCATTCTTGAATTCCCCACTGTTTGTGACTCCACAACCTCCTCAGGAAGGCTGTTCCATGCATCCACAACCCTCTCAGTGAAAAAATACTTCCTAACATTACTTCTGAGCTGTCCCCCCTCTATCTTCAAATTGTGTCCCCTTATTCTTGCACATCTTTTTTTCTGATAGATGCTACCCTCTTGGACTTTGTTGATTCCCTTGAGCTACTTGAAAGTTTTTATCATGTCTCCTCTCTCCCTCCTTTCCTCAAGGGTATACATATTAAGCTCCTTTAGTCTCTCTTCTTTATGGCTTCTGGTGCAGACCCTGCACCATTTTGGTTACCCTCCTCTGGACAGCCTCCACTCTGTATGTCTTTGCGGAGATGAGGTCTCCAAAACTGCATGCAGTACTCCAGATGGGGTCTCACAATTGTCTGCATAGAAGGATAACAACTTCCTGTTTTCTACTGTTGATACCTCCCCTATGCATCCCAGCATGCAATGTGCCTTTCCCCCTTTTTTACTGCTGACTAGATGAATAACCTACAGTGGACACATCTAAAATGTAGAAAACCTACTATAAGTGTGTGTGAAATGTGACTAACATACAGTTGGTCATGTTTAAAATGTGGTTGTAGTAGTTTGTGAGGTATTAAATTACAGTTCTGTTCTGACTGGCTTAGAATAGATACCTGTCATATAATATTTTTTTTGTCATATTTTATCCACCCCCACCTCCCCAGGCTCTGCTTCTTCGGGAGCACTAATGGAGCTAGCCCCAGCTTCTGCCACCTACCTGGACCTTCCCATTCACCCCATGGAGCCGCAGTTGTTCTCCCCCAGGCAGGGATGAGGTGGGGCTGCTACACCCTGAACAGTTCAAGTTTCATCGGGAACTAGACAGCTAGGCAGGTGCGAGCAATGAGGGGTCTTCTCTGGTTCTTTATCTTCATGGAGCCTGGAGAGCATTTTCCCATGTTCTGGGGGAGTGGCTCGCACCCTAATGTCATGGCATCACCGCCAACTTCACCACTCCCCATCCCCTACTGTATGCTCTGCGCTTGCCGTGCCTCCGACTTCTGTCAGAGGCCAATCAAATGCCGGGCGTGAACCCCCCTTCCCTCCTGGGAGAGGAGAACTGTCCTCTGGATGCTGAAACCTCTCCCTCCCTGCTGACCCCCGACAGCCCAGGCTTGTTCCCAAACCTGGGTCGCCAGCGTGGCATGAGGTGTGGCGTCCAACACCTCAACCCTCCGCGCCACCGGGCTGGCCTCTGTTATATAATTTTTATATTAAAACACTGGAAGACAGTACAGAAAGAACGGTAACTTCATTAAAATTTAATGATTCCCAAACAAACTGTTGAATACTAGACATAAACAAAATTACAAAAGCAAACAGCTCAGCTCACAGAAACCAGAAACATGCATCTCCATGCCGAATGTTTGCCGCTTGCATTGGTGTTGTACCAGGTCTTCCTTGTACATATTTTCACTACATATTTACTCAAGTTAGACCAGAAGAGATGCAATATCTCATTTTCAGTAGTGTCCTGCTTTTACACATTTTTACACTATTTACTCAGGAAAGGCCAGCTGAGAGGCAACATCTAATTTTTCAGTGAGTGCCTACATTTTGACCCCAAATTTCAAACAGTCTTTTTATGATCTGACATTATGTTAAAGACAGGTGGAATTGTTTAAATCCCATCTGAAAGGTGATTTTGCATTGTAACTGTGAAGAACAGGTTACTCACCTGTAACAGTAGTTCTAGGAGTGGTATATGTTGTTCATCCACACTGTTTGGGATGTCCTTTCCCTTTAAGATTATTGCCAAAAGGTCTAAAAGCTGTCTCCTCCCACCTACCCAGGTGGTATATGCCTTGGCTCTGCCCCTTGATACCAGATCTTACCCACTGGGAGCTTAGGTTGTGCTTGGAAGCCGGGGAGGTCGGGTGGGTTGGTGTGGATGAACAACATATACCACTCCTAGAACTACTGTTACAGGTGAGTAACCTGTTCTTTTATGATCGTGGATATGTTGCTCTATCCACGCTGTTTGACAGACTCCTAGCAGTTCTCCGGGGGAGTGAGGCAAGGCGCACCCCCCCACAATACTTTCTTGGGGAACAGAGATTGGAGAACTAAGTCCCCAAAACCAGCATCCCGGCATGACTCTAGGTCGATGTGGTAATGGGTGATGAAGGTGTTTGCTAACTTCCAGGTAGCAGCCCTGCAGATTTCCTGGATAGGGACATCCATGGAAGCAGCCACTGACGCAGCAGTATGGCGAGTAGAGTGAACTCTTATCCCTATGGGAGGCTCCTTGCCCACCAACCTATAGCAGAGATCAATGCATGATGTGATCCATCTGCCAATCGTCCACTTTGCTGCAGATCTACCAGGTGTGGCTTCAGCACAGGTGACAAACAGCTGGTGAACCTCTCCCCGAACTTCTGCCGTTTTCTCCTTATAATAAGAAAGCGCTCATCTCAAGTCCAAGGTATGGGGCCTGTACTCGGCCTCTGAGGTATAATTGGGGTAATACACCGGCAGAGTCAACACCTGGTTAAGGTGAAACTCTGACACCACCTTCGGAAGGAATTTCGGGTGGGGGCACAGGGCGACCGGTAACTCCCCAGTCCTTCCGGCTGACATGATAGCCACCAAGAAGGTGGTCTTCCATGACAAATGTGACATCTCACACCTGTGCATTGGTTCAAATAACATGCCCGTGATCTTTGCCAGTACCAGCAGTAAATCTCACAGTGGTGGTGTGTCACGCACCAGCGGGGAAATATAGTCGAGGCCTTTAAAGAAGTGCCAAACCACCTTCTCCTGTGCCACCATCTGCTGACCGCCCCGCACCCGGTAAGCAGAGATGGCTGCCAGGTGCACCTTAAGGGTCATGGACCGAAGACCCTCTTTGGACAGAGACCAAAGGTAGTCGAGGATACCAGCCACCGGACAGGACAAAGGGTCAAAAACCTTGCCCTGACACAAAATTGAAAACCTTTTCCACTTGAAGGCATAGCACCTCCTATTCGAATCCTTTCCGGATGCTTCTACGACTGTGAGTACATCCTCAGAGAGACCCAAAGCCTGGAACTCTAGCCGCTCAGGAACCAGGCTGTCAGGTGCAGGGATTGAAGGTTTGGATGGAATACCATCCCCTGATTAACCGATATCAGGTCCAGGTATAGTGGAAGATGCCTCGGGGGCCTGGTGCTGAGGCTGAGGAGATCTGGATACCAGAACTGGTGGGGCCAGTCTGGGGTTACCAGGATCATCCTTGCCTTGTCCCTCTTGATCTTGAGGAGCACCTTGTGAACCAAGGGAAGTGGAGGGAAGACATAGAAGAGGTCTGGGGTCTATTGCCTCGAAGGCATCCCCCTGCAGTGAGCCCTGCTGAGGGGGGTGGGCATGAAACAGCCTCAGCTTCATGTTCTCTCTGGAGATGAACAGATCCACCTGAGGTTTGCCCCAGTGGGAGAACAGGCTGTGTACTACCTCTGGATAAAGAGACCACTTGTGGGACATTGTGTCCACATGGCTGAGAGCGTCTGCCAGTTGGTTTGAGGCTCCTGCCACATGGATGGCTAGGAGATCTGCCTCTAGTCAGCAACACGAGGGTCCAGATGTGGAGCACTTCCCTGTACAGAGACCGGGAGTGCATGTCACCTTGCTTGTTGAGATAGTACATGGTTGGTGGTATTGTCCATCTTGACTTGCACCACTTGACCCCGAAGGAGCGGAGCGAATGCTGACAGTGCCAGTCTGACTGTTCTGAGCTCCAGCAGGTTGATATGACATTGGGACTCCTCGGGGTGCAGATCCTGTGGATTTCCCCATATAGGCACCCCAGCCCATGAGAGAGGCATCGGGTTGTGAGGATGACCATCGGCTCGGGATGGACAAACAGGATCCTTCCTGCAACTGTGCTAGTATGGTCCACCATTGGAGAGCATCCCACATCTTCTGGATCACCGTGACCAGCTGATCGAAATGACTGTGGCATTGAGTCCACTGGCTGGCCAGCTCCCGTTGAAGGGGGTGCATATGCCACTGGGCCTATTGGACCACGGTGGTGCAGGCCACCATGCATCACAGAAGTTGAAGGAAGTCCTGGGCACGGCGCAAGTGCCCAACCAGAAATGATTGGGCAAAGGAGAAGAGAACCTCCACCCTGTCTATCAGGAGCCTGACTCAGCAAGACTCGAGCTCTGCCCTGATGAAGCAGATCACTTGCAAGGCTAAGAGTTCTGACTTGGTCTCATTGACCAGGAGACCAGGATTGATGCAGGTTTGGAGGGCCAGATCCCTGGACCGCTCCACCTCCTGTCTGGAGGAACCCGCTATGAACCAATCGTTGAGATAAGGGTATTTTATGACCCCTCGATGCCAAAGGTGGGCTACCACCACTGCAGTGCATTTAGTGAAGACCCAGGGGGGCCGATGACAGGCCGAACGGCATGGCTCAGAACTTGAAGAGGGCTCCCTCTGCTCAGAAGCGAAGGAACCTCTGGTGAGATGAACGGATCGGGACATGAAAGAATGCGTCCTGAAGATCCAGCGAGCAGAATCACATGTTCTGCTCAAGAGATGATATGATCTGAGACACAGTTACCATCCTGAATGTGTGGGACCTGAGAAATTGGTTCAGGTTGTGCAGATCTAGAATGGGGCACCAGTCCCCCATCCATTTCGGGACCAGGAAGTACCTGGAAATGAACCCTGGGTTGACAGAGGGGTCTTCAACTCTGGCCACCACCTCCTTGCAGAGGAATTGGGCGATGTTGTCTCGGAGAGCTGACTGAGTGTATACAGACACCATTTCCTTCCGTGGGGCGTGGGCTCGGCTTGGTGGGTACTGGTCAAATTCCAGAGGCAGTCCCTGGTCTACCACTTCTAAAACCGACCTGTCCATTGTAACAGCAGACCAGGCAGAAAGGAAGTGGTGGAGCTGGCCCCCATGGGACGACTCAGAGCTGGTGTGATGGGTATGGGGGTGGAAAGCCCCATCCCATCACTGGGCAGGCTTGGAGGAGAAAGGTCCAATTTGGGGACCACCTGATTCCTGTCCTCTGGGTTTATAAGCTGCCGGGGGTTTGGACTTGGGCCAAGGGCACCAAGGTTGAGCCTGCTGCTGATGCTGCCCCGATTGGAAATGGGGCTGCTTGGCCACAGGGGCAGGATGCCAAAAAGGCTTCTTCTGCTTTTTGAAACCCTGGGATTAATTCTGAGCAGAAGTAACAGAGTCCAAGCTGGCACTGGACTGTTCAATGTGTTGGACGTGACCATCCACACCTGGGCCGAACAGGTCGGTACCCAGGAAAGGGATGTCCGTCAGCTTGTGCTGGGTGTCCACCACAGAGGTGGAAACATGCAACCAAGCCCTGTGGTGCATGGCAATCACAGCTGCCACCGAGCGGGTGCAGGAATCTCTGAGGTCCAAGGCCGTCTGGAGCTGCTGTTTCCCAACAGCCCAACCCTGGTTGTGGACCTGTTTGACCGTGGTCTGGAGGTCTGTGGGGAGGTGAGGGAGAACCTCATTGAGAGAGCCCAGTAGGGCATGAGAATAATGCGCCATGATGACAGCTG
Source organism: Neoceratodus forsteri (assembly GCA_016271365.2). NCBI lineage: Eukaryota > Metazoa > Chordata > Ceratodontiformes > Ceratodontidae > Neoceratodus > Neoceratodus forsteri. The sequence goes on along the minus strand of CM057450.1, from coordinate 608,841,894 downwards.
ATCTTGCCTGACAGAGGCCCAGCGAAGAGGCAGCATAGACTTTCCGGGCCGAGTGGTCTAATTTTTTGGATTCTTTGTCTGGGGGTCTATCAGCATCTCCCATATTACCCAAGTGCTTGAACACAGACCCAGTCACCAGTCATTTGGCCGAGGGATGTTCTGTGAATCCCAAAAGGGACCCAATGGGCACCACATACTTGCAGGCCATGCAGGCTGAAGGCGCAGGGCAGGAGGCAGGGTATTGCCGGCCTCTGCCACTGGGAAGGCCTCTGTTGGTCAATCCACTCGTTTGAGGATATCAGTGAGGGGGTATTCGGCCTGTTTCTGAACAGGTTCTAAAGGCATCCCCATGGATTCGGACATGAGATGGAGGATGCCCATGAAGGAAGAAGGGCCTTCCTCCATAGAAAGACTACCAATGGATTCCTCGTCCAAAGGGTGAGAATGTAGGTTGGAGTCCTTGGACTCCAGAGTCTGGATAAATCGTCTGGCCACCAGAGTCACCCTGAACTTGTTCTGAGACTATCAGGAATGAGGGCGATGGACAGCCTATGCAGTAGGCCTGGAACAGGCCAAGACTCCTTAGAAGGAGCCCCTGAAGGAGGCTGCTTTGGTGGTGGCTCCACCACAATCAGTAGAGAGTGATGTTGGCTAAGCCGGGATGGTCTTGACCAACTCCGTGGGTGGAGGAATGGTGCTGACTGGCTCCTGAGGAGTAGGCATCAGCCTAGGAGGTGCAGCCACTTAATGGCTGAGGTAGAAGCTGGGGCCAACTTCTGGCTCGACATAATTAGCTGTTGCCACATTAAATCCTCGTAGCATCGACGGAGTTTCCGTCGAAGTCTCTCCTCATCTGAGGAGGATGAGGAAGAGTGGCAGCAGCATTGATTCTTAGAATGCTTATGCACCTTCATCAGCCTGTCAGTCGAAGGGGTCCAAGACCTCGACTTGGACCATTGGGGGGACCGACGGGGTCATTCAGAAGGAGCTGGGGAGAACCACGACTCTTCCTGGTCAGGGACTGGGACTATGAGGGAATTCCCAGTGAGCTGAGTCTCCTCCTCGGTGGCAGGCAGGACCGGGGTCCTGAATGTCAGCCTCATTGAGTGACGATGGGTCGACGGGGTTGAGAATAATCTCAACCGGATCGTCATCCTGCGTCTCAGCCAGCTGGCCTGATGAGGGTACCGTAAAGCCAGCAGCCAAGGTCAGTCTTGCCTGAAGTCGAGACAGCAGATTCCTGGGACTGAGCTCTCTCATGGTTCTAGGAAAGTCATTGACGAGATGAAGTTTCCTTAGGCTCCTTGTCCTTTTTATGGGACTGAGAGATGTGAGTGCCCAAGGGACCCTCTCCCTTGGTGGGAAGGGACTGGCACAACTCCCAAAAGGAGCCTGAGAAAGTGGAGTGCAAATTGAGCAGGACAAAGATGGACATGGAAGAGGACCGATTCGCGTCCCGAGCTGTATCCTCTTTGAAGGTCTTCATCTGTTCAAGCTGCTCAGCGGACCCCGCAGCCACAGAGACCACCCAATGGGCTTCCTTGGATTTTATTGGCAGATTTCATTTTTCCAGTCTGCCCAGTTGCAGTCGTGCAAGATGATCGTCCAAAACGTTCGGATGAAAAGCTTGACACATTTCGCATGCCTGGGTGTCATGGCCGACACCCTGGCAATAAATGCACGAGGCATGCGAGTCGGTGCAAGACATCTTTTGCCCGCATGGGCAGTGATGGAAACCGGGTGAGGACTTGTCTTCCATTGTGGTTTGAATCTCTAACAAGTCGAAGTTTGGGTGAATCCGTAGACTTAAGCACCAGGACCTACAGTAATGCGTGAGCGATAAGGAGGGAACATGAATCTTCCAGTGGAAAGGAAGATCTGGCATCAAGGGGTGGAGCCAAGGCTTATACCACTCGGGTGGGTGGGAGGAGCCAGCTTTCAGACCTTTCGGCAAGAATCTTAAAGGGAAAGGACATGCCAAACAGTGTGGATTGAACAACCTATCCACGATCCTAGAAAATATGTTTTGGAGGGGATTTGAAAAATGGCACCTGCCATGTTCAAGAGATGAGGTAACACAAAGGATATGCTGAGCAAAATCTGCAAAAACAAAGTCATGAGTAAACATTTGAACAATTCAACGTTTCCTTATAATTTAGGGTTTTTCACATTTTGACCCAAAAGTTTCAACATAGTGTTTTAATGACCCATTCCTTCTGAACATGACAGATATCAATTATAAAATACTGACCGAAATGTAATTTCATGCCACAAAAGTGCGAAAACACAGTTTGACCAGGATTTGAAAAATAACACTTGTCATGTTCATGAGGTGGTGTGACAAAACGGCTATGTTGAAAATTTGGGGTTAAAATATTGAAAATTACCAAAATTATGAGCAAGCATTGAAAAATGTCATCATACCTTCATAACTTTGTTGTTTTTTAATACTGTGACCCACAGTTTTCAACATAGTCTTCTTATGACCCCACCTCATGAACCTGGTAAGTGAAAATTTTCAAATCCTGCCCAAAAGGCGATTTCACTGAGCGACTGCAAAATAACCTTTTGGGACAGGTTTTAAAAGTTTCACCTACCTTGTTCATGAAGTGGGGTCCCAAGAAGGCCATGCTGAAAATTTGGGGGAAAAATATTAACAGACGACATTATTTGTACAAGTTCAAAATGCATTGAAATACACTGACACACTTACCCGATTTCCTCAGTTCCCAGTCTGGCATTGAAAAGTTAAGACATGTCTCTGGTCCAGAGAGGATTATGGCATTGGATGCATGTTAAGTAAGTAAGGGGTGGGGGGTGTGGTATGGTGGGTGCTGAGTGGGGGTGGTCAGGTGGAGGTGGGTAACGGTGACTGGGCAGTGGCGGCAACAGACATTGTTGGAGCATTTTCTTTTTTTTTTGCAGGGTATAAAAAAAGACTGAGGGATGGTTTTCTTTATTTCAGGTACTGACACTTGGGACTGGGCACCTCAGTGTTGCTTTAACATTGATGGGGCAACGGAAGACACCGGGAGCTGGAAGGGATACTTGGCAGTTGCTTTCACAGAGTGGGGCACAGGAAGCAGTGGGGAAGTGGGAGAGAGATACTTAGCAGTGGGAGGTTGCATTGGGAGGGAGGACAAGGAGCAGGCTGATCAGGATCAGTCAGCTGTTTGCTAGGCAGTGTCATGCAGGTCAAAGCAAACAGATGCCCTGTGATTTGGCAGCTCTTTTCTTTGGACTTCATAAAGTTTCTACCCAGCAAGCCCAGAAGAGTGTCACGATCTGCCTGGCTGATGACTGGTCTGACACTGTTGATCCCCCTGCAGACTACCCTGCACTGGGCCAACAGTGACACACCCCTCAAATCCATTATCATGGCAATATGTTCACTTTGCACATCCACAAACATAAAAATATATTTACCACAGCTGGGTTGTAGGACAAACTGTGTACTTTATTAAAAAGTGCACTTCACAGTGGCAAGAAGCTTGTGACATCCCCCCTTTCTGCCAAACATTTTCATGCAAACTGACACTTTCTCGACACAAAAAGCCACCAGTAAGTGCATAGAAAAGACAACTATGTGTGTACACATGCAGTAAAATGCCAACAACTTACTCAGTGATGTATAAACAGTTCCACTATAAATTAAAATCAGCCCTGAAGTACAGAGGAAACGCACAATGAGGCAAAGGGAGGAGGGGAACCTATTTGCTGTACTAGCAACACATGGGAAAGAGGACACAGGAGGAGAGTGCACAAGGGATAGTACTCACAAAGAGAAGGGAGAGAAGGGCATTACTAGTGGGAGAGACTGAGTATGGCATAGCAGGGGGAAGGATAATACTTGGTGAGGTGAGGAGGAAGCAGAAGGTTGGCAGTCAAGCAGGAGGAGGGGGAGGAGTCTCAATTGAGAAGGGCAGGGGGGAAGACACTGGGACACACTGTAAAAGCACCGTCTTGAGTGGCCCAAGAAATGAGAATATGGGTGGGGGGCTGGTGACGGGCACAATGAAAGAGGAGGGAGGTGTACCAGTGTTGGGGGACACCATACTCAAGGGGATCAGATAGGGCAGCATGGGGAAGAGGCACAGTCAGATATGGGTGGAGTCCATACCAGGATTAAAGGCAGACAAGGCAGGACAGGTAATCCTAAGATGCATAAGGAAAGGTAGGAGAAAACCACACAGTGTGGTACATGTGGGGACAAATGATAGAGAGGAGGAAACGGTGGAGGTAACAAAGGAGAGGACTTGAGGAAGTGGGAAGGGTGTGTGAGGGGACTGGGGAGTCTATGGCATTATCCAAAGTGCTCCCAGTACCCTGCATAAGTACAGTGAGATAGGAGAGGATTAGGGAGTTGAACACATGGTTGGTAGAATGGTGTCAGACGAAGAGGTATGGGGTTGTGGGTGGCTGGGGCAGTACCTGGGATGATAATAACAAACTGTTTGCAAGGGATAGGCTGCACCTCATTGGGGAGGGGAAGGAAGTATTAAAGCAAAAACTGGGAAGGTATATTGCCACAAAGGTGGATTTAGCTAGATGGGGGGTGGCAGAGTGGAGCGTACCCCCCAGGCTAGCAGGGAAGGACTTGGGGTGGTCAAAAAAGGAGGGAGTAGAAGGAAGGAAATGGAGGCCAATGAAGGGAAGGGGGCAGGATGGAGGGTGATCTCGCTGAATGTAAGAAGCATAGGCAACAAATCTGCTGAGCTACAGGCACTCTTAGCAGTGTGGAGGGTGGATATTGCAGCTGTCACAGAAACGTGGGCAACTGAGGACCAGGACTGGGATCTGGCAATCCCAGGATACAAAGTATACAGAAAGGACCGTAAGGAAGGAAGGGGCGGTGGGGTGGCAGTCTACGTGAGGGACAGGATTAAATGCACAAGGGAAGAAGGGGAAGAAAGGAGAATTGAGGCAATCTGGCTGTAGCTCCTAGACTCAAGGGGCAGGAAACTGAGGTTTGGGGTGGTATAAAGTCTGAGGAGCTGGACAGGGAATTAGCAGGACAAATCAGAAAGGTATGTAGAAAAGAGAAGGTGGTCATCGTGGGAGATTTCAACTTGCCATGGGTTGGCTAGAGCATTCCCATCACCTCCAGTGCTAGGGAGCAAGTGCTCCTGGACGCAATCCAGGAGGGTCTCCTGACACAGTTGGTTAGTGTACCTACTAGGCTAAAGAATACTTTAGATCTGGTGTTGTTGAATGGGGAGGCAGTAAGAGAAATAAAGGTGGAGGACCCACTAGTCGACAGCGATCACCAAACGGTGTGGTTTAATATCACGATGTGAGGGAAGCCAGAGAAATCAGTTACTCAGATAGTAAACTTCAGGGGGGGGGGGGCAGACTTTGGGAGGATGCAGGAAGTACTGAAAGGGAAACTAGAGGGCATAAGGCAGGAGATGGCTGCAGAGCAGAAATGGGATATTATTAAGAGGGATTACAGAGGCAGCATAAGCCTGTACCAAGACAGAGTAAGAGGAGCAGAGCAAGAAAACCATGCTGGTTGAACAGCGAGGTAGTGAAGGTGGTGAGAGCAAAATGAGAGGTGCACCAGAGGTATAGAAGGACAGGGAAGGAAGTGGACAGAGAGGAGTATGCAAGACATTCCAGTGAGGTGACCAGAAAAGTGAGAGAAGCCAAGGCCCACAGGAAGCTGAGATTACAGCAGGGAATTAATGGGGGGGGGTGGACTTTTTCAGATACATCAGGGAGAAAAGGAAGTGCAAGGAGACAATAGTGAGGATAAAAAGGAGTGGGGAGTGGACAGAAAAGGGTGAGAAGCAGGCAGAAGCACTGAATGAATACTTTTGCTCCGTGTTCATGGAAGAGAAAGGGGACAGCTACCACCACGGGCTGGGAGGGTGGGGACAGGGGAGAGGAGGCAACAGTGGAAGAATTGAGGCAAATAGAGTCCTAGAGAGACTGAGTATACTGAAGGTAGACAAGGCACCAGGGAGGGATGGTATCATAGAAACATAGAATTTGATGGCAGATAAGGACTGCTTGGCCCACCCAGTCTGCCCATTTCCCTACCTAATGGATAAGCTGCAGATCCTAGTTAACCAGCAGCCTACTTCTTCCTACCCCCACCCCCTAGAATAGCCTTATGACTGTCCCATGCATGCTTGAATTCCACCACTGTTTTTGACTCCACAACCTCCTCCGGAAGGCCGTTCCATGCATCCACAACCCTCTCTGTGAAAAAATACTTCCTTAGTATCCACCCCAGGGTGCTGAGGGAGATGGCGGAGGTGTTGGCAGAGCCGCTAGCAGATCTGTGCAGCACCTCACTGGAGTCAGGATGTGTGCCACTGGACTGGAGGATGGCACATGTAGTACCATTACACAAGAGTGGACCAAGAGATGTACCGGGTAATTATCACCCAGTAAGTCGAACCTCCATAGTGTGTAAACTCATGGACACAATACTAAAGGAAAGACTGGTGTCGTACCTGGAGGACAATGGCCTCCAGGATGTGAGGCAGCATGGGTTTGTTTCAGGGAAGTCTTGTCAAACCAACCTGATACAATATTATGACTGGGTGACAGGTGAGCTGGATAAGGGTAATGCAGTGGATGTTCTTTGCTTGGACTTCAGCAAGGCCTTCGATTCTATGCCTCATGGGCGGCTTGGGGGAAGCTAACTGGTGTAGGTGTAAGGGGGAAAATGGTGAACTGGATTACAAGCTGGTTGAATGGCAGGCTGCAACGGGTGGTGGTGAGGGGGGAGCTCTCAACTCCAAGGCCAGTGATGAGTGGGGTGCTACAGGGCTCTGTGTTGGGGCCAGTATTGTTCGGGCTCTTCATATTTGACATTGTACAAGAGGTGGTGAGCAAGATAAGTCTGTTCACTGACAACACCAAAATCAGAGTAGTGATGAATGCAGAGGAGGGATGGAAGCAGCTGCAGGGGGACCTAAGCAAGACAGTGGAGTGGTCAGAGAGGTGGCAGCTGGGGGTCATTGCAAAGAAGTGTAAGGTTATGCACTTTGGGGTGAAGAACCCAAGGAGAGAATACTGGCTGGGAGGGGTTAAGCTGGGGATCACTGAGGTGGAGAAGGACCTAGAGGTAATGATAACAGGGACCATGGACAACACTGCCCAGTGCAGGAGAGTGGCTGCAAAAGTGAACAAAATGCCGGGGTGCATAGTGAGGGTTTTTTCATCCAGGCAAAGAGAGGTGATCTTGCCCCTCTACAGGTCACTGGTAAGGCCACACTTAGAGTACTGTGTGCAGTTTTGGAGGCTATATGTAAAGCATGATATCAGGCTACTGGAGGAGGTGCAGAGGAGGGCAACAAAGATGTGGAATGGAAGGGACAGACTATGACAGCAGGCTGAGAGGCCTGAATATGTACACCCTGAAGGATAGAAGGGATGGGGGGACATGATAGAGACATTCAAGTATCTTAGGGGAATCCATAAGAATGTGGCTGGAAGGGGTCTTTCAGTTAAGGAGGGGGAGGGTTGCCAGGGGGCATGTACTAAGAATAGAGGGGGGAAGATTTAGGAAGGAAATGAGGAGACACTATTTCACAGAGAGGGTGGTAGCAAAATGGAATGCTCTACCAGAATGGGTGGTATCTGTGATGCTTGGACAGCTGGTTCTGATCGCTGTATGATTTTTGCAATATAAAAATGTGTTGAGTGTCTCTCATGAGACATCCTGTGCTCCTGGGATGACCCCCAGGTTTCAGTTCTAAATGACAGGATATGTTAAATAGCAGATCTCTGTAATGTGATTAACTTCCAAGTCTCATTTTATAGCCGTGGTTATGATCTGTGTTGCCTTGATGCCAGGAACTAAAATATCCATTTTATGACATCTTCAGAGGAAGAGCAGTTCATTTCAGCTCGTGTTAGAAAGCTATATGACAGCTACAGTAAGTGAGAGAACTGCAGAGCTGTAAAGTTCCTGTGATGTCTTGGGAAGCAGGAAACCACTCAAGATCAAAGGGTCATATGGGGAAACAAGTTTTTGCTGATGCCACCTTATTTAATATACCCCCTGAGTGATGGGACATCCAGTGCGTATTAATTTTTAACATTTTACAAGGAGGAGCTAGGTGACGCCATGGAAGGGGCCGGTTTAGAGACAGTTTAACTGTATTCTGTATTTCCACTTAGGTACATTCCTGTTTGGACTCTCTTGAAACATCAGCTAACTAAAGCACTGTAAGAAGGTATACATTAGATAGACAAGTCTAAGTGTATTGTGGTAGGATTTTATGTTTGTATTTTACCTTGTTCCTTTAAGTGATTGTATGTTTTGTGATATATTGTTCTGTGGTTACATTTTACATATTTTATTCATTTTAAGTAAAACCTCTTATTTTAAAGAGACTGCCTGTGTCATCCAAGTCCTTCCTTTTTCCCTTTGATGCATAGATGGTTAAGATTTTGACAACACTGTTCATAAGCTTAATGGTATACCAAACTGGGAAAAGGTAAGAATTTATCTAAGGTCTTTCACAGAGTTTTTAAGGGTTCATTTTGTTTACCTGGTTAGGTGCCCCTAGGCGAAAGATATCTGACATTCCCCGAAGAGCAGAATTATCTGAGCCTGTACAGTTGGGTACACTAGCAAGAGGTTCACTGTTTGAATTCCTTCAGAACTTGAGACCAAAGGTGATTCAGACCCACAAAACAGACAGGAGGGTTACCCTGTTCTGTTACCTGTTCACAAGACTGCACTTGGAAGTTGGCACTGTGGGAACAGAGGGCCTGACCTGCTGACTAGGGCTGTGACAGTATCATGTAAATCTGTGAACAGTTTCAAAAGGGCATGGGACAGGGAACAGGGGAGAGCGAGGGTGAGGGTGGGGGAGGTGGAGGTGGCAGTGGGATGACAAATGGGAGGGGGGTGAGGCAGTTGCAAACTAGGGCTGCTAGCTGCACGCTTGAGCAGACTTGGACCGGGTGGTCTTTTTCTGCTGGCATATTCATATGTTCGTAAAAACAACACCGCTGGAACAGCAAGGAAGTATGAGAGGGGACTCGGGTTGGGGGTGGGGATTTAGGAGGGAATAGTTTATTGCTGATTGACAACACAACAATCAGATACAAAATGTTTGGTATTTACTATCAGCACATAGATTCAATTTATAAATGTAGCATATAGCTGTAATATGAAATTATTACATGCAGGATTATGCTATAAAAAATGTATAATTTATGAAAAACAAGGCATCTGGAAATGTTCTTTGAGACCTAGTGGCTTATTCAGTTACATTTAGTACCACCAGGAGGTTTCCCATCTCAGTAGTTTATTGTTCAGATCCCACTTGCATTAAGTATAACTTTCTTAATAGCTTGAAACTCAAATTTATGTTTCTTCTCCATTTTCTGTACATGTTGGGCTAATGCATTAGTAGCACCATTTTTCTGTATGCTCCTCAGGTGTTCACTTATCCTTGCTTGGAATTTTCTAGTAGTTTTTCTGATGTAAAAAGCCTTGCATAAACGTATTGCAATGGACACAAAGTCAGTGGTGTTGCATGTAATTAACTCCCTTACAATGAGCAACTCTCCTGTCACTTGCTATATTCTTTACCTGGCATGATTTCTGTACTAAAGGAGTGACTGCCACATCCATGGCTGGATTAATATGTATGCAAATTACGCCAGTGAGTAGGGCCCCATAGCTCAGGAGGGCCCCACTCATTGTAATTTACTCGGCTAATCACAGAATTTCACTTTCCCTACTGGGCACTGTCATGGCTGCCGACCGTCCGAATTGCCCAAAAAGCACCCCCCCCATTGGAGTCAGCCCCTGCTGCCCCTGGTCTAGTGGTCCCAGGTGCCCCCTCCTCATTCTCTGACTGAGTCAGCTGTCATCAGGCTAGTCCCCCGCTCCGCATAAGTGAGCCTCTCTCGGCTCTGCCTCCATCTCTGATCCAATCATCCACCCTGTCATCAACCACACAACCAATAATGTCCGACCTTGAGAGGTCAGGTCCTCTGGAGGTGTGGCTACTGGCAGGGAGTGGGAATCAGTGGAGTGCGTGCGCGCATTGTGTCAGGGTGTGTGACTGCAGCAGTGAGGAGTCATTGATGAGGAGAAGGAGGATGAGAGCTCTGTGGACATCAATGAGTCGTCGATGGGCATCCAGTCAGTAATTGTCGTTGGTGGTCGCCCTGGGCCTGGGCTCTCAATCGAAGAAGAAGAAGACACAGCATAGCAGAGCAGACTAAGCAGAAAGAGCGGGCTGTGGGACTCAGTCAGTGCTGTGCTGCTTCTTGGAGTAGCTTGGGTGGGCTAGGCAGGCCTCTGGTCCTGCTGTGAGGAGTCCTTCCTTCCTATGGTGCATGGCCAAGTCATTGTGTGTGTCGCCGCCAACCGCCTGCAACATGGGGATGTTGAAGTTGAGGATCTCAGACTATCATCACCAGAACTGGAGTCAGTCAGTCAGTCAACATCCTCATCACAATCAGTCAGGCCAAAGGAGGTATGTTTTTTTTTTTTTTTACTAGTCTGCATGGCCGTGCTCAGGTTAACAATATATCCAAGATAGCGTAACTGGGATGCATCATTGACATTTTCCTTTACCTGAGAATCTTGCTCATACCAATTTTTTTGTTTACTTTTTTTGTTTATTGTTTGTTTTCACCTGGGTGCAATTGAAGCACTGGTCACACAATAAGTGCTTCTGGCGGGATTTGAACCCCGGTCACGTGCTCTCAAGCCTATTCTTGAGTCTGTGACCCATGCTGCCTTGCCTTGGTTGTTTAGTTGGATCCTTGATGGGGGCTGGGTGCTACCTATAAGGCAGAAGTGTTAAATGATTTAGTCCCTTCAGTTTTGATTGAAGGGGTGGGGGAAGTTAAGACTCGTTCTAACCCAGAGGATAAGAAGATCTGCACATGCCGAGAGTGACAGGTTAGGTTAATCTGCAATCCTAGTGTCCTAGGCAGAAAATGCTAACACCAGGCTGCCAAATCTTACACACACACCACTGTGGAAGAGTGGGATGTTGGCACTTAGGGGCCCCCAGGCCACAAAATATCACTTGGAGTAGGGCCCCCACATCCATTAATCTGGGCCTGGCCACATCTATAAATACCTGGGGGGAACTGTTTCTTGACAGATTCTGTTCTGGAATCTGATGAAAGCTGTGCACAAAGGTGTCAGCCAATTTCTGACCATGTCTGTAAATGATACAAGGATCATTCTGTACAGCTTTACTTAGTTTTCATTCTTTTTCCAGAATGTATCAGATTTTTGCAATATGGGTTTGATTTTTGTACCTTCCTACTTCCACCCTGCCCCCGTGCATCTAAAACGAGCCACTGGCACAAGGTTTTGACCCACTATGGTGTATTATTTTTGCATCTCAAACTGGTTTATAATACCTCACCATTTGGCATTGAAGCTGTGTTACCACACATGATGTGTGACAGTAGTAAGCATCCTATTACCTTTGGTTCTCAGTCCTTGGGTCATTATGCACACATTGGTTGGGAGGCATGAAGTTTGATCTGGGGAGTAAAAAAACATTTAGCTAATACCTCTATGGCAGGAAGTTTATTCTACTGATGGATCACCAGCTTCTGATATCCCAGGAAGGGGGACCTAGAAATGGCAGCAGCCCATCTGCAGTGGTATTCTTTACATTTGGGAGCACATACATAAAGCACTTAATTTAAAGGTATGGAACAACATGAAAATGCAGACATTTTGTCTCTGCTTCCTCTGGCAGTGAAGCAGAGTGAAACTGAATTGGATTTAGCTGATATGTTGTACACGTCCGATTGGAGCCTTTGCCACTCACATGCACTGGTGCAAAGAGAGATCAAAAATAGCCGGTACTGTCAGAATTGCACGATGTAATCATAGTACCCCAAAATTAGAAACTGTCTTGGGGCACTACAATAAAATTTTAGTCAAGAACCCAAGAGACAAATGGCAGGGTAAATTAGTGTGTAAAGGGAGCCCGTTAGAGCCCATATTGTTATGCTGGGGATTCACAGCACAATCCAGGGACTCCAGAGACACATGAGAGGTTACATTTTGGGCACTTTGCCAGCAGTTCCCACCAGAGGACCCTAAGTAGCAGCCCTACATAACAGCAGGGCAAATTAGTGTGTTTAGGGACACCTTTAGAGCCCAGGGACTCCAGAGACACATGGGAGGTTTCATTTTGGACACTCTGCCTTCAATTCCCACCACACAACCCTTAGTAGCAGCCCTACATAAGGACAGTTTAAAATATTGTTTTTTAAGTTTTCTGCTGCCTACTTTCTGAACAGACACTCCCCCTCCCCGCCCAAGTTAAGCAGCCAAGGGAAGCATGCCACACACTGGGACTCCTGTCCTGAGCTCAGCGCATGGGCGTTTTTCAGATTCGAGAACTGTTGTAGGCTCATGGGATATTGATACCCTAAGGATGCTTTCAGGGTATTTGGCCATTAGGAGTCACATAGTGCAATGGACCAGCAAGGTAGAAGGACACAGGGAGCGGTGGGGACTTTAAAGGCTTACCTGCAGGGTTGAAGTGGATTCCATCAACTCCAGCTGTACTCTTATCCTCTGGTCAGCAACCTTAGGAGGTAGCAGCTCCTCTGACCAGTGGCAGCAGCAAGTGACAACTCCTTCAGGGAGCACAGTTTGGCAACTCAATTCCTCCATTCTTTAGATGCAGCAGCAGTATTAAGTAACCAGGTTCCCTCTCCCTCACCAGCTTTTGGTTGCAGTGGCAGTGACCGAGTTTGGCCATTCTTTCCCACCTTTTCCTCATCAGAAAAAGAAGCAGCAGTAGCAAAGTGGTGGCGATCCTATCCTGGATCCCAACAGGCAGCAGACGTATGTTGCTGTTGTGAGTGGGCAGTGACACAACCGAGCAGAGCAGACTTATTAAGGGACCCTATGCACAAAGCCTATCTGCTGCATGTACGTGGCATGTAGGCCCCCTAAGACCAGCTGCCATGCATCGGAGGGTTCTGAGGTCCCCCACGACATTCATTAAAGGGGACCACACCCCTTGGGCACCTGATCCCCTGTCTGTGTCTCTACACTCACAAAGTCCAGAGGAGTAGGCAGGGCATGGCAATGAGATTGCTCTGGAGCAAGTCGCGGCGCAATGCGCACGCATGCACGGTGCACAGGCCCTCAGCGTGCATGCATTGAACAGTATCATGGCATCAATTGCACACTGTGCACTGACAATGTGATGCAGGGGTATAGCGGATGATGTGCCAGGCCTGCTATCGCCAAGATGCGCACATGCGAGAGGCGGGCGCACTCGACCCCAGAGTCACTCCTCACACCCAGTGACCCTGCCTAACCATGCCCATGCCACGCATCTCTGGGACTGTGGGATGGGCGAAGCTACGTTCCTCACATTGGCGCATGCCGCGACACGCGGCGCTTACTGCCGCCATTTTGGTCACTGAGTTCACTGTATAGCATGGCACAGAGACATGTCCCTAGAGCCCAGAACTGGACACAGGTTGAACTCATCAACCTGGTGGCCTGTGTCAAGCCCCATGCCCCCCAACTATCTGGCCAGGTGCCCCTGCAGCAGCCAAGGGTCGCAGTGTGGCAGGGGATTGCTGCCACGCTGCAGCAAAGGATTGGGGTGGCCAGGATGGGGAAGCAATGACGACACTAGTATGGTGACCTGGTGGGGTGGGACTCAGAGCACCTGAGGAGGCCTCAGGCGCTCGTCAGGCGAGGGGCTGTGCCATAGCCAGGTAAGTCTGCCCATATTGCATGTGTGCCCTGGTGCTGTACTGTGGTGTTGTCTAGACTGCCTGACATGTCCTGCAGAGTGGTGCACTTTCACCTTGTGCATTTCAGAGAGGTGCTGCCAGCCGCCACTTGCGTTGTGATGCAGGATGTGTCAGGCAGCAGCTCACCCTGTGCACAGGGGTGGTGGTGGTGGGCAGCTGCTGTGGATGTTTCCTGATGTGTACCTGCCTTTGTTCCATTCCCAGGGCCTGAGAATCGCTGTTGGGTGCAGGTGGCAACAGTAGCAGGACAGCGGGCCACGAAGGAGGAGCAGGAGTGGGACCAGCACCAGCGGGGCCACAGAGTGCAGTTAGGCACTGTCATGGTCCTTCACACTTTACATGTTTGTGGTGGGGGCATGGGTGCGGGCATGGCCACCTGTGCCATGTGCCGTGGCAGCTGTGTGTGTTGCATTGTGCATGGTGCATTCCACTGTGGTGCATCCATTAGACATGTGTGCCAGCTGTTGGTGGGGTAGGTGTATGCCTGGCTGCCACTAATGTTGCTGTGGTGCTGCCGGTGCACTGTGCCATGTGAATGCCATTGTGCAGTTGGGTGGCCATTGTGCGGTGGGGACCACCTCTGTGCACTGTCGTGGTGTGCCGAGTTGCTGGCAGGCATTGGCCCATGCCTCCGTGAGTGGCTGGTACGGGCCCTCCAGGGGTGTGTGCTTCCACTGCACATTGTGCGCTGTGGGAGGGCATGGTTCCTTGGGACATTGCAATGATCACCTGTCCTGTCCCTTGTCATAGGTGTCCAGTGGAGGCATCAGAGGCTCATATACTGCAGGCTGCTCCAGCAGCTAATTCTGATTACATCCACCACCATGGAGGCAGTCCTTCAGGTTCACTGCCTGCTGCTGGAGAACTAGAGGTGGTGAGGACACCAAGGGGCATTAGGTCGTGGCCGCTGGCAGTTTGGCCCTAGCATTCCCCTGTTTCCCCTGCTGTACCTCCCTCTACAGTCCCCTATCCTACTGTACAGTCCCTGTTCCCTATCACCTTCCCTCACTTTCCTACACTTTTCCACCCCCTTGTTGTTGTATGTAGTTTGCTTCGGAAATATATATATTTGACTTACTTGCCTGTGTCAGTGTCTGCTTTGCAGGTGGCGTGAGGAGCCATGCTGCAGTGGCCCAGTGTCTGCCCGTGTGGTGTACATGTGTAGAGGCACGTGTTTTGCTTCTATGGTTCACTGCTGTGTGCTGTGGTGTTTCCCACTGTGGTGGTATCCCTCCCCTCAGTCGGTGGCTGTGCCTTGGGGTGCCCATGGGGCAGCTGTCAGGAGTGTGTGCGTGGTGATGGCACATGGCCTGGCACATGGCCATGGTCTTTGGTCGGGTACTGGCCACACACTGTGTTGGGGCCCCTGCTTGGCATTGTGCAGCCTGTCCCATGTGGTCTGCCATGCTACATGCCTTCCGGCACATTCAGTGCCTACTGTGTGGGGTGCCTGTGTGGTGTGTGTGTGTGTGACTGCATGGTCCTGGGTGTGGCCTTCTGTGGTCTGGGTGAGGGGAGCATGGCCTGCAGCCTGCGGGGAGGGCTCCCTTGGTGGCCCTCCATTGGCCATTGGCACCTCCTGTTGCCTGCTATCTGTGCCACTGTTGTGTTCTGGGATGCAGTGTCTGGGTGTCTGTGTGCACCCTGCTGTGCCCTGCTGGTGGAGGCCTCCTGTGGTCTGTCACTGTGCTTCCCTTGCTCTATCCCTGGGTCTCTTGTCTGTGCCGTGCCCCTTCTGCTGCTCTGCTCCCGCAGTTGCACTGGAGCATCTCTTTCTGTGCCATGGCACAACTGGGTTTGTGCCATGGTGCAACTCTGGGTGCGCCATGGCGCAACTCTGGGTGTGCCATGGTGCAACTGTGCCATATTCAGCCGGGTTACGCTGGCACAGTTCGGCCAGCGCAACCTCAATATGGCTCTCTGCCATTGGTGCATCAGAATTGCGCCAGCCAGACCTGCACCAGCTTTTTGGGCATTTCTGAATATCTGGGCCTCTGCCTTGGTCCTGCCATAATGGAAGCAGCCATTCTGTTTTTAAAACACAGTTATAGTCCTATCTGTTGTAACAAATTAACTGTAATTGTGTTTAATGTTGTATGTTATTTTTGTCTGTGCTGTTTTACAGCTCCATGGTGAGGCCACATCTGGAGTATGGGGTACAGTTCTGGAGGTCCCATCTAAGAAAGGACATAGATGACAAGGCAAGGGTGCAAAGAAGGGCCACTAAAATGGTGCATGGGCTAAGAGAGATGGCATATGAGGAGAGGTTGAGGGAAGTGGATTTGTATCCTCTGGAGATAAGAAGGGAAAGAGGGGACATGATTGAAACAGTCAAGTATGTGAAGGGGGATCAATAAAGTGGGGAAGAGCTTATTTACAGGGAAGATAGATACAAGAACTAGGGGGCATGGACTGAAGGTGGAGGGGGAAGGTTTAGGGGAAATGTTAGGAAGTATTACTTCACAGAGAGAGTGTTTGTTTCCTGGAACGACTGCCAGAGGAGGTGGTGATTGCCAGTACAGTGGAGGGATTCAAGAGGGCCTGGGACAAACACAGAGGGTTGTCAATGGGAGGATGAAGGGAATCTTGGGGGTGACAGGTAGGGGGAAGGAATTGGCAGACTCGATGGGCCAGGAAGGCCCTTTTCTGCTGTCACATGTCTATGAAACTATGCCATCTTAGCCGCAGTTGTGTGGCTCTGGGTCATTCTTGAAAAGGGGCCTTTGGCTCAGTGTACTTACCCAGTCAACAAAGTAAATAAAGTAAATAAAATAGGCACTTTAGGGGCCTGTGCTTTCGGCTTCCCTTTTTTTTGCAGCTGAGGAGGTTGAGACTTAACTTGAGCTTCCGTGCCTTTGCCTCAAAAGGACTGCTTATTATCGTAGAAGCCTCACCTCTTCCTCCTTTGGGGATAGGATGGGGCAGGCCTGGAAGTCTTGATAGCCATCCTGGTTTTCTGGAAGGCCTCAAGAGACTGTTCTACCTGTTGTTCAAACAGATAAGAGCTATTAAAGGGGACATTCATAATCTGTTGCTGGATGTCGTTGGAGAAGCCAGATGTCTGAAGCCAGGAATGTCTTCTAATACAAATTACTATAGCAGAGTGTGAGACAGTGTCAAAGGCATCCATAGCTGCCTTTAGCTGATGACTGTTAGACTCAATACCATGAGTAACAGTCTTAAGAATCTTGTGCTTAGTCTCAGATTCAGGCAAGGATTCTGTTAGAGACTTAAGAGAGGACCAAAGGGCATACTCATACTTAGAAAATGCCCTTGGCTGTCCTCATGCTATGGGTAGCAGCAGTGAAAGCCCTTTTCCCCATAGTGTCTACCTTGTGCAAATCCTTATCAATAGGGTGCACAGTCACTTCCTGAGGAAGAATGGTTTTGTCATTCTCAGCCAAAATGACAATCTTGTCAGCAGTAGGCTGAGAAGCAAGAATAGGCCTGTCCTTAAGGGCAGTATACTTATGGTCTATCTACCTACAGACAGGGGGATAGACGCAGACTTATTCCATACTGCGTTCAAAAGCGTCTCCAATGCAGGGGGAATATGGGGTATGAGACTAACCAGCATGGTGGAAACAATGAGCCACTCCAGACAGAGATGTTTCTCCAGGTCAGTGGCAGATGGCTCAAAGGCAAGCGTAGAATACATCTGTGGAGAACAGCCTGAAAAGAAAAGCCTTCCTGATGAGCAGAAGAAGGGCCTGGAGTTGAAGTGTCCAGGCTATAAAAAGAATCGTTGTTGCCACCCTCGGAAATGATGATTCTCTTAGGGGGGAGGGTCTGGAAGAAGGGTGGACCTCAGTTTCCCCAACCCAGGACTAGCAGCAGGCAACATCAGTGACACTGGCAGAAGTGGAGCTGGCACTGGAGGAGGCACTGCAGGAGAGACTGGGTACAGTGCTAAGGGCCGTCTTGGCACTGGGGGCAGCACTGGATGCAGCTTCGGGCCAGATCCCAAAGGGCCTGAACCCAGTGCTGAAGATCCAGCTGACACCGGAGTGACTGGCAGAGGTACTGGGGCTGGTCCCAAAGCAGTGACAGTGAATGAGGATGCAGCCAGTGGAACAGGCATCAGCAGTGCAGTTACCAGCAAGAACCAAGAGTTCATTGACAGTCAGGCACTCTACCTGAATGGAAAGTCCTGACTGCAGCCCCAGTGCCCTCAGCCCCGAAGGGCATGGGGCTGGCTCCCCAACAAGAGGCAAACAAGCCAGATGCTATACCCATTGTTCCATAAGAGCTGCCCAGTGGTGAAACTGCCTACTGGTATCCCCAGAGGAAGACAGGGAGGGACTCCGGGCCTAAGACCAAGACCTCAGCCTCTCACGAGCAGAGGCTATTGATGATACCGACTGTGCCAAGAAAGGCCTGTTGCTCCAAGATGCAGAGGACCTCAGAGCAGATGACCTCGAGAGGTATTGTTTCTTCCCCTTCTGACAGGAAGAGGAATAACTCAAAGCCAAGATGTGCCAGGGCCCTGACCAGGATCAGGAATGGGCCCACTTCTTTTTGTGTTTGTGGGAGGGCTGCCCTCCCTCCTGAACACATGACCACTCCCTGTTAGAACCCTCTCCCAAAGGAGGAAGTAGACCAGACATGGACCCATCGACAAAGCAGCATGCTTGAAGAGGCTCCGTACAATCACCGTCACCATCCATGGCCAACTGTTGCTTGGTAAGGCTGAGAAAGGCTAGCAGATATAACTGTGTAAAATCACTAAACTGACATAAAAATAACAAACACTGGCTTTAAACACAAACTGAAGAACTGAATGCTGTTGTCCAATAGACATGAAGTTCTGACTCCTAGCGGGTAAGAGACATTGTTACTGAAGTGCACTTGATGACAGGAAAAAAGGAACTGAGGCAGTTGAGGGCTGGTGCTGAGGTAAGCCATGCAGTGCAAGCCAGTCTCATGGTGCCACGCATGCACACAGCCTACCTCAGCACTGGCCCTCCTGAAAAGTTCTGGCTCCCGCAGGGTCCTAATGCCTCCAGCTCAGAACCCATTGGTGTGAATCAATGGTGAAACTGATTCTTGGAAGATCTCTGTCCCTTTAAGAACCATGCTCTGAGATGCAGACTTCTTGGATCCAGGAATGTTATCCTACCTTGAGACAGTGTCAACAGATTGTATCTAAGGGCTAGATTGATAGGGTATCTGTTGGAAAGGGCAGGAGCAGGGAATACCAGCTCTGCCTGGTCCTGGCGGCTACAGCTATAAGAATCTTTGTTTCTGACACCCTTCTCAGTTTGAGCAATACTCTCAGCAAAAGTGGAAAAGGTGGGAAGGCATATAGAAACTTCCCTGACCAGTTGAGGACCAGAGCATCCTCTAGAACTGCACACATTGCTGGGGGTCTGCAACAAAACAGGGGTGCTGGTTATTCTCCCAGGAAGCAAACAAGTCTATTTCTGGTGTGCCCCACCATCCGAACACTGTTCCCAGCACCTGCTGGTTCAGGGCCCATTCATGATATCCCTGGCTGATTCTACTCAGAGGATCTGCCAGCACATTGTCTTTCCCTGGCAGATGTACTGCTGAAAGCAGAATTTCCAGGAGGCATACTAGGTTCCAGATCTTCATTGCATCTGTAAACAGCTTTGACAATCTTGTTTCTCCCTGCTTGTTTATGTAATACATTATTGTGGTGTCTGTTCTGACCTGGACAGACTGACCTTTGATCTTGGAGGAAAAGGCCTGCATAGCCAGATACACTGCCCTGAGTTCTAGGAGATCTATGTGTTCATGAGTCTCTTGAGTGCTCCAGGTACCACTTACAGTGAGGTCCTCCCAGTGGGTGCCCCAGCCTAGAAAGGAGGCATCTGTTGTGGGTATAGAAGTAGGTGATCACTCGGTATTACTCGGTGTGTAAGGTAGAAGAAGGCACTAGGCCCATTGGGACTATCTCCCACTCCTAGTGAGTGGATTGTGCTATATCCCAAACAAATATCAGTCCAGTTCACTCTCATGGATATCCACAAGGTACTGTGGTAAATTATTCCATGACCTACAGACCTTAATCATGAAATAATTTTCCCTTTTGTTAGTGCCCAACAAACTTGTCACTGTTTGTTGTGGGATCTTAACAGTGGTGTAATGTTAAACAGCTCTTTGCCATGAAGGACATTGAACAACATAAGTAGATCCCCCCTGTGCCTTCTTAATTAGAGAGCTTGAAGTTAAGTGCATTGTCTCTCTCTATGTATGTCCTTCCCTTCAACCTTTGTATAATGCATTTTACATGTCTTTGGACTCCATCCAAAATGTTTTTATCTTTATCTAAATAAGGTGACCAAAAAGACGCAGCGTAGTCCAGCTGAGGTCTAATGTATGTCCTATACAGTGGTATAATGCAAGCTTCAGATCTAGTTACGAAAGATTTTTGCATTACTCTAATGAGTCTGTTGGCAATCTGAGTAGATTTCCTGCATTGGCTGCTGGCTGTAAACTCTTGAGTTGATAAATATTCCAAGGTCTGTCTCCTTGTCTACTGATTTTAATGGATGCCCATTTATGAGAGTTCTATGTGGATTCTTTTTACCTAAATGAAGGACTGTACATTTGTCTACATTAAATATCATTCTATTCGATTTGGCCCATATTTCCATGGTATACAAGTCGTAAGCCAGGGATAGATGTTTAGCTTCACTGTCAATCTCTGCACTTATTTTAGAATCATCCATGAATTTCAGAATGTTATTGTGGACATTTTGATTAAGATCATTAATGAAGATCCCAAACAGTGTGGGTCCCAAAACAGAGCCCTATGAGACCCCACTGGAGACAGTTGATTCTCCTAAGAGTATATTGCCCACCTGGACATGCTGGGTTCTATCGTACAACCACTCTTGAATCCATTGAACAATATAATTGTCAAAACCAAACTTGGCCATTTTATTAATTAGTACATGATGTGGGACTTTATCAAAAGCCTAGGAAGACCATGTCAACTGGTATTCCCCTATCCAGGCTCGAACTTACCTTATCGTAAAAGGCAATAAGATTGGTGGTACAAGACCTACCCTTCTTACAGCCATGCTGCATACCATAATTGAATTGTAGGGCAAGAGCAACTCCTTAGATTCTATGTTTTAATAGTCTTTCCATAACCTACAAATAACAGCCGTAAGGCTAATTGGCCTATAATTTCCTGTGAGTGATTAACTTACTTATTTGTTTGTTTATTTATTTATTTATTGAATTTTGATGACTGGGTAGGCCCACTGGGCCCCGAAGGTCCCTTTTTCAGGGGCGACCCGGGAATAGCAGGACAAGAAATTATAGACAGTTGAAAACGTATGGAAGTACAGGTTATCATGGGTATACAGTATGTTGCGTCTCTGTAACCCTTATCTCATCTCCCTATTCTCCCCTCCATAGAGCTTCAAGACGTTGTCTCTTCTACTTTTTGTGGATGATCCAGAAGCAAATAGTTTGATACCTTTTATTGGACCAACATAGATGTTAAAAAGAGTTTTTGTGGATGGGAACCACAGTGGCCCTTTTCCAGTCCGCTGGTATAATTCCATGTTTGAATGATTCATTAAATATCATTGTTAAAGGTATGGTAAGTGGGTTTGCTAGTTCTTTCAAAAAGTATGAGTTAATACCATCCAGACCAGGGGAAGAATTGGTCTTTATTAACCTTATTGCTTTAGTAATCTCCTCACAGGAAAAGGCATGAAAGTAGATGACTCAGTTTGGAAGATAACTTTATCATCATTTTTCGGATTAAAGACTGAGCTGACATAGCCATTAAGGGAATTCCCTCTCTGAAGTTGCATTTTTCCATCAACCATTCCAGTGCCCTTAGCAAAGACTTTGTTACAGGCAATAATTTAGACAATGGATCCTACCTGTGAGACCAGTGGTACCCTAGGTGATACTAAACATCTCTCATCTGGAACCTGGCCCCTGGCATCACTGCAGCAGATGAGGCCATGTGCCCCGGTAAACACAGAAAATCCCTTACAGATCTTGACTGACCTGCTTTGAAGGGCTCTGCAGATACAATCAGATTTGCTACCCTAGCTTGAAGAAGGAATGCCTTCATATCCAGCTCTGCACCTATAAAGTCCAGAACCTTAGCAGGTTCTATGACTTTTGAAGATTTATGAGGAAGTCCAGGTCCTCCAATGTAACTTATGTCACTAATAGGAAAAACTTTGCTTCCTGCTTTGCTTTTCCTGAGACCAGCCAGTCATCCAGATAGGGAAAAACCACCACCCCTTATCTTCTCAAATGTTCTGCTACCGTAGCTAGGCACTTTGTAAACACTCTTGGAGTAGAGGTGAGGCCAAAGGGAAGGGCCGTTAAGTGGTGCTGGCAGCTCCCTATCTTGAACGTGAGGTATTTTCTTTGGCTAGGCCTGACTGATATATGAAAATAAATCCAGTGACCCTTCAGATCCAGTGAGCCCAGCCAGTCTACTTTTTGTAGACATGGAATCACAGAGCCCAGTGTTATCATCTTAAACTTCTCTGTTTGTTCTGATATCTCCAGTCAACAATGGGTCACTACACTCCTCATTTTTCTTGTGGTTCAGGAATTACCTGGAATAAAGTCCCTTGCACCACTGTAAGGTAATTTTTCCACTGCATCTGTCTGCTACAATTTCTTCACCTCCATCCCCAACAGGATTCTTTCTGATGGGGTACAAGGATGGAAAACCTTGTGGTTCTGCAGGTTTAGAAATTTTCCAAACTGCAGTGACAAACCTTGACTATTTCCAGGACCCACTTGCATGTGGTTACTTTTGTCCTTTCCTGGAAATAATGAGTCAACCTTCCTCCCACTGGCAATGGATGGGTGACCTGTACAGACTTGTTAGGGGGTTTGCTTTGCTTGGGCTTTAGCAGCTGGTGGTACAGCAGCACACCTGGTGCCCCTTCTACCCCTACCCCTACAGTAGTCCCTCTATTGAGGGTAATTATAGGAAATGGAAGCACAAGGGAAGTATCCCTTACCCTTCCTCTCCTTCCATAAGGCCTGTAGCAAGCAGAGGCCTTTTTTTCTCTCTGTGTTGCGCTTGTATTTGGTTTTATATTCATCCACTTTTTTCATGTAAGCCTCTGTCTTGTCACTAGACAACGAATTTCTCTCAGAGCAGAAATCCATCACTTTTGTTTGCATGTACAGGGATAGATTGGTAGTTCTAAGCCAGGCAAACCTCCTTAAGGACAATGCATGGGCCATGACCATAGATTGTGTCACTTCTGTCCACTGCCATATGGATCTGGTACTTTGTTAAAACTTGGACCACAAAAACGTCTTGCTCATGGTTTACGACTGACTTGAAGCCTGTGCTGCTTAACAGAAGCTAACTGTGGAAAAGGGCCCGGAAAACTAAACTCCCCATCGACTGACTAGCCTTCAGAACTGCTAGGAACCTTTGCACAAAACTTATTAGGACAGTTAAAGCCAATAACTACCGCACTGAATTGGAATCATTCACCAATTGCTCTGCCTCCTTCTGGAAGATTTTGAAGGACACCGAAGGGCATGCATCATTCAATACTTTTCCAGCAAAAATCTCTTCTGATGGGTCCTCCACAACAGACAATTCCGAAATATTTGATCTCCTTAATAATCATTAAGGGGGCACAAAGAATAAATTTAAGAAAATGCACTGGGATCAAGCATGCCATTTCAGCTCTGTACTACCCTGCCACAAATGGCTTGGCAGAAAGATTCGTTCAGCCTTTTAAACAGACTATGTGAATATTGCAGTATCGTTGCAGAAGAAGATAGCAAATGATGTTCTGACTTATCATAATTCTGTGTATTCTACAACAAATCAGACATCAGTAATGTTAGTTTGTGAGGTGAAATTTAAGATCTCGCCAACTAAGATTCACTCAGCTCTAACCTGCAATGGATAGTGCAGAACAAGCAGCTTAATCAAATGGCAAAATGGCAAGCATCATTGCTGCTACACAGAAAAATAGAATTTGCTGGCACATAATTCTGACCATTTTCCCCCTACTACATTATTAATGCAGACCCTACTTGATCTACAGCTCTTTCTCCTGCCCACACTTCCTTTACACTACAATTCCCTTGTGTCTGTCCCATGCATTCTTGAACTTCATCACTGTTTCTACCCTCACCACCTCTGCTAGTAGGCTATTCCGGGAATCCATCACTCTTTCTGTGAAGAAGTACTTCCTCACATCTCTCCAAAATCTACCG
Organism: Neoceratodus forsteri; assembly: GCA_016271365.2. Taxonomy (NCBI): domain Eukaryota; kingdom Metazoa; phylum Chordata; order Ceratodontiformes; family Ceratodontidae; genus Neoceratodus; species Neoceratodus forsteri. The sequence goes on along the minus strand of CM057450.1, from coordinate 608,817,951 downwards.
CCTTCCAGCTTTATAGCATCTCCCCTTGTTCTTGAGCACCTTTTCTTCTGAAAAATACTTCCTTCCTGTACATTATTTACCCTGTCAAGCTTCATAGCAGTACCTTATTTACCCAGTGAGTTATTTAAAGATCTCTATTATATCCCGCTCTCCCTCCTCTCTTCCAGGGTGTACATACTGAGGTCCTTTAGCCTCTCTTCATAGGAATTTTGATGCAGACCCTGCACCATTTTAGTTGCCCTCTTCCAGACTGCCTCCACTTGTTCTTATCAGCGATCTATACAGAGACAAAATTGCCTTCCTCTTTCTGCTGGTGATGCCTCCCTATGCACCCTAGCATCCCACTAGTCCTCTCTCCCAACTGCCTTGTCACAGTGCCTGTCCATCTTTAGGTCATCAGATATGATTATTCGCCAGTGTCTTCATGCTTGGTAGTCATCAATACCACTCTACACATTTTGTACTTTGCCCCTGGGTTTCTGTACCCTGAGGGCATTATTTTGCACATTTTTGCCTTGAGACCCAGCTTCCATACCCTTAACCACTCCTCTAGTTTTCTCAGGTCTCTGCTTATCATCCCCCTCCCCATGAGTGTCCACCGTATTGCAGATTTTGGCGTCATCCACAAAGGGCAGACCTTTCCTCCCAGCTCCTCTGCAATGTCACTTATAGAGACATTTAAGAGTACCAGTCCCAGCACTGATCCCTGATGCACCCTGCTGGTCACCCTCCTTTCCCTTCCTCAAAGTGAACTCCATTCACCACCATCCCCTGTCACCCATCCCCTACCCAATGACTTATCCAGTTCACACCTATGGACTCACTCCTATGCTACCCAGTTTGCATACTAGTCTTGTATGTGGAATGGTGTCAAAAGCCTTACTGAAATCTAGGTAGGCAATGTCCACTGTTCCACCCTGATCTAATTCCTTTGTCACCCAGTCAAAGAAATCCATTAGATTCTTTTGACATAGCCTTCCCCTATCATAAACCCATGCTGTTTCAGATCTTTTAATCCACTGGATTCAATATATTCCATGGTCCTTTCCTCCTGCAGTGATTCCATTAACTTTCCCACCATCAATGTCAGGCTGACTGGTCTACAACTGCCAACCTCCTTCCTGCTACCACTTTTGTGAAGTGGGACTACATCTGCCCTCTTCCAGTCCTCCAGTACCACTCCTTTTTCCAGTGAACCGTTAAATAGGACTGTCAGAGTTACAGCCTGTACCTTCGTGAGCTCCCTCAGAACCCTTGGATGCACCCTGTCTGGCCCCATTGCTTTGTCCACCTTCAGATTAGTGAGTCTCTTCAGGACTTTCTCCTCCAAAAAAAGGACTAGCATCTACCTCACTCCCTGCAATGTTTTTGTTACTTTTTTGTGGCCCTCCCCTTCACCTTCCTCTGTAAGCATTGCACAAAAGTATTTGTTCAGGATGTCTTCCTTTTCCTGGTCCCCCTCTGCACAGTCCCCCCTTCCCTTTCTAACCTTACAATCCCACCCCCGGTCTTTTCTTCGCTTACATACCTAAGATTTCAGCCTTTAACCTGGGCTCTGCAGTGGCCGTGACCTCGGCTCCTCCGGACGGCGGACACCACCTCTGAAGCCCGCCTTCCAGCAGCTGCGCCTGGGATACATCCAGATTTCAGTCCTTGACCTGGGCTCTGCAGCGGCCGTGGCCTCAGCTCCCTGGCCACCACCTCTGAAGCCTGTCTTCCAGCAGCCGAGCCTGGAATACATCAAGATTTCAGCCCTTGACCCGAGCTCTGCAGCGGCTGTGCCTTTGGCTCCTCTGGCCGGTGGCCACCACCTCTGAAGCCCTTCTTACAGCAGCTGCACCTGGGATACATCAAGATTTCAGCACTTGACCAGGGCTCTGCAGCAGCTGTGGCCTCGGCTTATCTAGTCAGTGGCCACCACCTCTGAAGCTCACCTTCCAGTAGCCATGCCTGGGATACATCAAGGTACATCTCCCGGGGACTCCTCCGGCTCCTCAAGCTGCCGCCGGATTGGCTCTGGACTTGCTGGGTGAATGTCAAATGGACACCGCCTCATCCTTTCTGTCCTGCCATTGGCTATTTCCTGAAACCTTCCTCTCTGGTTCTTGGCGTGGAGCGCAGCTTTCTTGAGTGGCTCCCAGCTAGCTAATGTTACCATATGTGATAGGGGCTCGGTAACCCCCCCCCTTTTTTCTTTGTTTGCTTATAAAGATTTATTCTGTCTAAGAATAGACTTCTCTAAAGTAAACCAGTAGTATTGTAAGGGTATTCAGAATTGTCTCTGATTACCTTTTTCTTTTTCTTTTGGAACTGATTGTTAGGTATTTGGACTTTCTAGAAAGATACTCTCTTTATAACAAAACTGTTGCAACAGTATTCTTGTCTTCCTCCTTACTGTCCTTTTAATCTTACACTTTCCCTACCTATATCTTGGCCTCATGTAGGTATCTTGCTGTCCCTATCCCTCCATTCTTGTCTCTCTGAAAATCCAAATGCCAGCCAAATAGAAGCTTGTATGTCCGTTTGCGACATTTGCATCTCGCTTCATTTAAATCCTCACATTTACTCTGGCGCCTGTATTTAGAGGCAAGATTAATTCCTTTTCTTCATACCCTGTAAAGAAAAAGGAAATGTGAGTGCTTTGAAATGTGGGCTTCTTGGAGGCCGGTGAATTCTCCTTGTTGAAAATTCGGTTTCAGTTTCGAGTAGAATTCTGTGCTAAAATAAGAGTTGGGCATAAAATAATGTACACAATTGCTGACGCTTAACATAAGTTAAATGTGGAAGTTGCATTTTTCCGGGTAAACTTCTGAATATCCTAGAATGTGTTAAAAGGGTTGGAGTTTTACCTTTCAAGTAAGCTTGGGGTTTTCTGCTGCAGAGTTTCCAGAACCTCGTTATTGTTAGTCTCACTCTCTTAGGGCTGACCGGCCGTGTCTCCTCCCTTTTTTATGATGTTGACAAGTGGGAGGTGTCTGAAACACTGATGGAATGTTGTTCTTTTGGGTTTGCAGTATTATTATTTATATTTTCAAAGTATGTTTGTGTGTAAAGAAGGATAGTGGGAGGAGCTAAAGTAATCATGTGATTAATTTTCTGTATAAATGTATTGCAAGATTTGTTGTTAGTTGGTTGGTAGGAGTCTTACCCTACCAGTCCCCTAGCTTGATACAAGGTGGATGAAGGAATTCTTGTTGGGAATTGACTTGAAACCTGTAATTATTTTGCTTTTGCTTTATGTCTTTAATTTTTCTGTTCTCAGTCCGCTTATTTTGTCTGTGGGATAAATAAATTCAGTACTCATTTTCTGCATCCTGAAACACCATCTGGACTCCATTTGTTCCCACGTCCACATACGGTGCAGAAGTGGAATTCTGAGAGTGAACATTGCTCTTGGTGGACTTTTGTTGCTACAATACCGTGGATGACCAGACACAGCAGGCTAAGTCGGGGGCACCCATTCCAGGGGGAGTTTTGACAAGAGCTATGATGGAACAGTTCCAACTTCCCCTGTCCAGTGGTTTGGGTGATGTGAGATGGAAGGAGGCAAAGAAGGATTCAAAGAAAAATATGATGGAGGTGGGTACTGCAAGAGGAGAATCCGATTCACAGGAAGATGAAGATGAAACACGCCCCTCAGAGATGCAGGACTTACTGAAATGACTCTGTCTAAAGCAATTAGACATGGAGAAACAAATGGAGCAGGACAGACTTCAAAGTGAGGCCAGGTGGGTGGATAGTTTGAAGGCTATACAGACATTGGGGGTATGTCAATAAAATCCTCCAACTGAGGGACCCAGACACATTAAGCTGTCTAAATTAGCAGAATCCAATGATATAGAAGCCCATATTATTACTTTTGAAAGGGTGGCTACAGCTTATGGGTGGCCCAGGGACCAGTGGGTGGTCAAACTGGCCCCTTATCTCACCGGAAAGGCTCAACTGGCCTATAGTCATGTTGAAACTAGGTATGCCATGAATTATGAACATGTACGTCAGGCTATTTTGAAACTTTATGACATCAGTCTAGAGACATACCACCAGAGGTTCTGAACCTTTAAGTATCAGTCGGCTGATTCTCCTCAAGAGGCGTATGTAAGACTACAGGATTTGTGTAAAAAGTGGCTACAACCAGCTGTAAAAACTATGTACCAAGTGGTGGATACCATTGTTCTAGAACAATTTATTAAGATCTTACCCCATGATGTACAAATGTGAGTAAGGGAACATCAGTCGGAGACAGCTGAGAAGGCAATTAACTTGGCTGAAGATTTTCTAACGGCACACCCTACATGTCAGAAGGGTCATACCTGGACCAGCACCTCTTCAACACCGGTAAGACCTTCTTCTTCTGTTAAAGTATCTGCTGACTCTGGTACCGTTAAGATAGAGAGGTCCACAAAATATTATAACCCAGAAATTGTCTGCCATGAGTGTAGGTCTAAAGGACACCTAGCCAGATACTGTCCAAAGAAAAAGAGTGATCCTACCCAACTGGCCCTAGCTAATTGGGGATAATATGCCATTCCTATCACTATTGAAGAGAACAATGTGATAGCATTGATTGACTCCGGAAGTTGCCAGACCCTAGTACGTTCTGACCTTGTGCATGAAAACTCAGGAACAGATCAAACTGGAGTCACTTGTATTCATGGAGAGGTCCATTTCTATCATTTAAGAGACATTGACATGACTGTAAATGCACAAGTACAGTCAGTGAAAGTGGGTCTGGTGCACAGGTTGCCCGTGCCTGTCATTCTTGGACCTGATTTTCCCCTCTTTGGACAGTTGCTTTCTTCTGCATCTTCTGTGTGTGTGTGTGTGTGTGTGTGTGTGGTAACAACTCAGGCCAAGGCTAAACAGGAACAAGATGTACTGGACATATACCCTTTTGATGAGGAACTATTTGATCCCCCAGGAAAAGACAGGAAGTCAAAAAGAGAGAAGAGACAGGAAAAAAGACAGTGGACTCAAAAACAGGACTTAAAAAAGTAATGACTTGTTAGTTAATGAAAGCATACTTAATACTTTTATTGAAGATCAAAAGCAAGATTCATCCTTAACGCCTTTATTTTTACAGGTGGTTCCTGAGGGGGTTGAATTCCACTTCTCCTGTTTTTAGAATATTTGAGGGAAAGTTGTATAGACAGTGCATTAATCCAAAAACTGATGAAACTGTGGAGCAACTAGTGGTCCCTCGACAACATTGGGCCCATCTGCTGTACATAGCCCATGATGTTCCTTGTGCATGGCATGCTCGTAGGGATAGAACTCTCAGTAGACTGCTGCGGTGTTTTTGTTGGCCTGGTATCCACGTGCAGGTAGCAGACTACTGCAAGAGCTGTACCACCTGCCAAAAAGTGGACCTCATTAAAAAATCAGAAAAGGTCCCGCTGCAGCCTCTACCACTAATGACCAACCCCTTTGAAAGAGTAGTGATGGACATAGTGGGACCTCTACCTAAAAGTACAAAGGGGAATCGTTTCATATTAGTGTTAAGTCACTATGCAGCAAAGTACCCTGAAGCAATACCATTACGCACTGTTACAGCTGACAAGATGGCTGATGAATTGTTGAAGTTTTTTAGCAAAATGGGAATTCCAAAAAAAAAATGCTTACAGACAGGGGTACTAATTTCTGTTCAAATCTATTGAAACATCTCTATCTAGCCCTAGGTGTAGAAGCAGTGTACACTTCTCCCTACCATCCGGAAACTGATGGACTAGTGGAGCATTTCAATAAGACCCTAAAGAGGACAATACAGAAATATGTAGAAGATGAGGGAAAACACTGGGATTTGTACCTACCACTGTTTTTGTTCACCTACAGAGAGGTGCCACACGCATCTACAGGAGTCTCACCTTTTGAATTATTATTTGGTAAAAATCCAAGAGGTCTCCTGGAACAGTGGGAAAGGGACAAGAATATGTCACCCCCAACTTCAGTAAAATATGTGGCACAAATGCGACAAAGAGTGGCAAAGTATGTTCAGTTGGCACACTCACAGAATCAGGGGAAGCAAAATTACCAAAAAGAAAAGTATGACTTGGGGGTAGGTGATAAGCAGTTTCAACCTGGGGATCGTATTCTATTACTACTCCCCTCCACTGACAATAAATTGACTACAAAGTGGCAGGGCCCCTATGTAGTACAAAGGCAAACTGGGCCTGTAAACTATGCCATAGAAATTCCAGATAGAAGACAGAACGTTAAAATACTGTATATCATGCCAATTTGTAAAAAAAATGGTATGATCGCTCTGTAGTGACACCTGCCATGTATGTATGCCCCGATTCTCCTGATAATGAGCTGGATCTTGCCTATAATAGATTACGAATAGAAGACCCAGTGAGCCCTATAATAAATGAAATGCTTACTGAAAGAAAAAAGCAGAGTTAAACCAGCTGCTACAATGATTTCAGAGTACCTTTGTTAATATCCCAGGAAAAACCCAGCACATAACCCATCACATTCATGTGTCCCAAGACACACCCATTAGGGTGAAGCCTTATAGGATACCAGAAAAGGTAAAAGCAGAAGTGATACAAGAAATTAAAAAAAATGAAATACTTGGGTGTGATTGAAGAATCCAGTAGTAGCTGGAACTTCCCAATGGTAATAGTCCCAAAGAAAGAAGGTGGGGTTAGAATATGCCTGGACTTTCGTAAATTGAATGCTGTATCATAGTTTGATGGGCATCCTATGCCCTGTATCGATGACATCATCGATCAATTAGGCCATGCTAAGTACATAAGTACGCTGGACCTTACCAAGGGGTACTGGCAGATACTATTAGATAATGAGGCAAAAGAAAAGACTGCCTTCAGTACCCCTTTGGGACTATTCCAGTTTACCATGATGCCCTTTGGCCTTCAATGGGCCCCTGCCACCTTTCAAAGGTTGATGGATCAGCTTCTACGTCCTCACCTTTTGTACAGTTCTGCTTATCTAGACAATTTTATTATTTTTAGTCCTACATGGCAGGAACATCTGCAACATTTTTTTAGTGTTTTGAACACCATTTCCCAAACAGGCCTGACTATTAACCGATCAAAATGCTCACTAGCTATGAGGGAGACCAGGTACTTGGGTTTTGTAATCAGTGAAGGACAAGTAAAACCAGAAGTGAACAAAGTTGATGCTGTGGCAAAAAGTCCCCGTCCTTTGACTAAAACCCATGTACATTCATTTTTGCGACTAGCAGGATACTATCGGCGTTTTGTGCTGCAATTTACAACCATAGCCAGTCCCTTAATTGAACTGACCAAAAAGAACAAACCTTTAACTGTTCAATGGACCCCTGAGTGTGAGGAAGCATTTTGTACGATAAAGGCAGTTCTGTGTGCAGCTCCTGTTTTGAAAAGTCTTTATTTTTCAGAACCCTTCATTGTCCAAACAGATGCTTCCAATGTAGGCATTGGAGCAGTATTATCACAAGTACAGGACGGAGAGGAGCATCCCATTCTGTACATTAGCAGGAAACTGCATGTAAGAGAGACCAAATATGCTACAGTAGAGAAGGAATGCCTGGCTCTTAGATGGGCAGTGGAAGCCTTAAAGTACTATCTGTGGGGAACAGAATTTGAAATATGGACTGACCATAATCCTCTTTGTTGTATTCAGCAAATGAAGGACAAAAACTAAAGACTTATGAGGTGGTATTTAGCACTACAGCCTTATAAATTCACAGTGCAGCATAGAGCAGGAAAGACGCATAGCAATGCTGACTTTATGTCCCGTTTTGGTGCAGGCATTGCGGAATAAAGAAAAAGAGCAGACCCCAGGGTATTGTTTGTATATATTCCTTAAAGAAAAGCATATGAGAATGTGTAGTTTAAGGAAATAGTTTATTTGGTACCTTGGGGTGGAGCTTTGGGAGAGGGTGGGCTGAAGCTCCATCTCTCCCCTGGAAGAGATCTACTCACCTTTGCTGTCTGTTAGAAAACCTGTAGGTTTTCTCTTAAGAGGGGAGGCATGTAATAGGGGCTCGGTAACCCCCCTTTTTTCCTTTGTTTGCTTATAAAGATTTATTCTGTCTAAGAATAGACTTCTCTAAAGTAAACCAGTAGTATTGTAAGGGTATTCAGAATGGTCTCTGATTACCTTTTTCTTTTGGAACTGATTGTTAGGTATTTGGACTTTCTAGAGAGATGCTCTCTTTATAACAAAACTGTTGCAACAGTATTCTTGTCTTTCTCCTTACTGTCCTTTTAATCTTACACTTTCCCTACCTACATCTTGGCCTCATGTAGGTATCTTGCTGTCCCTATCCCTCCATTTTTGTCTCTCTGAAAATCCAAATGCCAGCCAAATAGAAGCTTGTATGTCCACTTGCGACATTCACTAATTCACGGACCTTCGCGATTATGTGCACTAGTGCACTGCACGTAGCGTCTTGCGAACTGCGAATGTGCGAATGCTTTGTGAAAGTGGGCTAGCGTCTCACTTAATATAAATCCTCACATTTACTCTTGCGCCTGTATTTAGAGGCAAGATTAATTCATTTTCTTCATACCCTGTAAAGAAAAAGGAAACGTGAGCGCTTTTAAATGTGGGCTTCTCGGAAGCCGGTGAATTCTCCTTGTTGAAAACTCGGTTTCAGTTTTCAGTAGAATTCTATGCTAAAATAAGAGTTGGGCATAAAATAATGTACACAATTGCTGACGCTTATTAAGATAAGTTAAATGTGGAAGTTGTATTTTTTTGGGTAAACTTCTGAACATCCTAGAATGTGTTAAAAAGGTTGGATTTTTACCTTTCAAGTAAGCTTGGGGTTTTCTGCTGCAGAGTTTCCAGAACCTCATTATTGTTTTTCTCGCGCTCTTAGGGCCGACCAGCCATGTCTCCTGCCTTTTTATGATGTTAACAAGTGGGAGGTGTCTGAAACACTGATGGAATGTTGTTCTTTTGGGTTTACAGCATTAGTTGTTTGACCTTAGTTGTTTAACCAGGACTAGCACACTAAGCTGAAAGCTTTTTTTTTTTTTTTTTTTTTACAGATGCGACCTGGGAGCACAGGGAAGTTAAGTGACTTGCAGGGTCACACAGTCTGCAAGTGGAAGCTGTGGGATTCACACTCAGGTCTGGTCTGCTGGATCTCACCTGATTTGCAGCTCAGAGCCTTAAACCACTGTGCTATACTGTGCATTATTATTTATAGTTTCATACTTCAAATTATAAAAAGCACTATTTATTAACATAGGTATGTTAATGAAAGAAGAATTAAATCTTTCTAAAAGTATTTGTGTGTGTAAAGAGGCATAGTGGGAGGAGCTAAAGTAATAATGTGATTAATTTTCTGTATAAATGTATTGCAAAATGTGGTGTTGGTTGGTAGGATTCTTACCCTACCAGTCCCCTAGCTTGATACTAGGTGGATGAAGGAATTCTTGTTGGGAATTGACTTGAAACCTGTAATTATTTTGATTTTGTGTTATGTCTTTAATTTTTCCATTCTCAGTCCGCTTATTTTGTCTGCTGGGTAAAGAAATTCAGAACTAATTTTCTGCATCCTGAAACACCGTCTGGACTCCATTTGTACCCATGGTCACACCATAGTTTTCATTTTAATTGTTATTTGCTCAGGGAAATGCTTGTGTGGAATGGTGCTTGATATTATTTAAAAGTGTGATTTAATGTACTAAAGTTGCAATTTGTACAAGTGTATTAGGGCCTCTTTCTCTCTTCTGCACTCTCCATCTTCGCCCTCTTTCCCTCTGCTCTGCCCTGTGTCCCTAGCTAATTTTTTCCCTTATTTTGCTCTTTCCCCTTTGCCCTCTCTCCCATCACTCTGCCCTGAACTACAAGCTAATTCTATTCCCCTTGTCGCATTTCGAGGGCTGAGTCGGTAGCTCAATCCCCCTCCCAGGCTTTAACTCCTGTTTCTCCTCCTCTCTCCTCTCTTACCCTGTTGTGGCTAGCAGTTGTTTGCTCAGCACCCACCCTCATTTGTTCTGCTATTTTCCATTGGCACCTATAGCCTACAATATCCTTACCTCTGTTTGCTATCTCTCCCCCTCCCAGCTTTCTTACCCCCTCCCCTCTGCCTTTGTCCACTTCCTATCTCACTGATTTAGTCGTGGGCAGGTACCGCTTAACTGGCATAACTCTCTCCCCCTCCTCCCTTTCAGATTTCAGCTCTTGACCCGGGCTCTGCAGCGGCCATGGCCTTGGCTCCTCTGGCCGGCGGCTGCCACCTCTGAAGCCAGCCTTCCAGCAGCCATGCCTGGGATACATCAAAGTATGTCTCCCGGGGACTCCTCCAGCTCCTCAAGCTGCCACCTGATTGATTGGCTCTGGACTTGCTGGGTGAACAGCGATTGGACACCACCTCATCCTTTCTGCCCTGCCATTGGTTATCTCCTGAAACCTTCCTCTGTGGTTCTTGCCATGGAGTGTGGCTTTCTTGAGTGGCTCCCGGCTAGCTAATCTTACCATATTTTTGTCACCACCCTCCCTTCCCAACCTGGCTGCTATTAAATGCACCTCAGCACCACCTCTCCTCATCCTAATTGGCTGCTCACCACATAGCCCAACTAGGGGATAATAACAAGTCCACTTGAGAGCCCTGTGAAACCATTGATCCTGCCAGCCCTCCTCCTTAGTGTTACGTCTTACTGGGCTGTTAAACCTCTGATCCTGCCAGCCCTCTCTTAGTTGTATGCCATTCCCTGTTGCCTAATTTCTGAATAAGCATTGTGGACCACAATGTGCAAGCCTACCCTGACTACTCTCCCCCACCTTCTCATCCACCTTTTATTACTCACTCACTCTGGCAACCCTAAACCTAGTAATAATCAGCCTTTCAATAAGGATATTGGGATCAACCTTCACTACAACAAAGGGTGGACCTCAGGGAATTTTTTCAGCATCACAAATGAGCCACGGTCTCCTCTTTACCATCCTCACCTTAATAACTGGGCTACTTATTGCACACCTGTTCACATCAATACCCCCCCGATCCCATCACCTACCTCACTCTTAGCAAGAAAGCAATAAGGCACCAGAGCAGCAGAAGGACTGTTAAACATTCATCAAGGCTGCTAAGAGAACAACTCCTTAGTATCACCCTCCTGTTACTCCTGCTATCTGGCAACATCCACCCCAATCCAGGACCAGCAGGTTTGTGTTTGCCACAAGCAGGGTACTCTAAATTTGGCCACAATCAGCATCTGTAGCCTGCTGTGCAAAATTGACTCCCTTAAAGCCTGGGTGTCTCAGCATGACCCTGACATACTCTCTGTCATGGAAACATGGTTGTCCCCCAAAATACCTGATGCAGTGGTTGCCCTACTTGGTTCCGCAATATTCAGACTGGATAGATCATCCAAGCATGGTGGTGGTTGCACCATCTATCTAAAAAACTCACTAAAGGGTCTGGCCTTGCCTGTGGCTGCCCCACCCAGGCCCTGGCAATTAACATACTTATGGGGGCCTACCACAAGACACTCACAGTACTTTCTGTTTACATACCCCCTAGAGACCCAACCACAGGTCTCTACAAAGTCCTGGATCATCTCCAAGCCTAAAATCACCTCGTCGAGGCAATAATTCTAGGTGACTTCAATACAAACTGGCTGTTTCCTGCCACTGGCCCCATAAAAGATGCGTTATCAGCTCTTCACCTTACTCAACTCATCAGTTTCCCTACCAGAATTACCTATAAGACTGGGACAAGCATTACTCTTGACTGGATACTCTCCAATCACTCTGATTGTATCTCTAATGTAACAGTACACCCTAACTCTCTTAGTGACCACTCACCTGTTACCTGTTGCTGGTCAACAAATTTTATATCCCCCCTCCCCAAAAACTATTTTCAGCCGTGTGCTAAAGCGAGGCCATTTGGAACTCCTAAAACAACAACTGTGCTGTCAGGACTGGGCTCTGTTGGACTCCACTGATGACATTAATGTAGCACGTGAGCATTTTGTCAAGGCCTTCAATGCCGCTTGTGACATACATGCACCTCATAAGAAGATGAAGGTTCATGGCACAGTGTATCCCTGGATCACTCCTGAGCTAATAGAGAACATGAAACTATGGGGCCATCTCTGGCACCGTGCCAAAGCATCTGGTAAACTGCAGGATCTGCAAGCCTATAAAGTTGCAAGAAATGCCTGCACCTGGGCTATTCATCAGGCAAAAAGTAAATACCAAAGGGAGCAAGTGACCAATACTTGAGGCGAAAGTAGAACATTTTGGTCAAATATCAAAGATATCATTGTAAAGATCCAAAGATGTCACCTGCTAAGCTAAACTTCGATGGAACCCCCATCCTTGACCCGCTTATAATTGCAAATACTTTTAACAATGCTTTCACCAACCTGGGCAGTGTCTTTCCGCATAATTTATTTGATGATAACCTGGAAAAGTCCACTTGCCACCATGAGAACAAGACCCTTGAGTATCCCCCATTCTATTTTAAGAAGGTCTCAATGACCCTAGTTAGAAAACTTCTGAACAAGGTGTTGGGTAAATCCCGACATAGTGGTAATTCTCTAGACCTCAAACTTATTGAGCTCACCAAAGAGGAAGTTCTCCCACCCATTACCAAGATAATTAACCTCTCTCTTACCTTGTCACAATTCCGCAGGTATGGAAAACAGCCATTGTGACTCCAATTCATAAATCTGGTGATCGTGCCTTACATAACAACTACAGGCCTGTATCAAGCCTCCCTTCTCTTTCCAAAGTACTGGAACGAATTGTTACCAATCAACTTGTAGATTACCTTGAAAAATACACTATCCCATGTCCGCAACAGCATGGATTTAGGAAAGGACACAGCACCACCACAACACTACTAGAATTTACCAGTTTTGTTCAGCAATCAATTGACCAAGGCAATCTTGTAGGAGCAGTCTTTATAGATTTAATAAAGGCATTAGACACTGTTAATCACCCACTTCTCCGCGAACAACTCTCTAAAACTGGTTTCTCCCAGGATACGCTGCACTGGTTTAGTAGCTATCTAGGTGACAAATCCCAGCATGTGAAGATAGCGAATGTTGTCTCAGAACAGAAACCTGTTCGATCTGGAGTACCACAAGGATCTATTCTTGGTCCACTTCTTTTCAGCATCTTCCTGAACAACTTGTCGTCTGCATGTCACCTACAAACCCTGCTCTATGCAGATGACGCTGTCATCTTTGCAAGCCACTTGAACCCTAACCCGCTTGAAAGCAATCTGCAGCTTGGATTCATGGACATTGAGCAATGGTTTAGTAAGCATAAGCTGGTACTAGACTACAAGAAGACAAAAGTCCTGATGTTCTCATCTTCCCGAAATAAGCACAAGGCACATTCTCTTACTATCAGAGATAACCAAGGAGCTCCCCTCAAACAAATCCAGTACTTTAAGTACCTAGGTGTAACCCTGGATAGTCATCTTACCTATGTGCATCACATCGAGAATGTTGCCAGGGCCGTCAACATTAGGATTGGGCTCCTTTACTGGCACAGAAGAAGTCTAACTCATGAAGCTCTCAAACTTGCATTCACAGTTCTGTGCTATCGCTCATTAATAATGGCCTAGTCATATACGAAGCTACTTACACCACCACACTCAAAAGGCTAACTGTTGCCCCGAACAAGGCCTGTAGATGTATAATGGGTGCTGCCCGTCTCACCCATACTTGTGAGCTCTATGCTCAGTCTGGGTGGCTCCAGCTAAGTGGGAGGATTAAATACCAAACATGCCTTCTTACAAAAAAGATGCTCCTTGGGCTAATGCCACCAGGTGTGGGATGCCTAATTAACAAATCTCTCTAGACCCAACACACACTCACCTCAGCAGCCGAACTCCTTCTTGTCCCAAGGTGCCGCACCACCCAATGCCAATGCTCCTTTCTCTTCAAAGCCCTTTCTGGTTCAATGGGCTGTGCAGTGAACTGGCTAACCTGACTAAACTCAGCCAGTTCAAACAGATGCTCTGACATCATCTCTCTCTACTGAAAGCTCCTGTGATTGTGTTTCTTAACTCACAGGTACACTTTCCTCGCTTTCTCCCTCCCTCTGCTGTACCTCCTCAACTTCTGACACCTACTGTTGCTTAGCATCTACTAGCCTCCCTGCTGCCACAATGCCTGCTCCCTCACCCTTCAGCTCTTTTTTTTCTTCCACTACCTACCAACCTCAATGCAACTTTGACAATGGCTCTGGCTGCTACCCTTCTCCCTTGGACTAATAACCTTACTACCTTCCCTTCCTCACTTTATTCCCTCATACCTCTACTTTAATGTTGCTGTATATATATATTATGTACTATAATATGAAAATTGTTGTATATTTTGTTTTTTTAGTATTCGCTCTGTTATTTCCTCCTATGTCTGTCTGTAACCCCGCCCCTCTGGCTTGGAACCTTTGTAAATGAACTGCTTGGTGCTCAAAGGCACTTTGTAGTCCAAGATTGAATAAATAAATGTCTTGTCCTGTTTCATTATCTCCTGAGCCATTCTGTCTTCAGTTTGCACCTTTGCGCTCCTTACTGCTTTGCAAGCTTTCCTGTATTTCCTCTGATATACCTCCCTATTCTTCTCCCTCTGCATCCCCTTATACCTTTTGAATGCTACCCTTTTAGGCTTTACTTTTTCAACCACCTCTTTCAAGAAACAGCAGTCTCTCTTTCCTCTTGCTTTGGTTCATTCATTTGACACATAGTTTTTTTTACCTGTACTATTTTGCTCCCTTTTAGCTTTATCCAGTGTTCCTCCACCCTACTCAGGCACTCCTTCCCTGCCAGGTCATCCCTGAAGCATTCATCCATTTTTATAAAATCTGCCCTCCTGAAGTCCAGGACCCTTGTCTCGTTTTCCTCTTGCTTTGGTTCATTTGTTTGACACAGAGGTTTTTTACCTGTATTATTTTGCTCCCTTTTATCTTCATCCAGTGTTCCTCAGTCCGCCCTACTCAGGCAATCCTTCCCTGCCAGGTCATCTCTGAAGCATTCGCCCATCTTTATAAAATCTGCCCTCTTGAAGTCCAGGACCCTTGTCCTTCTGTAGTTCAATTCCAAAGCCGTCCTTATATTGAACCACACTGTACAGTGATCACTGGTACCCAAGTGGCCTCCCACCTTGACGTCTGCAGTACTGTTCTTGTTAGTGAGTACCAGGTCCTGTCCTAGCCTCCTTCCTTCTGGAGTTCCTCAGGGTTCAGTTTTATCCCCAATGTTGTTTGCAGTGTATATGCTGCCACTGGGGGGGACATTAGGAAGTATGGCTTGGGTTTTCATTGCTATGCCGATGATACCCAGTTATACTTATCCTTTGTACCAGGAACATCCAACGCGGTGGATGTGTTAAACAGCTGCCTTGCTGAGATCAGTGATTGGATGGCATCTAGTTGGTTGCGACTGAACCCTGATAAGATGGAGGTATTGGTGGTGGAGTCGAACAGAGTGCGTGATAGGTTGGCCTCTGATTCAGAGACTAGACTTGTTCTGGGCTCTGTCTCATTGAAGACCTCAAAGGTGCAAAATGTTGGCATTATTCTTGATAGAAATTTGACTGTGGAGGCTCAGATTTCCTCTGTCATCCGCTCCTGTGTTTTCCATCTCAGAAATATCGCCAGGATAAAGCCCCTTGTTCCACCTCTGGACCTCCCCACTTTAGTGCATGCCTTGGTTACATCAAGGCTTGACTACTGTAATGCGCTCTATCTCGGGGTCATGGGAGGATCTCTCCGTAGACTGCAGCTAGTGCAGAACGCAGCTGCCTGGTTACTTACTGGGCAGCTGAAGTTTTGCCATATTACACCAGTGTTGTGTGAGTTGCATTGGCTGCCAGTCAGGTGGAGGATCCTCTTCAAGGTGGTGCTTCTCACCTACAAGGCCCTACACGGTCAGGGCCCTGGTTACCTGTCAGACCTCCTGGTTCCTGCTGTCTCAGTTCACTCCCTCCATTCTTCCTGTGGAGGCCTCCTAGCAGTTCCTAGGTCGAGGTTGAGACTGGCTGGTGATAGGGCAATCAGTGTCACTGCTCCCATCCTATGGAACTCCCTTCCCTCTGGGGTTAAGGAGGCCCCCACCTTGGAGGTTTTCAAGGTCCGCCTTAAAGCCCTCCTATTCACCCAGGCATTTTTAGATTAAGTTACTGACCTATGATTTCTGATTTGAGTAGTATGGTCGATGTTTTGTTTTTATAAATAAATGTATGTTTATAACTTTTTTCTTATGTGTTATTGATGTACTATGAATATGTGTTTATTTACCTGTACGGCACCCAGAGCCTCCGGGAATGGGCATCTTTAAATAAAGTTTTACCTTACCTTACCAGTATTGCCCAGTCACGAGTGAATTCACTGACTAGTTACCAGAGGAATGCCCACTGCAGAGAGTCCAGATGTCCTTGCTTTTAGCTGAAGCCTCTTCTGACAGGCTACAATCTGCATCTATCAGGTTAAAGTCTCCCACCAGCAGCACAACTCCCTTTTCACCCATCTAGCCAATGGCTTCCACCAGTACCTTATCTAATTCCTCCCCCCTGTGCTGGAGGTCTGTAGATCATGCCAGTGTGAATAGTAGCTTCCTTCCCCATCTCCAGGGTGACCCACAGTACCTCTGCCTCTCCCTGTATTCCCTGTATTGTCATCATTTTTATGCTTTCCTTCACATAAAGCACCTCACCCCCACTTCCTGAACAGAGTATAGCCCGGTATGGCCATGTTCCAGTCATGGTTTTCAGTGCACCATGACTCAATAATGACCACAATATCCAGGTTGTCCTCTGTCATGATGGCCTCTTTGCCTGGAATCTTCTTTCCTAGATTTCTAGCATTCACGCACATGGCCTTTCAGATTTAGTTTCCACTCTGCTTGTTATCCCCTTTTTCCTTTTTGCAATCCCTCCTTCCCCCTCTCTCTTTAATGTTCCCATTCCCATCCCCCTTTGTCTCTACCACCCTGCTTCCTTCATTAATTTGATTTGTACCCTGGGTGATTCCTCTCCCCTCAGATTCTCCCTACTCTCTGCTTCAGCCTGTGGGGGCAGTTTCTGCCTCCCCAAATCCTTCTGGCAACCCTCTTGGCTTGTTTAAATGTTTATCGAAAGGACATTTAAACCATCCACTGAGGACTGCTGCCCCACCCAGATAGATGCAGGCCATCACCCCTGTATGGGCCCTTATCCTCTCAGCTGTGTCCCTGGTCTTCAATGTAGCCAAACTCCTCTTCTTTGCACCATTCCTTCAGCCACGAGTTGAAGATCCTGGTGTGGAAATCCCTCTTCTCCCCCTGTCGTAGACAGGCAGCACCTCAATGAAAGCCACTGAGTGCACTACTCAAGACACCTCCTCAGTTCCCTAAGCTCCTCCTGCTCTATCCCAGCCCTGTCCCTAGCCAGGTCATTAGTCCCTGGGTGGACAATGAGATCCAGCTCTCCTTCCCATCCTGCTGCCCTAATAATCTTCCGGATCCACTTCCCATGCTTCGGGGCTGTGGCACCGCAAAGGCACCTAACCTGCCTCTCCCTCCTTTGCTATTCCCAACTGTGTCCCCCACTAGAAGTCACCTCTTCCTCCTCTGGGGTCCTCTACTACCCTTCCTGGTTCTCCACTACAGAGGGCCCCATAGCCTCCCTGGTCAAAATTGCAGGTGCCTTCTCCCAGCAGTCCCGCCATGCTGGAACAACGTAAGAATTACATAGTAGTACCATTTGAGGAAACTGCCTCTATTACACCACACAAGCCTTCTAGAGCCCATCACAGTCCAGCTGTTCCTCCTCCCTGGCATCCTCGAAGGGAATGGTGGCAGATTTGGTGGCCTTTGTGTGGGGAAGAAGTCCTCTGAATCCTAGCCAACTTGGCCTAGAGTCTAGCGCTCTCCTCCCTCAACCCAGAGAGGTGCATGCAGATGGAGCAGCAACACAGTCTCCAGAAGGGCTCTCTTAAAAACTGCCACCCCATAGCCACTGCATTGCACCACTCCCAACATTCCCAACTTCTATTTTCCCTGTGTTATCTGAAAATACTTTTGTACCCTGTTCTCTCATGGCTTGTTTAAATCTCTTTATACTCCTACCGTAGGAAGGGCATTGCTCCCATTCCCAGTTTTGGACTGCCTTTTACTTTCCGCCTGTTGTATTTTGATACTCTTACTTGGAAAAAAAAGACAAATACCTTGGCTTGCATTCAGTGTTTTTATTCACTGCACACTCCTCAGCTGCTAACATACAGAAGGCAACCGGCCCGGTGGTGCTGAGGGTTGAGGCGCTGGATGTCACACCTCGTACCACACTGGCGACCTGGGTTCAGGAGTGAGCTCGGGTCATCAGGGTTGGCTGGGGTTGTGGAGGGGGGTGAGCAGGATTGAGCTGCCACTTGGCAAGCTCTCCTCTTCCAAGAGAGGGTTTCCTAGGCTCCAGCACCTCAGTGGCACCCGGTGCAGATAGAGGGCTTCTGGCCTGATCATTTCCCATACGAGTTCCCCAGTGAGTAAGTTTATCTAAATTATTTGAAATTTGAAGTTGGGGTTTTGTCCACTGGGTAGCTTTGGACGGGTTGCAGAACAGATCAGAGCCTTATTTTTTTTTGGGGGGGGGCCTGAATAATTGAGAGATGGGGGCTTTAAAAATGTGGTTTTCTTTCTCCATAATTTGTCTGGTAATATACCCAGTATTTGAAAATGATGTTATAGCACAAAATGAGGAGGATGTGATCCCTGCTGTATATTTATGACATCAGTGGGAGGGATTTCAGTTTAGTAAAACGCAATACATGGGTCCCAAGAGAAGAAAATTCCTTTTCCCTTATAAGAGATTCTATAGTGGGGCTAAACAAATGTAGAATAATTATGCATTTTATGAAACAAGATTTACAAACAAATGTCTGTCTTATTTTATTGGTGGAAGGGGATATTGAAGTAAGTCCTGGACCCGCTTCCCGTCTGTTTACAGTAATTTATGATAATACAAGGAGTTTTTAAAAATAAATTAGACATGTTAAGAGCCTGGGAGACTGTAGAGAGTCCTGAAATTATAGCATTGACGGAGACTTGGTTGACCCCAAATATAAGTGGAAGGGAAATTGAGTCACAGGGATATATCATGTATAGAAGAGATAGGGAAAAAGAAGGGGGGGGGTTGTTGATGTATTTAAAATGGGAGTTGGGTGAAACTGTGATGATACATTCAGGAGAAATAGGGATGGTGGAATGTTTGTTAGTATTAATAAAGGATTTAGTTTTGGTTCTGGGTTTAGTATATTCTCCCTCGAAAGCTAAAATAGAGGAGTTTGATAAATTGTCTCATTTAACACAACAACATACAATGGGATTGGATTTATTATTGATAGGTGATTTTAATGCAGCATGGAGTAAACCTAGAGGAAATGCTTTAAAGATAAGTTTAAATTTGTTGAATTTGCACCAAAATATTGCAGTTTCTACAAGGAAAACACATATGATGAATGAGGGGAACATATTGGATTTGTTTTTCTCCTCAGATGGTATTGAAATTATTTCTATGGAAGTGAAGCAACCTATATTTGGAGATTAGTCCTCTATTGTATGTGTGGGGGAAATGAAAAATAAGAAGGAAATATTTGTGAACCAGGTTCCAAAGAAAGTAAAGCATCGAAATTTTAAAAGATATAGTAGAGAAGTTTTTTTGTATGAATTAAGGAAATGTAGGTGGGATCGGTTGTTTTTAATCCCTGATTTGGATTGGGCTATTGAGGAGTTTTCTAAAATGTTTGCACAGGTCTGTGATAAGGTTGCACCTTTTGAAACTGGTGCCTGTAAAAAAGTAAATGTTCCTTGGATTACAGATAAAATAAAGTATAGTATACATTATAAGAACAAGCTATGGAAAAAGGCTAACAAAACTTTGGATCCTGATGATTGGATTAAATATAAGAGTGAACGGAATAAGCTTAAAGAAAAAATTAAAATCTCAAAAAAACAGTACTATAAAACTAAGGTTGAATATAGTAATGATCCACGACAATACTGGAAATTGATAAAGTCATTTGAAAATGTTGTGGAGAACAGACAGCCCATTCAAATCAGGGAGGGGGATATTTTATTGTCAACACCTGAGTCTGCAGAAAGGTTAAATCAATATTTTGTTTTATTACCTGATATAGAAATCTTAAAACAGCCTATTATAGAAGGAGATCAAGGGGGATAAGTGGCCATTAAATAAAACAAGGTTCAGGTTTAGTGTAATTACTTGTAAAGACGTAAAGAGAGAAATAAGGAAACTTAAAGTAAATAAAGCTTCAGGATTGGACAAAATAGAAAACAGGTTTTTAAAAGATTCTCTGGACGTGATTGCCCCTATTTTAGTAAGACTCTTTAATTGGAGTCTGATGGAAAATAAATTCCCAACCCAGTGGAAACAGGCAAAGATTGTACCAATTTATAAAGGAAACTCCCCAGTGGAGTCAACAAACTATAGACCAATTTCACTATTGTCGTGTTTGTCAAAGGTCCTGGAGGGACTGGTAAGGGGGCAGTTGAGTAAGTACCTGGAAACAGGTTCTCTGCTGTCTCCTTGCCAGTCAGGTTTTCGTAAAGGGCATTCCACGGACACCGCACTCACTGATTTAGTAGATAACATCGCCTCCAAGTTAAATGGGGGAGGACCGTTGGGGGCAGTATTCATGGATCTCTCCAAGGCCTTTGACACCATAGACCACGGTAAATTGTTAAGGAGAATGAAGAAATTGGAAATAGATAGTGAAACTCTTCCCTGGTTTGATTCTTATTTGACAGGCAGAGTACAACAAGTTTTTGTTGACGAAATTTCATCTAAACCAGCTTATGTAAGTAGGGGAGTCCCCCAGGGATCGATTTTGGGCCCTTTGTTGTTCCTAATCTATGTAAATGAACTTCCAACAGTGGTACAAAACTCTGTTTTGAGTATGTATGCAGATGATACTGTTCTGCTGGCTTGGTGAACCACAACTCAAGAAATGGAGAAGAATCTTCAAAATGATTTTAGTAGGATGGAAGCATGGTTATATAAATCGGGGTTGGTATTGAATAGTAAAAAAACAAACTCAATGGTATTCTATAGTATAGGAAGAAGTAAAAATAAAAATAATTTTCCAAAAATTCTAATAAAAACAGATAAAAATGAATCTTTAAATCAAGCTGAGTCATATAAATACTTAGGGATCATCGTAGACAGTAGTTTGAGCTTTAATACTCATATTAAGAATCTTGTCCATAAAACAAATAATAAATTGGGGCCTTTTCGTAGATCTAAATATTGTCTGGATTATCAAATTAGGAAAGATATAGTAAATCAACTGATTATTCCTTGTACAGAATATGGGATTCATATATACAGGATATCAAGTAAATCAAATTTGAGGGCAATTCAGGTCCTTTATAATAGTTTGGCTAGATTCATATTAAATTGTGAATATTATACTCATCATTATGAAGTGTTTAAGATTTTAAAGTGGGAACATTTAGAACAACAAAGGGACCGAAAATGGTTAAAACAAATACATGGGGTAGTTCATAAACAAAGCCCTAAATACCTTATGGATAAAATACCATCTTTAAAGTATAATCACTATACATGATTTAAGATATAAAGGGGGCAGTAAATATGTAATGCCTAAAATAAATAATAAATATGGTGAGATGACTTTTGTTATGAAGGTCATAAACCTGTGGGCACTGATTGACTTGGGAATGAAGCAGATTCAAAAACCTGAATCTTTTATGAGAGCCGTTGATAAAGGGATGCATATAAGGTGTATGTGTAATGGATGAAAGAAGCCCTTTTGGAAATCACTGCACTACAAATGATAAAAAATGAATCTGTAGGAATTGTTTTAAGTGGTAATGTGATGTCCTTTCTGAAATGTAGACTAATACTAATCATGTTTGCTTAGTGAAGTTGAGTAACATGTTTGTAGGTATGTATGAAATAAGCATGTAACTTAAATGTATAGAGTGTAACTTATGTGTTTTTTAATTGAAGAACACAGGTACATCTTGAAAAAGGGTCTCGACCCAATGATGTAAAAACCATCTCTACCTGTATAAAAATAAACTTTTACTACTACATACACTGGTAACAGGATGCCCCTACAGCAGGGACCACTCAGACCAGGGTTATGGGAGGAGGCGGGCACCTACACAGGTCATGCAGGAGCATGCACCTTGACATGCTGGTACCATTGCACCTCTTCCTCCTCAGGGCTTACATAGAAAACACCTTGCAAGGGTGCAATATGGTGCCCCTGATGGACTCCAACTCCGGCCAGCCAAAGCCCGGTGTAATCCAGGGCAGGGGTTCCAGAGTGATGTGGTCTCCTCTCCATCCCTGCCCGGAGAGACCCCTCTGCAGGGAGTAAGCCATGGTCCTCTCTGTCCCTGTAGCCATGGTGGAGGCCGGTCGGCACAGTGTTGAGGGTCCGCATACAGGGCCGATCAGGGGGATACTTCCCCTGCCACAAGTGAAGAGCTAAAGAAAGTAAAAAAAAAAAAAAAAGGTGCAGAAGGCAACTGAGTACTACCACAGAGCAACAGTTGCACACCACACTATCAACATGCTGCAAACTTAGTGCTGCAATAATAACTAAGTACATTAGGTGGTTCTGCTGACTTGATATTATTACAACTTTACATCCCCTCCTTCACTTTTAGATCAAAAATAACATGTTTCCTTTATAACTGATACTTTCTAAAACCAAAGGTATTACTAATAACTCAGATATTGTTACCACTGTCACGTGTGGCTGTTTTGTTTTGCTAAATCTAGCTTTGTCAGAAAGATTCCTTATCGATACTAGTAGTAATAATGATAATCATAATAATACATCACAGTTACAAATGTAACTATGGGTACTAATAAAATGGGTATATGGATATAATAATAATATGAGTATCCCCACTCCTCTTTCCCTTCCTTCCCCCCTCTTGCTCACTTCCTTCCTGTCTAGGCTCATACCTCTTTGCAGGGTTCTCAGCGTCCTGAAGGGGTATAACCTCCCCGGCTCTCGCTTCCTTCCTGTCAGGGCTCATACCTCCTTGCAGGATTCTCAGCATCCTGAAGGGGTGTAACCCCCCCCGGATTACCTTGCCTTCTTGCCTTCTCCCCCCCTTCCCCTTGCCCTCTCCCCTCTATCTCACTTCCTTCATGTCTGGGTTCATACCCCTTGCAGGGTTCTCTGCATCCTGTAGGTGTAATCCCCCGCTTGCCTTCCTCTTCCCCTTTCTTCCCCTCTCCCCTCTCTCATCTCCTGCATGTCTGGGTTCATAGCCCCTTGCAGGGTTCTCAGCATCC
Source organism: Neoceratodus forsteri (assembly GCA_016271365.2). Taxonomy (NCBI): domain Eukaryota; kingdom Metazoa; phylum Chordata; order Ceratodontiformes; family Ceratodontidae; genus Neoceratodus; species Neoceratodus forsteri. Next base: position 608,794,705 of record CM057450.1, on the reverse strand, counting down.
CAAAGGGATGTAATCCCTCTCAACTCACCTTGCCTCCTCCACCCACCTCCTCCTCTCCACTGCCCTTCCTGTCTGGGTCTGTTCCACCCCTACAGGGTTCTCAACATCCTGAGGGGATGTAACTTCCTGGCTTCCCATGCCTCCCTCCCATTCTCTCCCCTCCCACTTCCTTTGTTTCCCACTCCTCTCCCTTCATACTCCCATCCTACCTGCCTTCTTAGCACTTGGTGCCCCTGCACTCTACCAGCCTTATCTAGCACTTCAAGGTGTACTCCATTAGGGTCTACTCTTTCGTTGTTAGCTATTATACTCTTGTGCCTATGGTATTGTAACCCTGTGTGTTTTTGCCTTAATAATACTGTGGTTTAGTTCATTGTCCAAACTAGTAATGTACTGTTCGTATGCTATACTGTTTTATATTGCCGGTCATTGATTTTCTTTGCTCACCCACTTAATGTAACTCCTTCCCCACGTTGCTTCTGGAAACAAGCTGTTTACAGCTCATTTTGTCTTTCCTGGTGAAACATTTTCAAATAAATAAATAATAAAAGAAAAAGTTGATCTAGTAAAACCTATGTCCCTCTTTTTATAGACTTTAAGGTAGGCAGGTGACTGTCTTTTATATCTGGTTGGGTACCTCTGGGATGGTGCATTGTTGATTAATCATGCAGGCTTTACACCATCCTCTTTGTCCAGGTTTGAGATCGTACCATTGGGAGGTTGGAGATTCTTGAAGAATTAATAGTTTTGGGTCACTGAGTGTCCATCTCTTGCAGCTGTGACCATTAAACCTTTCACTTGTGTGACTGCATAAGGCTAGGCGTTATATGGGGTAGAGAACTTTTTGGTCTCGTGCTGTCAATATAGCACAGTATCACCAGGTGCAATTGTAGTAGGTGTTGTATGGTGATGTCTGTCTGAGTAGGCTTTCATTTTGGCATTGGCAGCTTGACCTCTGTGTCTTACATCACTATCAGGTACAGCATGTCTTTCAATCGCAGCAGTGAGAATTTTAGTTCTTATGTTGCGATTAAACAGCAGTTCTGCAGCGGAGTTGTCTGTGCTGCTATGTGGTGTGGAACAGTAGTCTCTGAGAAACTTGCACAGTTCCTGCTTCCATGGTACACCTTGCATCCCAACTACTTTCAGGAATTTTCCTATAGTACTCATGAATCTTTCTGCAGCAGCACTGGGTTGTGGCCAGAGAGGTGTAATTTTCCTGTGCCGAAATCCCAAATTTATTAAAGTGATCACTACTGAATGGTAGGCTGTTGTCCATCTTCTCAATTTTGGGAATGCCAGAGCAAAAACATTGTCCAGCACCAGTATGACAGCGCTGGCTGAAGTGGATCTAATGATCTCTACAACAGGGTGTCTAGAGTACTCATCCATGATGACCAGGAGGTATTCTCCAGTGGGTAGAGGTCCGCAGAAGTCTGCACTGACATTTTGCCATGCTTCTTCTGGTAGGTCAGACCTTTGCAATGGCTCAGATTGCATGACAGACATTGTGGCTTGACATGCTAGGTAGTTTCTGACCATGGTTTCAGCACTCTGGTCTATGTCTGGGAACCATACTTTTCCTCAAATGAGTCTCTTTGTCTTCACTATCCCTTGGTGTCCTTCATGGGCCAGTGATAATACCTTGTGTTGAAGTGTAAAGGGTATAATTATTCTGGATCCTTGTAGGATTTTATAAAATGGGAAGGGAAAATCCCTGTCTCTGATTGGGTGTTACCTGTGCATTAGATCTATCTAATGCACAGGTGAAAAAAAAAGGACAAGTCAGCACTGAGTGATGAGTCCCTTTGTTAGAAATGCCTATCTGGAATGCTGACATTTCAAACGGCAGCCATTTTTTCTCATCAGCTCACTTGTGCCACTTAGGTGCCAACTGTAATTCCTTAACAATGAACAGTTATCCTACAGTGAATTTTGAGTTAAATTTCACAACTGCCATGGAAATCAACTTTACAGGAGAACCAGAATCAGAAAATCAGCCTCAAACAGCAGCCCTAACTGAAATCATGAATGTAGTGAGTACAAAATATGCCAATACTTCTGCCACAGAAATAGACTGTATAGAAGAGGGCATAAATGAGAGAAATGCCATTAAGACAACTGCTTGGGATCTAAGAGTTTTTAACGATTGGCAGGCAGCTAGAAATATAACAGTGGATTGGAAGACAACCTCTGTAGAGGAACTTAACACAATATTCCGTACATATAGTGGGTCAGAATATGCTCTCAGCAGCTTCTCTGGGCGGAGTACATCTTTAAACCGTCACCTAAACTCTCTTGCAGTTGGCAGAAATGTAAACCTAATTAGCAACCCCTCATTTAAATCAAGCAACACAGTATTTGTATCAGTGATGAACTTGATACTGTAAAAATCAGCATGATTGCTCCAAACACCGTGGTTCCATCACAAAAATGGACCTTGAACTTTTAAGGAATTTCTCAGTTCTGTCACATGACACCACGCTTGGTCTGGTCCACAAAGTGTGGCTGAATATCCTGTTCTACATGGCCAGGTGTGGCAGAGATGGGCTCTGACAAATGAAAGTTGACAGCTTAGTTATAAAAAAAGATCCTTCTGGACTGGAGTATGCCACGTTGTCCTACAATGAGCATACAAAAAATCATAGCAACCCAACAAAAATAAATAAACGTACCATGGCTGCGTATATGAGATCCCCGGTTATCCTCTGTGCTGAGTCTCCAGCCTGCAGAAATATTCATCCAAGCTGTCTCCAGATGCCCCGTCTTTTTATTGCACTTCCGGTTCCTCACTCACTATATATGGGGAGCCTGCTGCGAGCAGGGCGAGTGCACATTGGCGCGCACAAAGACACGCATGTCTAGCACGTGTTAAGCATGTTAGGCAGTGTTAGACTGGTTACAGAGACACTAACAACAGTTAGCACACCTGTAACAGAAGCACAGTAGATACTGTTGTATACAAAAAGAGAGATTTGTTAAAAGTCTTTATAACACACCTTGACATCATAGCATTTCCCTCTAGTGCATCAGGTGATGTTAACAGCACTATCACTACTGTTAATGGGGAAGTTGGCAATAAATGCATGTCTTGCAATATGAATAGTCTTCATACTACAACCAGAGATGATCACCTTTTTTAGTGTTCCAAGTGCACTGAAAATGTAGAGCTACAATGCAAGATTAGTATGTTTTATAAACACCTACAGTATTGGCACTTGAGTCAAGTCAGGATACTTTGTCAAAAAGACTTCATGGGGTTACTGATGTGCCTGACACCTACTGGTTGCCAGTTTAACCTAATTCAGTTTCCAATACTGCTACTGATGTGGCAACATTAGGAGATAATATATGCCTTATCCCTAACAGCAGTTTGTTTACTCATCCATTAGAATCATCAAAAAAAAAGAGCTAGAGAGGATGAGCTTTGCCATGAGAATAGTGCAGAGGATGCCACCTTGTATAATGTCCAAAAGTTCCAAGTTAGTAAAAAAATAAGGAGAAGGGATGAGTACTTCAACATTCCACTACATAATAGTTTTGACCCCCTGTCATCCCTTCCTATTGAAACATCTTGTCCCTCAACAGAGGTTTCCACTGGTAGTAGTATTCTCATAGGCACTCTCTATAGTGATACTGTCTAATTCTAGTTCTTTGATTCCTGCTCCCATTCCCACTGCTGATACTCCATTAATTGATTTTTCATCTAATAATGCTGTTACTCTAAACCATGAACTGAGATTCCTTTATCTATCTCCAATATGGATGTTACATATTCTAGGCAAACATTTGTAGTGGATGACTCTATTGTTAAACATTTGGACAGGGCTATCTGAGAACCTGATAAACATAATAGGACCTGTTCTAGTTTCAGTGGAGCTAAAATCACTGATCTTACATGCATTGCTGAAAATATTATTAGCTCCCAGGACACCACCCCACTCTGTATTATTCATGTGGGAGCTAACAATATCTACAAGGACTCTGTTCAGAATATTAAATCAGCACATGTTACCATGACAAATAAATTGATTGAACTTGGGTATGATATTTGCTTTTCGGAGATTTTACCTATACCTCGATATTCATTTTTTCTAAATCAAAAAATTAAAATAATCAATAACTGGCTTCGGCATTGGTGTCTGTGTCAAAACATTTCTTGTATTACCCATTGGGAGGAGTTTACAGATAGACCAGAACTTTTTTGCTCTGATGGTCTGCACCTTAGCAGATGAGGTAATGCCTTGCTGAGCAAACAATTTGTCACTAATCAATAACCATTTAAACTAGACATTGGGGGAGGAGTCCAGGGTTCATTCCTCTTCTCTTGATTCATGTAAAGTTTTTAGCCAATATTTACATTTTCTTAACTTTAATGCCAGGAGTTTGAATCAGAAGAAAAAATTACTCACCTTAGTAATGTTGTTTCTTCTAATGGAGTCTTCCTATATTATAGACATTAGCAGTTTGTTCCAGCTCTAGAACTGCCCCGGAGTGAAATGGTTAAAACCATTCCAAAATAGAATTTTGGCACGAGAGCAGCTCTATCTGTGTCATTTCAAACTTGAACTGTCAGATCTTTACGAGCCAAACTCACTAAGGTCTGTGTGGAAGCTGTAACTACACTCAGCCAAATGGCTACCTAAATAATAACAACCATTGATGGTCCCAACACCCAAGACTCAAGTCAGGGGACCAGAAATACTAACACCATTCTAATAATATGAAAATGGAACATAAGTATAATAAAACACACACAAGCGTACATACATTCCCCAAAGTCCCAAAGGGACAAAATGCTAACAGGACATAAGTAGTGCCCACACTGTTGCCCGCACCCCTCCAAGTAGAGGTTCTGAGAGGGCAGGTTGGGGAGGTTCATAATATAGCAAGATTCCATTAGAAGAAACAACATTACTAAGGTGAGTAATTTTTCTTCAAACAACATGAAGTCTTGCTATATTATAGACATTAGCAGAATACACAGCAGTACCTCCATGGAGAAGGGCAGAACCTACTTAGGAAGAGGCTCTGAAGAACAGCTGTGCTAAGCGAGCATCTCTCCGGCCTGGACATCCAGGGAGTAATGCTTGTAAAAGTGTGTACCGTTTTCCAAGTAGCAGCCTGGCAAACTTCTAATAAAGGATATCTCTGGCAGCAGCTGGAGACGCAGCTGTACCTCTGGTAGAATGAGCCCTCAAACTGGGGCTCTGCCCACTTTCTGATAACAAAATTGGATACAAGAGACAATCCACCTGGCTATTGATCTCTTAGTGGCAGGTTTGCCTTTCCCAACTTCACCATAGGTAAGGAAAAGTTGAGGATCAACCTGTGACCTTGGTACACTCTATATAATAATTAAGAGCTCTCTAACATCCAGGTTGTGCAACCTCCTCTCACCAAGAGGAGTGATCAGTGAAAATACTGGAAGGGAGATAGATTGATTAAGATGGAAATCTGAAACCACCTTAGGCAAAACTTCCTATTAGTCCTAAGGACTACCTTATCCCTGTGGAAAGAAATAAAGTCAGTCTCCACTGACAAGGCTTGCACCACTTATGCCTGGCAGCAGTGATAGCCACTAGAAAACAGTTTTCCAAGTTAGGTACTTAAGCTCTGCAGAAGACAGAGGTTCAAAAGGGGTTGCATTAACTGGGCAATGCAAACATTAAGGTCCCAAGCAGGGCCGGTTCCGAAAAGGAGGATTAGTATGGAGTAACCCCTTAAAAACTTGGAAAACACAGGATGAGAGGACAGAGGGATGACTTTCCTGCTGACACAAAAGTAGACACAGCTGCCAAATGAACTCTCAGGGTAGCTGGTCTGAGACCCAAGGAATTAAGATGTACCATGTAATCTAACAAAAGGGCAATTCAGCAGATTCTGGGAAATATTTTTCAGCACACCAAATGGAAAACCTTTTCCATTTAGAACTATAAGTAGCTCTAGTGGAAGGCTTTCTGGAAGCCTTTAGATCTCAAGAACACCCTGAGAGAGGTGTAAATCAGCAAACTCTAACTCTTCAAAAGCCAGGCCTTGAGGTTGAGGGATTTGAGGTCCGGATACCAAACCCTTCCCTGGGCACAAGTCAACAGATTGTGATTCCTGGGGAGGCACAGGGGAAGATGGACTGTCAGAGACAGACGGAGTGGGTACCAGGGCTGCCTGGCCCAATCCGGGGCAATCAGAATCACCCTGCAAGGCTGAGATCTGATTTTGACTAGTACTTTGAATAGGAGAGGAAAGGGGAAGCATAGAGGAACTTCCCCTCCCAATCCAGAAGAAGGGCATCCAGGGGAACTGAGCCCAGCACTGGAGGCCTGCAACAGAACAGAGGAAGTTTGTGATTGTCTGGGGCTGCAAAAAGATCTATCTGAGGGATGCCCCACCTGGCAAAAACTATCCCCAGCACTTGAGGATCTAGGGACCATTCGCGATGGCCCTGGAAAATCCTGCTGAGAGCATCCGCTAGGACATTGTCCTTCCCTGGAAGATGAACTGCTATGAGGGAAGTGTTCAGGGAATAGGCCAGAGACCACAACTTCATTGCCTCGGTGCACAAGGCCAAGACCGAGTGCCCCTGTTTGTTGATGTACCATATTGTTGTGGTGTTGTCTGTTCTGACTTGTATCACCTTGTCATGGACAGATGCAGAAAAGCTTGAAGAGCTAAAAGACAGCCTGAGTTCCAGCAAATTGATGTGGAGCAGAGATTCCTGGGGACCAAACTCCTGAGGGAAAGGTCGCCCATGGGGCTCCCCAACCCAGAAGGGAAGCATCTGTAGTGAGAGTCAAGTCGTGAGAAGGGGGAAATGAAGGGGACCCCCACTCTTAAATTGCTCTGATCCTGCCACCACTGGAGAGCTAGGATCAAGGTTCGAGTCACTGGGACCAACTTGGAAAGGGGGTCTCTTCTCTGAGACCAAAAGGTTCTCAAGTGAAACTGAATGTCTCTCATCTGAAATCTGGCTCCCTGCACAACAGCTGTGGATGCAGCCATGTGCCCCAGGAGCTGCAGAAAGTGTCTTGCTGGTCGAGAGACCTGCAGAGTGAAGGAAGAGGCCAGAGCCACTAAATTCCTTACCCTTTCTGGGGAAGAAAGGCTCTGGCTAGCTTTGTGTCCACCTCTGCCCCTATAAAGGTGAGTACCTGGACTGGTTCCAGAACCGACTTTGGTAGGTTTAGCAGAAAACCCAGGGAGGTGAGAAGCTGCTGGGTGACCTGCAGGTGAGATTTTACCTGTTCTGGGGACTGGCTACAATGAGCCAGTCGTCTAGATAGGGAAAACAGCAATCCTCTGCCTCCTTAAGTGGGCCACTGCCACTGCTAGACACTTTGTGAATACCCTTGGAGCAGAGGTAAGGTCAAGGGCATTGCTCTTGAACTGGTAATGACCTGAGGGCAGTTCGAATCTGAGGTACTTTCGATGGGATCTTCTGATTAGGACATGGAAATAGGCATCCTTGAGGTCCAGGGAGGCTAGCCAGTCCCCTGGCCTTAGGGAAGATAAAGCATTGCCAGAGTTACCATTTTGAACTTTGGTTTCAAAAGATGCTTGTTCAGATATCTGAGATCTAAAATGGCGCCATTCTCCTGTCTTTTGGGGTAAGGAAGTATCTGAATACAGACCCCTGCCCTGATGCAGGGAGGAACCCTTTCACTGCTCTGAGAGCTAACAGGATGAGACCTCTGTTTCCAGAGCGAGGGTCTCTGAAGCACTTGCAAGAAAGTCTGCTTCTCAACTTGGGAAACTTTTTAGCTGAGAACCAGACCCTGGCTTACTACTTCCAGAACCCACTTGTCTGAGGTTAAAGAAGCCAATTTGACTGAAGTAAGCCAGCCTGCCCCCACTGGTACAGGAGAATCGGCCCTGGGCACCCCATCAGGGTGCCTGTTTCTGCAGGAGCTTTAGGCTGGGGTGGGAGCAGGTCTGCCCACCCCTCGCCTGCCCCTGCCTCTGAAGAAGCCCTCTGAGCAAAGGCAGAGGAGGCCTGAGTCTGTAGAAAGGCCTGTGAAAAAGGCTCTCCCCTCACCCTGGGGGCATGCCTTTGAGGAGTGGCTTGCCGCTCCTTAGCCTGGGCACTCTTGAAGTAGTCCTATATTCATCCATCTTCTTCATGTAATTCTCTGTCTGCTCTCCAAACAGAGAATTTCCCACCACAGGAAAATCCATAGCCTTAGTCTGGGTATCCCATGACAAACGAGTACACCTGAGCCAGGCCAACCTATGAAAAGCTACAGATGTGGCCATGACCTAGAGGAAACATCATTAACATCCACAGCAGCATGAAACTGAACCTTAGAGGCTTCAATGCCATCAGCAGCCACCTGTTCTAGTTCATCAGCCAGCTGGCCATGGCCTGCTTTGGCCAATTGCATAACAGTATCCCATCTAGATTTCTGATACCTAGCCTACAAGCCATATAATTTGCTTGCCTGAGTCCCAGAGAGGCTGCCATATACTGTTTTTTGCCATGGCATCAATCTTCCTGGAATCCTTGTCAGGAGGATGTGAAGCCAAGGAATATTAGCTTTATCACAGGCAGCAGCCTGAACTACCCCAACATGACTGCATTGCTGAGAAAGGAATTCTGTATCAGGGCCTGACAATGTATACCTTCTGTCCATCTTTTTTATCTACAGGAGGCACAGAATTAGGAGCTTTTAAAAGTTTAATTGTTTGTTTCCTAAAAGACTTATGTAAAGGAATAGACAATCTCCTAGACTTTGGAATATCCATCATTTTTACAAAATCAGGCTCCTCTTGCTCATCCACAGCCTCTTCTAAAGGAAGCTGGAGGGTTTCAGCAACTTTTTTATGAAACATAAAATGAGATGGGGACTCAGACAGCATAGGGGGAGATTCTAAAGGTCTGTCTGGGGAGATGTCTGGTTCAATGGGCACACCCAGACCTTCCCAGCCACATTCATACTGTTCATAATCCTCCTCCCCCCTCCTCTGGTTCATAAAATTCCTCAATATCATAATCTTGAACCACTGGGACTGGATGAACCGACCTTTTACCAGATAGTGGTGGTTCGGACGGACCCTGAGACTGTGACTGGACAATTTGTATGGCTTTTGCTATCTCTGCAGCAGTTGGAGAAGGAATTTTGGAATCCAGACCTGCTGATTTTCTTGTTTTCTTTACTGGAATTGGTTCCTCAGAACCAGCTTTTCTTTTGCCCAAGGAAGTCTGGCCCTGGTCAGAGGGCACTCCCTCTGGTTCGGTTGGCACGAACGGGCTGGCCATCCGGTCAGCGGACCTTTTAGCCTCTGCCCTGAGCCTGCCCAATCTTTTTTCCAGGGTGGCTGCAGGAAATTCTTACATACCTGGCAGTCTGACTGGAGGTGGTCAAACCCCAGACAATAAACACATGTGGTGTGTGGGTCAGCCTTGGCAAAGACTTCCCACAACCATCACAGTGTTGAAACCCAGTGGGCCCGGTTTTTCTTTTGGGTTTCTCAGACATAATGCCAGCCTAACCAAAAACTTGCCCTTTTAACGGCAGTGCCAGGCAAGACACCCTTATCAGTTCCTAACCGTGTCACGGGTATTGGAAAAAAACATAATAAATCTGTTTTTTTTAGAACCGATAAGAACTGGGAACCGCACTCTAAAATAGTAACTTTTAGTTTTAAATGAGTTTTAAACCCACGGATCGGTTCAAAACCGAATCAATAACTTACAAGTTCCACACAGACAAAACCTTCATTTACTTACGGTTACCACAGATAGAGGTTGAACTGAACGGTTTTGCGGTTAAAATAAAACTATTCTCGGTTAAATCCAGCCGAGAAAACACTTTTTAAACCGAGAAATGAACCGAGCAGAAGGAGAAATCTCCGGAGCGACTGTTCACTGAGGCGGAGTAAAGAATCTGACAGTTCAAGTTTGAAATGACACAGATAGAGCTGCTCTCGTGCCAAAATTCTATTTTGGAATGGTTTTAACCATTTCACTCCGTGGCAGTTCTAGAGCTGGAACAAACTGCTAATGTCTATAATATAGCAAGACTTCATGTTGTTTGAAATATGATGAACTACAAATCAGAGTTTGTGAAACCTGGGGAGACAATAAGTCACTTTGGGATAGGCATCTACCCGGGTTTACTACTTATTCGTTAAACCGACAAGATAGGAAGGGTGACAGGGTTGCTTTATTTATTAATAACATTAATGCTGTGAATATTTCTACTACCTTAAAAACTCAGGCCCAGATATTCAAACTGCACCAGGCTGTGGCGCAAGCCCAGGCGCAGCTCAATTTGGCTGCGCAGGGGTGTGGACTGGGCGATATTCAACGGAGCTGTGCCATGGCTCACCCTGGCCACCCACAGTGCACATGGCGCAGTGGCACTGTGCCAGTGCCAGTGGCCAGAGTGGAGCATGGGGATGCGCTAGCGCAAGTTCCATTGTGCAAGGCGCAGCAACCGTGATATTCAAAAGTTGACATGCAAATGGGGCCATAATGTATGCAAGGAGCACATGGGGTCATTTGCATGTCATTATGGCCCCATTTGCATGCAGGTGCGCCGATCCCTGATGACTTGCACCTGGTGCCCTGCCAGGCAGCAGCCGTCGAGGACCGACACCCTCTGCAGCGTGGCAATGTGCCCCACAGCCCGATCGTGGGCTGCAGTAAAAAAAGAAGAATCATAAATCCCTTGTGGTCCAGTGGACCTGCCCGCCTGATTGCAGGCTAAGTAAATAAAGAAGAATCATAAATCCCTGGTGGTCCAGTGGACCTGCATGCCCGATCATAGGCTAAGTAAATGAATGAAAATTCTCATTATCCCTGATGGTCCAGTGGACCTGCCGGCCTGATCGCAGGCTAAGTAAATAAATGAAAATTCTCATTATCCCTGGTGGTCCAGTGGACCTGTCTGCCTGATTGTGGGCTGCAGTAGAATAATAGGAAACCTATCATCCCTGGTGGTCCAGTGGACTGCCCCCACCCTCCCACTGATCCCCACCGCCCCGCTCCCCCGGGTCAATGGCTGGTGGCAGCACCCACCCACCTGCCAACTGCCATCTGACACTGTCGGTGGGTGATCGCTGATGTCCACAGCGTAAGCTATGGGCATGCAGCCCATGTCAGACATACATTCCAGATATGAATGGATCTCATTCACATATCTGGAATGTAGTACGGTATGGTTGCACGCCCATTGGCTCACGCTCAGGACCATCGGGCGATAGCCCCACCGACAGTGTCAGTCGGCAGCAGCGGGTGGCAGGTGGGTGGTGCCGCCACCGCCGCTGACCGGGGAGCGGAGCAGTGAATCAGTGGAGGGTGGGAGGGGGGTCCACTGGACCACCAGGGATGATAGGTTTCCTATTATTTTACTGCAGCCCACGATCAGGCAGACAGGTCCACTGGACCACCAGGGATAATGAGAATTTTCATTCATTTACTTAGCCCGCGATCAGGCGGGCAAGTCCAGTGGACCACCAGGGATTTATGATTCTTCTTTATTTACTTATCCTGCAATTGGGTGGGCAGGTCCACTGGACCACCAGGGATTTTGGATATATCTTTTATTTACTTAGTCCACGATCGGGCAGGCAGCGGTCCACTCGACCACCAGGGATTTTGGATAAATCTTTTTCTACTGATGCCCACAATCGGGCATGGGGAGGGTGCCACCACAGAGGTGCAGCCAGAGCTCGGGTGGCCACCCACAAGTGGCAGCTGCCATGTTGCGCCCTGCAATGCGGCAGCTCACCTGTGGGTGGCCATCCATTGTTCCTTTTATTTTGGATCAACTTTGTGCTGGCACAGGTAGGGGTTGCACATGCATGGTTCTGCACATCCCGGGGTGAATATCAGGCTGTGCAGAGGCGCATGGGCACGCCTCTAACTGCACTCAGACACATTACTGATGCGCCCGTGCATCAGGATTTGTGCCCCACATTTTCCCTGCTTGAATATCGTGACACACATCAGTGGGTTGCTCATGGTACAACACTGTTGAGCCATGCGTAACCCTTTTTAATATCTGGGCCTCTGTCTTTTGACTGAGTCTTTGGATTAAACTCTTCCTCTCAAATCAGGATTTTATTATCTTAGGGACATGTTATCTTCCTCCTAATTCACCTTGTCAAATCTTGGATGCTATTCTATCAGAATTCGAAATGGCCAATCAAATGGGTAATGTTATAATTTATTTATTTAGACAGCAGTTTGGAAAACCTTTGAGCCATAGGCTCATTTACAAAGGTACCTTGTCACAGTAAGACAAACGAAAATACACAGTATAACAGTATAACACAGTATAACAGTAACTTAAGACATAGATACAAACAAGCTGGTACAGGTAGGATTGATGCAAACAATACCAGAGTTATGTTGTCCTTAGCAGCTTAGTAGTAAGCTTTGTCATAAATATTGAGTACGGCTTTGATTAGTGGCAATTACAGCTTCAGGTGTTAACAAGGTGGTTCCGTAAGGAAGTTTTGAAGCATGATATAGTTGGAGCTTCGGAGATGGAGAGGGGCAGTGTGTTGAACCAGGAGGGGGCCCTAAAGCTGAAGGCTCTTTGGCCGTGAGAGGTCCTAGCTCTAGGGATAACAAGAGAGGTTTTCCCAGAGGTCTGAGTATGAACTAGTGGGACAGAGTGGTGGATGGTGGTGGTCAATCCTGGCGGGGATAGCCCAAGGAGGATCTTTTTTGTAAGGGTACAGGTCAGATATTTGAGGCGCTCATCAAGATCAAGTACCAGCGCTTTAGCGTACAGTAGACAGATGTGTGTTAGCCTAGGTGCCCCAGTAATTAACCTGTAGGCCTTATTCAGAGAAGTGCAAATTTTATGGAGTCCAGTCTGATCAGCAGCACCATACACCGGCAGTCCATAGTCCACTAGGGACAGGATAGAGGAGGTGACTGTGAGTCGAAGAGCCTCCGGGGGGAGGCAGTGATTATACCAATGTAAGATGCCCAATCGGATATTAGTGGCAGTGGCTAGGGCAGTGATGTGTCCATGGAAGGAGAGAGAGGGGTCAAAATGGATCCCTAGGTATTTATAGGAGCAAACTTGTTCGAGTGGGAAAAAGGACCCAGAGTGAATGAGGAGTTTGAAGTTGCAGGACTTGTTTTGAGGATGAGTGAAGAACATGGTTTTGTTTTTTTAAGATTTATCACCAATCTATGTTCCTTGAACCAGCCCTCAGCTTGACGAAGGACTTCTGCAGCAAGTCCTGGAGGGCAATAGGGTTACGACTTGAGGCAAAGATGACTGCATCATCAGCGTACAATAGAATGTTCCCCGAGCAAGAGCATGGAAGGGTGTTAAGGTAAAGGGAGAATAGTAAGGGGCCCAGAATGGAGCCCTGGGGAACCCCAGAAAAGATGGGACAGATGTCTGAGTAGGTCCCATTAATTTTTACACGCTGTGAACGGTCAGACAGATATTACCGGAGACTTTACTCTCTCTGACATTTAATTGTCAGTCTTCCTCTGCCTCTAGTGGCAAAGGTAATAAGTTCTTGACCACCTGTCTGGAACTTGATATGAAACAACGGGTAACATCTGCCACTAGAGGCAACAACATTTTAGTCCTTGTCTTGGGAAGTGCCGAGTTGAATATTAGGGATGTGAGGATATCCTCACCTATTGGAGGTAGTGACCATAACTCAATTTTACTGACTTTAAAGAATTATACTATCCATAACTATAATTCTTCAATCATATAGTTGTATGATAAAGCTGACCATTCTGCTGTCAAGCAGCATTTGGAGGTTTTTGATTGGACATCTATCTTTGTTTATCAATCACCTCAGCTATGTTGGATTACTTTTAAGTCACTTATTACCACCCTTAGGGATACTCACATTCCCTCTAAAACTAAGAATTAAAATGGAAAACAAGTACCTAAATGGATGAATCACAATATTAAAAGATTGATCAGATATAAAAATAAAAAATACAGTAGCTTTCTTAAAAACGAGACCACATTTAACTGGGAGTCTTATAATAAATCTAACAAGAAATGCAAATCTGTTATTAAAAAAGGCAAAATCTAGATGGGAACTGAATCTGGCCCAAACAGCCAATAAATCCAACACTAAACAATTTTATTCTTATATTAACTCTCTTAGGAAAACGTCATGCAAGGTGGGGCCTCTTATAACAGACAGTATACTCATTCATGATCCTAAAATCATGGCAGAAGTATTTAATACTGAATTTTGTAAGGTCTTTTCTGCATCAGATTCCCAAATACCCCAGCCCATTATCAATCATTCTGATCCCCCTATTATCTTCACTGTGGGACTTATTAATATTAAACTACGTATATTGAAAGGTAAATTCTGTCCTGGTCCAGATAACATAGCGGGCCATTTATTATAGCTATTGGCTGACCAAATTGCCCTTCCACTTAAGCTCTTGTTTGAACTTTTTTTTTACAGAATAATTACATTCCTACTGAATGGAAGGAGGCAACAGTTGTCCCAATCCATAAAAAGGGTTCTGAACATCTTTGGGAAACTATAGGCCCATAAGCTTAACTTCTTCTATTTGTAAAGTTATGGAAAGCCTCCTTAAGGATATCATTGCTCCAGTTATTGATGCAAATGATCCTCAGCAACATGGTTTTAAGAGGGTAGAAGTTGTTCAACCAACCTGCTTTGTTTCTATGATCACTGTAGTACTCTCCTGGACAGCAGGATACCTTGTGATGTAATTTTTATAGATTTCAGCAAAGCATTTGATACCATGCGACATTGGGCTCTAACTCACAAACTTTGGAGACTCAATATTAATAACTACATAATTGCCTGGATTAATAACTGGCTTTGTTATAGAGCACAAAGTTTGATCATCAATGTGTTCTTTCTAACACTGACAAGGTCTTGGGTGGAGTTCCGCAAGGCTCTGTTCTTGGTCCTTGTCTTTTCCAAGCTTTCATTGCTGATTTCACCATAATTGTCTTTCCATTACAACAAAATATGCAGATGATGTGAAGATTGGGGGACCTTGTCTAATTCAGATAAGATAGCTTTTATTCAGCATGATCTTGATATCATTTCCAATTGGATTGATACATGGGGTATGAAACTGAACTCTACCAAGTGTAAAGTGATGCATTTGGGCTCCAGTAACTTAAACTTTCCATACTCATTAGATGGTTCCACGCTTTGTGCCACCACTGATGAGGGACTTAGGAATTACTATTTCAAATGATTTAACATACTCAAAACACCTGAATTCAGTTATTAGTACATCTGACAAGCTTGTTTGGTCAATCTTCAGTAATATAAGATCTAGAGATCGCGAGGTGTTAATACCCTTGTTTAGGTCCTACGTCAGACCTCATCTTGAGTATGCATCACAGTTATGGTGTCCATTTAAAAAATCGGACAGTAGTTCCCTTGAAAAAGTACAGAGAAAGTACACTAAAAAAATCTAGTCTGAATCTGCATCCTATGAACACAGGTTAGACACTTTAAAATGTATGCCTCTTATTACTAGACGCTTGAGAGGTGGCCTTCTATTTTTATATGATATTGTGCATGATCTGTATGTTATGACTGAGTTAGGTCTTGAATTCAGGTCATCTATACATAATACTAGAGGTCATCCTCTTCAGTTGGTTGGCAAATCATTCAAGTATAACATCCGGAAGTTTTTCTTTACCATGAGAACCATTGGACCCTGGAATAAACTTCCATCTGCTGTAATTATGAGTGACACTAAGAATACTTTTAAACATCATCTTGACAAGTTAATTAATTCTGGGTATAGTTTGGCCTAGCACAAGAGCATTTTGGGCCTTGGCTTACTAGCTCTTTTTTCTTACCTTAGTATGAACCTTAGTATGAACCATCCTAAACATCTGCCCCAACATTTCCTTGACTCAGCAACCACCTGGTATTCCAAAGAGCTGATGGGGGTGAATTTTCTGTCGACAATGATGGCCCAAATCTGCAAAAAAGCCGCTCTGTCCAACTGCTACACAAGCCATAGTTTTCGAACCACGGCAGTGCAAATCATGTTAGATGCCGGTCTAAAAAAAATAGAAATAATGTCTGTTACTGGACACAGAAGTGAAGCCAGCCTATGCTCCTACTGGGCTCCATCCACAGAAGATACACAGTGATGGACGGACGGACATTTTAACCTCTCAAACTGCACATTCAACAGCACCATAAATTTCGTAAACAATGAAGCAGGCAAGTGATTTAACATTAATAGTGTCATTTCTGAAAGTTCTGCGAAATTGTTTCTCTTAATAGCGCTTAGTATTGTGCCACCAAGAACCCCAAAAGTAACCGTTACTTCCTAGTTAATTATTTGACTCCATTAAGGTTTGTCAGCCGTGTGATTGGCTCTGCTCGCTAGGGGCTGAGCTTTCATGTCAGTTGACCCAGAAATAGCTTAATTCAGATCACGCTACCAATTGTACTGACTGTACTATTTAAAAAAAACACTCTTAAAGCCATCCAAGTAGTGTTTCTAAATGGCAATTGTTCTGGTTTCCTCCAGTACCTTTAAGGTTGAGCGAAGTGAATGTGCAAGTGAACCAGCAAGCAATGAAGTAATGACTGACAGCACCATCAAAGCAGGCAAGTGATTTTCAATTGCTTTAAAAAGTCATTACTGAGATAGCTGTGGCTGTCATGTCAAGGAAATGTTTCTAAATGGAGACTTTTTTCCCCCCACAGCACCTGTACAGTCCACTGAAGTACTGGAGTGAATATTCAACCCAGCTAACAAACTATTCAGTAAAAATTGACAGTACCAACTGCTTTAAAATGCTAACTGCATCTGAGTAGTTAAACAGACTTTCTATTTATTATAGCACAGTTCTGTTTTTTCCATCTGAGTTAAAGTATTAATTTATTATGTTACAGTTCAATTTTTAATATGTTAGTTCAGTTTTTCCACCCCTTCCCACACAGATAGTGTACTATTTTATCTTGTGGAATTATATGTATTCAAATAAATCTTTTTAAATAAAAAAAAAATGCTTGTGACTCTTTTCTCCTAATTAAATGCAGTTTCCCATGTTATAAGTGCAATAAGACACTCTGGGGGTGTGCATTAGATATTTATAATGCATAGACAGGGGCTGAAGGCACTCTTGCCTCACTTCACCCCTGGCCATGCATAAAAATGTCTAATGCACACCCCCTCATGTCTTACTGCTTATATGTCATTACTTGGCAACACTGAGTTCACTGCAAACTCATTGCTACAGCTTTAGTTCATCTGTATGGGGCGTATTACAGTCAACAGTGTGCCATTTCCCACTTTGTATCAGTGCTTTGACTGTTTGGAGGACTGGATCTTTCAGCGTCTCTTGCTGTGTTGCTTCCAGTGTCATTTTTTTAGGTGTGGTGTACTGTGCTAGAAAGTTGATGTATTCTTCTGCTACTTTTGCTACTCTTGAGCTTTTGGGTATCTTTGCTGGAATTGGATGACATGACATGTAGTCAGATGGATTGTCTTTTCCCTTCCTGTACTGGACCTTGAAGTTATAAGGCTGTAGCCATAGTCCCTGTTGTTTGATACGTGCAGGCAGTTTAGATCTCAGGTTATTCCACATGGTTTTATTTAACTCTAAAAATTGATTAGTGTTTTGCTCATAAAAGTTCTAAAACATAGTAAAAATGCATAGCACTTGCCTCACTGTGTTTAACAAGCATAACACTTCTAGAAAACCTATATAATGCTTTCTGTATAGTTAGTAGTGTCCCAAGAAAAAAAAAAACTGCTAATTAATTATTTAAAACCCTGTTCCATATCAGCTCTAGAGGTCTGTGGTGAGTGACCAGTGCGAATGGATTGCCACAGATGTAAAGGTGAAAATGTTCACAACTCTATCCCATAGCTAGAGCTTCATGTTCAGTCTGGGAATAGCACCATTCAACCAGTGGCAGAGCTAGAGGGGGACTGGGGAGGCGGGCACCCCTCCTGGCTGCCTCAGTGTGCATAGTGGTGCCCCGCCACCATCTTTATTCACTGTTTAGTGCCCATTGTGGAGCCCATGACTGACTGAATGGCACCCCCTGGCTCCCAAACATGGCTCCGCCACTTCCTTCAACATTACTGAGAGATCTGCTGGCGTATGTTGTGAGGTATTGCTTTGAAGTGTCATTCTGCAGGAGGATGGCATCTAGTCCTACAGGACTAGCATCAACAATTATCTCTGTTTCTCTGTCTGGGTTGAAATATGCCATTGTTGTTTCATGTGTAAGGCTTTCTTTGAGTGTCCTTGGTGCCGTTTCTTGTTCCTCATCTCCAGTACCATTTGGTGTCCTTTCCTGTGAACTCTCTCATTGGTGCAGTAACAGTTGCAAAGTTTGGAATGAAGTGAGAACAATCTGTAGCCATTCCAAGATGACTCTGAATTTCACTGGCATCTTTTGGATTCCTGGCTCTCTGGATGGCTTCCATTTTCTTTGGGTCAGCTGACACTCCACTGGCTGAAAACATGAAGCCGTAGAAGTCTAGTGAGGTTTTACTGAACTCATATTTAGGGTGATTCAGTGTGAGACCACATTCCCTTAATCTTTGGAAAACTGTTGTAAGGTTTCTATCTTGTTCGTCTTGATTAGTCCCGTACACAATAATGCCTTGGAATATTTGATGCATGACATTCTGAAATACTTCTCCAGCCAATGATATCCCAAAATTCAGTTGCTTGTACCTTCTGAGCTCCATGTGGGTAGAAAAAGTAGTGATATACCTGCTATCTGGGTGCAGCTCCAGTTGATGGTATCCTGCTTTAAGGCCTAACTCTGAAAATGTTGTTGCTACATTTAAAGGGACATTGTCAACTCCCTCAGGCCTCAAATTGTCACTAGTTTAAAAAACACATTTTATGATTGCCAACATTCCATAAAAATTGCTGATGTAACTGGCAGTTTGATTCTGACTCTTTTTCTTTAAAGAAGTGAAAAACAGACTGTCACCCATACTGGTGTTACCACACAAACACAAGTTTGTTTACATTCCTTGATCAGCTCCAACTGCATCTTTCCTGGACTTGGGAACACCCACAACACAGTCTAGCCCCTCATGATGCAGTGAGAGTTTAGGAGGCTACTGCCTCATGAGTGACTGCACTGTTTGGGTGTGTTTGTAATGCCTCAGGAGGTATGCAGTAAGAACAGATCCAGGATTGTAAACAAAACAAGGTTGTTTATAAATATACATTAGCATGCATTTCAGTTCTACTAAACTAGGAGAGAGACAAAACAAACAGCAACATCAATGAATTTTAGAGAAGGTAAACAATCATAAAATGTAGGGTTTTACCTCGAAATAATATGATGTAAAACAGGTTGACAGTGTCCCTTCAACACGTGGATTACATAATCCATGGTTGAGGTGATGTGGCGCTCATGTAGAATGGCTGTGTTAGCCTGTTGCATGTTGACACAAATCCTTACTTTGTCAGGATCCTTGGGTTTCGGGGGGGTGTCACTATTTGTGAGACCCAGGATGTCAGTCCAGTCACCTCTTCAATTATGTCTTCTGCCTTAAGAAGCTTGAGTTCTACTTCAACTGTCTTTCGTATGTGGAAAGGAACTATGCGGTATGGCTGACTCATAGGTTTTACTTCAGGATTGATGTGAAGGTGCAGTTGGAAGTTTTTAAGCTTGCCAGTGCCTTGAAAAAGGTCAGGATAACAGTCCACAAGTTGATCTGCCACAGTACATGTGTCTCTTAGAGGTGGTATTGCATTAACAATTTTGATTTGCTCTAATTCTAAAGTTATTTTGTAGCTTAGAAGTGAACTGCCATTTCCTCGGACAACATAAATGTCCCATGTGAAATTTTGCATTTTGACTCTATGGAACTGGTAAAGTTTACTACTACTAATAATAAACTTTATTTTTATGGCGCCTTTCAAAACCAAGGTGCCTAACAAAGTTAAAATCACATGATCAAAAATTTCACAACATAATCAACAGAAAATCTCAAAAACAAATAATATAATCATAAAATCTTCCCATCAATTAAATGCCATAGGCTCGACTCCATAATTAGGACTACAAGTGTTTCTTTAGAGCCACAGGAGTATATCTTTGTGAAGTTTGTCTGGAGTTCCTGGCTATTGGTGGGCGAAGTAGCCAAAATTCACTCCGCTAAATGATTCACGGAGTAATGCGAAATCTGTGAAGTAATCCACAACAAGAAGCGGAGTACTTCGCATCATAATGAGGAACGCGAAGTCCATTGAAACCAATGACTTTGCATTATTCCACCTTCCCCAAACCACTTCTCCAGCAATTTTAAGGTGAAGTACATTGAAATCAATGTACTTCACATCACTTCGCCTTGTTATTGAGCTCCAAGGAGAATTGTGCAGTGATTCATGGGACTGCAGGTCACATGGGCTCTAGATTGTTCTGCACAGCCTCAGTTCTGTGTAGTGTGTGTGCAGTGGAAGATGGAAACAGTTTTCTCTCAGAGCTCTGCAAATCAAATCCTCTAAAAGCTGTTAAAAAGCCTTTTTGAGCCATTTTTTTTGCTCAAATTTTAGTGCATTGATTGTAGGAAACCCTCCTGTGCACATATCATTGTGTGTTTAATGTTTGTGTGTGGATTTTGAATGATAATTTAGAACATTCAGTCTGTGTACTGACAGACACTTGATGTGTGCTTTGGGGGAGGGGCATATCTGTGGTGGAGGTAGGTTAAAACTGAGAAAAGGGCAGTCTTTCTGTTTTGGTTTTATTTTTCTTGTATAACTGTGTTAATGTACACACAGTAATATTTTCAGTAATTCTTGAAATTTTGTTGCTGATTGTTGTGGTGCAGCAGTGCATAATTTCAGTTTGTTTAAAACATTTGGTTGTATAACTGAAGTTTTCAATTTGCTACGCATTACTTGTAGTGTAGTGTATGTGTGACGCATGCCATCAAATCAGACACATTTTATTGTGCCACAGAGTAATTGCAGCAGTGTGAACCAGCTATCCATCCATCACACCTGCATGAATTTTTTGTACTGCTTTGTGGTATCTTTATTGGTAGTGGACTGTTACTGCCATGCACTACCCCCCCAACCGGCAAAAGGTATTCTTTTCCAGATTTGGATTTGTGACTTGTAAGCACTGGTTAGGTGTTGTTGTGCCTTTGTGTCTGCATCTCTTGAGTGCACAGTGCAATCTTAATCTGTCTGTGCGTTTGTATCTCCTTAGGGCTCAATCTCCATCTGTAACTTACGTCACAGTTGTTTGTTTGGCTTCCCTTCAGAGTGCTGGTGTGGTACATATCCCTGCATTAACATTGTACTCATTGATATGCGTTTAAGTCAGGGTGATCATCACGAGTCACTCATGATACAAATCGCGTTCTTCATCTTCACAGTCACGATTTATGAATTACAAAACTGTAAGTTTTTTGCAGTTAGTTCCATGTAAGCATGTTTTATAGTATCTTGGGTCTTGGCTTCAATCACCATTGTACTCGTTAATATGAGTTTTCAAATCAGGTAGTTTTATGTGGTACAGATCAGGGAAGTAGAGCTGTAGGTATTCGCATTCCCGTACAGTTTATTATCATTGGTCATGTCACACCAGACACTCATCATGAGACAAATCATGTTCTTCATGAATCACAGCAGTTATTTTTTTTTTAGTTCTAATGATCTGCTGAAGACCTGTAAAGATGATCAAAACATTGATGAATCTTTAACTTTTTTAAATAATGCCCCCACCCCAAAAAAATATTCACCTTCACTGGCTTGACAGTATTCCAACGTCAAAATTCCTCATCGAGCCTAGAAATGCACACCCCAAGTTTGAGTATATGACCTGTGATACAAAAAAAAAGAATGATTACATGTATGCATGTATGTATGTATGTGTATATGTGTGTGTGTGTGTGTGTGTGTGTGTGTGTGTGTGTGTGTGTATATATATATATATATATGTGTGTGTGTGTGTGTGTGTGTCTATATATATATATATATATATATATATATATATATATATAATAGATAAATAATGGATATGAACATTTAAGGTTAACTCAGGTTCTGTGGAAAACCATGATGGTGCCAGGTACATTAACTTACAATACCAAGGGTAGTATTATGGTACACACCGAGGGCATACGTCCTGTTGGGTCAGTGCAGCAGACATTGGGCAACCAACAGCATTATCACATCATCATGGACAGTTAACTCAGTGGTCAGGTCATCCTTCTAGCACATCATTTGGCAAGACACTGTGCATCATCCCAGTCAGGTCAAGAAGCATTACATGAAATTCCAAAAGCAGCAGCAGGGGACATACTGTAGTTCTTATTGGAGTGTGTGCACGCATGACTGAGTGTGGCTTGAATTAAATGGAGACTTTCCTTTCCATTTTATGCTCTCATTTCTCTTCATCTGGAGTTGGGAATCTTCTGGACAGAAGACAATAGCATTTTGGGGATGCACATTAATTCTGGTGACTGTGTGTGACCACTGCATGCATGACTGAGTGCACCATTAATTCTGGGAGACTTTGCATTTCTTGTAACACTCTCATTTCACTTCATCAGCACTGGGGAATTTACTGGACAACAAACAATAGCATTTTGGGGATGCACATTAATTCTGTTGACTGTGTGTGACCACTGCATGCATGACTGAGTGCACCATTAATTCTGGGAGACATTGCATTTTCTTGTTATGCTCTCATTTCACTTCGTCAGCACTGGGGAATTTTCTGAACACAAGACAGTAGTATTTTGGGGATGCACATTAATTATGGTAACTGTGTGTGCCCACTGCACGCATGACTGAGTGCACCATTAATTCTGGGAGTCTTTGCATTTCTTGTTGTGCTCTCATTTCACTTTGTCACCACTGGGGGAATTGTCTGGACACAAGACAGTAGCATTTTGAGGATGCACATTAATTCTGGTGACTGTTGGGGGCTGCCAGTATTGTTGTCACTTCACCTTACTTCGTGTTAAGGTGGAATGACAACGCGAAGTAATAATTACAAGGCAAAGTGAGCCTTTCATATTGGCCACTCCGCATAGTGGAATGATAATGCAAAGTGCCCACTTCATGGGCACTTCGCCGGCGAAATTTAAATTCACTGCATCTCTATTCCTGGTGCACCTTCAGTGTGTTGTACACCGTTTCACTTATAATGTTCACTGTAGCCCCAGAATCAATCAGTGCAGTCATCTTAGTACCATGGACTTGTACCTGCACTTGTGGTTGGTTAATACGCTTATTGCTGTTGACTACAAACACATAGGCCTTATCCCTGCCAGACGACTCTGGTTAAGCTTCTTGAGCTTGTAGTGTGATTTGATTGGCCCAGCATCATGAGTTGTACGGCTTTTATTTTTGTTACAGGTAGTCTTGTAATGTCCTGCTTGCTTTAGCTTTTGGCAGCATTTCCTGGCAAAATAGTTTGGCTTGCCACACTCTGCAGTCTTTGCCTTTCACTGGACATTCTCCCGCTGTGGATACAAACCACCACAGTTTCAGTAATGAGTGTTTGTGGCCTGCTTTTGTGGCATGCTAGTGGGAACTGGCATGGAATCTTGTCTGCAGCTGATTTTATTAACAGTGGTCTCTTCATTGGTTGTCCTTTTCTCACTGCCTGAAGCTTGCATGTCGGAAGTTTCAAGTGCTCCGCCATAATCAAGGAGCTTAGTTAAGGACAGTTATAGGTCTCTTAATCCCCTGCAACACAGTCTAGAGGAAGTTCAGTTTTGTATAATCTGCATTTTTAATTCTTTCTCAATATTATCAAACTCACAGTTCTTGGCTAAGATGTGTAGTCTGGCCTGATATGCATCTAGATTTTCACTAGGTTGTTGTGAATCTTTCTGAAACACCTATATTTCATACTGCACATTTTTTTTGGGAGAAAAATAGTGAACTTTTGTTTCACACCTTGAGTGGCTGGGCAGCACCATTATGTGACTTTCAGAGGTACTTACAGCTATTTTCAGCTCTTTCTCTTCCTTCTTGTTCAGTTTGGAAGTCTGGTCCAAAGACAGGGGACTGGAGTCACAAAGACAGCTAAAAATCCCACAGCTGTGGGGAAAAAGGCCTGCAGCACTGTGAAAACGCTGGTGTGGGATATTCTAAAAAAAACATTGTGCAGGTGCAGAAATCCATAAAAAAACAGCAGCTGCAGCATTTCCACAAGTGATGAAAACCCGCAAGTGCTGATCTGCAGCTGTGGAAAAGGCTTAAGAGGCACAACAAGGCAAGGCAAAGCAACTTTATTTATAAGACGCCCAATTCCAGAGACTCTGGGTGCTAACATAAATGAAAATATACAGTAGTAAATAAAACATAATAAAACCTCATTTAAAACCATAACATGATAAAAATTTAGTGAAACAGAAGTCTCCAAGAGTCATCTTCATGGGACTGGCCAAAGCTAAAGAGGTTATCAACAGTTAAAAGCCGGGCTGGAGCGGTGGGCCTTTAGCCTCCCCTTAAACACTTCAGTCAAGGAGGCCTTCTGGACTGCAGGTGGAAGCGAGTTCCACAGGGATGGCCCAGAGACACTAAAAGCACAATCTCCCAAGGTCTTGAGCCAAACCCTGGGAACATCCAGGAGACCCCTTGAGGAGGAGCGGAGGGAGCGAGCAGAGGACACCGGTGTCAGGAGCTCAGACAGGTAACCAGGGCCCAGCCATATAGGACCTTAAAGGTGAGAAGAACCACCTCGAAAAGGACCCTCCACCTGACTGGCAGCCAGTGCGAGCACACAAAACTGGGGTCACATGACTGGACCTCGAAAGGCCCATCAGTAACTGGGCTGCTGCATTCTGCACTAGCTGCAGTCTGCGGAGGGTCTCTCCTGTGATCCCAAAGTACAGAGCATTACAGTAGGTGAGCCTAGAAGTCACAAAGGCATGTACTAGAGTTGGCAGGTACTCGGGCAGAATGAGGGACTTGATCCGGGCAATGTTCTGCAAGTGGTAAAAACCACTGCTGATTACAGATGACATGTGATCTTCAAAGGCCAGTCTGCAATCAAGAATCATGCCCAGATTTTGTACCCTTGGAGAAACCACCAATAGAGCAGACCCCAGAACAAGTCCAGAGTCGGCCCCTGGTGGCAACCCATCACACGCGTGACCAGGCTTGATCACCAGGACCTCAGTTTTAGCCAAGTTGAGTCTCACCCAGCTGGAAGCCATCCAGTCATTGATTTTAGCCAGACAGCTGTTAAGCACGTCAACTGCTCCCGATGTTCTGGGTGCAAAAGACAAATACAGTTGGGTATCATCTGCATAGCAGTGAAACTCCACACTGTATTGCCAAATGATCTCACCCAAGGGCAGCATGTATGCTGTGAATAACATTGGTGACAAGATCAAATCCTGAGGTACTCTGCACGACAGAGGCATTGGGGAGAGGAGAAGAAATTCTCAATCATCACCCACTGCACTCTATCCGAGAGAGATAGGAATCAAACCATTTGACAGTACCAGCGAGTCCACAAAACTCACAGTCGGTCAAGAAGCATGATGTGAACCACAGTGTCAAAGGCTGAAGAGAGATAGAGGAGCACAAGAACTGATCTGTCTCCTCTATTTCTAGCCCTAAGCAGATCATTATGCACTCTCATTAAAGTAGTTTCAGTGTTGTGTCTGGCACAAAAACTCAACTGGAATGGCTCACAGATATCTGAGGACACCAGGCAATCCTCGAGCTGATGTGCCACCAATTTTCACCAACCTTGCTCAAAAATGGCAGGCTGGAGATCGGACGGTAATTCGCCAGGGTGTCTGGGTCGAGGGATGATTTCTTTAGGAGGGGCTTCACCAGTGATTCTTTCAAAGCAACTGGAAAGACCCCCTCCACCATTGAGCACCTGGCAATCCTGGCGAACACAGGGCTAGCGGCATTGGCACATCACATTAAGAAACATGTCGGTGCCAGGTCCAGTTCACAAAAGGTGTGCTTCAGCTCTGAGATCACCTTAGTCACTTCAGACACCTCCACTTCTCCAAGGTAGCTTGAGTGCCTCTGAACCTCCCAACTCGACCACTGCAAGGCACAACCCTCACTGGCGGAATCCCCAACTGGATGGTCGACACTGTCAGAGAAACACACAACAAACTCTTCACATACAGTGGATGAAAGAGCTTTTTCCGGCCAGAGATAGGCAGGATGTAAAAGTCTGTCCATGATCTGAAACAGCTAAGATGGTCTGTTTTTCCCTGCAGCAATTTCCCTGGACAGAAATACTGCCTTCTTACAGGAAATTGACCCCGGTACTCAACATAGTGAGAACGTAGAGCCAGCCTGTCGACCTCCAGCTGGGTCTTCTGCCAGCAACGTTCCAACTTCTGACCCCTGATCTTCATCAATTTGAGATCCCTATCAAAACAAGGGGATCTCAAGTGAGAGGATTTGGGTGGTATATGGACTGGTGCAATGGCATCTAGAGCCTCAGTAACCACCCTATTATAGGTGGCCACCACCTCGCCAGTGCCAATCGCACATGCTATGCCAACTGTAGATAGGTCAACTAATGTCAATAGTCCCTCTGGGTCAATGCCCTTTAAAGGGCGATAGCTGACCATCTCCACAGGGGAAGGACTTTCAGAGGGGGCCCCAAAGCTGAACTCCACGGTGCAGTGATCGTACCAAATGACCTGATCAACAAGTGATCCATATTAACTGGAGCAACGGACTTTGACAGTCTTGCCATAGATGTAGCCGAAAGTACCAAGAGACCAGCAGCCATTCCCTCAACTGGGACCACTGCAGCACCACTGGTACCAGAAAAACCATGCACCACAGTGGCTGTCTATAACTGATGGTTGTGTGTCTCCCTGGAGTGTTTCTGTTGCCTGCTGCAGTAGCACTCACTGCAGGCTGTTCAGCCTCTACTGCCTGTGGGGCTCTTTCATGGGCAGCACTGGGTTTGGTGGTTGGTTGTTGTTTTTCAATGACAATGTGTGCTAGTGTTGCTGTAACAACTGCCACTGCTATACACCCACTGGTTTGCTATTACTTGTGCCTGACCTCCACTATAATTGTATTTCAATTGTTGGGGCACTGCATTTTGCTCAGGGACAGTTACACCTCACTCGTGTGTGCAACATTTTCTCTGCAGCTGCAGAAAAACACTGGCTGAGAATAGCGTTTAAGGGGATGTGCCACACTTATCAATGACTTTTTTCCCCTCAGGAACTTCCACAGCTGCACTTTTTTCCACAGTCCATAGTGTATTTTTTCCACAACTGTGGAGGTTTTGTGTATAGCACTCACAGCAATTTCCCCTTTTTACGTTCACTTGCGCGCATGCGCAAGGAACGTTTTGGAAGAGTAGCACACTTTGGAGGTGTGCCTCTCCCTTTCAGTCCACTGCTCTGTTGAGCAGGCATGGCGGTCCTGCACCAATGGGTGTGGGAGCTGTGCATGACAGCGGTGGTCTTCGCTTCAAAGAAAACCACCACTGTCATACAGAGCACCGCATCACGCCCCAAATCTTTGGTGCCACGCTGAGACCACCCCAGCGTGGCAAACGCCTCCATGTTATTTGCCGACGTGGGATACACGGCCCCCCCAAGCCATCCTTCTGCCACGCTGGGAGCCCACCCCAGCCTGGCAAACATCCCACGTAGTCTTTTTTTTTTTCACCTGTAAACCAAAAATGGTCCCACGGCGCTTCTCCCAGTCCCCCCTCCCACAGCCTCCCCACACACACCCCACCCCATACTTAACTCTGGAGCTCGGCGCAATGATCTTCGGTGGACCGGGAACACATCTGCACTCTTCAAAGCCGACCGCGAACTGAGGAAATGCCGGTAAGCTGTATAATGCGTAGATAGGGGTTTTTCAACATTATTGCATATCTTAGGCAATTTTTGGAATTTTGGCACCAAATTTTCAACATGGGGTTTTTGGGACCCCTTCTCATTAATGATGTCACTGTCAAGGCGTTATTGGGGCCCGAAGGGTGATTTCGCAGTCACCGGCGAAATCACCCGCTGGGCGAACTCGCAGCAGTGACATCGATCGCGGCGTTAAAACCATGTTAGTGATGCGTAAAAATGACTGTTCTGGCGTGCGTTGCGCGGTTCACGCGAAAGGCACCGTGGGATTGTGAATTTTCAATATTTTCGCTCCAAATTTTCCAACATTGCCATTTTACCACACCTCCTTATGAGCAGTACAGCTGTCATTTTTCACATCCTGCCCAAAACGTGTTTCCGCCCATGTAGCACACAATGGCGCAGTTGGTGTGCAAAATCAATGTATGGGATGCATTAAGAAAATCACAATGATGCTGTTCATTAGCAGAGGTCTTAAAATGGCTATGTTGAAAATTTGGTGAAAAAATTCCTAAAAATGATTGTTTTGCGAGTGTCGTTGCGCGGTTCTCATGCGCTCGCCAACATTTCTGGGGTTTTCAATATTTGCACTCCAGATTTTAACATTGCCATTTACCACACCTCCTCATGAGCAGTACAGCTGTCATTTTTCACATCCTGCCCAAAACGTGTTTCCGCCCATGTAGCGCACAATGGCGCAGTCGGTGTGCGAACTCAATGTATGGGACACATTAAGAAAATCACAGTGACACTGTTCATGAGCAGATGTCTTAAAATGGCTGTGTTGAAAATTTGGTGACAAAATTCCTAAAAATGACTGTTTCTAGAGTGTTCATTGCGCAGTTCCTATGCACGCTCATAAGTTTGCGAATTTTCAATATTTTCACTCCAGATTTTCAACATTGCCATTTTACCACACCTCCTTATGAGTGGTGCAGCTGTCATTTTTCACATCCTGCCCAAAACATGTTTCCGCCCATGTAGCACACAATGGCACAGTCGGTGTGCGAACTCAATGTATGGGACACATTAAGAAATTCACAGTGTCACTGTTCATGAGCAGAGATCTTAAAATGTTATGTTGAAAATTTGGTGAACAAATTCTAAAATATCTGTTTCTGAGCGTCGTGTGCAGTTCATGACTACGTGGTTTTGAATTTTCAATATTTCACTCCAGGTTTTCAATGTTGCCATTTACCACACCTCCTTATGAGCAGTACAGCTGTCATTTTTCACATCCTGCCCAAAATGTGTTTCTGCCCATGTACTGCACAATGGCGCAGTCGGTGTGCGAAATCAATGCATGGGACACAGTAAGAAAATTACAGTGACACTGTTCATTAGCAGAGGTTTTAAAATGCCAATGTTGAAAATTTGCTGAAAAAATTCCTAACAATGACTGTTTTATGAGCGTGTGTTGCACAGTTCCCACGCACACTCGTAGGTTTGCGAATTTTCAATATTTCCACTCCAGATTTTCAACATTGCCATTTTACCACACTTCCTTATGAGCAGTACAGCTGTCATTTTTCACATCCTGCCCAAAACGTGTTTCCGCCTATGTAGCGCATAATGGGGGTAACAAAAAGGTGATGCTGAAAATTTATTGTGCAAATACCAGCAATCGCACAGGGCATTAGGGTAAAGCACCATACGTGCCAAACACCACTGCAAATACCTGCAAGCGAACGTTCGGCATTGACAAATGCTTGTATTATGCAGCTACAGAACTTTTGGGGACTTAGGGAAGGTTTTGCACCTTCAGATTGTTTTGTGAATCCCCCCCACCCCAGGGTCTCCATCTTGGTTCCAAATCCATGTTGCCAGTGTAGTATTTTGATTTTTTGCTTGAAAATAAAGGCAAACGTCTTGGTTTGCTTTCAGCACTTTTATTCACTGCACACTCCTCAGCAACTAACATACAGAAGGCAATTGTGTACTGAGTACTGCCGTAAAGCAGCAGGTTCACACAACACTGTCAACATGCTGCAAACTAACCAAGTGCTACAAACTAAGTGCTGCAATAACAACTAAGTCCACTAGGTGGTTCTGCTGACTTGATATGATTACAACCTTACACTGCCCTTCCCAGCAGTGACTGTTACAATAGGAGTGAACAGGATCCTTACCTTAGTTGACTGTCAGGGCTCCCTGCTTTCCTGCTTCCTTTTGCTGATGCCTGCCGATGCCTAAGACACCGGTCACCTGTTCCTCTCCTTCATTGTTCCATTCTTTCGCTGGACATGTTAGAGTGGAAATGCTTTTGTAGTGCCATTGTAAGAAGGCACTAAGCCTCTCCATGCCCCCAATTATAAACCTGATTCTTTTGCAATGTATTCCGTCTCTCCCCATCCTTCTATTTGTCCTTTTTAATGATGTGTAACTGACAATGCTTTCTAGCTGCTTCTGTTTTTCTCCACTGTTCATGTACTTGATGTTCCCCCACCCTCTGTTCGACGAGGATCCTTTGTAAATCAGCTTTTAGCTCAAAGGTTGTAATTCTGATTTTACAATAAATAAAATAAAATAAATAAATAAATATGATTCACAGGGTATCCTGAATCTACTCAGCCCCAAGATTAATCTCTTGAGCTAATTTCCCCCACATCACCTGTTCAAAGAAATGTTTCAAAGTGCCTAAACACTGCTTACAAATCTCAGTTTTATTCCCCCCTTACCCACCTACCTTCAGTAGGAAGACAATAGAAACAAATATAAATATACCTTTAAGGTAAAGCTAGGTGCTTTCCACTCCTGTCTGTCAGCAAAGTCTGTTCTTCTTGGACAAGATGAGTTCGCAATGGACTCTCAACCACAAACTTGGTTTCCAGGAATTATTAAATCTGACTGGTCCACTGTCCTAGATGGGAAGTAGGTCAGATATGGTCTGGTGCTGACAAATCATCAGTTGCCTATGAGCATGTGTACGAGAATCACTGCCTACTAATTTTGCACCAATTCCTACTACCACCACCACCACAGTGCCCACCACTGATGTGACTGCACAGTCAGCACCATGGGAAGTTACAGGATTGGGTCTTGAAATGCTGAAGATCCTCTGAACAAAGTAACAGAACATGTCTGTATGACTCCTTAAAGGCTTATCCTGAAAGGCAACACAGCACCCCCCCCCCCCCGAGATTTGACCTATGATCTAAACTGTTGAATTTTATTCTTTAAACCTGGGTTTCCATATCCCTGTAGTAATTATATGGGCTTCTCATTTGCACCACATAATAGTCAGTAAAAGGGATAATTGTTATGTATTTGTGCCAGTGCCCTACTAGAGGGTGTAGAGTATCTCTATGGTATGTTCCTGACCTGTTATTTTCCTTCCTGTGTCAGTTAGTAAAAAAGCGTGGTTTACTAATACCAATATCTGTAGGTGTCTCTAAAGGTACTGGCACGTGTCTTACAGTTACACAAGAATACCATAGTTTTTTGTATGCTGAACAAAGAACCATCCTATCAGCAACCTTCAATGTGACCCAATTAGGGAGTTCAAAGCCAGGTTGGCCATGTACAGATAAACTGCCTGGCCTCTACAAAAGATAAACAGAGACTCCCTGCTTATATATATAGAAATTATTAATGTGTTTGCCCAGTAGTGTAACTTTACCATACCCTTACATTAGTTTTGTAGGACAGAGTCCAGGTTAATGACATTCTGGCATTCTGCACAGTAAGCAGCATGTTGAGCAATCTGATACACAAGGAAAGACCAGAGGTAACCAGCCTGTTTAATGTTTACATTTTATTTGTTTAACTACAGTGGAGCCTGTCAGGATGCAACACAGTGTCTCAGGCTACTATGTAACAAGAGCGATTACTTGCCATTGAAATGACCCTGTTTCCGGTAGTAGCTCTGCTGCAGAACTGAGTTGCATCCTGGAGGGCTAAGTGCAATCATATGTAGAGCACAAGTGTAAAACAAAATCCATGATTTAGATAAAGGTATCCTTGATCATTCTTAGCGAATATTCCAATTCACAACATCCTTTAATTTAGCTGACACAGCATGATCTCAGAGCCTGAAGTTTGACATAACTGTGAGGGAGGTGGGGGAAGGGAGTCATAAACATGCATGCATATGTACAGTTTTAGGGAGGACAGAAGACCATTGGTCGATGGCATTTCTTCCTACCACCATTCAGTGGAAATACCTTGCTGTACCATTTTCTACTAAGTACAAGATCAGTCTGAACTTGGTCATTACTGTATCAGCTGATGCCATCTGCTTCGGATGTATATTCCAAGTACAACCACTCATTTTGAAAATTAATTCTCCCTGACATTTCCCTTGATCTTTTTTAGTTACACCATGTGTCCGCTTGTCCTCTCATTGTTGTTGATTATAAAGTCCTGCACTTGGTCTGGGGTGCTTTTCCTTTCATTTATTTGCATATCATGATCATGTCCCCTGGTGTTGCGGCAAAGCCTGACCAGGTATATATAAAAGGGGCATTAAAATGTCACTTGACTTGCATATGAAATTTCTCTAGATGCATGCCATTATTTTATTTACATTACTAGCTGCTAAAAATGCACTGTTGCTCCCATTTAAGGTTGTTGCTAATGAATGCTCCTTGGTGGTTTTTAGACGCCAAAGCAAGCATAGCTTGCAAAGCACCCCTTGTAGTCATGCATATTCTTTTCTGTCACACATCATAGAAGTTCTGCACAGAGCGGTAATGCTCCAGGCTACAATACAAATCTTCACAATTGGGAATCAAACACTGGTCCCCTACCGCCACTACCATCTTGATGCTCTGCCACTGTGCTGTCATTTCACATGGCAAAATAGAAAGTTCCTAGAGACAGATGAATGCTAGCAACATTAATTGTGGTGAGAAAGAAAAACATCTTTACAACACACTGGGAATTAAATGCAGGCCCTCTTCCGACTTCCATTTTGATGTTCTGACCTGGTACTATATTTCCACATGGTGAGCCAGAAGGTTTCTAGAGATGCATGCTAACAACATAAATTGTAGAGAGACAGAGAAAATATATACCTCTAGAAATGGAACCCAGGCCCTCTCCCAACTGCTAGCCTGGTGCTCTGCCACTGTGCTATCATTCCACAAGGAGAACCAGAAGATTTCTAGATAGAGCTACATGATAATATAAATTGTAGTGAGAAAGAATACATACTCACAACTGGGAATTAAACCCAGACCCCCATCCAGTTAATCATCTATTGCACTGCCACTGTGCTATCATTCCATGCGGGGTTCTTGAAAGAGATACATGCTAACAACATAAACTGAGAAAGAAAACATTTTCACACGTGGAAATCAAACCCGGATCTCCTTCCAATGGTGCTGATCTTGGTGCTGTTCCACTGTGCTATCACTCCACATGGCATGCCAAAAGTTTTCCAGAGAGAGAGATGCATACTAATGACATAAACTGTACTGAAAGAGGGAACATGTTCCCAACTGGAAGTCTAACCCAGACCTCCTCCCAACTATTATCATGGTACTCTGCCATTGTGCTATCATTCCACATGGTGAGAAAGAAGGTTTCAAGAGATAAATGAATGCTAACAACATAATTTGTAGTGATAAAGAAAATATGTACATAACTGAGAATCGTACGCAGGCCTCCTGCCAATTACTGTCCTAGTGGTCTGCCACTGTGCTACTGTTCTACATGATAGCACAAGTTTCTACAGAGATGCGTGCTACATTCCACATCATGAGACTGAAGATTCCCAGAGATAGATGAATGCTAACAACTGGGACTCGAACCCAGGTCCCCACCCAACTATTGTGCTACAGTTCCATGTGGCAAGACAAGTTTTCCAGAGAGTGATGCATGCTAACATAAATTATAGTGAGAAAGAAAGAGATGCTACCAACTGGTAACATATATAGGGCCCCTCACCCAGCTATTGTCCTGGCGTTCATCCACAGTGCTATCATTCCACATGATGAGACAGAAGTGTTCTAGAGAGAGCTGCATGTTAATAACAGAAATTGCAATGTGAAGGAAAACTGTTTACAACAAGGAATCAAACTGCCTTCCAATTACTGTCCTGGTACTCTGCTACTGTGTTATTGTTCCACATGGCAAAACAGATGGTTTCTAAAGATAGATGAATATTAACATCAGAAATTGAGGCAAGAAAGAGGAGAATGTTCACAACAGTGAATCAGACCCAGGCCACCTCCCAACTGTTGTCCTGATGCTTGGCATCTGTGCTAGCATTCTACATGGTGATACAGAAGGTTTCTAGAGAGAAATGCATGCTAACAACATAAATTGTAAAGTGAAAGAAAAATATCCCCTTCTGGGGATCAAACCCAGGCCCTCTACCAACTGCTAGCTTGGTGCGCTGCCACTGTGCTATCATTCCACATGGTGAGATAGAAGCTTTCTAGATAGAGATTCATAATAACAACATAAATTGTAGTGAAAAAGAATACATGTTCGCAACTAAGAATCAAACCCAGGCCCCACCCAATTACTCATCTAGTGCACCACCACTGTGTTATCATGCTACATGAGGTTTCTAGAGAGAGAGATACATGCTACAACATACATTAAGAAAGCAAACATTTTCACAACTAGGAATCAAACCCAGACCCCTCCCAATGACTGCCTTGGTGTTCCCTCACTATGTTATCACTCCAGGCGGCATGACAGAATGTTGAGAGAGAGAGAGAGAGAGAGAGAGAGAGAGAGAGAGATGCATACTAACAAAATAAACTGTAGTGAGAAAGGGAAAATGTTCACTAATGGATATCTAGCCCAGGCCTACTCACAACCATTGTCATATGCTCTGCCACTGTACTATCATTCCACATGGTGAAACAGAAGGTTTCAAGAGATAAAAACATAATTTGTAGTGAGAAAGAAAACATTTTCATAACTGGGAATTCAACCCAGACCCTCTGCCAATTACTGTCCTGGTGATCTGCCACTGTGCTATTGCTGTACATGGTAAGATAGATTTCTAGAGAGCAGCATCTTATATTCCACATGGTAAGATTAAATGTTTCTAGATACTGATGAATGCTAAGAACAGAAATTGATGTGAGAAATAAAAAAATTTTCACAACTGGGAACTGAACCCAGGCCCCCTTCCAACTATTGTCCTGTTGCTCTATCATTCCACATTGCAAGACATCTGTTTTCTAGAGAGAGATGTGTGCTAACATATATTTTAGTAAGAAATAAATAAATGTTACTAGTTGGGAATCTAACCCAGGGAACCCCCCCAGCTATTGTCCTGGTTTTCTTCCACTGTGATATCATTCCTGGCAAGACAGAGGTTTTCTAGTGAGAGTTCCATGGTAACAACAGAAATTGTAGTGAGAAAGAAAAAACTGTTCAGAACAGGGAATCAAACCCAGGCCCTCTTTCAATGACTGTCCTGGTTCTCTGCTACTGTGCTAATGTTTGTCATGGTAAAACAGAAGGTTTCTTGAGACAGAGGAATGCTAACATCAGAAATTGTAGTAAGAAAAAAAGTTCACAACTGTGAATCAAAGTTTAGCATTCCTTATGGTGAGCAGAAGGTTTCTAGAGAGAGAGCGATGCATGTTGACATAAATTGTAGAGAAAAGAAAAATGTTCACAACTGGGAACTGAACCCAGGCCCCTCCCTACTAATGTCCTGCTGTTCTGCCATTGTGCTATCATTCCACATGACAAGCCAAAAGGCTTCTAGAGCTTAATGAATGCTAATAACAGAAATTATAGTGAGAAAGAAAAATATTCACAACTGTCAAACCCCGGCCCCCTCCCAACTACTGTCATGCTGCTCTGCCACTATGCTATCATTCTACATGGCAAGACAGAAGGTTTCTATACAGATTCACGCCAACAACATAAAATGTAGTGAGAAAGAAAAAATGTTTACAACTAGGTATCAAACCGAGGCCCCTACCACATTACTATCCTGGTACTGTGCCACTGTGCTATCATTCCACATGAAACATAGAGACATTAACGGCAGATAAGGACCGCAATGCCCATCCAGTCTGCCCATTTTTTCTACCTTATGAATGTGCCATAGACCTTTGCTCTGTCAATGGCCTATTTATTCATAGAAACATAGACTTTGATGGCAGATAAGGACCACTTGGCCCACCCAGTCTGTCCATTTCCCTACCTACTGGATAAGCTGCAGATTCCAGTTAACCAACAGCCTACTTCCTGCAACCCCCCACTATAATTGCCTTGTGTCTGTCCCATGCATGTTTGAATTCCCCCACTGTTTTAGACCCAACGACATCCTCAGGAAGGCTGTTCCATGTATTCACCACTCTCTCTCTGTGAAAAAAATTTCCTCACATTACCCCTGAGCCATCCCCACTCTATCTTTAAATTGTGCCCCCTTGTTCTTACACATCTCTTTTTCTGAAAGATGCTACCCTCCTGGACATTGTTGATTCCTTGAGGTACTTGAACGTTTCTATCATGTCCCCGTCCCTCCTTTCATCAAGAGTATACATATTAAGCTCTCTCAGTCTCTCTTCATATGGTTTCTGCTGCAGACCCTGCACTATTTTAGTTGCCCTCCTCTGGACCGCTTCCATCCTGTCTATGTCCTTGCGTAGATGAGGTCTCCAAAACTGCACACAGTACTCCAGATGGGGTCTCACCAACTGTCTGTATAGAGGGATAACCACTTCCCTTTTTCTACTAGTGATGCCCCTTCCTATGCATCCCAGTATCCCCCTGGCTCTCCTTACTGACTTTTCACATTGCTTACCCACCTTTAGGTCATCTGATATGACTACCCCCAGGTCTCTTTCCATTTTTGTTGTTGTTAGTATCTCCCCTGCTCTTGTGTACTCGTCTCCTGGGTTTTTGTTTCCCAGGTACATTACTTTGCACTTCTTTGCATTGAATCTAAGTTGCCATATGTCTGACCATTCCTCCAACCTTGCCAAGTTCCTTCTCATCTTTCTACCCCTCTTGTGTATCAACTCTGTTACAGATCTTTGTGTCATCTGCAAAGAGGCATACCTTTCCCTCCAGACCCTCTGCAATGTCACCTATAAAGATGTTAAAGAGGACTGGACCCAGTACTGAGCCCTGAGGTACTCCACTAGTAACCCCTCTTTCTTCGGAATGTGTTCCATTCACTATTACCTTCTGCGTCCTGTTGTGCAGCCAGTTTGCTACCCAGGCTACCACCCTGGGACCCACTCCCAGGCTGGCTAACTTGATTATTAATCTTTTGTGTGGGACTGTATCAAATGCCTTGCTAAAGTCTAGGTAGGCCATATCCACAGCGCCTCCCTGGTCCATTACTTTGGTCATCCAGTCAAAGAAATCAATTAGATTCATCTGACCTCACCTGTATTGCTCCTCTATGCCTATCCCATGCTTGTTTGAAGCCCTGCACTGTATTCATGTCCACCACTTCCTGAGGTAGGCAGTTCAATGCATCCACCACCCTTTCTGTGAAAAAGAACTTCCTCACATTACCCCTTAATCGGCCTCCCCTCTAATCTCATGCTGTGTCCTCTTGTCCTGCTATTTTGTTTTTATTGAAACATATTAGACTATTTCACCTTGTTATGCCCTTAAGATGTTTGAATGTTTTGATCATATCACCTTTTTTCCCTCCTTTGCTGTAGGGTATACATATTGAGCTCCGTTAATCTGTCCTCATATGTTTTCTGATGCAGTCCCTGCACTATTTTGGGTGCTCTTCTCTGGACTGCCTCCATTTTGTTAATATCCTTGTGCAGGTGCGGCCTGCAGTACTGCACGCAGTACTTCAGATGGGGCCTAACCAGTGTCTTGTAAAGATGGATTATTACCTCCCTCTTATGACTTGTGATACCCCTACTAATACATCCCAACATCCCTCTAGCCTTACCTACTGCTTTAGTGGTCTGCTTGGATGATTTCAGGTCATATATGATGATGATGCCCAAGTCTCTTTCTTCCCTTGTGACTGCCATCAACTCCCCTCCCAACCTATAGGTAGCTTCAGGGTTTCTCTTCCTTATGTGCATGATCTTGCACTTCTTTGCGTTAAACCCTAGTTGCCACTCTTCAGACCATTTTGCCAGTTTTTCCAGATCTCTTCTCATTCTGTCCACCCCATCTGGATCATCTACTCTGTTACAGATCTTGGTGTTATCTGCAAACAGACAAACCTTACCGTCCAGTCCATCTGCAATGTCACTGATGAAGATACTGAAGAGGACTGGCCCCAGGACTGATCCCTGAGGTACCCCACTTGTGACTTGCATCTCTTCGGGCTGTATACTGTTTACCACTACTCTCTGTTTTCTGCCTGCCAGCCAGTTGACCAACTTCTGATCCACCCCGAGCCTACCCAGCTTACCAATCGATCTTCTATGTGGAACAGTATCGAAAGCTTTGCTGTAGTCAAGGTAGGTGACATCAACTGCACCCCCTTGGTCCACCACTCTGGTTACCCAGTCAAAGAAATCTATGAAATTAGTTTGACAGGACCTTCCTGTTGTAAACCCATGCTGTCTTGGATCCTGTGCTCCTATGGATTCCAGGTGTTGCACTATCCTTTCCTTAAGTGCCTCCATAATCTTTCCCACTACTGAGGTAAGACTGACTGGTCTGTGGTTCCTGCCTCCTTCCTGCTGCCACTCTTGTGGGCGGGATCACATGAGCCCTTCTCCAGTCTTCTGGGACCTCTCCTGTGCTCAGAGACTCACTAAACAGTTCTGCTAATGGCTCTGCTAGTTCCACCCTTAGCTCTTTTAGTACCCTGGAATGTATGCCATCAGTTCCCAGTGCCTTGTCCACCCTGAGCTTAGTGAGCTCTTGTAGGACCCTTTCTTTTGTGAAGGGAGTTGTGCACATCTCCCACCCTCCTGCATCCATGGTGCTGAGCTGTGGGCCCTACACTACCTTCTCCTCAGTAAATACTGAGCAGAAGTGTCTATTGTGGATAGATGCTTTTCCTTTTGTCCTCCTCCATATACTCCCCCTTATCCCCTTTGATCTTAGCAATACCCCCTCTGGACTTTCTCCTTTCACTAATGTATCTATAGAAAGTCTTGTCCCCTTCTTTTACTGTTTGTGATAGTGTTTCCTTGGTTTGGGTCTTTGCCTGCCTTACTGCCTTCCCTGCTTCCCTTAGGGAAGTTTGTTATTCCTCCCTATCTTTGTCCCGCTGTGTTCCCTTATATTTCCTGAAGGCTAACCTTTTGGCTCTGACCTTTTCTGCTACTGTTTTTGAGAATCAAAGTGGTTTCCTCCTTCTTTTGCTCTTGCTTTTCTCCCTAACACAGTGGGATGCTGCTTCAAGTATTGCATCATTAATGCTTGCCTACTTTGCCTGTACCACCTCACCTGTATTTCTTCTTGATAGGGCTAGCTTAACTCTGCTGGCCATCTTATCAAAATCAGCTCCTCTGAAGTCCCATATTTTTGCCTTGGAATGGAATGATTTAGTCCTAGTGGCCAAACTGAACCATACCATGTAATGGTCACTGTCCCCCAGGTGACCTTCTACCTGGAGATCTGTGATCCTTTCCCCATTAGTCAGTACTAGATCCAGGATAGCCCCATCTCTTGTGGGTTGTTGTAGCAATTGTTTGATGCCCTCCTTCTGCAGGGAATCCACTATGTGTCTAGTTCAGGAGGATGTTCCTGCTGGTATTGACCAATCTGTATCTGGCATGTTGAAGTCTCCCATTATCAGAACTTCCCCTTTAGCGTTCATGTTTTATATATCTTCTAACAGTAATGGGTCTATGTCCTCCCCCTAGACAACCCCAGTTTGTAAGATTGTCTCATTTTCTGTTTCCAGGGTGACCCACAGTTCTTCTGCCTCCTTATATGTATTCTGAATTTCTATAACTTTGATATTTTCATTGACATAAAGGGTCACTCTCCCCGCCCTTTTTGCACCTCGGTCTCTCATGAACAGTACATAGCTCGGTACTGAAGTTTCCCAAATGTGGTTACAGTTGAACCATGTCTTGCTAATAGCTACTATGTCCAGTTTAGCCTCTGCCATTGTTGCCTCCAGGTCTGAGATCTTGTTTCCCAGACTGAGGGCATTTGTGTACATGATTTGCCATTGGCCAGATTTCAGTGCGTTAGTTGTGAGGTGAGGTCCAGCTTTTCCTCTGTGCATCATATGGGGAGCTGGACCTTTTTCCTTACCTGGTGATGCAAATGAACTACAAACATAAAGATAGCAAATACCTTCCTTAACCTAGAATCAAACCTCTGACCCTTTGCTTGTAAAGCAAGCACACATCCACTGTGCCACTTGAGGATGTTTGGGGTGTCAAGGAAGAGATGTATACTAACAACATACAGTAAATTGCAGTGAGAAAGAAAAAATTCCCACAACTGGGATTGAAACCCAGGTCCCCTCCCCACTATAGTCCTGGTGTTGTGCCACTGTGCTATCACTCCACATGGTAAGACACAGGGTTCCTAGAGAGAGAGAGAGAGAGATAAATGCTTAACAACTTTAAATTTTAGTGAGAAAGGAAAAATGTTCACAGACTGGAATAGAATCCAGGCCTACTCCCAACTACTGTCCCTGTGCTCTTCCACTGTGTTATCATTATACATGGTGAGCCAGAAAGTTTCTAGAGATAGATTTATGCTAACAGCATAAACAGTAGTGAGAAAGAAAAAAATGTTCACAGCTGGGAATGGAACCCAGACCCCCTCCCTACTAGTGTCCTGGTGTGCTGACACTGTGCTGTTTTTCCACATGGCAAGATAGGAGATTTCTTGAGAGAGATGCATGAAAACATAAATTGTAGTGAGAAAGAAAAAATGTTCACCACTGGGAGTCAAACTCAGGCCCCTTCCCAACTACTGCCCTGGTGCTCTACCACTGTGCTATCATTCCATTTTGTGAGACTGTAACTAAGGCTTGAGTCAGGAAGCATAAGCCAATCAGGAGAAATTGTAAAATCCACAAGTAGTAGTTTATTATAAGTAACAAGAAAATAAAAACAAAAAGAAATGTACTGACTGGTTTTCAGCATAGGCAGTCCAAAAGCAAAGTCAAATTTCCAAGTTCAGAACTGAAATCTACAATCAACCAATTCTCTGTTACATCTGGTCTCCAAGTCCCCTTAGGACACTTGCTCTCCTCCTTTCATACAAAACATTAGAACCGTGTCAGTTTCTAGCTTCCAGAGCATTGTGACCCAGCTACAAGATTACTTCTTTTTTTTGTAAATTTAAACTTTATTCATTTTGACAAACATAACAAAGTATAACATGGTAAAAGACATGGTAAAACATGAAGGAACAAGCACTAACTACCTCAAACCTCCCCTATACCCCCCCACCCCACCCCGGAGGATGCCGCCACCAAGAGGAAGGAAAGAAGGAAGCAGAAAAGACAAAGAAGGGAGGGAGGAGAAGAGAGAAGCATCCAAGATGAGTCACAACTTGAGGTCTTATCACCCGGAAAGGTACAGGGCATAGAGTTTACCCCATTTTTTGTGAAAGGCAGGCAAATCATGTCTGATACTGGCAATCAATTTTTCGATTTTAAAACTTTGTGACATTTCTGCCACCCATTCCTGATAGGTAATTTCGGATTAGTCAACCCAGTGACGAAGGACCAGCCTTTTAACAGCCATCGAAATGAGGGCCATGTGATATTTCCTTTCGTTGACCTTGATAAGAGAAGATGCCTAAGACACAAATTTCAGGCGTAAATAGGTTTTGTAGACCCAAAAGTGGACTTAAGTTATCTGGATGTGTTGCCACAAAGGAGCTACTTTGTCCTGGCCCAAAATGTGTAAGATATTTCCTGGCCAGTACCGCATCTGGTACATTTAGGGAACTAATTTTCCTAACTTGACTAAATTTACTGGGGTATAGTACATGTTGTTGACTATATAAAACTGTGTGTTTATTCCTATCTAAAGAAGAAAGCGGTGTAAATCTGACCAAACCTGAGCCCAAGAATGGGGGGCACAACCAAGCAGCGTATCCCACACTTTGGAACCAGGTAAAGTGTCCGGAGCTTTACTGAGAAGGAGGTGTGAGTAGAGTTTGGCAACGGAGTGGGGTTCATTGACTCGGGACTTAAGCAAATCTAAAAGAGGATATATACTAGATGTCCTTTTCACCGGACTAAAATAGCTAACTATTAGATGCCTCAGCTGGAATACTTTAAATATAAGATTACTTCTTTTGCTGACAGATTCATCCAGTCTGAGATCAAAGGATCACACACTGTTACACTTTGCTAATAAACTCAAAGAGCTGTTTCTGTAATCATTATAACAGTAATAACTATATCTAGTTTACAAATCAGGGAACCCAGTTTCACACATAGTTTTTATAACTATATATAAGCAAGGCAGAGACGGCAAAAAGGGAAAAGGAAAGAACAGCAAGTCAAGGCAAGAGCTGACTGTGCAGTCCAATAGAAAAGACAGAGATAGTAGGCAAAATCCTTGCTTCCAGGTCTCTCTTCACATCTCAAATGGAACAGGACTCAACCAACTCTGTCACATATGCCTCCCCAAGGAGGACCTATTTCTATTTTTTTTTTTAACAGGTTTCCAAAACCTTCTCTCATTCGCATCACAGTAAAACCCCATTTATCTGAACCCCGCTTTTCTGAAACTCTGTTATCTGAAACTGAGTCATGTCCACCGCATGTATTTCTGCCTTGCAGTCCTACCTTGCAGCCCTGAATAGCTGAGCCACAGTGACCAGCGTGATTAGCACTTGGTCTATGAAAACAGTTAGCAGTTAGCACTTCATCAAGCAACTCATTAGGCAAAGCTTCCCCATAATTGCTGTTATAATCCCCCTTTTGTTAACCCCTCTCACCTGCACAGGCTGCCTTTTTTATTTAAAATGAAGCACTAATCTCTCTAATCTTTCTGCTAGTGCTCAGCTCTGAGCAAACTGCCGCCATATTTGCTGAACCCTAACCCCGAGACAAGCAGACTTACTGAACCACCGGTGAGATAGTGATGTCTCCTTCAGCTTGAAAACAACCAACCGGCTGCCATCTCTAGAGTATGGTACTGCACAGAAGGTACTCATTACAGTTGTCATCCAGATTCAGATCCAGGCTCAACTGTCCTCCTAAATGCCCTGTTCTACCACAGCGATCTCTCTAATCTCTAAATTGCATTTGCCGAACCAAGACGAGAAAAGCGGACTCGGTGAACTAACACCAGTGAAACAGCTATTTCTCTCATTAAGCTTGAAATTGACCAATCGTCTACCATCTAGAGAACACGGAACTGTATGGGGGGGATCATGATGTGCTATGAGGGATACTGCAATCCGTAGTACACTCACAGCTGTAGCAGATCAAACGTGCATAATAAAACTTTCTGTCGCTAGTGGAGTGGTATCTTGGTGTAGTATTTAGCCTCAGTATGTGGCAAAAAGATAATTAGGTACTTTTTAATTTTTGTCAGTTTGTAAAGGACTGCAGTGCTGTTTGGATGCCACCGTGTTAATAAATACAGTAAACTTTCAATAACTTACTGTACTGTGGCTGGGACTCAATGATGTGGTCTGGATGCGATGAAAAGGTACTGGTATTCAAGAACCTTGTTTATCTGAAACCCCATTTATCTGAATGTTTTTAATGTCCCCCAAGACATTCAGATAAATGGGGTTTTACTCTATGGTTAACTCTCAGAAGTCACCATATTCACTTCTATA
The DNA here is from genome assembly GCA_016271365.2 of Neoceratodus forsteri. Classification (NCBI taxonomy): domain Eukaryota; kingdom Metazoa; phylum Chordata; order Ceratodontiformes; family Ceratodontidae; genus Neoceratodus; species Neoceratodus forsteri. The sequence goes on along the minus strand of CM057450.1, from coordinate 608,751,291 downwards.
TCACATGCTATGATGCTACATCATACAGTTCAGTGAACATGCATATCCTGCACATCATTTTCTTTCTTCTCTAAACTTTCTGATTCTTCAATTCCTAAACCATACCATGACAAAAAAAAAATGCAGTGACAGTCTCTCTTCCAGACTTGTGCAATACTTTGAATTTAAATGGCTGTAGTGCCAGGTACCACCTCATGATTTTGGAATGTTTTTATCCTTCATTTGATTCAGCCAACAGAGAGGATTATGATTGGTTATAAGCACAAAGTCAGCTTCTAGCAAATAACATTTAAGGGATTCCATTGCCCAGTTAGCCGTATGGGCTTCCTTTTCAATGGTTGAGTGCATTTTCTCCGTCATGCAATTTCCTGCTGAAATGTAGACTGGGATGCTCTTCCCATCTATATTTGGGCTAAGGACTGCACCTGGGCCTACCTCTGATGCAGCTATTTGTAACAGAAATTGCTCTTTGAAATCTGGGCTTTTTAAAACAGGGGCTGAACATAATGCATCCTTGATGGCCCTAAAAGCTTCATCAGTCTCTGGGGTCTATTTTACATTATTCAGATATCTTTTCTTTTCTTTCTTCCTTTTTTTTAAACTCCGCTTTATTGAGTAAATTATCACCGTAGCACAGTGGGCATTACATTTACAAATTGATAGTCTGAATAAGGCAAAAAAGTCACAATAGACAGTTGGTAATGCCATTCTACATTAGACAACTTGTGATTCTTTTAGTAATAGCTATGAGCTGTCACCTGTCTGAGTAGAGAATATACATTTTTCATATAAAGTCCTGGACCACTCTGATTACAGACAAGTGACAGTAAAATACAGAGATCAAACATTACACTTTCAAATGAGGCCGTAACACTTATGCCTCAACCATTGGATGTGCGTCCCAACACCTCCCCCCCCATTGAATTTCGATTAGAAGGTGAATAGAGAAACTATGAGAGGTCAGATATTACTGTATAATCTTTTAGTGAACTTCTTCTTCTAAACACTTCATATGGCATCTGCAGATCAAAAAGCCATCTCTTGGAAGTAACACTACTATTATTGAGAAGGGAAAAGTGGTGGCCAACTTAATATTTCCAGTCAAACAGATCCCTCCCCACCTGTCAGACCTGAAGCCCTATATTTCCTTGTATGGCTATACCAACCCATTTACCCCTCCCCCAACAGCCAGGATTCCCATCCCTGCCAATGCTGCACATGCTGATCTTGCTGAAGTCTTAATCTGGCCATCAGAGCCTCCATGGAAATCACTTCTTTCACCCTGCCTATCCACGCTTGTAATGTAGGTGGCTCTTGACTAAGCCATTTGGCTGTAATACATTTCAATCCCATCACCAATAGTGTTAACACCACTCTGTGGGAATCTTCCTTAACGTGTCAGATATCTTTTCTTTGCAAGTTCGGTGAAGGGAGTAGCTAGTTGGGCAACATTGGCAACAAACCTCTGGTAGTAAACAGCCAGCCCGAAAAATGCCCTGATTTGTTTCTTCGTTTTAGGGACAGGGCTGTTAGCTACAGCTTCTGTCTTAGAAATGGCTGGTTTTACCTCTCCATTTCCCAAAATATACCCCAACTATCTGGTTTCCTGCATGCCCAATGCACATTTGGTAGGATTAATGGTCAGACCTGCATTTTTGATGGTTTGGATAACTGCTCGTAGGTGATCCATATGGCTTTTCTACTCTGGACTGTACACCACAACATCATCCAGGTAAGTCACACAATAAGCAGAGTGACCCATGTACTACTGAAACGTGGCAAGTGCACCACGTAACCCAAATGGCATGGTGGTGAACCAACAGAATCCAGTAGGCATAGAAAATGCAGTTTTGTCCCTGGATTATTTTGCTAGGGGAATCTGCCAGTAACCCTTGATGAAGGATTGTCGAATGACTGGTACTTCAGGGACTGAAAGCTCTGCTTGTAGGTCTCTCCTGAGATGTCGTATCTTTTTAGTATTTCACTTTTCACCAGGTCATAGTCTGCTGACTGAGCAGTGTCCACATTGCTGTAGGCAAGTTGGGCTTTACCTGTCAGATAAGGTACCAGCCTGGGCCACCCAGTGGCACTGAGGGTTGAGGCACTGGATGCCACACCTCGCGCCACACCGGCGACCCGGGTTCGGGAACAAGCTCGGGCCATCGGGGGTCAGCAGGGGAAGAAAGAGATTGAGCATCCTCACTACTGCTCTCTCTTCCTGGGGTGAGTTCAAGGGACGTTGTACAGAGGACCTCTGGTGGAGTCGAGATCGCCAAGTTGGGTGCATGCATTGCAGAGGAGGAAAAGGCAAGGGCATCGGCTTTATGCCAAGGATGCCATTGCATGTCCGGAGCACCAAGGGAATCTCAGAAAAAATGGAAAATCACTCCTCCGGAGGATAAAGGCAAAGGCACTGCTGTTGGCTCCACATTCCCACTCCTGGGCTCCACACTCTCCCAGGCCCCACACCTCGATTCAGGCACACTATACTATAAAATAGAGTGCCCTAGGTGGATAGGGCAGCCCTTTCCCGTGGGGGCTTAGATCCGGGGGTGATGCTTGATCGAGGTGAGGGAGTAGGTGTGGATGCCACAGCAGGGAGGTAGAAAGTCGGGTAGGATAGTTGCTGGAGAGAGTTCCTCTGTCAGGGGTGCAGAAATAAAGTAGACCAAAAAAAAAGGTACCAGCCTGATTGTCCATTGCTGCTTTGACCATTGGCGTGCACTGGCAACCCTTTCAAACATAGTCAGGTATGCCTTAATATCATCTGAGGGTCACAGCTTTGTGAGCTTAATGTCTTTTAAGTTACTTGTGTTTTGTTGATCTGTTGGACCTGTATCAGTTCCCCCACCTTTAATAGCTTGCAAGACACCCAGCCATCATACCTCTCAACCTCTTAACTCGTAAATCAGGGACAAAGCTTAAAAAAATCAGGGACAAAGACCCCAAATCAGGGACACATCTTAAAAATTGGTACTATTCACTCAGAAAGCTGATAGACTAAGTGGATTAGTTTAAGATGCATTTTCTGAAGAAGAACAAGTCTGTAACTTTAATGTTTGGCATTATTTTGTACTTTCAAGCCCCCCTGTTCTGTCACAAAACACAAATTTTATGAGGGAAGAGGAAAATTTTGAGTCAAAATCAGGGACACCCCTGAAAATCAGGGACAGTTGGGAGGTATGCCAGCCATAGCTGCATCTCTTCTTTTCTCTGTTGTTCCTCTTACTGTATCTCTTCTTTTCTCTGTGCCTTCAAATGTTGCAGCTCTCTTTCTCTCTGTTTCTCCATCTGTTTTTGTTGTATCGCCCACCATTTGAAAAACTCAGACAGGCTTTCTGGTTCTGTTGCTGCCTGTTCTTTTTCCATCTTGGGTGCTGGCTGTAGGTCTCAGCTTGGACGTTTGTCTTTGCTATCTTGGCTGCCACACTTCTGATTGGTCTTTCTGTTGCAGGATCCATACCTTTCTGCTATGCTTCCCTGGCACCCATGAACAAACTCTTGGCCGTAGAGTATGCACAGCGTAAATACACTAATTATGACACCAACTCTAACTGAGGCTCGGGTCAGGAAGCATAAGCAGACCAGGAGAGATTGCAAAATCTACAAGTAGTGATTTATTATTCTAAGTAACAAGAAAATAAAAACAAAAAGAAATGTACAACTGGTTTTTAGCATAGGCAGTCTGAAAACAAAGTCCAATTTCTGAGTTCATAACTGAAATTTACAGTCAACTTTCTGTTTCGCCTGGTCTCCAAGTTCCCTTAAGACACTTGCTCTCCTCTTTTCATACAAAACTTCAGAACCTTGTCAGATTCTAGCTTTCACCAGAGCACTGTGACCCTGACATGTCAGAATCTTGTCAGTTTCTAGCTTGCAGAGCATTGTGACCCAGCTACAAGCTGGCCTCTTTTGCTGACAGATTCATCCAGTCTGAGACTGAAAGGTCACATTTGGTTACACTTTGCTAATAAACTCAAAGACCTGTTTCTGTAATCATTTTAACAGTAATAAGTCTACAAATCAGGGAGCCCAGTTTCATACATAGTTTTTATAACTATTTCAATGTGCTTATGCAACTTGGTATGATGTACTGTATGCTTGTGTGACTTAGATACATTGTGGCTGTTCGCCTGTCTATCCGTGGGATATACCACCCTATAGGGGTACGACAGTGAGGAACCCTTGAGGAGGGTTCCACCCCTATAGGTGCAGAGGGAATGATTCCCTTGGCTAAAGGTAGCTTAGGAAGAAGCCCACGAAAAAGAGAGAGATGTGCCACTGGAGGAGGAAGGGAGGACGGTGGGGCAGTGAAGAAATGAATCCTGGAACAGTCCAGGGGAAGTGTCTTTTAAGGCCTGATGGGGGATTGACGTTGTAGCTCTGCCCACTGACCCACAGGCACAGCCTTTGCAATTCAATGTGCTTATGCAACTTGGTATGATGTATGCTTGTGTGACTTAGATACACTGTGGCTGTTCACCTCTCTGTCTGTGGGACATACCACCCTATAGGGGTGCGATGGCAAGGAACCCTAGAGGAGGATTCCACCCCATAGGTGCCACGGGAATGATTCCCTTGGTTAAAGGTAGCTTAGGAAGAAGCCCAAAAAGAATACCCAAAAGGGTGTTGAGCATCGAAGAAATGAGAAAGCAGAAGATATCAAGACTGGAAATTAATGTGACAGACATAGATGGGAAGGACAGGAGATGAATGAGATATGATGAGGAAGATGAAAAAAAGGAAATCTGACAAGATGCAAAAGGGCGGACTTCCTAAGGAGAGAGAAAACAGCCAGGGCCACCATCCAACTCCATCCAACAGTGGAACTTAACTACGGAACCTATGAAAGCACTAACCCTGATTAATATTATGACCATCAGCATGGAGGAGAGGAAAAACCTGCTTTGAGGAGGAAACTTCTGGGGATCTAAGGCCTAGGTCACCTTCCCTCCAGACTGAAGGACGATTTGGTTAGTGACGGCTCAGCTACTGCAATTTAGAGTTGATACTGAGGGACGATGAAAAGATTCCAATTTAGATGAAGCTCTCGCTCTGTCCTTCTCACAGGAATGCTGTTGAGGGTTGCAAGCAACGTCTCTGTAACTAGATGCCCAAAAGCAAAGGAGGAGAGAAAAAAACACTGAGGCACTCAGCCAGCTTACACAAACCTATAAAACAGACTAGGTGAACCGTAGAAACATAGACTTTGATGGCAGATAAGGACTGTTTGGCCCACCTAGTCTGCCCATTTCCCTACCTATTGGATAAGCTGCAGATCCTAGTTTTTTTTTTTTTTTTAATTGTAGTTTATTATTTTCTCATTTCCAACAGACATATCTTAAAAAGAAAAGCACAACACTGTAGCATACAAACAAATAAATGCTACGTAGAATAATGCAACTACAAATGGAGTTAATATGCATATACATGTAGAACTTGTAGAGCTGCACTTTAACCTTATCACAGGCCTTTGAACAAATTGTATACTATTTAAAAAGATGCATAAACCTGAGTCAAAGGTCAAAACCCAGGACCTATTCGTATTAACATTTCATATGCATTTTCCACATAGGGAGTCTAACCAAGTATACGTATAAAACAATATTTAAACATACTAAGTATTAACTTCTACCAAACAGCTTACCTCCCCTCCCACCACCACGCAGCAGGTTTAATAGATACTAGTTGAAACTGTTCTTTGAGAGTTCATTATTTAACCATTCAAGTCTTCTCTTGCTAAAATCTCTAAAGTAGAAATACCTTCTTTAGTGCCAAGAAACTCAAAGAAAGGGAACCAGCGTGTTTTATAAGAGTCAAGTCTCAGATTTAAATTGGCCATGAGTCTCTCCATTGATTTAATTTGGTGGCAACACAGTAGCCAATGCTCCTCACCTGGGGGTATCTCAGAGAGCATAACCATGTAATAGCCTTTTGGCCGTGGCTATCAGGATAGGAAATAAATAATTGGCCTTAACACCTCTTAACCCTTGCAGGGTTTCCCCCAGTATAAAGTAACGTGGATGCTTAGGGATTTGTACTTGTAAAATCTTGCTGATTTGGTTACTGACATGGTTCCAATAATCTCTGAGTTTATTACAACTCCAAAAAATATGTTCATGGGACCCCACCATCCCTCAGCCTCTCCAGCATTTATCTGATTGATTTTGCCCAAAATGTTTGGTTTTCACAGGTGTTCTAAAAAATCTTGCGAGTATTTGCCACCGGAATTCCCTCCATGCAGAGGAAGCTGTGGTTCTGTGTGCCAACCTCCAAATCTGGTCCCATTTTATAATTCCTTCCCCTCCATATCAAATTATTTTTCCCAAAGGGTCTGAATTCTAATTCTGGCATCTGATACCTCCACACCACCTACTGAGTATAACAGAGATATCAGATGAGTGTTTTGAGCGGGCTCGGTAGCCAACTTCAAAAGAGTATCCAGGAGTGGGCTAGCATCCCTGAATAACCAGTCACCTCCACCCTCCACTGATTGAAGATAATGTCTGATTTGCAAGTAATCATAGAAGGCGGAAGCCGGAACTTTGAATTCTTGTTGGATCTGAGAGATTTTTTTTATAATATCTCCTGCGTACACCTGTGCGAAGTATCTAAGGCCTAAGTTTGCCCATCGTCTAAACATTTGGTTCTCCCTACCTGGCTGAAAATCGGCTCTGTCCAGGATCTTACCATAATGGAGAACCCTACTTTGTAAGTTCCGTTCTTTTATAACCTGAGACCAGACTTTAATTGTTGTCTTAAACCACAGGTTTGGCAATCCCTGTAACACCCTGTGGTTGCTTCTGTTGAATAGAATTGATGCTACGGTACGTAACTTGAGAGTCTGAGTGTCCCTTTTAATCCTGCTTCATTTTTTTCCCTGTAGTGTATAGGCTGCCAAATGCTGCAGTTGAGCCGCTCTAAAATAATCCTTGAAATTGGGGACACCTAACCCACCCTTTCCTTTTGGCAATTTCAGCAGAGCCCAACTAAGCCCAGGTCTCTTCCCTGCCCAAATAAACTTACTAAGAAGCTTTTGGATATCCAACCAGAACTTCCTAGGAGGGCATAATGGGATTGTATCAAATAGGAAGAGCATTCTTGGGAGGATATTCATTTTCACCGATTCTACCCTGCCGGAGATTGTAAGAGGTAGGGCAGGCCACCTAGCACAGTCCTTCTGTACTGTCTCCAGTAGCCTGAAATGGTTGTTTTGATATAGCTTAGTAAGGTCCTTCGATATATGGATCCCCAGATATCTAAAACTGTTAGTGTTCCATTTTAACTTAGTTAAATCTCTTACCCCCATGGGAATGGGGGCTCTGACAGAAACTATCTCGGACTTGGATTTGTTTATTTTAAAACTGGAGATACCACCAAATTCTCCAAGGAGAGATAGAGCAGCAGGTATAGACACCTTAGGGTCCTTAAGGTATAGTAGGGTGTCATCTGCATAAAGAGAGATGCGGTTACCCACTTCACCTACCTTGATCCCCACTATCTCCCTGTGCATCCGAAATGCCTCTGCCAGGGGCTCCAAACTTAGTGCAAATAGAAGGGGGGAAAGGGGGCAGCCCTGTCTAGTCCCCCTCATGATGGGGAATGAGCCAGAGAATACCCCATTCAGTCGTACTCTAGCTGACAGTTTACTGTAAACAGCATCCACCCGTTCACGAAATTTAGGCCCTAACCTGAACTTCACCAGTACTTCACCTAGATAATCCCATTCTAGGCAGTCGAAGGCCTTTTCGGCATTGAGTGTGATAATTACAGCCGGGTCTCCCCTCCCATTATTTTTACAATATGACATCACCGTAAGTAATCTTCTTATATTATCATGTAAGTGCCTTCCCGGCATAAATCCTACCTGATCAGGATGCACCATTTGAGTCACCACCCCCTGTAGTCGATCCGCCACCATCCTAGCAAAGATCTTAACATCAAGATTCAGAAGCGAGATGGGGTGGTAGCTACCACATAGGGTGGTGTCCTTCTCTGGTTTGGGAATAAGTTACCAAGGCCTGTGTCCAAGTATCTGGAGCCTCCGAGGGATTGTGTGCCATGCTACATATTTGTAACAGTAGGGGGGGCCAACTTGTCCTGAAATTTCTGATAAAATTCAGCAGTAAAGCCGTCTGGACTGGGGGCCTTATTGTGTTTGAGGTTTTTAATAACCTCCACCAGTTCGAGTTGAGAGAAGGGATGGTCCAGCTCCTTCTCGAGCTCCACCGATAACCTAGGCAGGTTAAGCCCTTCCAAGAATTTTTTGATTTTGCCCGATTGATTAGCCACAGACCCTGACATGTGTAAGTCTTCGTAGAACTTTTTAAAACAGTCTACAATTTGGACTGAGTCTGTGACCAGCCCACTGGGCCTTCTGGGGTCCTTCACCCCGGCAATAAACCTGTCCGCCTCTTGTTTTCTTAACCTAAAGGCTAAAAGCATACCTGCCCTATTACCCCCTACATAATACCTTTGTGCTGTGAATCTGAGGGCGTTCTCTGTTTTCACCAAGAGAAGTTGTTGCAGTTGTTCTCTCGCTGTCTTAAGGTCTCCTAACAAGGAACGAGGGTCCCCATTTTTATGTAAGTCCTCTAATTCTTTAATTTTTTGTTCGAGTTTGCCTTGTTGCTGCTGCCTCACTTTCTTTTGCTGAGATGCATATGCGATTGGATACATAAATACATAGACAGTGTCGGCAGATAAGGGCCTATGGCCCACCCAGTGTGCTCATTTGAGCTTGTAAGTTCAGTTTGTTTTCCTAGAAGTCTGTTGCCCCTTAACCCTGACCTCCAGAATTCCTTTATGTCTATCCCATGCATTCTTAAATCCTGTGATTGTTTCAGCCCCCACCACTTCCTCTGGCAGGGCGTTCCACTTGTCCACCACCCGTTCTGTGAAGAAATTCTTCCTCACGTTTCCTCTGAATCGTCCTCCCTCCAACTTCATCCCATGCCCTCTAGTCCTGGAACATCTTTTTCGCTTAAAAATAGTATATTCCTGCAACCTGTTCCTCCCTTTAAGATACTTGTATGTCTCGATCATATCCCCTCTCTCCCTCCTCTCCTCCAGGGGGTACATGTTCAATTCCTTCAACCTGTCCTCATAGGACTTGTGATGCATTCCATGCACCATCTTTGTTGCCCTCCTCTGAACCTTCTCTACCCTGTCTATGTCCTTACGTAGGTAAGGTCTCCAGAACTGTACACTGTACTCCAGGTGGGGCCTCACTAGTGTCTTGTATAGCAGAATTATAACCTCCCTTTTCCTGCTGGTGATGCCCCTGCCTATGCATCCCAACATCCTATTTGCTTTACCTGCTGCCTTGTCACACTGTTTCCCTACCTTGAGGTCATCAGAGATGATAACCCCAAGATCCCTTTCCTGCTTGGTGCATGCTATATCCTCACCCCCCCAACTGATGTACTGTGCCGGGTTTTGTGCCCCATATGCATTATCTTGCACTTCTTTGCATTGAATTTCAACTGCCAAACCCCTGACCATTCTTCAAGTTTCTGCAGGTCCCTCTCATTCTGTCTACACCCCTGGTATGTCTACTCTATTACAGAGCTTTGTGTCATCAGCGAACAGTGAAATTCTGCCTTCTAGGTCCTGCATGAATGTCACTGATGAAGATGTTGAATAGGACCGGTCCCAGCACTGATCCCTGTGGTACCCCACTGGCCACTCTTCCCTCTGTGGAGTGCGCCATTTACCACCACCCTCTGTGTCCTGCCGCCCAGCCAGTTACCTACCCACCATACTACTGTCCTGCCCACACCCATATTCCCCAGTTTGTGTAATAGTCTTCTATGTGGCACAGTGTGAAAGGCCTTGCTGAAGTCCAGATAGGCCATGTCCAATGCCCTCCCCTGATCCACCTCCCTAGTTACCCAGTCAAAAAATTCAACCAGGTTGGTCTGACATGACCTCCCCCTGGTGAAACCATGCTGCCTTGGTTCCTGTAGTCCATTAACAACCAGATGTTCCACCAGTCTCTCCTTCAGTAGTGCTTCCATGATCTTCCCCACTACCGAGGTGAGGCTGGCTGGTCTGTAGTTCCCCGCTTCCTCTTTGTTCCCACTTTTGTATAAGGGGACTACATCTGCTGTCCTCCAGTCTTTGGGTACCTCCCCTGTTTCCAGTGATCGGCTAAACAGGATAGCCAGAGGTTCAGCCACCACCTCTCTTAGTTCTTTAAGGACCCTGGGGTGCACTCCATCTGGCCCCATTGCTTTATCAACTCTTATTACTTCCAGTTCCTTCAGGACCCTTTCTCGTGTAAAGGGACTTGTGTCCATTTCTGCACCATTCTCACCCCTTGTACTCCCTTCAGATCCATTACCCTCCTCTTCCTCAGTAAAGACTGAGCAGAAATAACCTGTTCAATATGTCAGCTTTACTGTTATCATCCTCCATGCGGCCTCCATCCTCCCCCTTCAGTCTCACTATCCCTCCCTTTGCCTTTCTTTTTTCACTTATGTACCTGTAAAAGGTTTTGTCCCCTCTACCCACTGATTTTGCAATGTATTCTTCTGTATGAGCTTTGGCTTCCCTTACTGACCTCCCTGCCTCCCTTTGCTTCTCCTGGTACTTCTCCCTGTCCCCTTCTGCCTGTGTCTTTTTGTATTGCCTGAATGCAATCTTTTTGGCTTTCACTTTCTTTGCTACCTCTTTGGAAAACCATAATGGTCTCCTCTTCCTTTTCCTCTTGCTAACCTGCTTAATGCATAACTCTGTTGCTCTTGTAATCCCCATTTTAAATACTGCCCACTGTTCCTCAACCCCTGATTCCTGCCCCATTCCCCTTAATGCCTCTTTCAAGTATTTCCCTATTTTCCCAAAGTCTGCCCTAAAATCCAGGATACGTGTTTTTGTGTGGTTTGGTTCTGCTCTTTCTGTGATTTCAAACCACAATGAGTGGTGGTCACTGTTCCCCTCTTACCACCGCCTTTAGTCCATCCCATAAAAACTTAATCTTTGACACTGACCCTGTATTTTCTTTAATGTAATTATCAATTACCTCTTTAATTTTAGTTATGAACCCCTCATCTTAAAGAAGCCCAGCATTCAAGCGCCATAAGGACCGGCTGTGCCCCAGTCCTAGACTAAGAGTCAGACTGATCTTTGCATGGTCTGACAGGCATATAAGATAGCTCTGTTGGTCCACTATGGACCCCACCCATGCCCTGTGTACATAAAACCTATCCAGGCGAGAGCAGGATTCCTGCGGATGGGAATAAAAGGTATAGTCTTTGCTAGATAGATATTTGTCTCTCCATGTGTCTACCATACCCGCTTCCGTGCATAGGTGAGAAAGGGTTTTTGCCCCAGACCAGCTGCCACCTTCCTCTGCCTCCCAGATTTATCTACCAGAGGGTCCACCACACAGTCCCAGTCCCAGTCCCCCCCCCCCATCACCACCACCACCTGACCTGCGGGTAATGAAGTTATAACTCTGAATACATACCTGAAAAAATCAGGGTCAGTAGGTATTGGGGCATAGACATTTACTACGTGCCGCACCCTGGGCCAGATATTCAAAAGGGTTGCGCCATGCGCAATAGGGCTGTGCCTGCGCAAGTCTGAACTTGCTCCATTCTGCGATATTCGGCAGGAGGCAGTTGTGCCACAGAAAACATGCTGAGCAACAGCGCAATGCAAATGAATGCACGCTGAACTGGAGGGGGAGGAACCATGCATAAACTGCACAGCCCAATATTCAGCCGGGCTGTGCAGAGTTGTCTGAGTGCAACCCCAACCTGCACCTGCACAACTTTGAGCCAAAAAAAAGGCAAGTCGAGGTCACCAGGTGAGCTGCTACATTGCAGGCGCAACACAGCAGCTGCCACCTGTGGCTGGACCCCAACCCACTCCCTGTGCCCCCCTGCAGCCCAATGCAGTCAAAGTGTAAAAATCCCCCGCCACCCCACCAGCCCGATCGCGGGCAGCAGTATATCTCCCAGACATAGTCCTGGTGGTCCGGTGACCGATAATCCCGATCGCAGGGATGAATGAGTAACACCCACCGAACATAGCCCTGGTGGTCAGTGGACCGATAATCCCAATCGCGGGATGTAATAATTAAAGACACCCCGGAACAGCCCTGGTGCCTAGTGTCCCCCACCCCACCACCTGAAGCCCACCACCGCTCCCCACGGCGGCGGCGGGCGGCAGCATCCACCGCCTGCGTCCCACCGCCCGCCGACTGACTGCCCAGTAGGGCTGCACCCATTGGTGCAGAGCAAGAGCCAATGGGCGTGCAGCCCATACCGTATAAGACAGTCCAGTTTTGTGAATGAATGAAACCCCTCCTATCCCCAAGTTGTTATCTACTACCAGCAAACTTTCAAAAGGAAAAAGAAGAAAAAAAAGAGAAACATACAACACATTTTGCAAACTGAACTATGTACAGACAAACCACTAAGGGCCTGCCACAGAAGGACGCTCCTTCCACCCGGGAACTTAGGCCTACTAATTGACCCCACGCCTTCCGCTCTCCAAAGGAGTGACAAGATTGGCGGTTCCCCGGGGTGAACCTTCAGAAGGAAGGAAGGAAGGAAAGTAATTCCCTAACAGGGAACAGCGCTGTAAAACTACTGGTTGACCTCCAATGGGAGACCTATCCCCTGAAATTTCTTCCGATGATTGCAATTAATCAGGGTACGAGGTGAGTGGTGGATTAGCCCTCCTCTAGACCCTGTTCTTTCTTTTTTTTGAAATGTATCCGGTGCTAACCAATTAATCTGAAAAAAACCAAGGGGCTCGGGCCCTCATTAAAACTCGGCTGGGTACTGATTGTGGACTTGATTCATCATCGAGCAAGCCTTACCAGTCTCATAGGTAGCTCTCGCCCTAGTATTCGAGAGGGATGGTAGAATATCCGCGTACCTTCCCTTTTCAGTGAACCCAACCCCCGAGCAGTCTCAAACATTAATAAACATAGCCGTCAGCAGATGGGGTTAAGCAGAGAAAGTATTTAACCAAGAGTCATCCCTTTTCCCCCCCGAACATAACATCAACTTCCTACTTTAGAAAGTTTACCTTGAGAGGCAAAGGGTCCCCCCACTTCCCTCCAAGAGGATTACAGGCTCCCAAACCCAGAAAAGAAATAACATGTACAGTTTGTACACAGTTTATTCTCCTGCTATTAGCTTAGAGCGATGGTAGAGTAATCAGCTACCTATGCACCAACCAAAGGGCAGACCGTGGGGTAGTTTCAGGAAAAGTCTTCAACCCATCCATCATCTCAGGCTGATTGATTATCTTGTAGCCCTTTTCCCAACAGAATTAAATCCTTGTAAAGGGACTCATCTGGACCAGTTCCTCTAGCTGTAGCACCTCTTGCAGACCATTTTCCCGCTGTTTCCCAGCGCAATTGTAGCAAGGTCTGCTCCGACAGTTCCAAATGAAGATCTGGGAGGTTAATACCTGCTTTCTGTAAGGGCTTGCTGGCATGTAGTAGCGAGTCATATAGCTTACTGCCTGAAGACCAGTGGACAAGATGCTTAGCAGGATATCTGAGCTGGGCTTTTATTTGCTGCTCTTTAAGCTGCTTAATTACAGCCAGAACCCATTTTCTTTTCTGCATAAGGGGAAAGTTGTGGTCAACATACACCCTTTTTCCATCCAAATTTAAGTCCCTCTTCGCCCAGGCCTTACGGTGTATCATATCTTTGACTAAGTATCTATGAAATTTGACAAGAATCAGTGGGGGCCTCTTTCTTGACTTTGAATGGCGCCCAATGTGCCAGCTCAACTCTAAGGGATCTGTGCTGGGATGTCTAGCTCCTGGTGAAGCCAGGTTTTGACAAATTCCACTGGATCATCCCGTTCTGCTCCCTCCGGGAACCTGAAAATTCAAATGGTTTTCCTTCGTCCTCTTGATTCTGCATCCTCGGCCCTCGCAGTGAGCTCCTGTTCTCTCCTGGCCAAAAAGAGTACCACTCTACTGAGTCATATGGAGTCATTCCTGAGCCCATCAAGGCCCGTTTCCAATTCGTCGGTCCTCCGCTCAGACGTTTCAACTCCTGCTTGATATCCTTCACATTAGAGTCTATGCGATGCAGCATTTTAACAATGTGGGCTGTCACTCGGCCATCAAGGGAGCTGCCTCGAGATGTAGTTTCTTCCTCTTCCCCACCCGAGCCTGCTGCTGATTCCAGAGGCCCTAGACGGAGTATTGCTTGGGTTATGTTCTTGAATTGATCTGTGTCTATTGGGAGGCTTAGTTTTACTTCTGCCTCGCGATTTTGCTGACTGGCTCATTTCCTTTTCAGTGACTATCGATTTACAACTCAGCCTGCCGTAAAATGCACCGGATTTTTCAATTAATTCCCACCACTACCACAGAGCTCCGACTTAAGCTTCCATTCGGTACGGTGACGTCACTGGAAGTCGGCTGCAGATCCTAGTTAACCAACAGCCCACTTCTTCCTACCCCCCCCACCAGAATTGCCTTACAGTATGTCTGTCCCATGCATTCTTGAATTTCCCCACTGTTTTTGACCTCATGACCTCCTCAGAAAGGCCGTTCCATATGTCCACCACCTCTCTGTGAAAAAAAATACTTGCCCACATTGCCCCTAAACCGTCTTCTCATCTTCAAATTGTGTCCCCTTGTTCTTGCACATCTCTTTTTTTGAAAGATGCTACCCTCTAGGACTTTGTTGAGTCCCTTGAGGTACTTGAAAGTTTCTATCATGTCCCCACTCTCCCTCCTTTCCTCAAGGGTATACATAGTAAGTTTCTTTAATCTCTGTTTGTATGACTTCTGTTGCAGATCCTGCTCCATTTTAGTTGCCCTCCTCTGGACTGCCTCCAACCTGTCTTTGCGGTGTCGGGGGCTACAGAAATGCGCGCAGTACTCCAGAAGGGGTCTCACCAACTGTCTGTACAGAGGGATAACAACTTCCTGTTTTCTACTGGTGATGCCTCTCCCTATACATCCCAGTATCCCCCAGCCCTCTTTACTGCCATCTCACATTGCTTGCTTACCTTTGAGTCATCTGATATGACTACCCCCAGGTCCCTTTCCATTTCTGTTGTTGTTATATACCTCCCCATTGTGTACTCTTCCCGGGTTTTGTTTCACAGGTGCATTACCTTGCACTTCTTTGCATTGAATCTAACCTGCCATACTTTTGACCATTCCTCCAACCTTGCAAGTCCCTTCTCATCCTTTCTACCCCCCTCTTGTGTATCAACCCTGTTGCAGATCTTTATGCCATCTGCAAAGAGGCATACTTTTCCTTCCAGTCCCTCCACAATGTCACTTATAAAAACATTAAAAAGGACAGGACCCAGTACTGAACTCTGCGGTACCCCACTAGTAACCTCCCTTTCTTGAGTGGACTCCGTTTACTATTACCCTCTGTGTCATGTTGTCCAGCCAATTTTTTACCCAGGCTACTACCCTGGGACCCACTCCCAGGCTGGCTAATTTGTTTATTAATCTTTTGTGTAGGACTGTGTCAAATGCCTTGATAAATTCTAGGTAGGCCATGTCCACGGCCCCTCCCTGGTCTATTACTTTGGTCACCTAGTCAAAGAAATCTATTAGATTGACATGACCTTCCCACTGTGAATCCTTGCTGCCTTGGGTCCTGTGCCCTGCTAGCCTCTAGGTACTCAACAATTCTTTCTTTCAGAAGTGATTCCATCATTTTCCCTACCACTGAGGTCAAGCTAAGAGGTCTGTAGTTTCATTCCTCTGCTTTGCTCCTACTTTTGTAAAGGGAAATCACATCCACCCTCCTCCAGTCCTCAGGTACCACACCATCCTCCCATGATTTGTTAAAAAGGGTAGTCAGTGGTGTCACTAGTTCTCCCCTTAGTTCTTTTAGAATTCTGGGGTGAATCCCATCAGGCCCCATTGCTTTGTCCACCTTCAGTTTTAAGAGTTCTTTCAGAACCCTTTTTTCTGTGAAAAGACTGATACTGACCCCCCCTATCCAGCATGCTTCTATTGACTGGATTAGGTACCTTCCCCTCCTCTTCTGTTGTGAATACTGAGCAGTATTCATTCAGTATCCCTGCTTTTTCACTGTAACCCTCTGCCCACATTCCCTCCCTGTTATTAAGTCTCTGTATCCCTCCCTTAGTCTTTCTTCACTCTCTAATGTACCTATAAAAGGTTTTACCTCTCTTCTTAACTGAGTTGGCTATCTTTTCCTTGGTTTGGGCCTTTGCTATTCTGACTGCCTTCCCCACTTCCTTCTGCTTTAACTGGTACAGTTCTCTGTCCTGCTCCTTCTGGGTTTCCTTATACTTCCTGCTCCTTCTGTGTTTCCTCATACTACCTGAATGCTATATTTTTCTCCCTAACCTTCCCCGCTGCCTCTTTTGGGAACCATAGTGTTTTTTCCTTTTGTTTTGATTTGTTTATTTGCTTCACACAAAGGCTTGTTGCCTCTGTGATGGCAGTTTTGAGGTTTCTCCATTGTTCCTCCACCCCCTCCTTCTTGCCTGTTTGCTAGTGCTTTTCTGAAGCACTCTCCCATTTTGACAAAGTCAGCCCTACTGAAGTCCAGTATCCTCACTTTTGTGTGGCTTGACTCTGTATCTGTATTTATTGTGAACCACACTATTTGGTGGTCACTTGTTCCCAGATGGATACCCACTTCGAGATCTGAGATCCTCTCTCCAGCTCCGTTTGAGAGTACCAGGTCTAAGATTGCTCCCTCCTGAGTAGGTTCCAACACTAGCCATCTGAGGCATGCCCCCTGTAGGGCATAGGTGGTCTTGATAGAGAATAGCATAGAGGGTGCCTCCAAACTTGCTCAGGCAGCCAAAAGGGCTCTGATGATGAGATCCCAACCCCTTGCAGCTTGAAGTCATAAATTCTACATCCAGAGGTGTCACCAAAACAAGGGATGACCGAAGGTCCACCCAAAGCGAAGACATTCTCACTATGGGCCAGGGAGAAGGAACCCGCTCCGAGCTTTGCATGCTCTAGATGTGGACTTCATAGGTGCAGAGTGAGACCGTCAGCTACAGGCTAGCCCCAAGCCATGGAGCAATGGACAAGGAAGGCATGTCTCTGAGTGGAGAGCAGATTGAGCTGAGGTAGCATAGGACCAATATGAAGGGTATGCTCGATTAGGCAATGTGAATGAGTAGACCTACTGAGAGGTTGGACTGAGTGACGGAAACCCCAATGAGGGTCTAGAGGAGGCAGGTCACAGTAGCAACCATGGGAGTGTGTGCCAACCAGGTCCACTGAGAGGCCAAATCAGGAGTGGAGCGAACTTGATGAAGGTAGGAACGAGAGTGAACAGACAAAGCCCACAGCCAATGGAGGAGGTACAAAGTACCAGAAGTAGTGAGAAAGGAACTACGAAGTCAGAATGGATGAGTGGAGGATCGAGAGGAACATACGAGGTTCACTTGATGGAGGGAAGCTTAGAAGGTCAGCTTGGACTTCCAAATGGGAATGAAGGATGGAAGGGGAGAAACGAGGATGGCTGGGTGAAGCCTGCAACCTATGATGAACGGATAAGTTGATGAGGGAGGACAGAATGGTCAAGAACGAATGAACGATAAATGATGTTGGATTGAAAGCCTTGAAGGCTTGAATGGTTTAAAGTGAAGTATGAAATGGATAATGAATGATGATGAAATGGAGCCTGGAAAGCCAATACAGTGAAGATGAGATATGAAATGGATGATGTATGGTAATGGAATGAAGCCTTGAAGGCCAGTACAGGTAAGGTGAGGTATGAAATGGATGATGTACAAAAATGGAGTGAAAGCCTTGAAGTCTGGTACAGGTAGGTAAGATGGCAAGTATAAGAAGGATGAGGTTTGGTAATGATGGAGGTTTGACATGGAGTGGAAGATATATGAGTTGAGTGGTCCAAAACATAGGACTTGGGTAAGAGGAGGCTTTGAATAGGTATGGTGATAGCAGAATAGGGAAACATCCCCAAAAAGAAAGCAGGGGATGAGGAAGGAGAAGAGGTGAAGGGCACAAGTTGGAGAGGAAAATGCACAGCCAATGGATGGAGTACGAAGAACCAGGGGAAGAACGAAGGTGAGAGGGTTGAGGGGGTGGTGGAAGGTGGGGCAGGAACGTGAGGTAGAAGCATGAGTGGGAGAGATGAGAACAGTAAATTAAAAGTCTGAGATTAAATTAAAAATTGAGATGATGCCAGGGTTGTAGCTATGCTGGCTTGGTGTTGAGGGGTCCCATACATAGGACTAAGATGGCAGTAATTTGCAAAATAGGAAAAAGAAGCGGCAGGGTACTAGAACCCCCAAAAAAGAAGAGGCAACCAGGCTGATGTGCTGAGAGATAAACATCACTAGGGAACCCAGGAATATAAAAGGAGGACATACCTGTAACCAGAGCCAGACTGAAGACCAGCAGAAAGCAGAAGGAAACACAGAGTGAGAAAAAAATAAATCGGAAAGCAGTAGGAAAGAAACCCAGAAACGTGTTCCCGGTAATGAGGCAGGCAATGACAGGAGCAAAGGAACATATAATTTAATGATGTAAAAATACAAGGGAAGACAAGCATAGTACCTTCCATGATGTACGGCTGTGGTCCAACAAGCACAACAAAGAAAGTATAGGATGCGATGCCCCCCAGATATGAGATACAGTCAGGTCAAAGAGGCTGCTGATGTCATCCCAGAAAAGAGACAGAAAGGTAGGAAATCTTCCCCCATCTTAGAAGTGGGACAGAAAGTGACTGCCAATCTCCTGGTAATGAGACAGAAAGGTCGTACACACCGGGGGGGGCAGGGGAGGAGGGCAGCCAAGGCGAATAGCTCAACCAAAGGAGACAAGCGTGGCAGGTGAAGTTACACCCAAGAAGAGTAACAAGGAGTGAGGTAGAGGCAGCAGCTGGAGGTGGGAGCAAGTGTGAGAGAGCTAAAGACGGTGGCCGAATGACAGCCACGAACAAAGCACATTGTGCAGGGGGAAGGTGGAATCATGACAGCAACGGGTGGACAGAGGGGAAAAGAAGTAAACAATGTAGAGGAAGGGAAAAAGTTGGGCCACAAAAGCGGCAGACAGGAGTGGTAGAGCACAGTGAGGAGGCCACGCAAAAGAGAAGCAAACACTGCAGGAGTTAGGGAAAGTCACAGCCCCAACAGAGAAGAACATGGGGGCAGGAGAAAATGCTGGAGGATGAGTGAGGGCTGGGGAGGTGACCCAGACAGTAGAGCGAGCGAGCCAGCAGCTGGAAGTGACTGCAGGAACTAGGGCAGAGGTAGGAGTAGTTGGGAGTAAGGAAGAGCGGCGCCTCCAGCCGCAATGAAGAAACAAATCCTGGAACAGTCCAGGAGGTGTGCCTTTTGAGGCCTGATGGGGGAGTGACATTGTTGCTCTGCCCACTGAACCACAGGCATAGCCTTTGCAAATATACATATACAAGGTAGAGACAGCAAAAAGGGAAAAAGAAAGAACAGTAAGTAAAGGTAAGAGGTGACTGCATAGTCCAGTAGAAAAGATTGAGATTGTAGGCAGAATCCTTGCTTCAGACTCTCTCTGCACATCACAAATGGGACAAGGCTCAACCAACCATGTCACAGAGAAAGAAAGTTTCTAGACAGAGATGTATGACAGTAACACAAATTGTAGTGAGAAAGAAAAAAATGTTCACAACTGGTAATCAACCTATGCTCCCCATTCAACTACTGTCCTGGTGTTCTGCCACTGTGACATATACCCACATGTTAAGACAACATGCTCCTGGAGATAAATGAATGCTAACACCTGAAACTGTAGTAAGGAAGAATAAAATGTTCACTATTGGGAATCAAACCCAGGCTCCTCCTAGATACTATCCTGGTGCTCTGTCATTGTGCCATCATTCTACATGGTAAAACAGAAGGTTTCCAAAGACAGAGGAACACTAAGAATATTGGGGCCTATGCAACAATGGGTGGGAATTGTGCACCGGAGGTGTGTATCCCACCCGCATAGCTCTGCACCCACAGACAGGAGTGCACAGGCCGGTATGCACTAACGGCCATCACCTGTCCATGGATCTGCCTGCCAGGCATGCAGGACTGCACAGGGTGGCTGGGGGTGGAGTGGCAGTCCTGGGTAGGTAACCAGTAAGAAGCCCATCCCAGGTCCCAGAGTGGATCCCTTATGCAGGCAGGCGAAGGATCTGGGTGCATGAACAACACCCACAGGTGCATGAACCTGCGCTACTGTGCCACCATCCCCAGTGGACCAGCATGTGCCTACTTGGCCCCTGTGGTGGCACCCAACCCAACAGCACCACTAACCATCCCCGTCCATACATTGGAGCCCCCCATGCACAGCCCCCCCAGGAGGTCACCTGTCCAGGGTAGCAGAAGGCAACGCCCCCCCACACACACAGGTGCCTGGTTTACTCCAACCCCCGAACCAACCCCTAGTTGCTAGAGGTTCCCCACCCAGCTGCAGCATCGGCAATCTCCACCCAATGCCCTGTACCATCCTGCCAGTGCTGCGGTCAGTGATGGCCAGTGGCATAGCCCTCCGCACACCTCCATGGCCACTGGCCATCTGACCTACACAGGTGCTCATCGGTTGTGCACCGTATATGTCAGATGACCATCAGCCGTGGAGGTGCGGAGGCTGTGCCACTATCCATCACTGACTGCAGCACCAGCAGGATGGTACCAGGCATTGGGTGGGGGTTGCTGGTGCTGTGGGTGGGTGGGTGGGGACCTAAAGCGACTGGGGGTTGGTTTGGGGTCGGGGTAAACCAGACACCTGTGTGTGTGTGTGTGTGTGTGTGTGTGTGTGGTTGCCTTGCGCTACCCTGGATGGGTGACCTCATGGGGGGAGCAGTGTGGACCAGGGATGGATGCTGCCAGGTGGGGGTGGGGGTGTGGTTTGCTGTATCTCTCCAGGTGCCTTGCCAGTACTGTGTCTGGTGGTGGGCTGCATGGGCAGGGCGGTGCAGCCCTGGGCTGGGGGTGCTGCATCGGGGTGGGGGCAGCACTGTGTCTGTGGGGGTGTCTGCCATGGGGGTATGGGGTCAGGGCTGGCCCACGCCGTGTGTGAGGGGGAATGCCTGCCAGCCGTGGGAATGTTCCACTGTCCAGTGTGCACGGGGGCTGAGTACATAGGGCACTTATGGCAGGGTTCTCACTGGCTTAATGGGTGGCCCCCTACATGTCCCAATGCTCAGCACTACTCACCTGGGTGTATAGCATGTCGTGCTGGCACGCCCCTGGTACACACACCTTCCGTCCCCCACGTGTTTCGTTCTGTGCGGCTGGAGGATCAGGTGCGTAGTGTTGCACTCCCCGGTTAGTGCATCCCATGCGGGGACACAATGGGTGTAGAGGGGGTAAGCGCCACAGATACGTGGCACATAACCACTCCACCCATTTGTGCATAGGCCCCATAAATTGTAGTGAGAAAGAAAACAAAATATTCACAACTGGGAATCAAGCCCATTCCCCCTACACACAGCGTGGTTATGGTACTCTGCCACTGTGCTATTGTTCCACATGGTAAAACAAAAGGCTTCTAGAGATAGATAAAGGCTAACTTCATAAATTTTAATATGGAAGAAAAACTGTTCACAACTGGGATTTAGTCCCAAGGCCCCCCCCCCCAAACTGCTCTCTTGGTGCTCTGTCACATGTTATTATTCCACATGGCAAGACAGAAGATTTCTAGAGATGAATGTGATAAACAGAAATTTCAGTAAGAAAGAATGTTCATAACTGGGACTCAAACCCAGGCCCCCACCCAATTACTGTTCTGGTGCTCTTCCACTGTGCTATCATTCCACTTGGCAAGACAGAGGGTTTCTAGAGAGAGAGATGCATGCAGACAACATTAATTGTAATGTGAATGGAGAAATGTTCACAACTAGGAATAGAACCCAGGCCCCCACAGAAAAACTGCCCTGGTGCCCCGGCACTGTAATAGTGTTCCATATGGCAAAAGAGAAGGTGTCCAGAGATTAATGAATACTAACAACAGAAACTGTAGTGAGAAAGAAAAAAAATGTTCACATCAGATCGATGTTCTGAAAGTCTATTTCAAACCTTGCTGAAACTCTTTCACTGACATTAGCAATGGCATCAAAGAAGTCTGCTCATACTACAAGAATTGTATTGATAAAGCAAAATTGGGCCATGCAGGGGATCAAATTCAGGCTTATGTAGGTCTGAAACACAACATCAAGCCCTAAAGGCCTTATCATTGACATCATTAATGACATCATGCAGCCAAATCGCTCAACATAAATTTAATCATAAGCTTGATCAAATGCAAAAAAAAAAAAAAAAAGAGAATACTGTAACAGATGTACAGTAACACCCAGGAAATATTGTTTTTCTTTATCTTACTAGTTATGTTACCTGTCAAATATTTTAGTTGTGAGATATATTGGGAGAATTGAAAATGGCCTCATATTGCAGTCCCAGGCCTTGAGGCACTCAGCTAGAAGGGGCCTTTGTGTAAGCAATCCTTTTCCTGGCTGTAAAAGGCTTCTGGTTTGGTTAAACTTTAAAGGGCTGAATTCCTTTCATAAAAAGACATGTTTTGAAAGTAAACAGGGCCAATATAGAATGGGAGAGCATTGGTTTAACCAGCTGAGACACCAAAAGGACCAGGCTTCAATCCACAAATCCAGTTTAGACCCGCTGTGGTAAAGGGTGAAGAGTGGTCTCCAGAGATAAAAGAAATGTTCCAGTATGTAATATCAGAGAGGCATGTATAATGATATGGGTATAATGGACAGGCCAGTCAAAAATATTTATCTGTGTGTTTGCTCTTAGAGTCAGTTATGTTTTGGGATTCTGAAATAAAACAATATTTGTTCAAATATGTCATAACTCAGCAAGTTCCCAGTTGGGGTTAAGCTTCTTCTATTCCATTTAGAATTTAGATAGCTTTGAGTTGGGTCATTCTGTGTGTCCCCTATCTTTTCAATTGTGTTTATTTTGATCTCTGTAGAAATACTGTATTACTCATAGTCTTTCGTGTATATTATCCATTAACACATGTATATATTGAGTAGTATTACATGTTCAAAATTTATATATTTCATGCTTTCTGGGACTGAGTCATTTCAAGTATAGATGACCAGGGGTAAATTGGCATGGCTTTAATCCAAGACTGCGTTCTCAGCTGTGACAAGGGGTGGGTTGATTGCCTTTTGGCAAGGAGCACTGTACTGTGTTAGCAGTGGTTCTTTTGGGATTCAGACCAAGGGATACCCTAAGTGAGGTTGTGGCTGAGCAATGGCAGCATACAAAGGTAACCCTTTCAAGTATTTGAAGGGTTGTGAAAACTGGCAGCAGTCCAGACTGAGTTCTGGAAGAGAACCAGTTGGTGGCAAACATGCATGACTACAAGAGGTGCTTCACAAGCTAGGCTTGCCCTGGCTCCTAACAAATTATCCAAAGGATGCTTGAGCATGTACAGTTTACATATTGCTTGACAGGAGTGTAATGAACATTGCCCACTGTACCTTTGAACTCCAGGCCAAGTCTTGCAAGAAGAGAATAATAACAAAGGAAAAAATGAATGCAGTCAGTATAAACACTGTAACCGGTTTTATTAGGAGAATAATGCTTACTCAGTTACAATGCAAGGCAACTCTGTGAGTCTTTGTAATGCAGTCCACAAATCCCAATCACAGCACAAGTCACAACTAGAGTTTATAGGCTGAGAATTCTCTATCACAGCTTCTCCCTCTTCAGTCTCTAACTCAATCTGGTCAGACTGGCACACTTCAGCTTTTTCACACACATAGTCAATGTCTCATGGCATTAGTAATTAATCACTCCTGCTTTTCCTGGAGACCCAGGAATGAAGTGGAGCATCCAGGAGCACATGGGCACTCCACTCCATTGGTGGCCTCTTTGATATACACAGGCAGAGCATAAGGCACCCCTGTCACTTTTTGCAGGGAGCAAAAACAGGATGCTGTCCTTTGGGGTTGCCCCTGATCCTTGCAGTCCTGGGGTCAGGAGTGGGGATGGGAGGGGTCTGCTAGAAGGAGTGCTGGCTATGAGCACACAGCCAAAAAGTAAGCCCCGATCAGGGGACGGGGGCTACAATTAGCAATGTAGTTAGGGCTGCTACGGCATCTGAAGTCCCAGTTTATGACCATCTTAACTTGAGCGATAACCTGGGCAGACCAGCCTTAGGTTAATGGGCCCTATTTGGGGATTACAAATAGAATTTTGAACTCTGTACTGTAACTGTGCATTTTTTTGTCTACGCCAAGCATCAGATCTGCATCAATTAAACAGCTGTGGTACCCAGTAACTTTCACAGGAAGCTCCTTCTTGATTTGGGGGAAGGTAATTACTGGTGCACTAGTTAGCTGAAACTGTGTGGAACTGACAGGGGCGTGGACAGGGTATTGTGGGAATTGGCACTAGTATTGTTTTGTTGATTGTTTAACCCTTACTGTACCTTACCTTTCCTTATGTAAATCCTTGTTCCTGCCTACCCTAATAAATATTTACCATTTGTTTGCATTTTACTGCTGCATGCTGCTGTTTATTGCTTGGTCACTGTTGTTGCATTGTGGAGTGGGACTGATAATCATGCTGTTTACAAGGGGTACCATTCCTGAGTGCCAGCTGGTATTTAAAGGGGCTTTCCTGCATGAGAAGGCACAGCATCATTAATAAAACTACCCAGCCATAACACCAGAATCCTGGCTTCTCACAAAAGTTAAATGGACCAAGCATCATTCATAGAAACATAGAAACATAGACTTTGATGGCAGATAAGGACCGCTAGGCCCATCTATTCTGCCCATTTCCCTACCTACAGGATAGGCCGCAGATCCTAGTTAACCAACAGCCTATTTCTTCCTGCCCCCCACAAGAATTGCCTTATGTCTGTCCCATGCATTCTTGAATTCTCCCACAGTTTTAGACCCCACAACTTCCTCAGGAAGGCTGTTCCATGCATCCACTACCCTCTCTGTGAAATAATACTTCCTCACATTGCCCTGAACCGCCCTCCTTCTATCTTTAAATTGTGTCCCTTGTTCTTGCAAGTCTCTTTTTCTGAAAGATGCTACCCTTTTGGACTTTGTTGATTCCCTTGAGGTACTTGAAAGTTTCTATCATGTCCCCCTCTCCTTCTTTCCTCAAGGGTATACATATTAAGCTCCTTTAGTCTCTCCTCATACGGCTTCTCTTGCAGACCCTGCACCATTTTAGTTGCCCTCCTCTGGACTGCCTCTATCCTGTCTATGTCCTTGTGGAGATGGGGTCTCAGAACTGGACACAGTATTCCAGATGGGGTCTCACCAACTGTCTGTACAGAGGGATAACAACTTCCTGTTTTCTGCTGCTGATGCCTCCTATACATCCCAGTATACCCCCGGCCCTCCCTACTGCCTTCTCACATTGCTTGCTAACCTTAAGGTCATCTGATATGATTACCCCAGGTCCCTTTCCTGTTTTGTTGTTGTTACTACCTCCCCACCCATTGTGTATTCTTCCCTGGTTCTTGTTTCCCAGGTGCATTATTTTGCACTTTTGCATTGAATCCTAGCTGCCATACGTCTGACCATTCCTCCAACCTTGCCAAGTCCCTTTTCATCCTTTCCACGCCTCCTTGTGTATCAACCTGTTGCAGATCTTTGTGTCATCTGCAAAGGCATATTTTCCTTCCAGTCCCTCTGCAATGTCACTGATGAAGACATTAAAAGGACTGGACCCAATACTGAACCTGCGGTGCCCACTAGTAACCGCCCTTTCTTCAGAGTGGACTCCATTTTACAATTACCTTCTGTGTCCTGTTGTCCAGCCAATGTTTTCTCAGGCTACCACCCTGGGACCCACTCCCAGGCTGGTTAATTTGACTAATAATCTTTTGTGTGGGACTGTGTCAAATGCCTTGCTAAAGTCTAGGTAGGCCATGTCCACAGCCTCTCCCTGGTCTACTACTTTGGTCACCCAGTCAAGAAATCTATTAGATTCGTCTGACATGACCTTCCCACTGTGAACCCATGCTGCCTTGGATCCTGTACTCCACTGACCTCTAGGTACTCAACTATTCTTTCCTTCAGAAGTAACTCCATCACTTTCCCTACCACAGAGGTCAGACTGACAGGTCTGTAGTTTCCTGCCTCTGTCTTGGTCCCACTTTTGTGAAGGGGAATCACATCCGCCTTCCTCCAGTCCTCGGGTACCACACCATCCTCCCATGATTTATTAAAAAGAGTAGCCAGTGGTTTCACTAGTTCCTTCCTTAATTCTTTTAGAATTCTGGGGTGAATTCCATCAGGACCCATTGCTTTGTCCACCTTCAGTTTTAGGAGTTCTTGCAGAACCCTTTCTTCTGTGAAAGGACTGGGATCGACTCCCCTATCAAGAGTGCTTCTGTTAATTGGATTAGGCACTTCCCCCTCCTCTTTTGTGAATACTGAGCAGAAATATTCGTTCAGTATTCCTGCTTTTTCACTGTCCCCCTCTGCCCACCCACCGTTCATTCTATTCAGCCTCACTATCCCTCCCTTTGTCTTTCTACGCTCACTGATGTACCTGTAAAAGGTTTTATCCCCCTTCTTAACTGAGTTGGCTATCTTTTCCTCAGTTTGGGCCTTTGCTATTCTGACTTCCCTCCCTGCTTCTTTCTGCCTTAACTGGTACAGCTCTCTGTCCTGCTCCTTCTGTGTTTCCTTATACTTCCAGAATGCTATCTTTTTCTTCCTGACTTTCACAGCCACCTCTCTTGAGAAGCGTAGTGGCTTTTTCTTTCGTTTTGATTGTTTATTTGCTTCACACAAAGGCTTGTTGCCTCTGTGATGGCAGTTTTGATAATTCCCCATTGTTGCTCCACACCTCCTTCTAGCCTGTTTGCTAGTGCTTTTCTGAGCACTCTCTCATCTTGCCAAAGTCAGCCCTCCTAGAGTCAGTACCCTCACTTTGTGTGGCTTGACTCTGTAGCTGAGTTTAACGTGAACCACACTGTTTGATGGTCACTTGTCCCAGATGGCAACCCACTTCTAGATCTGAAATCCTCTCACTGCCCCGTTTGGAGAGATGAGGGTCCTAAGATTTCTCCCTCACGAGTGGGTTCCGAAACTAGCTGTCTAATGCCTGCCACCTGTAGGGCATCAAGAATGGCCCTGCTCTTGGATGTGGCTGCAGCAAATGTGCTCCAGTTAACATCTGGCATATTCAGGTCTCCCATCAACAGTATCTCCCCTTTCTCTGCCATTCTAAGAATGCCTTCCATCATATCCTTGTCCATTCCTTCCCCCTGACATGGGGGTCTGTACACAACCCCTGTGCAGATTGTGGTACCCTTTCCAGTCTCCAAGGTGACCCACAGTGCCTCCTCTCCTCCCTGTTTACTCTTTTGTTCAGTTGCTTTTATCCCTTCCTTTACATAGAGAGCTACTCCTCCCCCTCTTCTCCCTGCCTGTCTCTCCTGTAGGTTATGTACCCTGGTATGTTAACATCTCAGTCATGGTTCTCTGTGTACCATGTTTCTGTGACTGCTACGATATCCAGGCATCCCTCTTCCATTAAGGCCACCAGCTCAGGAGCTTGTTGCCCAGACTACAGACATTGGTACTCATTACCCTCCATTTCCTGATGGCCTTACCCCTTTTGCCCCATCCCTGTCCTTCTTGCCTTTGTCACTTTCTCCATTTACCACTGCCCTTCTCCTGTCGACACCTCCATGTTGGTGTTTGCCACACTTACTACCGTGATTGTTTGGGGGCTAGGATTTTCCTGCTCCTTTCCAGTGCCTCCCCATGGCTAGTTTAAAACTTGCCATGAGCATTTAAACCTATCACCTAGGATCCTGGTTCCCCTCCTGGACAGATGCAGCCCATCATGCCAGTATAGGCTTGCATCACTCAGGTGGACCCCAGTCCCCAATGAAGCCAAGTCCCTGGGCTCCACCAGTTTTCAACCACTGATTGGATCCCATGCACGGAACACCCTAGCCTCTCATATGCCATAAATGGGTGCACCTCTGAGAAGGTTACTGTGCGTGCATTTGACTAAGGCCCCTCCCCAATTCCACAAACTCTTCCTGCACTTCTCTAATCCCTTTCTTAGCCAGGTCATTTGTCCCTAGGTGGACAATGACATCCAGCTCCCTCCCCTGTGCAGCTGCTCAGCAATCCTGAGGATTCGCTCCCTGTCCCTCCAAGCCATGGCGCCAGGCAGGCACCTTACCTCCCTCTCCCCTTCCTTGCCCAGTTCTACCTTCCTAACAATGGAGTCCCCCACCGGGAGTTGTTTCCTTCCCCTGCAGGGTCCCCTGCCACCCTCCTGTGGGTCTCCTTTGTGGAGGTTCCCAGCATCCTCCTTGGTCTCCACTGTAGGTGCCTCCATAGAGGAACCACACTTTGCCAGAATGGCATAGGAGTTGTGGAGAGGTACAACTGGAGGGATGTGCCTCTGTTCCACCACCCTCACCCTCCCTGAGCCCACTGTGGTCCAACCGCTCCTCTTTCTTGGCAACCTCTGAGGCAACGGCAGTGGCACTGGTGGTCCCTGGATGGAAGAGGAGGTCCCACAAATCCTGGCCAACCCAGCCTGGAGATGAGCAACCTCCTCCCTCAGCCCAGAGAGGTGCCTGCAGATGGGACAACACCATCCTCCAGAACATCTCCCGAAGACTGCTGCTCCACAGCCACTGCACTGCACCACCTCAATCATGTCTTATTTCTGGCCCCTTAACTGTTTGCAATCCTTACTCTTTCCTCTGTTTTTTTTCTCTCTCTCCTTACTTTCTGCCTGTGTTCCCTTTAAGCTCCTGATTGTCCTGTTCTGAGACAAGAATATCCTATATTTCTCAGTAGACCACTTACTTGTTCAGAGGCAGACCTCCAGCAGCTAGAGGGGGCCGGAGAGCTACTCTTGCCCTTCTAGGATGGTGGGTCCTTGTCTAGTCATTTGAGAACAGAGTTACATACATTGTAGGATCAGAGACTGGACTTCTTACACATATTTCTCACCTAAGTCATTGGTTACTATGAAACATTTTCATTTCCATAAGAGGGACCAGGAGGGGAGGATTGCCCTGTGTGTGGCAATACTAAAGACATTGTCTGTGCACTGTGAATTGGACGCCACATTACATTTTACCCTGAGACGCATTCATCTATTTATTTGCGTAATGCCACACAAAAACGGTTGCCATTTGAAGTTGAGCTAACTTTCCAAAAGGCTGAAGATGTGGCCACATGCATGTAAATGGTAGATCAGGGTTCCAGCAACTGTGTACATCTCAAAGTGCAGGCTGTAGCCAAATCTTCAGGGCCATCTCATGGGATGACTCCCTGATCCTGTGGTAAGTGTACAAAATGTAACCATGGGAAAAATGATTTATGGGCCCATTAATTAAAATGCTTCATGTGTGTAAAAACTGATTAGATTGTGAAGGCATGTTTCACAAAAGTGATATGCATAATTTTTAAAGCACTTTTAGATGAAGGGTTATGGGAAAAGTTGGGACTTAGGCTCAGAGAACAGAAATATCAGACTATAGTGCACTTCTTACAGTTAGCTGGGGAAAGGTACAAAACAACTAGGAGGAAACATTGGTTTAATGTTAGGGTGGTGCTGATTTGGAACAGTCTGCCACTAGAAGTAGTGGCTAGCAGTAGTATGCAAGCATTTAAAACAAATCTGGAGAAATACCTAATAACATACAGGGGTATAACTAGAAGAAACTTAGCGAGCAGTATGGGCAGTATGTCTCCTAAGCTCCGTAATAACCTATGAAACCTATGAAAAGGGGTAAAGACATCAGTAACTGCCAGGATAATGTGAAAAAGCTTAAGGCAAGATACCAGTCCTGATGTTCTCTGAAAACAGGAGTTTGGCGTATTCGAATGGATTAAGGTGCCAGCAATACTGACTAGGAACTGGCACTGCATGTTGTCTCAGAGACTGAATCTGGGGGCAAAAAGTGTGTAATGCTTACTGTAACAGATGTAACACCCTGGAAATGTTTATTTTTTTATCTTACAAGTTGTGTTGCCTGTAAAATATTTTAGCTGTGTAATGTATGGGGAGAACTGAAATTCGCCTCATACTGCAAGCCCATGCCTGGAGCACTTGACTTGGAGAGGCTTTGTGTAAGCATTCATTTTCATGTCCTGTAAAAGGCTTATGTTTTGGTTAAACTGCAAAGGCCTTATTCCCTTTTATAACAAAATACATGTTTTAAGTGTAAACAAGATCACGGCAGATTGAGACAGAACCCCACTGATTCAGCCAGCTGGGAGGGCAAAAGGGCCAAGCTTTTAATAACAAATCCAGTTTGAACTCATTCTCGAAAAGGGTGGGCTCCAAAGATCAAAGAAATGGTCCAGGCTGTGATGTCAGAGAGGCACTTAGGATGATGAGGGCATAGTGGGCCGGCCGGATGAAGATACCTCTGTGTTCATTTGCTCTTAGAATGTTAGTTATGTTTTGGGACTTTGAGCTAGCAACATCACAGGTTCAAGTTTGCCATAACACACCAAGTTCCCAGTTGGGAGTAAGCTTCTTCTACTCTACTTAGAATTTAGATAGCTTTGAGATGGATTTGTCTGTGTGTCCCCTATCTTTTCAACTGTGTTTATTTTTATCTCTGTAGAAATACTGTAGTTCCCATAGTCCTTAGTGTGTGTTATCCTGTAATGTATGTACATATTGTGGTGTATTAAATGCTATTTTTATATACTTCATGCTTTCAGTGA
This sequence comes from Neoceratodus forsteri, assembly GCA_016271365.2. Lineage (NCBI taxonomy): Eukaryota > Metazoa > Chordata > Ceratodontiformes > Ceratodontidae > Neoceratodus > Neoceratodus forsteri. Next base: position 608,720,638 of record CM057450.1, on the reverse strand, counting down.
CTAAGTCATTTCAAGCACAGATAATCATGGTAAATTGACAAGTCCATGATCTGTTTCCAAAGAGGTAGGCTACAGTTACCAAATATAAGGCAAAGTGTCTCAGCTGTGTCAAAAGGGGTGGGCCATTTGCCCTTTGGTGAGGAGCACTGTACTGTATGTGAGCAGTGGCTCTGGGGGATTTGGATCTAGGGTACCCTGAGTGAGGTTGTGGCTGAGTAATGGCAGCATACCAAGGTAACCCTTTCAGGTATCTGAAGGGTTGTGAAAACTGGTAACAGTACAGACTAAGTCCTGGGAGAGAACCACTATGTGACATCTACCATTGATAACATTCTACTGAAAATGGAATTATACTCAGTAATTCAAGGTAGAAGGTGGCACTAGGCCCATTGAGTCTACCTTCACATACCTTGTGAGGTATTGGATTACTGACACAAAAGATATTTTTCAATGTTGTGCTTAAACTGTTGGGCAATTGCAGAGTCCACTATTTTTTGTGGTAGTTTGTTCCATATTTGTACCAGTCTAATAGTGAAAAAATATTTCGTTTTATTTGTAAAAGCCCTCAGTAGCACAAATTGTTTGTTGTGGCATCTCAGGTTTGATGGTTTTATGGCATAGTTAATGTTACATTCAGCCCTTAAGTGATCATCCTTCAATATCTTGAACAGTAATAAGAGATCACCCCTCAGACGTCTAGTTTCCAGGTCAAATAATTTTAACTCACTTAGTCCTTCTTGGTAGGGGAGGTGACTTATTCTGGTAATGATCTTAGTGGTCTTATGCTGTACACTGTCAATAAGTTTCTTATCCTTAGTCAGAAATGGGGACCAAAAAGGATGCATAATCTAAATGTGGCCTAATGTAAGATCTATACAAAGGCAAAATGCATGTCGCTTGTCTTGAGATAGCAACTATCCTATCTCTTCTATCACCTAATCAATATGCCCAACTATAGCCACACAAGGTTCTAACAAACTCTCATATGATTTTATTGAGCTATATAAGTGTGAGAAGCATAAACCCTGATGAGTACTACAAGTGAAGGTAGAGCTCAATGATCAGACGGTGACTCAATCTCTCTATGCGAATTATGAGGATGCCCACCACTCTTTGGCCACTCATTGCTTGAGAATTGTTGCCTAGACTGGTAGCAGATCAAGGCTGTGGCCAGCAATAACCTCACTGTTGTCCTGACAAGAATGCACATGTTTTCAACAACTTGAAGATGAAGGACATGAAAGTGAAGATATTTGGGTCATCTAATGCCCAGGCCAAATTTTGTAAGGCACGGTTTGCAATATATGTCATGAAGCCACTAGAATAGGATTTTATTTGGACCAGTTGGTGAATATGGAAGTCTTGTCACTGGTAACCAATAAGGAATGGATGATGCCAATTGTGCCATTCATTATGAAGAACGGCACCGTATGGACCTCTACTGATTTCAAGATCACTATTAACTCAGTGTTGTGAGCAAAGCAGTTACCATTTTCCAAGCATAGAATATTTGTTAGCATACAATAGTTTGCTGGTGGCAGTTGTTCTGCAAATTAGCCCTATTGAATGCTTACTTACAAGCAGAAGGAAATCTAGATCCCAGACATTATATAGCAATCTCAATGCAGAGGATTGTTCTGTGACAATTGATTGTTCTTAGGCATCACAACCACCCCACCCTTGTATTAGTAGGTATAGACCAAATTCTGTCTTGCTTCCTTGCAGTGCAATATTACTTTGACAGCCTCCTGGTAATGAGTTGTAACAATAAAGAGTATTTGAAGAACCTGAATGCTACTTTGCAACACCAGTGATTATATGGTCTGGATGAATGTGGGACTATTAGCATAAATGTGACTTCTTAAAAAATCAGTTCAATATCTGGGGTACATTACTGACTTCTCAGAATTACAGACAATAACACTATAACCACCACCTGGGCCCTACAAAGGTGTTGTATGAGGGGGCAAGCCCTTTTGTCTTTACCCTTTTTGGGGAATTCAGGGGACCCTTGGGAAACATAGAATCTGATGGCAGGTAAGGACCACCCCTTCATTCAGCACATTCATCCCTATCTACACTATTACCGCAGACTGTACCCGATCTACAGCTCTTTCTCCCTTTCCCCTTCATTTCCACAATGATTCCCTTGTGCTTATCCCATGCTTTCCCGAATCCCACCACAGTTTTCACCCCCACCACCTCCACTGGAAGGCTGTTCCAGGAATCCACCAGTTTTTCTGTGAAGAAGTACTTCCTCACTTCTCCTCTGAATCTATCCCCTCCAGCTTCATAAAATCTCCCCTTGTTCTTGAGCAGCTTTTCTTCTGAAAAATATTCCCTCCTGTACATTATTTACCCCTATGAGGTATTTAAAGGTCTCTATAAAATCCACTATCTCCTTCCCTCCATCCTCTCTTCACAGGTGTACATATTAAGGTCCTTTAGTCTTTTCTTATAAGACTTTTGATGCAGACCCTGCACCATTTTAGTTGCTCTCCTCTGGACTGTCTCCACTCTGTCTAAGCCCTTCCAGAGACATGGTCTCCAGAACTGGACACAGTAGTCTAGGTGGAGTCTTACCAGTGATCTATATAAAGGCAACACCAACTCCCCCTTTCTGCTGGTAATATCCCTCCCTGTGCACCCCAGCATCACACTAGCCTGCCCTACTGCCTTGATGCACTGCCTGGCCACCTTTTGGTCATTCGATATGATTACCCCCAGGTCTCTTTCCTGTTTGGTGCTGGACCTATTGGGCTTGTCAGGTGAATGCATGAGTCCAGATGGTCTTGTACTAGCCTACAATAAGGCAGTTGGAGATGCTCTGGACAAGATTGCTTCTGTTCATGTTCGACCCCTCACCCTTCGTCCAAGGAGCCCTTGGTTTGATGACTCCTTGAAGAAGTTGAGGCGAGTTGGCAGAAGGATGGAGACAGCCTTGCAGAAGTCCGGCCATGATGCTGACAGGCTTAGGTTGATGGCACATTATGATAGCTATCAATCAGAAATCACCTGTAAGAAGGCAGAATTCCTGTCCAGGGAGATTTCTGCTGTGCAAAATCGACCAGCTCAGCTTTTCTGAACTGTTGACAGATTGTACAATCCAATCTGTTTCCAGCCCAGAGAAGCTTTTTCTCAGCTAAGATGCAAGGAGTTCACTTGATTTTTCACAGATAAGGTTGTCAGCATCAGGTGTGGCATCGGTCCGGACTCTCCTCTGAGGGATTGCAGTGATCGACAGGAGGTGACAGGCACTCGGTCTGTCTGGTCAGATTTCTACCTGCCGGAATTCATGGACATTGTAAAGACCATCCAAACATTGTGCCCAACCAGTTGTAGTTTGGATCCAGGCCCTACACCCCCTCAGTGGGATGTGTAGATGTTATCTGCCCGATCCTAGCTGAAATTGTCTGGAAGTCTTTGGAGAGTGGGGTCTTTCCTGACTCCCTCAAGGAGGCGGTCGTTCGACCACTCCTTAAATCCTCCTTGGACCCAGACTGTCTAGCTACCTACCAGCCTATCTCTAACCTGTCATTTGTTGGTAAGGTTATTGAAAAGGTGGTTGCATTGCAATTGGATGATCATCTTACAACATACAATGTTTGATTCTTTCCAATCTGGCTTCAGGAAGAAGCATAACACAGAGACTGCTCTTGTCTGGGTATTGAACAACCTCCTAATGGCTAGAGATTGAAAGGCATGTACCATTCTGGTCCTTCTTGATCTCTCTGCTGCATTTGACACTGTAGACCATGGTGTGCTACTGGAGCACCTGTGGCTCTTTTGTAGGCTGTCTGGTACAGTCCTCAAATGGTTCCACTCGTTCCTCACAGGCAGGTCTCAGAGAGTTGCCACTGGAATTTATTCCTCTGGTACTCACTCCCTGCCCTGTGGAGTGCTGCAGGGCTCCATTTTGGCCCTCATGTTGCTTGCAGTGTACATGCTGCCATTGGGAGATATCAGGCGATACAGTCTGAGTTTTCACTGCTATGCAGATGACACTCAGATGTATATGTCCTTTCTACCCAGTCAGAACGATGCACTTTCCGTGCTAAATAATTGCCTTACTGAGATCAGAATCTGAATGAGTTCTAGCTGGTTGAGACTGAATCCAGACAAGACTGAAGTGTTGGTAGTGGACTCAGGTCGTCTGGGGGCAGATCTGGGGGCTGGACAACCATCAGGCTTGTTGCTTGGTTGTACACAGCTCACTACCTCAGACCAAGTGTGAAACCTGGGCGCTATTTTTGATGATGATTTGACTCTAAGGCCTCAGGTTTTAGCTGTTGTTAAATCATCTTTTTATCATCTCAGGAATATTGCCCAGGTGAAACACCTGGTTTCCCAGGATGATCTTCCAACATTGGTCCATTCCTTTGTCACTACCCATCTTGATTACTATAATTCCCTCTACTTAGGGCTACCAGGGATTGATATCCACCACTTGCAGCTGGTGCAGAACGCGGCTGCCAGGCTCTTGACTGGGACTTCCAGGACCAGTCATATCATGCTTGTGCTCCCTGAATTGCACTGGCTGCCTGTTCAGTGGCGGATCACCTTTAAGGTTGGCTTGCTAACCTTTAAAGCCCTACATGATCTGGGACCCAGTTACCTGCAAGAACTCCTGGTACCCTACTTTCCCCTCCATCATCTCCGTTCCACCGTCGAGGGATTGCTGGAGATTCCCAGGGTTTGACCGAAGACGTCTGGTTCTCAAGCTTTTCTTTCTCGGCACCAACTTTGTGGAATTCTCTAACTCGTTGGTTGAGAGAATGCCTGATCATTGATAGGTTCAAAATTGTACTAAAATGTATTTATTTAACCTAGCCTTTCCAGAATATGGATAAACTGACTTATTGTTTTAATTTTATTTATATTGGCTGTATTGGTTTTATGTAAAGCACCGTAGCTTGGAAAGGCGCTATAAAAATAAAGTTTGACTTGACTTAACTGACCTATTTTGTACTCCACCTCTGGGTTTCTGTGCCCTAAGTACATTATTTTGCACTTTTTTTCACATTGAAACCAAGCTGCCATACCCTTCACCACTCCTCTAGTTTTCTTAGATTTCTGCTCATCCTTTCCAGCCCCCAGAGTGTCCACCTTATTGCAGATTTTGGTGTCATCTCCAAAGAGGCAGACCTTCCTTTCCAGTTCCTCTGGAATGTCACTTATAAAGGCATTAAAGTGGATCCATCCCAGCACTGATACCCAAGGCATCCCACTGGTCACCCTCTCTCCCTTCCTTGGCGTGAACTCTGTTTACCACCATCACCCTCTGTCACCTATCCCCCAACCAATTTCTTATCCACTTTACCACCTTTGGACACATTCCTAAGCTGCCCAGCATGTTTATTAGTCTCCTATGTGGAATGGTGTTGAAAGCCTTACTGATATCTAAGTAGGTCACGTCCACTGCTCCACCCTGATCTAGTTCCTTGGTCACCCAGTCAAAGAAACCTATCAAATTTGTTTGACATGACCTCACCTCTGTGAACCCATGCTGCCCTGGGTCTTGTAACCCACTGGATTAAAGATATTTCACAATCCTTTCCTTCAACAGTGATTACATTAACTTTCCCACTACCGATGTCAGGCTGATTGGTCTGTAACTGCCAGCCTCCTCCTTCCTACCTGTTTTGTGTAGTAGAACTGCACCAGCCCTCCCCCACTCCTGTGGAACCACAACCATGCCTCTTTCATGTGAGCTGTTAAACAGAACTGTCAGAGATGCAGCTAATATTTCCCTGAGCTCCCTCAATACCCTTGGATGCACCCCATCTGGCCCCATTGCATTGTCCACCTTCAGATTAGCAAGTCCCTTCAGGACTCTCACCACCAAAAAAAGACTAGTGTCCAACCCTCTCCCTCCAGCACTTCTGTTGCTTTGTGGCCCCTCCTTTTTCTCCTTTCTCTGTGAACACTGAACAAAACTATTTATTCAGGGTGTTTGCCTTTTCCTGGTTCCCTCTGCACAGTCCCCCCTTTTCTTTTTAACCATACAATTCCACTGCTGGTCTTCCTTTTTCACTTACATACCAAAAAAATGTCTTGTCCTCTTTTATTACCTCCTGGGCTAGTATCTCTTCAGTTTGCACTTTTGCACTCCTTACTGCTTTCCCCATTTCCCTCTGTTTCCCCTGATACACCTCCCAATCCTCCTCCCTCTGCATATCCTTACATCATCTGAATGCTACCCTTTTTTCCTTTACCTTTTTAGCCGGTTCTATGTGATAATAGTGAGCGCCGGAACTGGCGATCCGTTATCAGCGTATGCAAGTCAGGGCAGTGAAAACAATTTTGCCACCCTGACAACCTCAGCGCGTAGAGGAACAGGCGTAGGGGACTCAGTCTTTTGCTTTCTAAGGGGGCTGCACCCCCAACCCCTACTTAAGCATTCTCAACTCCAGGGGTGCATGTCAGGGGCCAGCAAAAATATATAAGTTTTGGGCCGGGTGCAACAAAACCACAGTAGTGACTGGACCCAGACCTGAACCCGGAACCCCACGTTCCACAAGCAGAGGCCAAACCTGATGCCATGGCGCAGCTTGGCAGCCGACCGCAGTGCCACCCCCTACATCCCTCCGCCCCCAGTCACCCACCCCACCACATCCATTCGCCTTCCTCTCCTCGCCATTCAGGCTTTCGCCCACATCGCGTTGCCATTTTGGACGGTGCCTTAATTCAGGCGCCAATGTCACAGACTACCTTTTAGCCACCTCTTTCGAGAACCATTGCAGTCTCTTTTTCCTCTTGCTTTTGCTTACTTGTTTGACACAGAGGTCTGTTGCCTTTATTATGCTCCCCTTTATTTTCTTGCAGCAATCACACAGGAGTGTGGTGTGCATATCCATGGAACACATACAAACAGAGGTGAGAAAGAATAAAGTGCCTCAGCTGAGGCACTTACTTCTTTCTCACCTCTGTTGATATGTGCCCCCTTTATCTTCGCCCACTGTTCTTACATCCCACTCAGGCCATCCCTCCAGGTTATCCCTGAGGTATTCACCCATCTTTACAAAATCTGCCCTCCTGAAGTCCAGGACCTTCACCATTGTGTGGTTCAATTTTGCAGTCATCCTCACTGAACCATACTATACAGTGATCATTGGTCCCCAAGTGGCCTCCCACCTAGATGTCCACAATACTATCCCTGTTAGTGAGTACCAGGTGCCGTATTTCCCTATTACGAGTGAGTTCACTGACTAGTTGCCTGAGAAACACCCCATGCAGAGAGTCCAGGATTTCCCTGCTTCTAGCTGAAGCCACTGCTGGGAGGCTCCAACCTACATCTGGCAGGTTGAAGTCCTCTACCAGCAGTACCTCACCCTTTTCTGCCATCTTGCTAGTGGCTTCCACCTCTATCTTATCTAATACCTCCCCCTATGCTAGAGGTCTGTAGATCACTACAGTGTAAATAGTGGATCTATTCCCCATCTCCAGGGTGACCTACAGTATCTCTGCCTCCCCCTGTATTCCCTGTATCTGCATTGCTTTTATGCTTTCCATCACATAAAGCACCACACCCCCTCCTTTCCTTCCTACCTGGTTCTTCCTGAACAGCGTATGGCCTAGTATGGCCACACCCCAGTCATGGTTTTCATGCACCATGACTCGGTAATGGCCACAATATCCAGGTCGACCGCTACCACTATGGCCTCTACATCCGGAATCTTATTTCATAGATTTCTAGCATTTGCACACATGGCCTTCTAGATTTTGTTTCCAGTCTGACTGTTTTCTCCTTTTTTTCCTTTTTGCTGTCTCTCCTTCCTCCATCTATTTAACTCTCCCATTCCTTTCCCCTTTATCTCTACCACCCTGCTTCTTTTATTAATTTGCACCCTAGGGGATTCCTCTCCTCTCGGGTTCTCCTTACTCTCTACTTCAGCCTGTTGTGGGGCAGTTTCTGACTCCCCGATTCCTTCCACCACCCCTCTTAGCTAGTTGAAATATTCATCAAAGTAACATTTAAACCGCCCATTGAGAACTATGGTTCCCCTTCCACATGGATGCAAACCACCACTGTATGGACCCTTATCCTCCCAGGTGGGACCCCAGTCACCAATGTAGCTTTCCTTCCCTTCCTCTTTGCACCATTGTCCAGTCATAAGTTGAAGCTCCCAGTGTGGAGATCCCTCTCCTGTCCCCTGCCATAGACAGGCAGCACCTTAGCAAAAACCACTGAGCAAGCTACCTAAGGCCTCCCCAGTTCCCTAAACTCCCCCTGCACTAATCCAATCCCACCCTAGCTAGGTCATTGGTCCCCAGGTAGACAATGACATCCAGCTCTCCCTTCCATTCTGCTGTCCTAGTGAGCCTCAAGATCCGCTTCCCATACCTCCAGTCCATGGCGCTAGTAGGCACCTAACCTGTCTCTCCCTCCTTTTCTATTTCCACATTTATTCCCCTCACAGTTGAGCCCCTCAGGCATTGCTTCCTCCTCCTCTGGGGTCCTCTACCATCCTCCTTGAGGTCTCCACTATGGAGGGCCCCCCACATCCTGCCTGTTCACTACCGTGGGTGCCTCCTCCTGGCAGTCCCACCCCACCAGAGTGGCGTAGGAATTACATAGTGATACCAGTTGAGGAATGTGCCTCTGTTCCACCACCCCACTCTTCCAGAGCCCACCACAGTCTAGCCATTCCTCCTCCCCCCTGGCATACTCAGAGGTAACATTGGCAGATTTATTGGCCCCTGGGTGGGGAAAGAGTTTCCCCTGTATCCTAGCCAACTTAGCCTGGAGTCTAGTCACTGCCTGCCTCAACCCAAAGAGGTGTGTGCAGATGGGGCAGCTCCACAGTCTCCAGAAGTACTCTCTGAAAACTGCTGCCTCATGGTCACTGTACTGCACCACTCCCAGCATTCTCAACTTCTATTCTCCCTGTGTTACCTGGAAATACTTTTGTAACCTTACCCCTGACAGGATATTTCTAGTTCCCCCTTTATTGTTTGTTTCTACTTGTGCACCCCTGTGCCTTGTCTGAATCTTTTTATACTCCTACCCTAGATTGGTGTTGCTGCTATTCCTAGTTTGGGCCTACCTTTAACCTTCTACCCTTCCCAGCAGTGACTGTTAAACAGCAGTGAAGAGGTGTCTTGCCTTAGTCAACCAGCAGAGTGCTCCTCTTGTCCACTTTCTTCTGCTGATGCTTACAATGCCAGTCACCTGTTCCACTCCTAAAATGTTCCACTCACTCGCTGGGCATAAATGTGTGGGACACATTGGCAGTGGCTACTTTTATGCAGAACCTACTCCCTTCCTGGATGTGGGCAATTGGCTGTGGGAGGTCAATTATCAAGTAGCTGAGGCCCCAGGCCAGACAATTAGCACCCCCTCCCCAGACTACAGGGCTAGTCACAGTTAAATGTGGGTCTCAAATTTACCCTTCACTCAACAATAAAGACAGTAATTCAAACAAATTTCTCCACCGCTTACCCCACTTATGTTGTCTCCAAAAAACACAAGCCTTTTTTGTCCCTCCTGTGGCAAATGTGCATATTCTACAACTAAACAGCTTTTGCGAGTTTTTAGAAGAAAACAGGAATGTCCACACAGGGTTTTTAAAATAATTCTGTTTTGTTCAAGTTCAAACTTATTGCAGGAAAACTCCATTGAGCAAGCTCATTCACAAGGAGGTCCTGAAACGGGTATACAGACAAGTACACAATACATATAAAGAATAACATAACAGCGCTTAATATACAACAAAATTCCATGTAGTACATAATGCTCAGGATAAAAAGTAATAGTGTTGGTATAAAGAGCATAAACCTATGGAGAGGCATATGGAGCAGGAGGAGAAGGGAGTACAGTAAAAGGGGGAAAGACTGGCTGGTAACGATGTAGGGACTACTAAGAAGGGGAATGGAGTTTAAAAACAGCTACAAGTATCTTTTAGTTTATCAATAGCTATCCTTTTGAAGAAATTAACAGGGACAATACAGGTCCTTTTTAATGTCTTCATAAGTGACATTGCAGAGGGACTGGAAGGAAAAGTATGCCTCTTTGCAGATGACACAAAGATCTGCAACAGGGTTGATACACAAGGAGGCGTGGAAAGGATGATAAGGGACTTGGCAAGGTTGAAGGAATGGTCAGAAGTATGGCAGCTAGGATTCAATGCAAAGAAGTACAAAATAATGCACCTGAGAAACAAGAACCCAGGGGAAGAATACACAATGGGGGGGGAGGTAGTAACTACAACAAAAAAGGAAAGGGACCTGGGGGTAATCTTATCAGATGACCTGAAGGTTAGCAAGCAATGTGAGAAGGCAGTAAGGAGAGCTGGGGTATATTGGGATGCACAGGAGAGGCATCAGCAGCAGAAACAGGAAGTTGTTATCCTCTGTACAGAGAGTTGGTGAGACCCCATCTGGAGTACTGTGTCCAGTTCTGAAGACCCCATCTCGAAGGACATAGACAGGATAGAGGCAGTCCAGAGGAGGGCAACTAAAATGGTGCAGGGTCTGCAAGAGAAGCCGAATGAGGAGAGACTGAAGGAGCTTAATATGTATACCCTTGAGGAAAGATGGGAGAGGGGTGACATGATAGAAACTTTTAAGTACCTCAGTGGAATCAACAAAGTCCAAGAGGGTAGCATCTTTCAGAAAAAGAGACGTGCAAGAACAACGGGACATAATTTAAAGATGGGGGGGGTGGTTCAGGGGCAATGTGAGGAAGTATTATTTCACAGAGAGGGTAGTGGATGCATGGAACAGCCTTCCTGAGGAGGTTGTGGGGTCTAAAGCTGTGGGAGAATTCAAGAATGCATGGGACAGACATAAGGCAATTCTTGTGGGGGGTAGGAAGAAATAGGCTGTTGGTTAACTAGGATCTGCGGCCTATCCTGTAGGTAGGGAAATGGGCAGACTAGATGGGCCAAGCAGTCCTTATCTGCCATCAAAGTCTACGTTTCTATGTTTATACTGGATAATTTCAGTGAGGATTGTAACCGATTCCAAATGGTTGAAAGGGAACATGAGATGGCGCGTTTGCCAAAGGAGGTATGAGTCCTCAGTACAGCAAGAAGGATAAAGTCTGACTTTCTGAGTGAGTAAACACTGCGGGAGATGTGGACAAGAGAAGTTAGGTAGCTCGGGAGTTTATTCAGAAAAGGTTTTTGGGTCCAGATTCCAGCATGAAGCTTACATCTAATGGTAAGTGAGGTCCAACCAACAGTTGCGTACAGATCACAGTGGTAAGTTCGCTACAGGGAGTTAGTGATAAAACGCAGTGCACGGTGGTAGAGGATGTCTAGTTTATGGAGATTGGTAATTGCTGGAGAGTTGTAAATTATGTCACCGTAATCAAGCAGAGGGAGGAATGTGGCCTGGACAAGCCTGGTTCTGATCTCCAATGGAAAGAAAAACCTATTGCGGAAGAAAAAACCTAGCCTGACTTTTAATCTCTTGGGCAGGTCATTGAGATGATCATTAAAAGTTCAAGTTCAAGTTCAAGTTTATTGCAGGAAAACTCCATTGAGCAAGCTCATTCACAAGGAGGTCCTGTGACATAAACACTTAAAGTACAAACACAGATAGGTAATAACAGTTTATACATGAAATACACGTTACATGATACAGGCTGGATATACATACAAGGGTACCACATAGGGTGACCGCAGGTGGTAAACACTGATATGAGACAGGGAAGTGACTTACAGGTCACATACTGATAAATGAAACATGATGACTGGTGTGTGCAATACATATACAGTATTTTGGCAGCTAGAACAAACAACAGTCTACAACTGATATGGGTGGGAGGAGAGATTTGATAGAGTAGCAGTGGAGCGTAAGCAAAGATAAGAAAAGAGAGCTTGTTATCGAGCCAGAAACCAAGATATCTGAATTTTGAGATACTTTCCAGTGGTTCTCCTAGGGAGGTGACGATAAAGTCTTTAGGTGAGTCGAGAGTAGCAGTGAGGGCAGTGTATGTGGAGAAAATCATGACTTTAGTTTTCTTGGCATTTAGGAGCAGCTTGGCATTGATTAGATTAGTTTCTAATTATACTAAGTCAGCTTGGAGAATGTCCCTGACTCCAGATAATGTGGGGCCAGAGGTGTATAGAACTGTATCATCTGCAAAGAAATGCAGGTTTGACTTGGTTATCTGATGGTCGAGATCGATGATATATACGGAGAAAAGAATGGGACCTAAGATGGAACCTTGTGGAACTCCCCTAGGAGCAGGTGGATGGGGTACAACCTATTTTAATAAGGCTATTCACTAATAAGTTGTGATCTATGGTGTCAAAAGCTTTACTGAGATCTAGGAATACTGCTCCCATTATTTTCTTAGAATCCATTGCACAGACCCAATCATTAGTAACTTTGGCCAAGGCTGTGATTAGGGTGAAAGCCGGATTGTGCTGGGTTTAGAAGAGAATGGGTTTCAATGTGGGTTTTTTTTTTGTGTGTATAGATCAGTTTTTAGAAAACGTTTGAGAGGATGGGCAAAATTGAAATGGGCCTGTAATTATTTAGGTCACTTGGGTCACCTGATTTAAATAGGGGAAGGATGTGAGCGGATTTCCAGCAAGAAGGTGGGTGTAACCAAGTTTTAGGAAGAGTCGTTCAAGTCCATCTTCTCTGGCACTTTTTTGGTGTCTAAGTTAATAAGCGAGTCTTCAACTTCTTTGAAGTTAAAGGGAAGCAGCTGAAATGAGCAGGCTGAGATAGGCAGTGTAGTGCTCAAATTATCTTGATTCTTAACAAGAGCAGCATTCGGTGAAGAGTCGAAGGCTAAGCCGACAGTGACGAAATGGGAATTAAATTCTTCAAGTATTTGGTGATTACTTTCTACAACCATACCTTTACTGTGGATCTTAGATGGAATGGAATGGGCAGTCGACTGACCTTCAATAGACTTGAGGGTTCTCCAAATTTTGTGAGAGTTCCCTTTGGCCTGTTCTAGGGTGGAGACATAGAAGTTTGCTTTGGTGGTGCGAATACGTTTAACACAGGCGTTCCTGGCTGCTCTAAAGGTCTGCCAATCTACAGGGTTCTTGGTTCACCTAGCCTGGGCCCAGAGTTTATCATGGTTTGTCAATGCAACCTTAAGTTCTGGTGTGAACCAAGGGTGAGAGATTTTGTGCATCCAAACCTTAATAAAAGGTGCATGTCTATTAGCCAGGGTAATAAGGTTATCATTGAGGACAGTAACAGTCTCGTCAACTAATTTTGCAAGAAAAAGATCTTGCCATCAAATCTTACTTAGGTCAGCCAAGTAGTTTAAGGCATTGAACTTAAGAAAGGCCCGTTTAGAGATGAACTTGGGCTGATAATGTCCTGTTTAGGATGATACTATGGATAGTATCCTGGTTAAATAAAAACATTGTATTTATCACATTGGTACCATAGTTTTATTATTTAAACTACTTGTGCTATAGAGTGTAAAACTGTCCAAAATATTTTCAGCTGCCAGTTTATCCTCATTTTTAACTTCAATCCAGAGAGAATGACTGCACTGCTGATGCTACTATATCTGTCCTTTTATTTTTAATTTTTTTTGCTATGCTACAGTGGAGCCTGCCAGGATGCAATACAATACTGCAGCATTCTGCAGCAGAGTTACTACAGCAAAGAAGGCAGCTTCAGCATCAGTTACTCTCTTCTGTCATGCAGTAACTTGAGACACTGCACAGCACTGCATCCTGGTGGGCTATACTGCATATGCAATTAAATAAATCTTTTTTGAGCCACTACTTTTAAGTCCACCTTCCAGAACAACCTAATTAACCCATCTAAGTTTTAGAAGGTTGTCCATTCCATTTTTGATTCCCATTTCCTAGACAACCCCTCCAATACTCAACCTTGGCAACTCTATCATCTCTGACTCCCAGAGGTTGACTCTTTTTTTATAACATCTTCTGTACTTGTGTACTTACCCTCTTTAATCCTCAGTGTCCCCCTAAACACTGTCGAAGCCTACTTTAATACTACCATCACCACTCCATGCCTTTTCCTTCTCCCCTACTACTCCTACTGACACATTATTTGCCTTACTCTCACTTGATCCCTCCAAAGGCACCAGCCCAGATGGACTAGGCACCAAACTGCTCCACCTCACTACTGCTGCACATCTATCAACTCTTCTTAACCTTTCCTTCTCTACTAGCAAAGTCCCAGGAGACTGGACATGCGCAAAGGTCCTTTCTCTTCATTAAGGCGGTGACGCATGGTCCCAGGAAACTTCACAACTATATGTCTTATGTCTATTCTTATTCTTATGTCTTATAACTTGTATTGTTATCCCGGGTCGCCCCTAAAAAAGGGATCTTCGGGGCTCAGTGGGCCTACCCGGTCACCAAAATTTAAGAAATAAATAAACAAATTCTTGCTAAGCATCAGGAGAGGGTAGCACTCTACAACTTTCAGCCTACCTGGATTCTTCCTACTTCCTTAACTCCTTCCAGGCAGGCTTCAAGAAAAAGCACTCCATAGTCACATCCCTTGTCAGATTCACTGATTTTGTTCTGAAAGGAATGAATTAGGGTCTACTGACAGCAGCCATTTTTGATCTGGTAAAGCCATTTGACAAGTTGGCACACCTCGTGCTTTTACATAAACTGGCAGATGCAGGCCACTCGAATCTCTTAGTCGGCTGGCTCTGTTCCTACCTGTATGATTGATATGACTTGGTTCTAACTGGTGACACCCTCTCTCCATGTCTTCCAAATAAGACAGAAGTCATTCAAGTCTCTGTTCTCAGCTCCATTCTGTTCTCCATCTACCTCAACAGCTTCCCAAATACCTGCTTTTCTGTGTAGGTTCACAAGTATGCAAATAAAGTGCTTTTTGTCAGTAGTTCTTCTGCTGAAGAATGGGAAGCTGATCTTCAACATGATTTTGACAATGTCCAGAAGTGGTTCCATGTGAACCAGCTGTCCCAAAATACTAAAAAGATAGTCTCTATGATTCATGGCAGTAGGCAAAGGCTGGCCAAGTTCCACAATCACCTGACCTTCACTCAGACGGGATTGTGTTGGAGACTGTGCCCCTCTACAAATACCTTGCCAACTGGATAGACCAACACCTTGATTTCTCCAGACACATAGATGGCATCCATTCAAATCTCTTCCCCAAACTAGGTGCTCTGTACAGCAACAAATCCTGTATCCCTCTGCCACTCTATCAAGAGACCATTCTCAAAATGATCCTTCTGGCATTGGACTATGATGATACAGTGCTGCCTCAAAATCCAGTCTGGCTTGACAAGATCCCCTCCACCACTCGCTCTGTTGTTTTGCTCTAAACTGCCGGTCTAGCACCCACCACTGTACCCTCTATGCTGATCTTATACACCCCTCTGTTGAAGGGCAACTGATTCTTCACTCTGCCACTGTAAGTTATAGCTCTCTGCCCTTCCTTGTCATCTCTCTTCCCTCCTCTCTCACTATCCATACCTTCTACATATTTTCTCAGGACCTCTGAACCTCACATCTTCCACTCTTGCCTTTTCAGAACCTCCAATGGATAATCCTTTGTTTACAAATTCCAAACAGCCTCTCTCCACCCACTTGATCCTCCACTTCTTCATCTGTGAAAGCCTCTCTCCATGAGTTCACAGTTTTCTCCTCTTCTGTAACTAAGCCACTAGTCTGTGTGAACAGAACTCTGTCTCACCCATATCTTGGTTCTTGTGGTACCCCATACATACAGACCTAATGCATGGAGAAGCCCATGCCTTGCTCACTGCCAGCCTCATTGATCAGCATAAGTAGCATTAGTGCCATGACAAATACATTATATTTTATATGTATATTTTGGTACTGTATCTATTGCTCTGTTGTATAGGAACTGTATATGAAATATACTAGCACCTTGTGCTACCTTTCTCATTGACCTTATTCTACTGAAGCATTTACTTCTGTATAATTGTGTGACTGAGCCTGTCTATTATGTTTTACCTGACTTTATAAAATGGGCTTAAGAAATGCAGAATGCTGATTGGCTAAAACCTAGTTTTAGCCGTGTCCTTATCAGCATGTATTGTGCCAACCAGGACTAATTCTCCCAAGCTGACCACACCACACAAAAAAATATTACTGTCTCCAACACTGTCCTATCTGAAAAACTTGCAGCTCTGTGCCATGCTAACCAGACATCCAACCACTGTACACAGTTCCTCCCTAACCTACAGACCACTCCCTCATGTTACACTGTCTTCTCACCCAAGGCAATTCCAACAGAATCCCAAACATTATTTTTTTTACTTGAAAACTCAGTCTGACCTTTTATTTCTTCCTTCCCGAGCTTCCTTCATAGCCGACCAAGCCGACTAGCAAAGCTCACTAAACCAGCAGCACCGCATTCGCATCAGTACAACAATAAATTGCACACTGCCATTCAGGTCCACCTTCAAACCAAAACGGCATTCGCGGCAGCACAACCCCCAAACATGTAATTCTTTTCAAAACTTACTTTCTTTTACTGAGTAGCCATTCCTTGTCCCCATCTCCAGCTGTAGTTAAAAAACAGTAAATCTGTACTGCGTGTGCACGCAAGATGCGGCTTTCCAAATCAAACCCCATGCCCATACTTGTTCCTCCACAACTAAACTCATCCATATCTGTTGTGTTCAGTTTCCTATCATTTACAAACAATTACTTTTTAATCTTCCCACTCTGAATTTTAATATCCCCGATTCGCAAACCTGGAAACAAAACTCTATGGTGGCCGCTGAGGGATACGCTCGGTCCCAGTAAAGCCAACCACAAAATAAAATGTAAAAGCCAAAACTGTTGTAAGAACAAAAATAAAATGACACAAACTAAATCCTACCTGGGGGGGTGCACAACACAAAAGGACACCTGTCTCTTCTACTATATTAATAAAAAAATCTGCATTGCAAACCATTTTTTCAAATCATATTTCTTCATTATTTTTTTTTATGAACATATATCCTTTTTTTTATCAACTTCTTTACCAGTGGCCCATTTTATAAGCACAATAACACACTCCAAGGTGTGGGTTCATTGCTGATAACAGTGCCTAGGTGCATAAGGCACTTTGCAAGCGCCTGCCTTAGTACACCCCTGGGTGTGCTCTTATCAGCATGTAACCCACACCTCATTGTGTGTTATTGCTTGCGTATATCTCATACCCCTTCCCCAGGTTGTAGCTGGAAATGAGTCTTGGCTCAGTGTACTTTTCCTGGCTAACATTTCTAAGGAAATAAATAAACCAAATACATTTTTAAAATAGATCCACATAGCTTTTTTTAGGGGGTCAAGATCATTTGATGAAGGGGTTAAACACATCAACCTCAAGTGTGAAGATCAGACTGAAATATATCTTGCTTGATTTTTTTTTTCTAGTTTACATCATTTAACCAATAGTGCACTCCAGGGTGTGTGTCCTGCTAGGATAACATCACGCCTGGGGTGATTGGGTATGAAGCCTCAGGCCGAATGCGTCTAATGCCCCAGAAGTAACATTATACAAGCACAACACACACCCTGGAGTGTATTATTGCTATCATACAATGGCTCGTTTATATTAAAAAGATAAAAAAAAAATTTTAAAACACAGTTTCAGTTAATTTATCAATGCGGAGGTATATGAAGAAAAAAATAGTTCTGTTTTGGCCAGTAGATGGTGCTGCTCATACAAGAATGGCTCTGCCTCTGCGAATGGCTGCCCTCCCCACACACACACACACACACACACACACACACACACACACTCTCTCTTCCTGTCTGCAAGAAATGATGTGACCAATACCTTCAGTCAACTTTCAATGGTGGCAGTTGTGAGGGAGAGCGGGAGCAGGAGAAATGTGCTTTTAGGTGAAGACTACCAGGTGAGTCAGAATCTCATCTGCACTACACCTTTGGATTATAACGAATGTGATTGGCATGAGTCAAGACAGAGAAAGATGCTGGCTGCTCTGGTCCCGCTGCCTACCCTGGGATCAGTAAAATGTTTTGGACTCTTTTTTTTGTGAGTCACAAAGAGGTAGTGAGAATAAGAGTGTAAAAAAACTGAGCATGTGCCTGTGTTAACTGTGCCTACAAGAGACCAGCTATGTTTTAAGCCGTTCACAGTAGAAATAAAAAAAAATGTTATTTTGGTTGGTGTCACTTTCTTTGACACAATGGGTGAAAGTCTAGAGTTGTATGTCTATGCTGTTATGGCTGATGAGCAGACAACTGACCACTATGACAAGTGAAGATTGGGCAGGGAAGTGGGGGGGGGGCAGGATGGAGTGATTTATTTTCTTTTTGGTGTGCCTGAGCATGATACAATAATGTTGTACTGGGATAACATCATTGTTCAAGGTGGCCACTGACTACTTGGAGCCCAAGATTCTTTACTTACCTTTATATAATAATATTTTAGTTACTGACATAGAAACATATAACTTATTGGGAGATAAGAACTACTAGGCTCTTCCAGTCTGCCTGTAACCCTACAGTTGTGTGGCTACTGACCCTATCTGGTCACTGGCCTCTTCCCACTCCTTCCTGCCTTTAAGGTACCCTTATGCCTGTCCCAGGCATGTTTAAATCCTTCCACTGTCCTCACTCCCACCACCTCCTGTGGCATGATATTCCATGTATCTACCACCCTTTCTGTGAAGAAAAACTTCCTATTACCCCTCAACCTGCCCCTTCTAATCTTATAGCATGCACCCTTGTTCTTGTACTCTTCTTATTCTGGAAGATGTCTCCCCCTGCGCCTTGTTCATACCCTTGAGGTACTTAAATGTTTCTATCATGTCACCCTGGTCTCTCCTCTCCTCCAGCGAGTACATGTTGAGGTCCTTTAGTCTCCCCTCACCATGCATGCACTGCACCATCTTTGTCACCCTTCTCTGAACCACCTCCACCCTGTCAATGTTCTTACGAAGGTGTGACCTCCAGAACTGCACGCAGTACTCCAGGTGAGGCCATACCAGTGTTTTGTACAGTGGCATCACCACCTCCTGCCTTCTGTTTGTGTTGCCTCTGCATATGCACCCCAGCATGCCACTGGCCTTCTCTGCCACCTTTGTACACTGTTTGTACACCTTTAGATCATTCATCTGTATTGATAACCTCCATGTCTCTTTCTTCTTGGTGATAGTCAGCAACTCCCTTCTCCCCATCCTGTAGCTCTCCCCAGGGTTCCCTCTTCCCAGGTGCATTATTTTGCACTTCTTTGAACTGAACCTTAGTTGCCACACCCCATTTTTCAAGCTTCCCCAGGTCCCTCCTCATTGTCTTCACCCTGTCTGGTGTATCCACCCTGTTACAGATCTTGGTGTCATCTGCAAACAGGCAGACCTTTCCCTCCAACCCTTCCACAATGTCACTAATGAAGACACTGAATAAGACTGACCTCAGGAGTACCCCACTGGTCACCCCCTCTCCCCAGATTGGATCCCATTTACTATCACCCTCAGCCTCCTGTCTGTTAGCCAGTTTCTCACCCAGTTTACCACTGTTTGCCCCATGCCCAGATAACCCATTTTGTTAATCAGTCTTCTATGTGGGACGGTGTCAAAGGCTTTGTGGGAATCGAGGTAGGTGACATCCACCACCACCCCCAATTTACTTCCTTTGTCACCCAGTCAAAGAAATCTATCAGACTCATCTGACATGACCTTCCTGCTGTAACTCCATGCTATCTTGGATCCTGGGCATTGATGACTTCTAAGTATGCCACTATTCTTTCTTTAAGCAGTGCCTCCATGACCTTACCCACTAATTTTAGTACATCTATAATTTGAGGACTTTACTGTAATGACAGCTGCCAGCTGCCTATCCCATCTTTTTGTTTTCAAAGTATAAAACAGTTCCTCAAAATGTATATAAAATGTAGTTGTACTGTAGTCCAAAAATCGAAGGTTTATCTGTTGATGTTTATTAATAAATTGTTTTAGTTCCATTTGGTGGCTGTTCTTAGTCAAAGTTGCTATAGAATGCTTCAGGCGTCTCCATGAATAATGGCCTGATCAGATGCATTTTCTGAATCTTTTGGACACAGCATGGTCAACAATGGTTCATCCATGTTTGACCATCATTTGTCCACAGTCATAACAGCATGCAATAGCAACCATATCTGCATATTAGAATGCAGACTTTATTCATAATAAAACAAGTGTTGCAATTTATGAAGAGAAAATAAGGTTTAGGAAAGAAAATAAATTAGTTTAGCATACAAAATAATTAATATGAGAACTCACTGGATTTATTTATTCATTGAATTTCGTTAACCGGTTGGACCCACTGAAACAGATGTCCCTTTTTCAGGGGCAACCTGCAGTTAATTACATTAAAAACATCAAAGGCAATCCAAGATACAAAGATACAGCAGTGAATATTCAGGAGGATGGGTGACAAGTGGAAAACAACACAATTAAGCTAATTACAATGTTGGTTTTCAGTTTTGTTTTATGGTGGTATAAACAGAAATCGTGACATTCTATTGGTTGTGAATAAGGAGAGAGTCTGATGGAAAAAGGAACAACAGCAGCATTGTTGAATAAATGAAAAAATATTTTAAAACTTTGCATGGGTAACATATATCCATTACAGAATGTTAAGGTTATTGGAAAAATCAAATTAATACTAATTATTGATAGATGTGTATAAATGTGCTTTATAGCACAGAGAACATTAAAATTAACAATTGATAACCACAGATGAACACGATCAACTTGAATCATTCTCATACTAGACTGACCATGGTCATTCATGTCCTTGGGCCATTTACCATCATTGGTAGTTCACTGATAACCATGGTTAAAATCATGGACAACCCATGAATGGCCATGGTCACTCTCCATTACTGGTGCATTACTGTCCTTGCTCCTCATTGCTAACAAAATGTAGGTGTACATATCCAAATTGTACCCCATCATATTTTGTATTTTTCCTTATTACTAACTGCACAGTTGTTGTATTTGCTGTGTGTTTTCTGTAACTCTGTTTTGTATCTCTGTAATTTTTTTCTCCCTATTACCCCCGCCCCCAGGGTGCATCTGGAATCGAGCAGTACTCTGCTCAGTATGCCTACCTGGTAAAACACTTAAATAAATAAATTGCCATTGTTTAACCATGTACATTGATGGTTGATCCGTGATCATATAAGTGGGATATGGGTACTGTTGCATGAAGGATGCTACATGTCATAACATTGTACTGTATTGTACAGTATATTTTGCAGCATCTTTTGTCACAGACTGTAAGGGCTCTATCAAAATGGCATACATATTATATTTAAAAGTCTAGGGCCATGACATACAAACAGTTATCAGTGTACTAACAAGGTTTGGGCTGTGTTAACTACTCATTATGTGCTCTAGAGATAGCGTGGTCAGCGCCATATTGTCAGTCTCAGTTAATGTAGCCCAAAGTTGTTAGTGCATATGTGCTAATGAACAGCTGGATTGCATCCTCACGAGAGGAAGAGGAATGCATAATGGGTGCACAGGTATATTGGAAGTGCTTACATGCTGTCTGTGCAGTGCTAATTAAATCCATGCAGTGCTAATTAATGCTTCCAGAAAGTATATTTCAACAGTGTTCACACAGAGAAGTCTAAGAAATGCAAGGCAATTTTATTTTAAAAGTGCCATATACTGAGGGATCAGGGCACTGTACACATTAAAACACAAAACCAAGGACTTAAACAAAATAAATACTAATCAATGAGTCAAATTATTGCAGATAAATAGAACACAACAAATAAATAAGTAAGTAAACTAAACTGTGTAGAAAACCTGAACAAAGAGGTAAAATTTCAAACACTTCTTAAATGGCCCCACCAAGGAGGAACTTCTAAGGTGTAAAGGAAGCAAGTTCCAAATAGCTTGAGCCACAGCCAAGAAAGCTGTACTGTATCTCCAGACTGCCTTAACAAGGATCTCAAAGTGGCAAGCAGCAACCTCACAGTGCAGCAGAGTGGAAAACCAGGTATTTACCTTACTAAGAGATCTTTTAAATGGCTAGGAACAAAACTATGCAGGGTTTTATATGTTAACAAGATCTTAATGGTTTTGTGCCACCAAATCAGAGGTCAGTGTAATTGCTGGAATACAGGTGTGATATGCTCTGAAAAGGATGTCCCAGTTATCATCTTAGCCACAGCATTTTACACTAGCTATAGGTGATGTACTGTAACAACCCTCCAGACAGCTCTAGGTAAAGAGCACTACAGTAACTGAATCTAGAGCCTGCAACAGCATGAACAAGAGCAGCCATGCCCTCTTGTGCCAGATAAGGTTTAATATGGGAGATATTCTGGAGATGGAAAAAGCTGTTGTGGACCATGACTGATGCATGATTCTTGAGTGTCTTTTTCGAGTCCACAATGACGCCCAGATTTTTCACCCTATCCACAGCACTCAATGCTACACCATTTAGGGAAGGAAACCCTAAGGTGGGACCATGGCCTGCCAACCCCCGAGAACCTAAAAATACAAATGGCGGCTAGGCTGTGCCAGCCATAAGAATGCAGTACTGCACTAGTGTTTGTTTTGTTTTCCTCTATTTCTTGCGTAGTTGTTTATGTTTTTGTTTTACCCGTTTATGTGTGTTTGGGTGTCGACTCCACATACCCGCCACTTTTCAGGAAGTTTACCATTCAGCTGACCTGAAAGAAACTTTCACTGCTTCTGTCGGTTTTCAGCTGGCTGATTGTGTGGTGGATTTGGCCGTCTGGCAGATCCAGGAGGGTCTGTGTTGGAGTTCTGGTGTTTGTGAGGGAGACCTCGCCTGGGTGCCAGTGCTGGACCCTGTTGTTAGAGGACTGGGGACTGCCTGTATTTCTATCAGTGGTTAGGATTGCCATTTTCAGAACCATTGTGGTATGTGGATTTGAAGCTTGGGACTGCTTCCGCTTTACTAGAGGTTAGGAACTAGTGTCATTGGAGGGTCCCACAGCTTGGACTGGTAGGAGCCTTACGGGAGGAATAGAGAAAGTCCTGCTTTGTCTGGATTTGTGAGTAGGACCACTAAGTGATCTGAACCTTGGGAAGTTCATTTTATATCAAACTCAGTATCTGGGAGCAGTGTGGGAGGGGGGACCTCCTCGGTGTACCTTGGGTTGTTCCGATTCCTCATTCTCTGTGACCAAACTGGAGTCATCCTCCAAGCACTTGGGGAGCCAAAGGTTTGTTTGGGTTTCTCCTAAGCCCTCCACAGGGCTCTCTAGTGGGATTGTCCCTTGGGGGACTGTAGTTGCAGGTCGTGGGGAAGTAGGGGTAATTTGTGAGTAGGGTGCACTTGGTAAAAGGAGGGTCCCTCCCTCAGAGTCTGGTTTTGCATGCCCCAGTTACTGTTTAATCTTCTGATGGATGGATTGGAATCTTTGTTTACCCTTACTGATTGAGGACTGTCCTGCTGTGGTGAAGATTTGGAGTATGGTGACTGACTGGATTTATTATATTATCTGGAAGCTGAACCTGATTTGATTGTGCTTTACGCCTGAGGCATAATGAAGGATCCTGGATAGAAAGAGGCAGATTATTTTATGATGGTCTCTCCCCCTTCTTGTGACTGTTTGTTAAATAAACTTTACTTTCAGTTTTTTTTTTCTGTTGGTTTCTCTCCCCACACTGCATGACAGGTAGTGGGGTAATTTTAACTTTATTCAATATTGATCTGGAGTGGTGAGAGGACTCTAGTTTTCACTATTCTGTCTTCCTTCTGTTGTGTGAGAGGCAGTGGAGGTGACTTTCCTGGACATTTAAACGAGTTGTGAGAGAACTTCAATATAGCATATTTATATATTATTAGTTTGTTTTCTTTTGAGTTCCTTTTGTCATTAATTGGAAATTTAGGAGAGGGAAGGCACTTTTTATAGGATAAATGGTATCGGATTTATATTATTTTCTACAGGTGGGATAGTATGGGTTATTGTGATAGGAAATGTGTTGGTCTGTTGCCCTCCCGGGCAGGCACTACTCCTCTGCCTAACTCCAGGACCTCCAGCCCTTCTCTCCCCCTTGCCTACAGAAGTGTATAATTGGTGCAGGGCTTTAGGTTTTGTTGGTAGGGGACGGAGGTGGGCCTGTGGTCCTGTACTCCGGGGGGGGGGAGCGGAGGGGCCGTATCAGAGTTGTACGGTCCAGGAGATGCCCTGGGGTGAAATGGTCTTTAGACCGTAGTCCACTTTGTCTGGTTACCTTACCCAAGGGCTCCTGTATTTCAGGGCAGATAACTCAGTCAGCCCCAGATCCTCGTCTGACTTGAGTGATATTATGCAATGCCAGGTCTATTAGAAACAAGACAGCAATTATTGCTGATCTCGTTGAGACAGTAGACCTGGCTTGCATCATCGAAACCTGGCTTGATGACAATGCGGGCCCCATTTTGAAGTGGCAGTCCCAGCCGGGTTTTTGGTGGGACACCATTTGAGATCAGACAACAGAGGCTGGGGGTGTGGCTATTTGTTTTAGATCAGAATTGGGTCTTACTGGTGTATCAGTAGAAGCAGCCAGATCATTTGAGTTTACCACAGTAGCAGGTGTGGGCTGCAAGATCATTCTCATCTACCATCCACCCGGGGTGAGAAATTGTTCTTGCAGGAAGTAGCAGACTTCATCGTCGATGTGGCATTGGAGTCGCCCAGGCTGATAGTCCTGGGTGACTTCAATGCCTGGGTCGATGATGAACTCTTGCAGTTTGGTCAAGACTTCCTCCAACTCATGTCTACATTGGGGTTCGCACAGGTAGTTATCTCTGCTACTCATAATCAGGGTCACTCTCTTGATCTGGTCTTCCTCCTGGGGATTGAGTCCACCGACTTGGTGGTGGAGCCAGTTGTGTGGTCAGATCACTACACAGTGAGATTCAATTTCCAGCCCCCACTTATAGGTCTGCCCCTGTGGAGATGGTCAGATACCACCCTTTGAGGGGTGTAACCCCAGAAGGTCTTTCGGTGGTATTAGACCTATTGGGAGTTCCGAAGGCAGGTGTGGATCCAGAGAATCTAGTTCTGGCCTATAATAAGACCATTACTGAGGCTCTGGATGCTATGACCCCAGTCCATGTTCATACTCTCTCTCTCCGCCCTCGGTCCTCCTGGTTTGATGGGACCTTGAGGGAGTTGAGACATGTAGGATGAAGGCTAGAGCATCACTGGCACAGAACGACCCTTGAGGTCGACCACCTTAGATTGATAGATCATTATCAAAGCTATCAATCAGCAATCTCACGTAAGAAGGCAGAGTTCCTGTCTGGTGAGATAGCTGCTGCTCAGAATCAACCGGCTCAGCTCTCTCGAACCATGGACAGGCTGTGCAACCCAACCTGTCTACAGGTTCAAGAAACTTTTTCACAAGAAAAGTGTGATGAGTTTGCTTGATTCTTTGAGGATAAGGTGGCTGATATCAGGGCCGAAATCTGTTCAGTACCCTCTATGGGGGTTAGTGATGGTTGTGTGTATGGTTACTATCCCTTGGCTTACTTGGATATCTTTTGACCGGCTGGAGATGTGGGACATTATGTGGATTGTCCAAAATTTGTGGCCTACCTGCTATAGTTTGGATCTGGGCCCTACACACCTACTATTAGGATGTATGGAGACTATCGGCCTGGTCCTTGCAGAAATTGTTTGGTGCTCCTTAGAATTGGGAGAGTTCCCTAGCTCCTTGAAAGAAGCGGTAGCGACACCACTTCTTAAGAAAGCTTCTTTAGACCCAAACAGCTGTGCATACTACAGACCCATCTCTAACCTTCCCTTTGTTGGGAAGGTGATTGAGAAAGTGGTTGTGCTGCAACTGGAGAACCATTTGACCATCCATGATGTCTTTGATCCTCTCCATTCAGGTTTCTAGAAGAGACACAGTACCGAGACTGCTCTGGTTTGGGTGCTCAGTGATTTCCTAATGACAAGAGACCAGAAGCGCCATTCCATCTTGGTGCTTCTGGATCTTTCTTCAGCATTTGACACTGTGGACCATGGGGTTCTGCTTAAGTGGCTAAGGGTCATCTGTGGCCTGGCTGATCCAGTTCTCACATGGTTTCATTCCTTCCTAGCTGGTAGGTCTCAGAGGGTGATTGTGGGGAGTTTTTCCTCAGAGCATTATCTCTGCCGTGCGGGGTCCCTCAGGGTTCGGTGCTGTCCCCTATGTTGTTCGCAGTGTATTTTCTGCCCCTCGGAGACACTGTAAGATGATATGGACTGAGGTTTCATTGCTATGCAGATGATACACAGCTCTGTCTGTCTTTTGCACCTGACCAGGATAGTGTGATCTCGATGTTTAACAGCTGTTTAGTGGAGATCCATGACTGGATGAAGTCCAGCTGGTTGAAATTGAATTCCAGGAAGAATGAGGTGTTGGTGGTGGATCTGGTATGCCAGATAGAGAGGCTGGTGGTGGGATTACCCTCCGGGTTGTGGCTTGATGGGTTACAACTGCCCACCTCTGAACGGGTGCGAAATCTGTGGATGGCTCTTGACGATGGACTGACACAATGTGTGCAGGTGTCGGCAGTGGTCAAGTCTTCCTTTTACCATCTTAGGAACATCACCAGAATTAAGCACCTTGTTCTGTCTGATGATTTGCCCACATTGATCCTTGCCTTAGTGACCTCACGCCTTGACTACTGCAACTCCCTTTACCTGGGGATTCCAGGGGTTGATGTCCACTGCTTGCAGCTGGTGCAGAATGCTGTGGCACAATTACTGACTGGGACTTCTCATTCCAGTCATATTACCCCCCGTGCTGCAGAATCTGCCCTGGCTGCCTATATAGTGGTGGACCACCTTCAAGGTTGGGCTCCTGACCTACAAAGCCCTGCACAGACAGGGACCGAGTTATCTGCAAGAGCTCCTGGTTCCCTACAGCCCTGGCTGGCCTCTTCGCTCAACTGACGAGGGGATGTTAGAGGTTCCCAGGGTGCGGCTGAAGATATCTAGTGCCCGGGCTTTTATGTTTGTGGCGCCATCCCTGTGGAACTGTCTACCTTGTCAGATTAGAGAGTGCAGGACCGTGGAGAGCTTCAAGACTGATTTAAAGACATATTTCTTCAGACAAGCTTTTAACATTTGATGTCTTGAGAATTTTAATTGATGTTATATTTATGTGAAGCTGATATACCTATGGGAATTTTAACTGGAAGTTTGATGTATTTATATGATTTATTTAATATGTTTTTATGTAAAGCGCTTTGATGTTTTGAATTGCACTAAATAAATAAAATCATTATTATTATAACCTGGTTCTACTAGCAACAACTCCATTTTGGCAAGATTGTGTCTCAGCCAGCTGGAGCCCATCCAGTTGGCAATATCTTTTAAGACATTGCTCCAGCACAGAAACTGTACCTTGCCCATCTTGTGCAAAAGACAGAGACAGATGAGTATCATCTGCATAACAGTGAAAACTCATATCATACTGTCTAATGATCCACCTCAGAGGCAACATGTATGCTGCAAAAAACACAGAGAACAGAACTGGCACCTGAGGAACCCTGCATCACAACCCATTGTGTTCTGTTGGACAGGTATGACGCAAATCAATTCAAGGCTGTTCCAGTAAATTCTTCCTGTTCTTCAAGGTACCCCATCAAAACCCCATGATCCACAGTGTCAAATACCAGTGAGAGAACAAGAAGAATGACAATAGATTGCTCCTCTCATCCCTCGCAAGGAGTAGGTCACTGAACACTTTGACAAACACAGTTTCTGTACTGTGGCAAGTTCTGTAGCCCAGCTGAAAAGGTTCATAGACAACATTTTTGAGGTGGGTTTCAAATTGTACCATCACTGTCTTCCACCAATAGGAAGGCCTGCTCCATGTAGGGTCCTCCGGTGGGTCGGGACTATGGGTTGGCCCCTTCAAGGGCTGACTCTGGTCTACTGATCTGGCAGCCTTAGCTGCTTCAAGTTTCAAGTACTGTAATTTGTAAAATATGAAATAAAAATGTTCATGCAGAGCAGTTTCTTTCACTGCACTATGTGCAGGTGAGAATATGAAAACCTACCCAAGGAGAGTGTATCCCACCACATAAAAAAATTAAAAAGTCTTTTACATTGACCCCTATAAAAGTTTACCACATGTAAAACAGTGTTATCTATAACATAAGAGCATTTACCTAGTATAGCACTTGCTGAAGTATACATTAGGACCAGTATATAGCTTTGCAAACTTAAAAGTAAAATCAGTATCAAGGAACATGCGTGGGGGTCTGGCTCTCACTCCTGTTTAAAACTACTTGGGCATTCAGAAACCTAAGAGCCTAGTTTACATCACATCACTTGCACAAGGACAGACAAGAGACTAGTGAGAATACAGGAGGCTGTGTGTGGAATCTGATGTACTGAGCATGGGTGCTAATTTGACACACTTCAAAGTTTACTACTAGCAACCTAGGATTATTCAGGGATACCTCATAGTGGAGGCTGCATCTCATTCTATACTAAAGATGCTAGAGGGCAGATAAGCCATCTATTTTGATTATAATAAGAGGTGAATGCTAAAGATTAATGAAAGGGGAAAAGAATACGAATTTCTGTATATTTTTATTTTTAAATAGATTTAAAAAGAAGCTATTAGCTCCATGAATAATTTAAGAGATAAAAGAATCCACTACAGGTATTTAAGGGACTATGTTAATATGAAAATGGTGTTAGGTAAAGGTAAATTATGATTAGCTTACTAAACATATTGCTTTCAGATGCTTATGTGGCTCTTTTAACAGGTTGGAGGCAAATTACCAATTACTGAGCTGGTGAAAATATATGTTTACTATGTAGCATGCACTTGTTGTTGTAGTGGTGATGAAATACTGTATGGTGTGTGTATATATATATATATATATATATATATATATATATATATATATATAATATAAGATATTCGAAATGTAAAAGGAATGATTCACATGGTCTGGTATCCAGGGATGCATATATAAACAAGCATTTGTCAATGCCAAATGTTTGCTTGCTGGTATTAGCATTGGTAGTGCAGGAGTTAGAGAGATGCATAACAGGAATGGCAGTGAAGTATTAAACTAACGCCAACCCCTACCCCCACCCTGCAGAGACTGACAGGCATTTAAGGGTGTGCCTTTGGGTCATCGGCCATAATGCTCACACCATTCCACCTCTCTCCACCCTGCAGACACTGACAGGTGTTGTGGTGTGCCTTGGGGTCTTCGACCCATACGGTCACCCCATTCCATAAGGAAATAAGCTGAGATGGGTGCAGTAGAGGAGAATGGGGTGAACGTTAAGGCCAAGGACCCCAAGAAACACCTCAATGCCTGTCACTGGCCACAGAGTGGGGTTGGGGGTGGAATGGCATGAGCATTATGGGCGATGACCCCAAGTCACATCCCTCATGCCTGTCAGTCTCTACAGGGTGGCCGTTACAGTTGAAAACCCTAATGCCCCAGGCGTTGTTGGAAGTTATCTAGATTTTCAACATGGGCTTTTTGGAACCTCATCTCATGAACAGTGGCTCTATCATTTCGTTACTCAATCCTGAAAGGTGATTTTGCACAGCGACTGTGCCATTCGGCGCCACAGGTGCACAAACACATGCTGGGCAAGATGTGAAAAATGAGAGCTGTATTATTCACAAGTAAGTGTGAAAAAATGGCAATGTTGAAAATCTGGAGTGAAAATATGAAAAATTGGTGAAGTTATGACCGTGCGTAGAAACTGAGCAACACACACCTATAACACAATCATTTTTTTGGAATTTATTCTTCAAATTTTCAACATGGGCATTTTGGGACCTTCCCTCATGAACAGAGCCACTGTGATTTTGTTAATCTGTCCCAAAATTTGATTTCCCACAGTGACCCTGCCATTCTGTGCCACAGGTGCAAAAACACATTTTGGGCAGGATGTGAAAAATGACAGCTGTTCTGTTCATAATGAGGTGTGAAAAAATGGTAATGTTGAAAATCTGGAGTGAAAATATTAAAATTTGGCGAACTTATGAGCGTGTGTAGAAACTGTGCAACACACGCTCATAACGCAGTAAGTTTTTGGAATTTTTTCACCAAATTTGCAACATGTGGTTTTTGGGACACCACCTCATGAACAGTGGCACTGTCATTTTGTTAGTCAGTCCCAAAAGGTGATTCTGCTCAACAACTGTGAAATCACCTTTTGGGACTGAATAACCAAATGACAGTGAAGGTGTTCATGAAGTGGGGTCCCAAGAACCTCATGTTGAAAATTTGGGCCAAAATTCATAAAAATGGCTGCGATATCAACCTAAGTTGAACCCCCCCCCATTGACTTCCATTATATAGCTTACCGTCATTTCTTTAGTTTGCCGGTCAGCTTTGAAGAGTGTAGACATGTCCCGGTCCATAGAACATCACTGCTCCTGACCTCTGAAGGTAAGTATGGGGTAAGGGGGGTGTGAGAAGGTGGGTCCACAGAGGGAGGGTGAAGGTGGGGGGGGGAATGGGGAGACAATGAGGGACCATTTTTTTTTACAGGGAAAAAATACTTTGGGGATGGTTTTCTTTATTTCACAGGTTACCAAAAATATTTAGGCACACTGGGGTGGGCTCCCAGTGTGCCACAATAGTGTGTGTGGGGGGGCATGCTGACACAGGGATTGGGCACCCCGATGTTGGCACTTGAAAAATTTGGGCAGATTGGGGAGGCATCTGACACTGGGAGTGGGCATTCTGGTGTCAGAAACATAAATAAAAAATAATTTTGCCACACTGAGGTGGGCTCCCAGTGTGTCACATTAATGGGGAGGGAGGGGGGATACATGCTGACATGGGGATTGGACACTCCGATGTTGGCTTTCCGGGGAGTGTGTGGCAGGTGGCAGGAGCCACCAATGTGGAAAGCAGTGCTGAGGCTCATTTATTTATTTTATTTTATTTATTCATTTAAAGTTTCGGATGACACCTTTGAGCAAACAGGGCTCTTTTACAAAGGTTCCACGTCATGGACACTCGACAAGTTAAAACAAGACAGGCAAGTTAACAACAGGTAGACATTACAGTATGATTACAGTACATGAGCTGCCCAAGGCTTTGTCAAGGATCAAAAGAGATTAAGTAAAGGGTGCGATTGAACACAACAACTGTCAGTTACATGTGATGAAGTGCTCTTACAAGTGCAAATGAAGAGTAGAGGTAGCTAAGGATGTGGACTCATATTGCAGAAAACATGCTAAGACTGAGGGGAGGAGAGAGGGGTAGGTGGTAAGAGAGGGGGGAGAGAAGGGGTTGGATGTGATGTAGGGTGGGGAGGAAGATGATATTAAGGGTGGAGAGGAACATGGGGGGGCTAGGACAGGCAAAGGGGTGAATGGAGAGAGAATGAGAACTAGGAGGGGTGGAGAGCAGAGGTGGTGGGAGGAGCACAATGGGTGTAAGGAAGCTGAGAGAGGAGGTAAGATACGGGTGGGCCAGGGAGTGGCTAGGGAAGGCTAATGAGGGATAAGGGAAAGAGATATCAGGGAGTGAGAGGGGATGTGGGTAGAGTGCTTGAGAGCAGAGGA
This sequence comes from Neoceratodus forsteri, assembly GCA_016271365.2. Lineage (NCBI taxonomy): Eukaryota > Metazoa > Chordata > Ceratodontiformes > Ceratodontidae > Neoceratodus > Neoceratodus forsteri. The sequence goes on along the minus strand of CM057450.1, from coordinate 608,689,209 downwards.
GGCCAGGAGAGCAAGCAGAGAATTTTAAGTGAAGCAGTCACAGTGGGCACCAGCCACCAAATGCTGTCGAAATTTGCTCTTAAAGGAGCTGAGATTCGATGTGTTGGTGATTTCCACTGGAAGAGAGTTGAAACAGTTAGAAGCCCTAACTTTGTAGGAGCACTGTCCTTGTGTGGTCTGGCAGTGGGGAACAGAGAAAGCTAGGTTTTCAGAGCTCTTGGTTAGGTGAGCAGCACAGTGAGGGGACAGTACAGACTGAACCGGGGCCCAGCAAAGTTTTTTTTTCAAGAATGCAGGTCTGGTACTTTATTCTGCCAGATAGCTGTAGCCAATTTGCCTGTTCATAGATATCACACATGTGTCTGAGTCAAGTGACTGAGGTGAGGAGCCGACATACCTTGTTTAGGGCTAGGGCTAAATGCCAGAGGGCAGTGCCGGTAGCTGGTCCGTAAACTACAAGACCATAGTCAATTAATGAGGTAACTGAGCTCTGGGTATCAAGTTTTAGTGCTTCGGCCATCAAACAATGCCTAAGCCGATAGAGCAGTCCATTACAGGTATTCACAGCTTTAGCAGTGTTGTGAATATGCGTGGAGTACGATAGAGTGCGGTCAAGGGTCATGCCCAGGTATTTGAACTGGTCAACCTGTTCCAAAGTATTACCACTGCTATTGTTGATTAGCAGTTGTTGGAGTTTATATTTGTTGTGGGTACCATGAAACAGCATTGATCTGTTTTTTTGAGTAATTTAGGATGAGCTTGTGTAGCCAGAACCAGGTTTCAGCTTCTCAGAAACTTCGCTGAAGTTGTTGCTGAAGGAGATAGGGGTCAGAGTGGCTTGCGAAAATGACTGCATCATCTGCATATAGGAGAATTCTGTCATGGCATGTGGCAGGGAGGTCATTCATGAAGATGCTAAAGAGTAAGGGGCCAAGGGATGGAACCTTGAGGGACTCCTGAGTGGACTGGGAGGGAGGGAGAGCAAGATGGAATCTCCAATTCTGACCTGCTGGGAGTGGTCACTAAGGTAGCTTTGAAACCAGTGGACGGCATCCAGTGAAAGTCCTTGATGTGATAGCTGTCCGGTCAGTAGGGAGTGGCTGACGGTGTTAAACGCCTTTGACAGGTCAATAAAAACGGCGCCAACCAAGTGGTTGTGATCTAGTGCCTGGTGGATGTTGGAGGTGAAGTCGAGGAGTGCAGAGGTGGTGCTGTGCCTTTTGGAAAACTGTGAGTTGCTGGGGACATTGGAGGTAATATTTTTCCAGATATTCAATGAGTTGTTCAGCAACTATCCATTCCAAGGCCTTGGAGAGTGGGGTTAGGATGTAGATAGGTCTGTAGTTCCTTGCGAGAGTCTTATCACCACTTTTGTGAATAGGGGTCACCACAGCAGACTTCCATATTCTTGAGAATTGTGAGTGTCTAAGACAGCGGCTAAGAATTTTAGTAAGGGGTGGCAGGACTTCATCAATGTGAGGGCCGATGGCACATTTATAAGGTAGAAAAAGAAATGGGCAGACTGGATGGGCCTTGCGGTCCTTATCTGCCGTCAACTTCTATGTCTATGTTTCTATGAGGGCGATGAGTTTCAAATCAAGGGAGTCTCCATTGTGCCAAGCCTCCCCGAGAACTTTAAGTAGGTGCTTTCTAGCAAGCCCTTCCAAGACTGCCTTAAAATAAAATGGGAGGCGCTGCTGAGTTGCATGTGGGTTGTCAGGATGGGTTGTTTCAGGTGTTGGGTCAAAGAAGTTAGGTAGAAGCACATGACTAAGGTCTGAAAAGGTGGTGTTGAAAGCATTGGCAATGGTTACTTTATCCAGGGTGATAGCACCATCAATGTTGAGCATAGCGAGTGAAACTTTGGGTTTTTCCCCGTTACCTCAGAGAGGTTGTTCCAGAACTTCTTCCCGTCAGACCAGGTGTTTGCAAGGGCATTCCTATAGTAGTTAGCTTTCACCAGGTGAATAGCTCTTGTACAGGTGTTCCGGGTTGATTTGTAAGCCTGAACGACAGCTGGGATGTTAGACACCTTAGCAAGGAACCAGAGGTGGTCATGGGATTTCATCTGTTGAAATGGTTCACCAGGAAAGGCACACTGAACAAAGAAGGTGCTCAGTGGCAGGAACCAACAAGAACTGTAACTCTGGCCATGTGCATTACTGTGCACTGTAATGTGCATGGCCGGAGTCTTGTCAACTGCTGCTAACAGACAGAAGGTATGTCTGTGTGCCTGGTTGCGAGGGAGGGGGAAGGTCCCGCTGCAATGAGGAAACTGTCCCTCATTGCAGCAGCAGATTTCTTTCAAGTGTGGTCCTTTCTCTCAAACTGCTGTCATAGACAGCTCACCAATTCATTGGTGCCTGAGGGACGAGCCCCATAAAGTGCAACTCATAACCATCCATGATTGGAGCAGTACTTTTCTTTCAAGTGAAGACCTTTTCTCTCAAACTGCTGTCATAGACAGCTCACTGATTCATTGGTGCCTGAGGGATGAGCCCCATAAAGTGTCAACTGCATTGGGCAGAAACTCACACACCTCTAAAATGTAGGACTGTCCCAAGATGTTTCTTGTGCATGCATGGTGCACATGCGCGCTAGCAAACATCAAAAGACTGCAGAAAGGCAATTTAGTTATGGATAGAAGAATGGTTACAAATTGTTGGAATTATGGATTTATTTTAGAAAAGTCTGTGTATGTTGAATAAATTTCTTTTCTATTTCTTGTGGCAATAATTATCAGCAACTTCCTGAGGATGTGGTCAGCAGGGGAGCATGAAACATCGAGAACTGATGTACTGCCTGATGGTATCCTGTCAAGATCATGAAGGGATGGACGTACAGTCGAAAACCGCACAGTCAGAACAGCATGCACAGTTTGGAGTTAGTTTATTTAATCTTAGTGTGGTTTTCAATTGCACCCTTTTGGGGTCTCTGCGTAGCACGCATTTTGACCGCATGGGTTTCGACTGCGCTGAGATGTGGGTGAACCTTACCTGGTATACGTCCAAGAGACCGGCAACCTGTGAGGAAAAAAATACTTATATTGATTACCGGTGAGTGGGTCCTTTTACTCCACTGTATGTTTGGTTTGATGCTGAGGCTTTATGGAGCAGATCCGTCATGGTCTTTTTTTTTTTTGTAGGTGCCTTTGCGTAGCACTGCCTATGTGTGCTTTGTACTTCAAGCTGCACTACCTTCTCGATAACTTTGCCAAAAAAAGGCAAGCCTGAGACAGGCCTGTAAATAGCCAGCACATCTGGTCCAAAGATGGCTTTTTGATTAGAGGCTTCACCACAGCCTTTTTAAGGGATTCAGGCAAACACCAATCTTCAAGGGAACACCAGACAATGCTGCCAAAAACCAGGCCCAGAGCCTCATGACAGTCCATCAACAGCCATGTTGGTCCCAGGTCCAATTCACAGCAAGTAGAGTGCAGGTCAGAAACCACCTCGAGCACCTCTTCCTGAGTAACTGGCTTTAACTCACTCCAAGCCATTGGAGTGCCCATTTATTTATTTAAAATTTGGTGACTGGGACAGGCACTCTAAACCAAGGCTTGTTTCCTGGTGTGACCCAGGGAAGGGGATACAACAGAGAGTGAAAAAGCAATAACACAGTGACAAAAATTGGTGTATGAACATGTACAAAAAAAAATCACTTACAAGTAACGAATTTCGGTGAAAGACAAAAGCAATGTAAAAAGAGTACATGTACGTTGGTAATGGGAAGAGAGGTTGAGAGCTAAAGGACTGTGCCATCAACGTCAGGCACGAGATTTGTACAGAACCACTGAGACCTAAAATTTAGATTACAGAGTGCACTGAGTTGTAAACTATACAGCAGAGTAGGTAAAAATAGGTAAAACAGGTAAACTAGCAGAGGGAGCTGGATATGACATGAGTCATTGTAACGTGGAGAAAGGAGGAAGAAGTCTATCTGCAGGTGCATTCTTTAGTGAAGGGTGTCAGTAAGAGTGGTTTGAGAGAGTGGAGGAAAAAAGAGAGATGACTGGATGGAGAGGGGTTGGACAGTATGTCACCCAACTCCAAAACTGATGACCCATGTCAGACCACCAGGAGACAACCCTGCTCTGACTGAAGATGCCCCATCCAGGAAACAATTGCCAATCTGCTTACAACATTTGCGAGACAAAGCTCCTCTGGACTGCAGACAGGAAGAACTTACAAACCATTCCACAGAGCAGAAGCCTGAAGGAACACCCTGTAACAAGAATTCTGCCTTTTTCAGGAATATTGCTCTTTTTTTTTTAACTCTATTTATTTATTTGCTTTTGTTAACCGGGTAAGCACACTAGACAGCCAAGTGCCTATTTTCAGGTGCGACCTGGGAGGGTTACAGGTAAAGTGAGTACAAGTACAGTAAGGAAGTCAATGCAGCATACAGAGAATAACAGGCATCACGGGGATTACAACAGGTATTTAACAGTATTAGAATAACTGAATGGTACAAGAACAATACAGTAGTGGTACATACAGGGTCATTAGGTTGTAAACAGTATTTGACAACTAAATGGCACAAAACATTCCAGTGAAGATATGTACAGGGAGGATTTGAACAGTAAAGCATACTAGGAAAGCTTACAGAGAGTAAACGGGGCTTCGCAGGGACAACATTAGGTAGCTTGACAGTATCTAAGAACTATGTGGGACATGATCAATGTGGTAAAGTACATACAGGGTGGGATTGAGTATGCATAACAGGTATGATCCGGGGAAAAGATTCTGGGAGTAAGTGCACGAGGGGGGAGGGTGAACAGTGCCTAGTCAGGTACTAGTTACTCAGCGAGGTGCATGAGGATAAGTGCAGATTGGTGCAAAGGCCCCCACCCAAGAATTAGCCTGGGTGGGAATAAGTGGGCTATGCTAGAAGGCTACGAGGTGCAGGGACACGCTGAAGAGGGTTTTAAAAAGTTCCAGAGGGAGGTCCTAAAGCTGGTATGGGAGGGGGGAGGACCGTGTTAGTACAGGGAGTGAGTTCCACATTTTAGGGGCATAGGTGTGAAAGGCCCGATCACCCGCAAGGGTACAGGTTCTTGGGACCAGGTGATCCAGCGACGCCCTGGATCTTAGGAGATAGGAAGGGGTGCCAGGTTTGGGGGGAAGGGCAAGAGCAGGAGTGGTGGCCGCGCGGATAATGTTGTCAATGAGGGTTTCCGAGTGCGAAGATGCGGTGTTTCTCCGGGGGCAGCCACTCCAGACGTGTGTAGAGATCGCAGAGGTGAGGAGAGGGCCGGAGAGCGCGAATCGACATATGTTGTTATATGCCGTGTTCCATTTTGAAAGGCTGGATTTGGGTACAAGGGCAAAGGTGACGAGCCCATAGCAGAGTGTAGGGAGGAGGACCCCCTGGCTATAGCTGAACAAGCAGCCGGAGTGAGGCAGTTTTTGGCTAGGTAGGCTAGGCCAAGCTTTCCATTTGTGGCCTTGCAGACGTTCCTGATGTGGAGGGTTAGGTCCAACTGTGGGTCCAGCATGATGCCCAGGTACTTGGCGGTGGCTACTGTATGGAGGGGAGAGCCGTAGGACCCAAAGATTTGCAGAGGGGCAGGGCAGGATTTAATTCTGTTTGAGGCACCAAAAAGCATGGCCTGAGTTTTCTTGAGGTTCAGGGTAAGCCTGTGTTCACCTAGCCAGGTTTGGATGAGCGTGAAGTCTGAGTTTAAATGGGAGTTTATAGTGGAGATGTTGAGGGAGCTGGCCAGGATGACGAGGTCATCTGCGTACGTGGTGGAGAGGCCGTAGGCAGTGACGGATGGCAGTTCGTTGATGAATAGCGAGAATAGTGTGGGACCCAGTACGGATCCCTGGGGGATGCCGCGGAGGACTGTTGAGGGATTGGAGAGGGTCCGATTGAAGCAGGTATACTGCTGCCTACTGGACAGGTAGTTAAGGAACCAGGCATGGGCGGAGGGGGAGAGAATCCAAGGGATAGGAGCATGGAACATAGGAGGGAGCGATCGACCCTATCGAAGGCTTTGGAGAGGTCCACAAAGATACAGTAGCTCCGGTAAGTTTGCCTTGGTCAGCAGCAGTCCTAATCTGTGAGGTGACTAGAGCAAGGGCAGTGGACGTGCTGTGTCCTTTCCTGAACCTGTGTTGTGCAGGAGAGAGGATGTTGCAGCTCTGGATATAATGGGACAGCTGGGAGGTGACAGCTTTCTCCAGTAGTTTGCTAGTGGCAGACAGACTGGCGACTGGGCGGTAGTTGGTGGGGTCTTTGGGGTTACCCTGTTTTAAGACACTTTCCATAATTCGGGGATGATCCCGGTCTCGAGGGAGGTGTTGAAGAGGTGCGTGACCAGCCTGGCAAGAAGATGGGCTCCTAGTCTGAGCAGTTTGGGCTCGAGACTATTATGCCTTGGCCCGCTGTGGGGGGAGAGGCCAACGAGCAACTTCTGGGTCTCGGTTGCTGAGATCTGTTGAAGGTGGAAGGGGGGGCCGGGGGTGGAGACCAGATGGGGAGGTGCTGGGGGCTTAGAGGCTGAGGATTGGAAGGGGGGGGCAGATAGTTCAGAAAACATGGAATTAAAGGCATTTGCAATGGTGAGGGGGTTATTACAACTGACCTCACCAACGAGTATTATCACCGACTTACCAGGGAACTCTCTCAGGCATACCCCCACACCGCTGCTATTCTACCGCCATGTCTAAAGTCCAATCTCCTGGAAATCAGGGACAGAAACTCCCATTCTAGCCTGACCCGATGGCCCCCCCGGCTCTGAATCCCCCGAGGCAGGGCCACCGTCCACCCTGGCAATCTTCCTATAATCCAGTGTGCCGAGCCAGACCTGAGTGCGGGATCGCAAGAACAGGAGAACCGAACCCGACATTGGGCATGAGTCACAGGGCTTTAAGGGGCTGCCTTTGCCTATTCCTGGGGCTGTGTTTTTTTCTGCTGTATTTTCCCTTGGAGTGCAGACATGCAATGATGTCCGCGCACGTAAGTGCCAACATCCACTGCCGCCCCACCCCCTTAACTTGCAACTTGCATCGCTTCATGTAAGGCCTCTGATCTCCACTTGGGGCCGCTAAGGAGTGATGAAATGTCCCCAACCCACCCCAGAAGAGGACAGCAGTCCTCTGGATGCTCAATCCTCTCCTACCCCCACAAACCCCTGGTCCGCTCCTGAACCTGGGTCACCGGCGTGGCACGAGGTGTGGCATCCCGTGCCTCAACCTTGAGCGTCACCGGGTCGACAGGATATTGCTCTTTCATAGTCCTTATAATGGAATCTCAAAGCCAGTCTGTCAACATGTCAAGCTGGACCTTCTCCAGGAGTGCTTGAACCTCCACCTTATCACCTTCAGCTGCTTCAGTTCTCCATCATACCATAAAAAGCTGTTCTGGCAGGCCAATGAGCAGACATGGATTGTTGCAAGGGTGCCTAAGGCACCAAAATGGCTAAGTAATAACCATCCACAGCAGCCATCGAACCAATCTGACATGTTGACACCATGCCTGAGATGTCCAGTAATGCCATGTGCTTATCAGGCTCAAGGGTTCTTTTAGAACACTGCTGGACCATCTCAATGGGGCAGGGAATCTAAGTGGGGTCCTCTGCCAAGAACTGTACAGCATGATGATCCGACCACCCCACTGGATCCACTCTGACATTCCAAATGTTTAGCCTCAAAGAGAAAACTAGGTCCAAGGTATGACCCTGTTCATGGGTGGCAGAGGTAACCACTTGTGTGAGACCCCAAGAAGTCATCATCTGGAAGAACAGCTGAGCAAAATGTGATCTTTCATTGCCATCCCACACACTGAAATCCCACAACACAATCAGGTTGGGGGCGTTGATGAAATCCACAAATTCCTTCAAGAAGTCCTGTTCCCGCACCAGAAGAGGGTACACCAGGACAATCCTGGACCTCACACCTGCATCTCCTTTCACAGCCACACATTCAAATGACCTAATTGCCTTCAGTAGGTATGCTGTAAGCCTCAGTAAGATCTAAAGCAGTTGGCCACCCCTTGCACTCCTGCCTCAGGCAACATACTACAGAGAAACTGTCTGGGACGTCTGCCCCCAGGAGTGGCCCAGTGTCATCACCAAGCCAGGTGTCCCTTAAATACACTACGTCACCATAGTGACTGGTAATACAGTCTGTCAAAACAAAACAAATGGAAACAATTCTGAGATGAATAAAAGTCCACAGGAACTGGTCTGGTCCCAAAGCACCCAAAGTCTGATCCATATAGTTTAACATGGAGGTAAGTCCCACCCGTTCATAAAAAGCTGCTGCTCACTGCCACCTAACACACCATCCAAGGCTAAGCAGGGACCAACACAGCAATCATGATAGTTCCAAAAAAGCCACAATCCATAATCCTTTTCACCCACTATACCTCCTTTCACAGGAAGAAGGGCAGTGCAAAGTTCAGGCCAAGAGGCACTGGAGTCCCAAATAAGCACAATCAAAATTGAAGGCACAGTTTTTTGAAGAACACAGTATCTAAGGAGATCACACTGGCAGGATTCCCCTTGCAGAGCAAGATATCAAACAGCGGCCATCTGCTCCTACTAGATGGGGCCCAAATCTCTCCATGTGAGGGCAGTGTGGACTCCCAACCAGTCCCTTGACAAATATCCCTGGAGTTCAGTGACACCCACTCCCCATTCCTTTTAATCATCTCCTTGGTATCTAATGGCACCTCCCCCCTTATCTGGTCCCTATACTGAGATCTCTGATGTCCATTGGTACCCCCTTGCACAATCCCCATTACTGAGATCCCTGGTATCCAGTGTTGCCTTTTCACTCACTAGGTCCCATTACTGAGATCTGACTCCTCACTCACTTAGTCCCCATTACTTAGAGCCCTGGGGCCGGTTTTTCAAAGGTGTTAGACTGACGCAAGGGACTTGTGTCAAAAGGTTGTGACACAAAGGGCAACTTGCATCACAACTTGTGGCAAATGCAGTTTTCTAACATAGCATGCATCAGATTTGTTGCAGCTGCATCGACACCCCCTTGCATCATGGTTGCGGCAAACAATCTGGTACACCAGGTCACAAGGGGGCTTGCACCATGGTGGAGCTGCAACATCCTCTTGTTCATGATTCTGTAAGCCCCGCCATGGTCACAGCAAGGGGCTCAACTTAGACCAGCCAGGAGGTGGTTTAAGCAACTTGTGCCAGTGCCACACACTGTGATGAATGGGGGATCTGTATGTGGGGTCAGGGGCAGAAGGGGCATGGGAGGGCATGGGGGAGTCAGGGAGACAGTGAACATGAATGAGACTGATGTGGCACATGGCGGGGAGTGTATGCCTTTGTGTTTATTCCAGAAATGTCTATAACTGCATTGCAGAATACTACACAGTACTGTACCTATACATTCTACTGTATATACATTAGGCAGTTCAAATCCAGCACATCCATGGAGGGGTAAGTGCTATTTCCATTTTAATATGCTGCCATGTAATTCAGACACAGCATTTGCCCCTCTGTGGATGTGCTGGATTTCAACTGTCTAATGTATATACAGTAGAATGTATAGGCACAGTACATTGTAGTAATCTTCACCATGGTGACATACATTGCCGGAATAAATACAAAGGTATATGCACTCTACCAAATGCAACATCAATCCCATTCATACCCGCTGTCTTCTCGACTCCCCCATGCCACCTTCCATGCCCCTTCAGCCCCCAGACCCCTCTTGTCCAGAAATATGCCCTCTGGGAGTGTTTTAAGAATCCCGGTGTAGGGGATTTGACAGCCTGCATCTGCAACAAGCCCCTAAAACCATGCCACAGCCCATTTTGTGCCACACGGATGGCACAAGTCCTGTTTGGTGTGAGAAACCTGCAGTTGACGCAGGCTGCATTTGAGAATCACTCCCGGCACCTCTTTTGGCACAAGGGGCACTTTGTACCTTTCCTTGTGGCACAAGCACCTTGTGCCATGCCTAGAGCTTTGACAATCGGGCCCTGTGAGTTTATCTGGAATTAGTTTCCAGTAACCTCTAGCTTTTACATTCTCCCTAAAATTCATAAAAACATTACAAACCCTCCAGGAAGATCGATAGTGTCTGGTGTTAATTCTCTAATGGAAAAGTTAGGTGAATTTGAGGATTTTTTCCTTTTTTTTTTCTTGGTATGGTTCAGCAAAGGTATGACAACCCAGTCATATTACATAGCATTTCAATTATAAGAAAAATTGAGCTAGTCACTTTACATCATATACCATACCGACCTACCTATCTAAGGGTCCAAGGAGTTCTACATTTTAACTTAACCTAAATCATTTATCCTAAACTTATACATAGCCTGTTTTTATGCCAGTTCATAAAACAATATAATTTAAACAACAGTTTTTAAGTTAATAAATCTGTTAATTATTCATTCTTCATTGCATCCTGCAAAGGGGCCCATATTTTATTGTATATTTCAATCTGGTCACTTCTTACATAGTGCAATTTTTCTAGCTGCATTGTATCTTTCATATAGCTAAGCCAAATTTCACATTTCGGGGGTTCAGTATCTTTCCACTGAAGTAAAATACATTTACAAGCTGTGACGGTTGACCCCTGTATATAAAACTCTTAGGTGCTTATTTTTAATTGCCACATTTGAAAAATTTGCCAACAGTGTTATGGCTGGTGTATATTTAAAGGCCCGGATATTCAGACTGCGCCTGGCAGTGGTGCAAGCATGGGCGCAGCACAACTGGGATGCTCCGGGGCCAGGACCAGGTGATATTCAACGGTGATGCACCATGGTGATGACTACAGCAGGGACAGCGCACAGCGCAATGGCACTGCACCGGCACATGCCACAGATAGTGAGCATGGGGATGCGCCAGCGCAAACGCAGTTGTGCTGGGAGCATCACCCGTGATATTCAGCAGAGGGTATGCAAATGAGGCCATAATATATGCAAGGCACAAATGGGGCCATTTGCATGCCATTATGTCCCTGTTTGCATGCCTTGCACAGGGCAGCCCAGTGACTTGTGCCTGGCACCCTGCACAGCATGACGTGGGCACTGAGAGGGTCCTGGGACATCCCCCGCTCTCTAGCCAGGATCATGGGTGTGCTTTTGCCACATGATCCCTGGTGGTCAAGTGGTACCCTTTCCCTCCCGTTTCCCTGATCACCGGTACAAGTTGGTAAAAACATTCCCTGGTAGTCTAGTGGTACCTCCCGCAACCCGCCTGGTCACCGCTGAATGACAGCTGCAGTATAAAGAGAACTCATTGGTCCACACTCAGACCAATGGGCTTGGTAGGGTATACTGTACTAGACAGTCATAAATATGTGAATGAGGTCAGTGCACATACTGTAAGCTGTCATTCGGTGGGAGGCAGGGTGGTATGTGGGGGTTGCAGCCACCCTCCGATGATGGGGGGAGTGGGGTGGGCAAGGGGTCCTATGTGGGTGAGAGGGGTGGGGGGTGCCACTGTATCACCAGGGAATGTTTCGACCTACTTGTACCAGTGATTGGGGAAATAGGCAGGAGAGGGTACCACTAGACTACCAGGGAATGTTTTTATGGACATTTACCAGCAATCAGGGTAACGGGTGGGAGGGAGGTACCACTAGACTACCAGGGCAATATGGGTGCTTGTGGACGGTGTTCTTGGTGGGAGGGTGGCCACCCATGGCCGGTGGTTGCTGCGTTGCACCCTGCAATACAGCAGCCCACCTGTGGGTGGCCAGGAGTTGTTCCTCCTATTCACGGGCTCAACTTTGAGCCCCCCTATGCAGCGTATTGCAGGGTTGTGCCAGCATATGTGCCGCACATCCTGGACTGAATATCGGGATGTGCCGCATGTGCATGGACTTGCCTCCTGCATCTGTGCCACATACATTACCATTGCACCCTGGATTTTTGCTGCTCCTGGCAGCCTTTTCAATATCCCACCGTGGCACAGTGCAGGGTTGTGCCAGAGCAACTCTGTTGCTCCATGCGCAACCCCTTTGAATATCCTAGCCAAAGTGTATTTTGATTGCACTATTTATAAAGTTAAATATTCTGGCCCAAAAATTTGATAGATTGGGACATGCATGAATTAAATGTATAAGTGTCTCAGAAGTATTATTACATCTGGGGCACTTAGAATCAATAGATGGGTTAATCTTATTAAGTTTGAAGGTGTAAAATATGTTCGATGTGTTGTGTTATACTGAATTTGTTGAAATTTGGTTGATTTTATAATAGCACAAGGTGTACTTAAAATTTCGGCCCATAATGATTCTTACATGTTTATACCCAAATCTTGCTGCCACTTAATTTTTAATTTTGTAAGACCAATCTGTGATTCCTCATTTAAAATGTTATATATTAATGTAAATTAACTCTGAATCATTTTGTTTTTGTTTCAAAGCTTCAAATATTGGTGAATTAATGCCTAGTATTAAATTACCATTAGTTGTTTTAATATAATTTTTATTTGTAAATATTGAAATATGATTTTTTGATAACTTATATTCCTGCCTAAGTTGATTAAATGTCTTAAACTGATTTTCTGTAAACAAGTAACCAAAATGTGATATTCCTTGCTTAAACCACGTATTAACTATTTTATCTGTTACCAGTGAAACTAATGCAGTATTATTATAAACTGGTGTATCACTTGTAATTTGTATTTTATATTTAATGATTTTGTGCACTTTATACCAAGCATTTAATGTAACTTTAGACACACTGTTCCTAATATATTTATTAATAATGGATTCATGATTTTTATTATATGGCAAAAAAAAGGAAATTACAAATTGGTAATTTTGATAAATTGTGTTCCATTCATACTGCAGGATAATCATTATATTTATAATGCATCCAGTACCATACCATCGTACATTGTGAGGCTAAGTAATGCTTTTCAAAATCTGGAAGCACTAAGACACTATTTGCTTTAGATTTAATTAAAGTTAAATATGCAACCAGTGTTTTTTTTCTTTTACCAAACAAAATTAAGAACAATTTTTTTAAGCTTAATAAAAACCTTTTTTGGTATTTCAGTTGGAATGGTTTAAAATAAATAAATGAACTTTGGTAACACATTCATTTTAACCACGTTAATACATCCGATATTGGTCAGTAGTAAGTACTGCCATCTTTGTAAATCTGCTATGATATTCACAAGGTTCAAAATTAATATGATATATCTTGGACACATGGCAAGGAATATCTATCCCTAAATAATATATCTGCTGAACCTGTGGACATTCACATCCCTCCAGCATTTTCAGTTTAAATACATCCTCTAAGGATATAACAAAAGATATTTGCCAGTTTACCACATATCCTGATGCTTTGCCCAAAAGATTTATTATCTTAGTGTGCAGTTCTCCTAGCCCTGTCTCCTCTGCTGATTACCCTCCTTAGGCACTTACCACCCCAGGTGGAGTGGTGTTATTGCTCTTAACCATTATCCGCCCCCGGTCCAGCACCGAGTCCTCTCTCTCACTACAGGCATCTAGGCCAGGCTATAACACACATTATGTACTCCTAACAATTTTGATGTTTTGCTCCTGCTTGTGTTGTTCTTGCTGTGAATTCCTAATTGTTATTTGATGTTATCGCTGTATTACTGAATGTCAGAGCATGTTGCTCCAGTATGTAACCTCTACTGTATTACCCACTGTCGGAGCATGTGGCTCCTGTATGTAACCCCTGGCTCCTGTATGTAATCCCTATGCTATATTTTGTTCTCATGGATACCTTGTAACTCTCCCGGTCGCACCTGAAAATAGGCACTTTGCTGTCTAGTGTGCTTACCTGGTTAACAAAACCAAATAAATAAATAAAATAAATCTTACATAAATCAAGCAAGGAAGCAAAAACATTTATCATATACTATAGTGTATCATCCGCATATAAGCTTATTTTATGATCCTGCTCTTGTATTTGAATTCCTTTAATATTTATTTTATTCCTGATTGTTGAAGCTAGTGGTTCCATTATAAATGCAAAAATAAGTGGCAACAATGGACAACCTTGTTGAGTTCCCCGGGTAAGCTGAATGAATGGAGAAAGTATATTATTAGTTTTTATGTTGGCTACAGAGACTTTATATATTAGTTTAATCCAATCGATACCACTTTTTTCCAATTGCATTTTTTGTAAAGTTGAAAAAATAAATTGTCATTCTATTTTATTGAATGTCTTTTTGGCATCTGTTGATAGTACAATTGCATCTATATATTTTTTATTTATAATATTAATCATTATCCTAATATTATCATTAATTCTACATCCTTTAATAAATCCATTCTGATCCAGATATACCAATACATGCATAACTTTCTGAAGCCTTTCTGCTAGGATTTTTGTAAATATTTTATAGTTGACATTTAATAATGATATAGGATGATACGATTTTCAATTTAATGGCTTTTTGCCCTTTTTTTGAAATAAATGAATAGTTGCTTCATTAAATGAATTTGGTATATTCTGCTCTGAAATGAATGAATTAAATACCTTCACTAAGAATGGTGTCAGACTATCTTTAAATTTCTTGTAAAATTCTATAGTTAGTCCATCAGAGACCGGGGCTTTACCTTGTTGCAATTGTATTTTTGCTTGATCTACTTCATATCCATGAATAGCTTCATTCAGGATATACTGCAAATGTTCTGGAAGTGAATTTAATTGTGTTGTGTCAAAAAAATCCACTATTGCCACATCACCTGTTGCGTCTGATACAGTGCTTTATAATAATCAGTAAAGACTAGGTTAATTTCCATGAGGTCAATAGTGATGGTACCATCATTCTTTTTAATTAATTAATTTAGTTCTGTTCCTTTTCTTTATTTAACTGTCATAATAATAATTTTAATCATTTTTCCAAAAGTATATAATATTTACTGTGAGTTTGTGTTAAAATTTTCTCAGCTTTTTCTGTAATTAAGCTATTATATTCTATCTTTTTTGTAAAATTTCTTTATATACCCGGATATCCTAATTAGAGCTATGTATTTGTTGCAAAATTTGTAACTGCTGCTCAAGGTGGATCTGTTTCGTATTCCATTTTTTTTTTGATTTTTTTTATAGTTTACTTGAACATCCACAGATCCAGAGCTTGCATGCTTCCCATTCACTGCTTACCTTAGCATCTTCATTATAATTTTTCAAAAAAATATTCCTGAATGCTAACTTATAATACCCTGATCGCTTCAAATTTCTGTAATATTATGGGATCCAATCTCCAGGTACATGGTGATATTGCTCTATTATATACCAAATGTATTATACAAGGAGAGTGGTCTGAAATTATTATTCCAGGATAATCAATTTTTCAAGTTTGATGTATTAAGACTTCAGAATATTTAAAAACATCTATACAAGAGTACATTTTATGTATATTAGAACAGAAAGAAAATTTATTTTTATCTTTATTAAAATAAACCTATGGATTAACTAAATAAAGTTCAGTTTGGAACTGTTTAATAACCTTTATTGCTGTTTCATGTGCATTATAAACATTTGAAGTATGGTCTGATTTAGTTAATGTTAAATTAAAATCTCTTGTGATAATATACGGGGGGTATATGTTGTTAATTGAAGAAAAAAATCTGTAAAGAAATTAGGAGAATTTTCATTTGGAGCATACAAAGTTGCAACCGTCATTATCCAATTCATTAATTGAATTTAAACTATTATATATCTACCAAATTAATCTTTAGATGTTTTTAAGATTATTGGTTTTATAATGTTTTTTAAAAAATATGGCTACTCCTCTTGAGTTATTATGATAGTAAGAATGAATGCCTTGACCCCATTTTTTAGCAAACCAATCAAAATCCTGCTGGTTAAAATGTGTTTCTTGTAAACACAATTTATGGCATGCAATTCAGTATACTTAATTACTTTCTGCATTTTAATTCTCTTTTTTAGACCTTTTATATTCCAGGATGTAACTTGCAATATTACATTCATATTGGCATACTACATTTTTATTTAAACTGTGCATATTATTTTGTACATACATTTTTATATCCTCACTTGGACCCATAAAATCTAAAAGACGGCATTTCAAGCAAATTTTGTTGTACAATTGCATCAAAATTTATCATTGACCAACAATCCACAGCTATATACCCCCCCCCACCCTTAAGAGATCAAAGATCTCTACCCTCCCCTTTATTTGAGTGTAGATGGCTTTAGATGCCATCTTTTACACTTTTGCACCTAGGACTTATGTCTCAACTTTGCAGATAGATTTAATAATGACTGCCATTATACTTTTTAATAGCTTCCATATATTGCCCCTTTCCCTTTTTTTACTTTTTGTTTTTGTTTTCAAAAGTTTCCCCCTTTTCTACACTGACTTCATTTTTCTATGATTTTACTAATATAAACATGAGATCCCCTTATAATACTAACAAACTTTCTTAAACAGGAAATAAACTATACAGAGTAGTAAGTATCCCCATTTGAGCCTTATTTTATAACATCATCTTAAATTGTCCATAATCTTCTCTATTTTTTTACTTGCAGGTAAGGCTTCTTTTTTTAGTACACAAGTTGCTTTGTTTTACCATATTAAGCAATTCTGCACTTTTACGGTAAAAATTGGGGGAGGGGGTTTCTCTGAGGGGATTAATTTCTTATTTTGCTATCCATTTTAATCCTTCATTTTCTTGCATTCCTGTATCCTGTATTAGACGGTACGGTTTGGGTTTTCACTGCTATGCAGATGATACCCAGCTGTATATGTCTTTTATGCCCGGTCAGGACGCTGCCTTGTCGGTATTTAATAACTGCCTTGAAGAAATCCAAGAATGGATGAATGGGAGTTGGCTGAGGTTAAACCCGGAGAAAACTGAGGTGTTGGTTGTGGATATAGGTCGCTGTGAGGTGGGTCTGCCAGAGGGATCACCCTCAGGCCTAGGGCTTGGAGGTGTCCAGCTGACCTCAGACCAGGTGCGAAATCTTGGCGTAGTAATTGATGACCATTTGACACTTAAATCCCAGGTGTCAGTGGTCATAAAGACTTCCTTTTTTCATCTGAGGAATATTGCCAGGGTGAAGCACTTGGTTCCTCCAGAGGACCTTCCAACATTGATCCACGCCTTTGTTACCTCCTGGCTTGACTATTATAACTCCCTATACCTAGGGCTATCGGGGGTTGAACTTCGCTGTCTGCAGCTGGTGCAGAATGTGGCAGCCAGGCTGTTGACTGGAGTTTCTAGATCCAGTCACATAATGCCTGTGCTCCGCGGACTGCACTGGCTGCCAGTGTTTTGGCGAATTACCTTCAAGGTCGGTTTGCTGACCTATAAAGCCCTACATGATCTGGGACCTACCTACCTGAAAGAGCTCCTGTGCCCCTATAGTCCCTCTCGCCCCCTCCGATCCACTGACGAGGGATTGCTAGAGATTCCCAGGGTACACTTGAAAACATCTGGTGCTAGATCGTTTAGTTTTATGGCACCTACCCTGTGGAATTCTCTACCTCGTCAGGTGCGAGATTGCCCGACCGTCCTTAGTTTTAAGGGAGCACTGAAAACCCACCTTTTTAATATAGCTTTTAAGGATTTTTATTAGTTTGATTTATTATATTTATTGTTATATGTATTTGTACAGGCGCTTTGATTTTAAGAAAAGCGCCTTTTAAAAATAAAGTTGAATTGAATTGAATTGAAAAAAAATTGAATCATTTTCTGATGACATCTTTGGTTCTCCTGTGGTAGCACAATAAGGTGCAGTTTTAAAAGGCAGTGAAGTATAACTGCTGGTAGATGCATCTGCATATCATTTATCAAAAGCCTCCTGTGCTTTGTTAGGGTCATAAAATGTTTGCAATTTATTATTCACCACAAATCTAATTTTAGCAGTATATTGCATCAAAAGCATTATGCCCTTCAAGTATAGTTGTGCTTTTAGGGAGTTAAAACGTTTCCTTTTCATCGTGGTCTCATGTGAAAAGCCGGATAAACATAAAAGTGCACATTATCCACCTTCAAACCCTTTTCAATCCTTGCTTTTTTCTAAATTTCTTCTTTGCTGAAAACTGTGGAGTTAAAAAAAATGTCCTGGGAAAAGATTGATTTATGGTACTGAATCTGGCTCCACTTCTTTGCACCCAATCTAATACAACTTTTTCTGCCGGGTATTTTTTTGCCAAGCACTAGAGTAATACATTTTTCAAAAAAAAGTTACCAAATCTTGTGCACCCTCCAATCCCTCAGGAATTTTACACAAGTGGAGAGTGCCCCTTCTGGAGCAATCTTCCTGTTCTGCAGCATTATCTGCTAGCAGCTAAGTTGTTTTTCGTGTAATGAGAGGGTTTTTTCCATTGGGGGAACTGTATCCTCTATTTTAGATATGCGATCTTGCATCTTAGTTGTTTTAATTGAAAGACCATCCATGTGAGTAGTTAATTCAGAAATAGAATTGGTTATGATCTGAACAGAGGTTTTCATTTCCCCCAGGGCTTCTAGCATTTCATCTTTGATTTCTTTTATAGCCTCTAACACTTTGGCCAAGTCCAAAGGATGTACATTAGCCACTCCATTTGCTTCCCTAGCTGAACTAGATGTGGCAGCCTCCTGGTGCTCTGCTTCAGTTAAGGGCACAGGCACATCCTGAGTCAATTGTTCACCAGCAGATTTTTTCCTACATAAATGTGTGCTGAACCAAAATTCCTACATTAAGGACACTTTAGATGTTCTCAGGAGGTTCTCTGATTTCAAATGGAGGGAGGATATAGTATGGCTCAGCACTGATGTGGAGTCACTGTACACCACAATGAAACAGGAATTTGGCATCAAAGCTTGTAGACATTATCTGGATAAACATCCTGAAAAAGATGACATTCTAGTCAAATTTATTTTGGTTGCTTCAAAGTTCATCCTGATACTTGATAATTTTGAATTTGTTGGCACACATTACTCACAGGTTTGTGGCACAGCCATCGGGGCTTCCATGGCCACCTCTTATGGAAATTTATTTTTAGGTATGTGGGAGGAAATGTGAATTTTTAACAAAGACTCCAATGTTTTTCTACCTAAAATAAAATAAAATGGCACCATTTTACTGATGACATAGTTTGCCTATAGCAGGGGACATCACGAAGATTAAGGACTTTATAGATTGGATAAATGAGAATAACTTAACTTGTGTTTCACTTACATTGCAAGTAAAGAAAGCATTACTTTCCCTGCTATAACTTTTAACAGACCAACAAATGTAAGGGAACAGGTAAAAACTAAGTGTAAAGAAGAACCATAGCCACAAATTCTGTGCTCAAAGCTGACAGTGCCCATCCTGTTGCATTACAAATCTCTGTGCCATACGGTAAATTCTTGCATCTGTATAGGAATTGCTCTGATGATGATAACATTCTTGGAACTGGCCAGGGAGCTGGAAACTAGATATTTGGAATGTGGTTATACAAAGGAGCTTTTACAGGAGTCTATTGATAGAGCCCATTCCATGAATAGGAATGAGTTACTGAAAGAGGATGTGAATAAAAAGAAAAAAACTGAGGTGGGACCTATAACTTTTGTTATCCAATTTAATAACTGGTCTGATAAGGTAGTAAGTATTATACTTTGGAGCTGGCCAATATTACTAGATGATCCACAGGTAGCTGAAGCAGTTGGTACCAGACCACGGATGACTTTCAACAGGACATCCAACTTGAGGGACAAGGTGGTGCATAGCAGGTTAACCTCAGAAAATAACTCAAATGCACATCTGAACTGGCCACCTAAAAGACCAGCTGGCTCCTTTAAATGCCATAGATGTAACATTTGTGGATACTGCCGAACAGGCAACATGTTTGTTCATCCTGGCAACCATGACCTGAAATTCCAAATTAGGGAGCATATTAGGTGTGACACTCCCTTTGTAGTCTATGTTCTCTGGTGCCCATGTAATTTATCGTACATAAGGTGCACTGTTCAGAGCATAAAGACAAGAATACAGGAACACGTCAAGTCTATTTCTAACATGAAGGAGGATACCCCTGTGGGACTTCACTTCCTACAGTATCATTCATCTAATCCAGTGGGTCTTAGATTTATGGGTCTGGAAACAGTTCCAGTACTTAAATTTGGAGGTGACAGGGTTAACTTCCTCCTTAGAAAGGAAAGTCAATGAATTTTTAGGTTATAAAGTGTAAAAATGGATGGTTTGAATTATCAGTGGGATTTGAAGCCTTTCCTATTAAAACAAATAAGGTCTAAATGTTAGATTTAAGGTATG
This sequence comes from Neoceratodus forsteri, assembly GCA_016271365.2. Taxonomy (NCBI): domain Eukaryota; kingdom Metazoa; phylum Chordata; order Ceratodontiformes; family Ceratodontidae; genus Neoceratodus; species Neoceratodus forsteri. The sequence goes on along the minus strand of CM057450.1, from coordinate 608,669,022 downwards.
TTCACTCATACAAAACTGTTTCTCTATTTCTTTTTATGGGAAGACTCCTCTGCCTGTCATTTCTTCATATTTCACCGCTTTATATGTGACTCCCCTGAATATGGAAGACTGAGCCACTTAATTGAATGCGTGATCACATGCTTTTCATCTCTTTCCCTCTTTTTGCTTATGAATGACATTTAGTTTGCAGCAGGATTGATTTGTATACTAAATAAATTGTCCTGCTAAATGTAATGTATTGATTATATGATCCTGTGTAAGGAATTGATGGCAAACCGTATCTATTTTTGTTTTTGTTTTTACATTATTTCATTTGATTGTCACTACTGAACCTGTTAAATGATGTCATCACTTATGGGGCTATTTAAGTGTTGTTGTTACTATCCCTGCCATGCCACCTGATGAAGGCTGTGAAACCGAAGCTCTGGGGTTTAGGCTTGCAGCTCGAGCCTGCACAGGTTTAAATAAAATTGCATTGGCACTTTATTATCTGAACTTACTGTGTTTATGTGCCTCTTTTGCCTATGAGTGCTGTAGTTCTGGAAGTGGAGTGCCACACCTGCCTGGCTCAGTCTGGTGCAATCAGAATTATTGTTGCCGGTTCCCTCCTGAGTTTCAGTAGCACTCTCAGCAGAAGTGGGAAAGGAGGAAATGTATAATGAAATTTCCATCCACGAGAGGACTAGTGTGTCCTCGGGGACTGTTCTCACTGAGGGAGGCCTGCAACAGAAGCTGGGGAGCTGGTAGTTTTCCCAGGATGTGAACAGGTCCACCTCTGGTGTGCCCCACTTTCTGAACTCTGCAGAGAGCACCTGCTTGTTCAGAGCCCATTCATGAGTTCCTTGATTGAGTCTGCCTGGATATTGTCCTTGCCTTTTAGATGGACTGCAGATAACTATTTGCAGAGAATAAGCCAGACTCCAGATCTTCATTGCTTCTATGCGCAGTTTGGAAGATCTTGTTCCCCCTATTTGCTGATGTAGTATATAGTGGTGGCACTGTCTGTCCTTATCTGGACTGACTGGCCTCTGATGTGAGAGGAAAAGGCCTTCATTGCCAAGTACGCTGCCCCGAGTTCTAGTAGGTTTAGATGCTCCAGAGACTTCAGCTGAGTCCATATCCCACTTATAGCGAGATCCACTAGATGGCTTTTCCACCCCAGGAGGGAGGCATCCATGGTAAGTACTGCTGTGGGTGATTGCTGAAGGAAGGGAACTCCTTCCTGAAGGTTTTCCTCTCCCTTCCACCACTCCAGTGTTTTTAACAGGCACTTTGATATAGGCACTAACTTTGACAGAGGGTCCCACCTTTGGGATCAGTAGGCCCCTAAGTGGTACTAGACATCTCTCATCTGAAATCTGGCCCCTGGTACTACTGCTGTGAAGGAGGCCATGTGTCCTAGGAACTGCAGGAAGTCCCTGGTGGGTCTTGGCTGCCCTGTTTTGAAGGACTTTGCCAGTTCTATCAGATTGGCCACCCTCTCCTGAGGGAGGAATGCCTTTCCCTGAACAGTACCCAGTTCTGCTCCCATAAAGTCCAACACCTGTACTGGGTCTAGCTGAGACTTTTGGAGGTTTACCAAAAAACCCCAACCCCCAGGGTATGTTGGGTGAGAGAGAGAAAGGTCTTGGCTTCTTGGTAGGACTGTCCTGAAACCAACCAATCCTCTAAGTAGGGAAAGATCACTACCTCCTGCCTCTTCAAATGTGCCGCTACAACTGCTAGGCACTTTGTGAAAACTTTGGGAGCTGATGCAAGGCCGAAGGGAAGTGCTATAAACTGGTAGTGGCCATCCCCCACTCTGCACCAGATGTATTTTCTCTGAGACGGTCTTACTGGAATGTGGAAGTAGTCATCTTTCAGATCCAGTGATCCCAACCAGTGACCTTGTTGCAAGGATGGAATTACTGTTCCCAGTGTTACCATCTTGAACATTTCCTTCTTTAAATGTTTGTTCAGATATCTGAGATCTAAAATGGGTCGCCACTCCCCATTTTTCTTGTGGGTCAAGAAATATCTGGAGTATTGTCCCTCTCAATTTGGGGGAGGGGGAGAGACTGCTTTCACTGTATTTGCTAGTAGCATCTTTTTTTACCTCCTACTCTTGCAGGAGTTTTCTGCTGGGGTATGAGGGGGAAATGCTATGTGCTTTTGCAGCTTTGGAACTCTCTTGAACTGCAGACAGAGACCCTGACTCACTATTTCCCGAACCTACCTGTCTGTGGTAATATTTTCCCAAGCTTGAAAATAGTGGGTTAGTCTGCATCTCACTGGTAATGGTTGGGCAACCTGGGCACATGTATCAGGGGTTTTGTTTTGTGTGGGCCTTGGGAGCTGGAGTGGCACCTCCATGTTTGGGGCTCCTTCTGTCCCTACCTCTGAAAAAGTCCCTCTGGAGGGAGTAGTCATAGGTCTCATAAGCACAGGGGTAGTAGCCCCAGCCCCCAGCCTCTCCTTCCATAATACCTCTAGGGAGTGGAGGCCTTTTCCTTCTCAGTGTTGCTTTTGTAATTGGTTTTGTATTCATCCAACCTTTTCATGTAAGTCTCTGTCTTGTCACTAAACAAAGAATTTCCCTCACATGGAAAATCCATGGCTTTTGTCTGAGTGTCATGGGAAGGGTTTGTAGTTCTGAGCCAAGCAATCTGCATGTGCCATAACCCTGGAAGCAGTGTCGTTGGTATCCACGACCATAGGAAATTGGTACTTGGTGGCATCCATGGCAGTTTTAGCTGTGTCTGCCAGGCCCTGAGCCAAATCCCAGGGTGCTTTCTCATGCATGGCCATTACAGAACTCCAAAGCATCTTTTGGTACTGAGCTGAGTAAGCCATATAAAGCTGGCTGTCTGAGCAGCAAAGAAGCGGACACGTTGTTAACTTTTTTGACCATGCTGTTCAGTCTGATGGAATCACTCTCTGGTGGCTGAGAGAAATGGAGTACCTTACCCTTTTCACAGGCAACAGTCTGAACCACTCCTTCATGGTCAGGGTGGTTGTATAAGTATTCAGTGTCCTCTTTGTCCACCTGGTACTTTTTCTCTATTTTCTTGTCAGTGTCAGCAGCAGACGTGGGGGCTGACAAGACTCTGAATGTGGCTTTCTTTAGAGGCTTGAGGACAGACAAAAACAGCCTTTTTGTCGGGGCTAGGCCCATCACATATGAAAATTCAGCCACATCATCATCCTCTGCCTCTCATCTACACACGAATGTAAAGCGAGAAGTATAGTTCTCTGAAGACCAAGGAGGGGAAACAAACTCCTGCTCAGGGAGCCGTCCAGTTCCAACAGGTCCTCTTCTTCCTCATCATCACAGGGGGCTGGGCCTGGGGGGGCTGGCATGATCATATGGGTGCTCATAACTTGGAAAGTCTGAAAAACTTGCCATGCTGTACTCATATCTTCAAAAGAGGGAAAGTTGCTTTTGCTCACTGGCATCTCCTTTGCCTTTTCAGCAGGAGGGGACATTACATGCTTTTCTTTATGTGTTTTCTTAGTGGGCACCATTTCCAATGCCTGCTACTGTCTTCTGGTGTCTCCTCTGCCTTTTCAGGAGGAGGGGCAGTGACATGTTTTTATATGTGTCTTCTTAGCAGACACCATTTCAGGTGCCTGTCAACTGTCTACTGACATCTCCCTTGCCCTTTTAGCAGGAGGGGCAGTAACATTCTTTCCTTCATGTTTTTTTCTTAGCAGGCGCTGTCTCAGATGTCTGTTTCACAGTTCTGCTAACTTTCATGGTATCAGGGTTCCCCCTTTCAGATGTCCTGGTTTCTGTGATCTCAATCTGAGGCACTGTACCCTCACAGGACCCTTGCTGTGATGAGGAGTCATAATATAAGACCACAATTTCCTTAAGTTTGTAAATCCCCTGTTGCAATAAGTTAGGGCAAAACTCATACCACAATTACAACTGGTAAATAGTGGTCAGGACCCAGGCACCTGAACTCAAAACACGACAATCTGCCCTCACCTGAAAAAAAAACACATTTTTTTCCTGTGGGTCCTGTTCTTTCTTAGGTCAAATGCCAAAGAAACAATTCACAAAGAAATACACTAATTGTGGTTCAGTTCTGAAAATAATGAGAATCAATCCAAGTTAACCAAAATCCAAAACTAAAATACAAGCCCAAACAGAAATTATTCTTGTTTCCAAGTCAAAACAGAACCAGGGTTACAAAAATCAAAAGGAAACCCCAAAGTTTTTTTTTTAACTTGTAAAATGGGTCCCAATAAGGTATACTTCCAGTTCCCCGGAACTGAAAAAGGAAGGGAACCAAAGACACACAGCCAAATCTAATAACAGTCAGTGCCCTAATTAGCACAGAGTTAATTGAAAACTAACTAAAGCAGAACAAGTCAAATAAAAAAATAAATAAAAGCAAACCAACTGCAGTGTCTCGGAAGTGGAAGCAACTTCAAAGTGATGCTTCTTCTCAGCAGGAGAAATAAATCTGCCATTACTCTGCCATTACAGGGCAGAGGTCAGCATGACCACACAGCAGAGTCTGAATTTCATGCTAACGTTTCCCTAATTTGCATAAAGTTCTTAAAGCTCTGGGGTAAGCTCAATCCAGTGGACTGATGCAGTTGTTAAACAACTGGTGAGGGATTCCTGGGGTTTGGAATGTGTGTTTTCACATGTGCCAGTTCATGTATGTGTGTGTACGTGTGCAAATTTATACACATATCATGTGCGTGTGTATGTATTTGTGTGTGAATGAGTGCATGGCCATGTGAATGTATATACAAATGTGTGTATGTATGTCTGGAGGGGTTGTGGGATAACAGATGGACCAGACACCAAACTTCAAGTTCAGCACACAATCTCTGTGCGATGTTTATTAAAAATACAGTAGATAACTTTAAACAATGGCATATCCCTTCTTCAGTACATCAGTTTGCAGCAACTGACTTTGTATGTCCTTTCTATGCACTTAGCCAGCACTTACTGACTCACTGATCTCTGATCTAACTTATCTGCTGAAATTTAGCCTTTCCTATACAGGCCTTGTTTGCTTGGGTGGTGGAGGCTCAAATATGGAAAAAAAAAAAGCTAAAGACAAAGAACCTCAGTACTTTTTCTGCTTGCTTTATCTCCAGTGCTGTCACTTACCTCCATAATCTTTTCCTTCCAGTAGAGGTCCCCTTCTCCTTCTCGCTTTCTCTCTCTCCAATACTGACAATTGTCCAACCTCTCCCCTACCATGCTCCCACTTACCCTCATCACTCTCCTTCTGCAACTCCACCAGGAACTCGCACCTACCCCTCACTATGACATTTTGAGGTGCAAGAAGCCCTCTTTCAACAAGCAGTCGAGCACCCCAGCTCTGCACCCTATTAATATACATTGGCACCCTGACCCCGATACCATCTTCCTAGAAAAGGGACACACTGGTGCCCCACCTCCTGACCAACCTACTCACTCCACAACCACCACCCAGCAAATCCCCTGTTCTCACAACATACTCCCCCTGTCTGCCCCCATTACTCTGAAATCTCCCAATACCCACCATCAGTCTCAAGAAACATAAATGCCAAAGACCTACCACCCAAACCAACAGCAACCGCCTCAGACTACTCATCCTTCTCCTTCTTCTGTCTGGCAATGTCCACCCCAACCCAGGCCCACAAAAAAACACAACATCCCACCCATCTCCAGGTGATGGCCTGCGCATCGCCTCTCTAAACATTTGCAGCATTCAAAAAAAATGGGACTCCTTTCAATGTTGGGTTTTCCAGAATCACCCCGACATCGTTTCCTTGACTGAAACCTGGCTCTCCCCCTCAGTCCCCGACTCGGCTATATACCTCTCTGGATATCACCTCTACCGCTCCGACCGACGGGGAAAGCGAGGGGGTGGCTGTGCATCTACCTCAAGGACTCCCTCACCGGCACCTCCTCCTCTGCCCACATTAGCTCTCCGGGCTCAAGCCCTCACTCTCAAAATTACTCTAGGTAGGTCTACATCCTCTCCTACTCACTACGGCTTATGTCCTCCAGGGACCAGAAGATAGCCTTCCAATCCATCATGTCCCACTGCTACCCTACCCCAAAGCATGAAAATTGCTACTGGGATTTTAACATAAACTGGCTGGCCAAAACAGCCACCCTTACATCAATGAGGCTGCCGCCGATCTCACACAGGTCGTCAGAACCCCACCCGCTTCACGCCTCAGACAGGGTCATCTTCCTCCTAGACCTTGTCTTCACAAACCGCCACACAAAATTACCAGCCCCCAAGTCCTCCCCGACATCCTCAGTGACCACTCTCCTGTTCTCTGCATCTGGTCTGCTACCCCCCTCAAATCTGCTCCCAAAATTACTGCTCAACGTAGACTAGGGCCTGGTAAACTAGCCCTTCTTAAGGCCCACCTTAGGGATTGGGACTGGACACCCCTAACTAACACCCTCGACCCAGACCACGCCCTCGAACTATTTATCAACATCTTTAATGCTGCCTGCAACAAATATGCCCCTCTCACTAAAACCATGACCAAAGGGAAACAAGCCCCTTGGTTCTCGGACCACCTCCAAGGCCTATTACGTCATCGTGACGCCCTGCGGCACCTTGCTAATGAGACCCAAAAGCCTCTGGACAGGCAGTGGTACCGGGAGGCCCATAACAAGTGCACCTGGGCCATACGCACCGCCAAAGCAAACTATTATAAAGCTTCCTTAACATCCACCTGGGGCACTGGACGCAAGATCTGGGAGAACATTAAGGAACTCTGTGGCAAGGCCCCAAATACGTCACCAGACCAAATTCTAATAAATGGTAAACTCTCCTCTGACCCTCTGCAGTATAGCCATGGCCCTAAATACCACTTTCACTGATCTCCCATGTGCTGCCCCCAACTCTCTGATCCCCACCTGCCCGCATTCACCCCACTCCCTCCCTTGCCCCGCCTCCGCCTGTGAGTCCTCACCCCGAGTCTACCAAACCCTACCTCACCAAAGCTATTGGCCAAAATCACTATAGTCACGATTCCCTGACCTCAGACTTCTCCGCCTCACCCTCCAGGAAGTCCTAGCACCTCTCACCCACATACTAAACCGCCTTCTGCCAAGGGAAGTTCCTCCTCTGAAATCTGCTTACATCACTCCCATACATAAAAGTGGTGACCGCCTTCCACAACAACTACCGCCCCATCTCTATATTGCCACCCCTGTCTAAGGCCCTAGAACGATAGTCGCCACCAACTCACTGACCACCTTACCAAATACCACCTTCTATCCAAGCAGCAACACGGTTCAAAGGGCCACAGCACAACCACTGCCCCCTCGACTCTACCTCCCATGTCCACACAGCCCTGGACCATGGCCATCTCACTGGTGCCATCTTCGTGGACCTATCTAAGGCCTCATACCGTTAACCATGCCCTCCTACTAAACACCCTAGCCTACAGGGCTCTCCGATGATGCCCTAAACTGGTTCACCAGCTATCTCTCCGATAGAATGCAGTTAGTCAAGATAGGACCCATCCTGTCCCCCGCCTCCCTATCCGCCTCCGGTGTCCCCAGGGCTCCATACTTGGCCCCTCCTCTTCAGCCTATACCTCAACTCCCTCCTTCATCATGCACCGGAAATATGCTCCTACACGCAGATGATGCGGTCCTGTTTCTGACCCTACCCCCCTCAAACTTCACCAAACCCTCCAACACTCTTTCCGTGAGATTGAAGACTGGCTCACCGCCCAGTGTCTTACCATTAATTACAGTAAGACCAAAGTCATGATATTTGCCCACCCCCAGAACCCACTCAGGAACCTCTGCCCCCAATTTATCACTACCAACCAGACCCCGCTAGAACTAGTTAGCCAGTTTAAATACCTAGGGATCACTTTAGACCCTGCCCTAAGCTTTCATCAACATATCCTACACCTCTCAACAGCCCTTAGCTCTAGGTTGGGTGTACTATACCATTTCAAACACTGTCTCACACCTGAAGCCTTAAAACTTACCATAAACTCCTCAATCCTCTCCCTACTAGACTATGGCATCCTAATCTATAGTGCTGCTCCATCCTCTATCCTAGACAGACTTCGTCTCGTGCTTAACAAAGCCTGCTGCTTCTTCCTTGGATGTGATCATCTTACCCACTCCTGCACCCTATACAGCAGCACAAACTGGCTAAACCTTGATAACCGAATTAGGTACCACACCTGCCTTATGACCAAAAAGGCCTTTACTTGGTCTTACCCTCCTACCCTTAACCAAATCATCCGCCCAATACCTCCTGGCAAAACAACTTGTAGCTCGAACAAACGGCTGCTATGGGTTCCCCATGCCCGGACCTCCCAATTCCAGCTGATTTCAGCTACAGAGCCCCCACCTGGTCAAATGCCCTCCCTAGTCACATAACAAACGAATCAAGGCTTGGTCCCTATAAATCCAAGCTGAGGACTCACCTTCAGGCCCCTAACCAATGTGACTGCCCTTAACTCCAGAATGTCCTATCCCTCCTTCCTAAAAACAAAACAAAAAAAAACCCTCTCCTATTCCCCTTACCAACTAACCCCCATGAATCATCTATATGACTATCAGCCTTTACAGAGCCCTCTGTATCTTCTGGCTGTGATATTGGAATACAAAGCAAAACTACTGTCAGTCAATCTATGTAACTACCTGTAACTCTTAATATGCTGTAATGTTTTTCTGTATCCTGTATCATCAAGTCCACTCCATGTGCCTGTATGTATGACGTGGAACCTTTGTAAATGAGTCCCTGACTCAAAGGTCTTTCTGAATATTACAATAAATAAAAAATAAATAAATAAAAGCACTGAAACAAGGGTTACCCCAAAGGGCACTGACAATAAGCCATGTTTCAAATAAACACACCACACATACTTCCATAATGCAAAGTATCATGGGATATATGCAAATCACCATGCAATTTCAAGCTTGTTCAGTTTACAGCAATTTACATGCATTTTAAATAGCACAACTAACTTAATTTTTATCATACGGTCCCCTAGTAACTTTTTACCTTTATCAAAAACACCTAGTGTCATGGTATTTTCAATATTTACAGGTTTTATATACATAAGGTACATACATTAAAGAATTTTATGACATAGTGCCATTGCCTACTAAAGCTAACAATGAGAAACACAGCCTGTTGTTTTAGATCAGCTCGGAGGTCACAACAATAACCTCCCTGTTTGAGTACCTGAGAGGGAAAAGGAAAATTAAAGAGGACACTATATCATAGTTAAGAAAGGGGAGGGGTGCCCATAGATGGCCAACCTTATGGACTTGAAGTTGTAAAGGATAGATTAGGCTAAGAAATAGAAGAACTGTTGCAACAGATTTAAGACAAGGTCAGTCCTCAAGAGTGGCAGGAGCTCCCTGTCACACTATGTACTGTATGCATATGTGTGTGTGTACATTTGTGCATGTCCTGAACACACGTGTGTGTGTGTGTGTGTGTGTGTGTGTGTACATTTGTGCATGTCCTGAACACACGTGTGTGTGTGTGTGTGTTTTTCTGTGTGTTTGTACATGTGTATGTATTTTTAAATGTAAAAACCTGATATCATTCTTTGACCATTCAGCAACAAATGGCCACATCATGTACCTACCGTACAAGTATAAAGCAAGTGTCAAACTATGCCGTGGTGTGAAGGCAGAAAAAATAATATTTATGCCAGCCTGCCAGTGCAGCAGTAGAGCTACCGCCTGTGGCATCGACAACCTCCAGAGTCAGAGGGTCAGCCATGGGGAAGAGGATTGAGCATCCCAAGGACTGCTCTCCTCCTCTGGGGAGGGAAGGGATCAGTGGTCAGTGTTAGCCTGGACCCTGCCGGAGGCTGGGTGGGCTGGCACACTGACACTGCAGATAAGTGGGCAGAAGCAGGGCAGATGCCAGGTGTGCTACATGCAGGAACATGTGCAGCACCGCCAATGGCATCACTGCATGCCACTTCCTCTGCACAGGGAGAAAAAAGGGAGAAAAAGGCTGTCAGCTGGTAGGATGAAACTGGTCCCTCACAGGCTCTGCACCCCACCAGCTGGGTACCTCCAGAGAACTGGATCCTGTCTCAGTGGGGTTATGGGGGCAAGCCCTAGGGGAAGATACAGAGAAGGTATGTCCCAGTGGATGCTGGGGTGACAGGGCTGGGGGGACCAGTGGATGGGGGCTGGTAAGCAAGGGGATAAAGACATTAACAAAAAAAACAATATTCATCACCAAATTAAAAAATGAATTTAATAGATTCATCAAAGATGCTGTAGTTTGTTTTGCAGCCAAGAACTAATGGCCACTGGAACTGTTTTCATTTCTACAGCCTCACATTTTGCCCATCCCTAAACAGTAACATTGATGTTATGTACAACCTCCTTAGGAGTAAGTCCCAACAGGAGCAAGGAAGACAGAAGAATACAGGCACTGCTTGAGGACTTTTCTTGTACCAGACTACCTATCATGCTTAGAATTCAGAGGCCAAAAAAATCCCACAGATGACTTGACAATGGACAGCCCTTCTCCACAACCGCCACCCCACCACTTCTAAATATCCCAAAGTATTGCAAATCAAAACACATTGCCATGTAGAATACTTTTAATAATTTGGTTGTTTTAAAACAACAAAAAGTATGCACTGGGAGGGTGGTGCTCCTCGATGAACCAATACTGTTAAAACGAAAAAGTTGGGCACTCACCACCTCTAGTAAAAAGAACAGCGAGTTCCAAGCTTGTTTGCGAAGTTGTCCTTTACTTAACGTGACAATCACATATTAAAAAAACAAACATGTAGGATGCCCACCTGACTTGTTTTGGACAAAGGTCCTTTATCAGAAATACAAATAAAACAACTTGGAGAAGAAGCTTGGAGCTTGGTGTTCTTCTTACTAGAGATGGTGAGTGCCTGATGTTTTTGTTTTAACAATGTTGGTTGTGTTAATCAGTGTATTTTCTCTCTCATGGGAATCACACAACCATATGTTTTTCATTCTACCTGTTTTACACATAAATATTAAAAGCTTCTTGGGGGACAATCATAAACACCCAGCTTCTCTTCACCCTCCAAGCAAATCTCATCAGTGTGGCAAGGAACAGTCATGATTCAGTGCCCTTCACAGAACAGCTGCAGCTTCAAAAGAGCAGGCAATGTTTCCAGAACTGGGACCATTTTCACAGTGATGCTGGCACTGCAGAGGTTAAATAAACACACATACACCTGTCTGCCCACCATAAGCGCAGAGTTCTCAAAACTATCCGTGTTCTTGGAACTTAAACCAAACAAGGGCACACTGCATATTCCAGCAAGTCGTCTGAGTGGGAGAATTTATTTATTTTTTTTATTTTCTTTGTAATTAAACCTTACTAAATACAACTATGAAATTAGCGATATCTTGGGTCAGTGTCATAATAGTTTCATATTTTTGATATGTTTAATGACAGTCTGAAGAGATGGTCATCTTGAGGGGGCACGCCTAGGTTAACTCCTTCCCTTCCCAGGAACTCTCGAAATACAAGTTTTGTGCACATTTTTTTACATCAAAGGGTTACCTCACCTCCACCCCCATTTCAGACTTAAAAAAATACAGTATAAGTCATGTAATCAGGACATCCTAGTGACAGACCTTTTGTCCTGATTAAGCGGTTGTCCCTTTTAACAGAAGGGAATTGAATATGCTTACTTTACCTCTGTTAAGCATTTTTCATAAGCTGTTTCCAGTGGGATGTTGTTCACAATCCTCTCTCTCTAGCAGTAATGTACTGTTTTAGTACATTGTAAACAGTGGCTCAGTAGGTAGCACATTCGCCTCTGAGGTCGGGAGATCAGAGGGCTGTGGGTTCAGTTCCCACATCTGGCACTTGGGTTAATATCCCAGTACTGATACTGTAGTGCAGCATGAGAGGGGTGCTGCACTTCTGAGGTGCTGTCTTTCGGATGAGACGTTAAACCGAGGTCCCATCTGCCTGGATTGGTGGTAGTTCAGGTGGATGTTAAAGATCCCATGGCACTTATCAAAAAGAGTAGGGGAATTTCCCCAGTGTCCTGGCCAAATTTCCCTCATTCACTAAAAATACCACCAACAGCTTAATCTGGTTCAAGGTCAGTTGGCATTCATCTGTATCCCCCTCCCCTGGGTCATGCCTGAAAATAGACAGGATTTGCCTAGTGCACTCAACCGGTCAACAAAGACTAAATAAAATAAAACTGAAAGTGGTGCTTACTTGCTTACTTGGTCTTCCTCATAGAATCCTGAGAGATGGAGTGTGCGGATGACATTCAGGCTGAGATTGGATGTGGGGGGGGGGGGACAGTTGGGCTGAGATAGGACCTGAAGCTCTGCCCTCTCACTCTCACTTCCCTTTGGGTTGCTGCAGAGAGGCCTAACAAGTGGGTAAGAGCTAGGAAAGTGGGAGGAGGAACACTCAGGCTGGCTGAGACAGAGTGTGTTGGGGACATTTAGACTGAGAGGGGATCTGCAACCTTCTCCTCTCGCTGTTTGTTGGCATGGTGCAGAGATAGAGTTCAGCACTAATAAGGGGGTATAAGCTGGAGAAGCAGGAGTAGGATTCAGGTTTGACAGTAATAGTGGGACTCAATCATCCTAATTTACTGGGTGGCCTGTCCCCATTAACCGGCATCAGTCTTCATTGAACTCAATGGCCACTCCATTGGTTCCCAGCGGGACTTCCTGTAATGCAGATGTCCTGACTATCTGCATCCCGACTAAGTGGCTTGTACTGTAGCACAGCGTTTTGCAACATAGAGAGAGGAGTGGCCACTGCTTTATAATAAATGAAAAAAAACAGGACAAAAAATACAGCATGCTGAACATATCTTTTCACGTTTCCATCTCTCACTATCTTTAAGACAGTACAGCTGAATTTAAATAAGGTATTCTTTAAAGATTACAGCTGCTGTGCTCCCCCTAGCCACAGCAAACTCTCCCCACCCACTGGACTTAACTTTTACAATACATAAAACCAAACAAAAGTGCAGTCTGAACAATAATTTAAAAATCCAGCAAACACCATATCCCTGAAACGTACATATTCAGAACTATACAGAGTGCCCATCCCTAGGTAAACACAATGCAGCAGCAATTTTTTTTTGCAAAAGTATTTCATTTTTACTCCCCAATTAATATTTTATGTTCATAAAGCAGAAGACTGCAGACACTGACCCACAGCAACTAACGATAAAAGCATACAACCCTGCCATGGAAAGGTTTGTTGATTTGTTTCAATGTTATCCCAATTTACTTTTCTCTATCATCTTTAAAATGCTTGAAGACCAATAGAAGTGAATATTCAGGCTGCAGGATTGTTAATGTGCTGTTTTTTATGTCTTAAATTGGGAAGATTAAAAGGCAAATGTGTTTAAACCATCCAAAAAGTGATCTCCAAAGTAGCAATCCCAGCAGCTGGATGGGACCCCCCCAGATCTGACATCACTGCCTCCCCTGCCACCTCCTCCCCCAGTACCCAAATCACAATGAGGCTCTGGCAACAAGGTCTAGCCAAAAGTACTTTGCAGTGAGAGAAGATGCCCCATGAGCTACAGTGATCCAAAATTAAAAAAGAAAGCCCATTAAGAGAGGAGAGGACTTGTAAGCAGCAGGATTTCAAGCCAAGTTAGCCCACTCTGGCCAGAGAGAGAGATAGAGAGATCTGCTGTACTGTGACCAGCCCCACTCTTAGGTTGCTTTGGGGAAGAGATTCCTATGCTGGAAAGGGTGGAGGTCTGTTCTACTGGAGCTACGGTATTGTTATTTGGTAAAACATTTCCAAACCTTAAAGCAGCAGAACTAGTTAATGAAAATGATCTTTTTACAGTGGTTATGTCAAACAAGCCCCGCAACTGATGAAACGTGAATCCTTTGGTTTTAAATTTTTTTTGTTTTATTTATATTCTTTATTTTTCCTGACAGTTTAGCATGGACCATTGCCAGGAATGCCATATTGGATTCTGAGGGACATGGAGGTGATAGCATTCTCTCATTGGATATTCTGTTTGATATACCACTCCTTCCTTTGCCTACTGGATTTTTATAGGACAAGCAATGTAAACAAAGGGTGAAAAACAAGAAATGGTATGGGGCTGCCATATTTCTTGTGGCTCTACACAACATTATAAAATCAAGGGAACCAATCATCAGAAAACAGTACTAAACAGTAAAAGTTAAATTTGAAATTTTAAACTATCGGGCAGTGCAAAAATCTGGAAAGTGATGAACACCTCATGGTTAACTAGTACTGGTGTTTTAAGCAGCCTGGGAAGATGCCCCACCAGCTACAATGACTGAAAAGAAAAAAAAAATGGAAGAGGACAGGATGTGCAAGTAGTGGGATTTCAATCAAAGTTAACCATTGGGGCTAAAGAGAGAGAAATTTGCCACACTGGCACCAGCTCCACTGTTAGCTCTCTTTGGGGGAGAAAGTCCCCTGCTGGGAGAGTGGAAGTCTGTTTATTAGAGCTACTGTTTTTTTTTTTTATCATGGCACAATTTTTTCTCCCCTGCTGGTCAGCCCCCATCTTACCAACCCCCAGCCCCGGAATGACCAGCTCTTACCTGCCCAGCCTGGGAGCGGCACCTGCGGGGAGTTGGTCTTCACCCTGACGACTGGCATTTTTCCTCTGGTGTTGTCTCCCAGAGGCCCCAGGAGTCAGCGCACATCCACCAAACAACCCCAGTCATGGCCTCCTTCCCCTACCCCCTGGCCTACTGCCTAGGCCCCCTCTGGCCTGAGCTTCCTCCAGCCTCCACTGGGGGTCAACATCAGTCAAGGGACACCGTGCTTCCTCCCCAGGGAGGAGAGCCTGCCTATAAGCAGCTCCATCCAGCTCCACCCTCCCCCCCCATGCTGACATCTGATGCCCCGGGCTGGTTCCCGAACCCGGGTCACCGGCGTGGGTCAAGGTAAGGTACCAGTGCCTTAGCCCTCTATGCCACCAGGTTGGCCCAGAGCTACTATTTTGTTATTTGGCAAAACATTTTTAAACCTAAAGTAGCTAGAGAAGATGCCTAGCCAGCTACGACAATCTAAAAGAAAAAAAGAAAGCCCATCGGGAGAGGAGGGGACCTGCAATCAGTGGGATTTCAAGCACAGTTGGGGCTAAAGAGAGAGCGATCCACCACACTGGGACCCTCTCCACTGTTGGTTCCACTTTGGAGAACAGATTTCAGTGCTGGGAAAGGTGCAGGTTTGTTTTACCAGAGCTGCTGTAATGTTATTTGGCAAAACATTTTCAAACCTTAAAGCAATTTCAAAAACACATATAAGATTGTGTGTGTTTGTGCATAATTAGTTATAAACTAAAAAGTAAAAAAGTAGATAGATACATGGACAGACAGACAGACAAAGACAGAGATTGAGCGATTGCGATTATAGATAGTGGCCATCACAAACTGAAGAAAAAAATGTTGGTTAGTGACAGCTGTTTTTGGTTCATGACACTTAAGTGATATTAACCAAAAAAATCTCCTGTACACTGAAAATTTTCCATTCGTATCAGAAGGTTATCCAAAAACTCTATTGAGCATGCTTAGAAAGAAAATTAAAATTCTTATAACTCTGGAAGTGTTTAATATGTTTTCAAGAAACCTTCAAAAGGCACTAACTTGGCACAGGCTGCTTCTACCCTGAAAGTTTTCTGGAAAAATGCCATACTATCTAGGCTGTGCATGAGAGCAAATACATGTATTATGTATAGGAAAAAGTGACCCTTTTACAAAATAAAGGATATCCAGACCTTGGAAACTACACAAAGTGCCATCACAAAACTTTCCATGTCTTGAGACTGTGCCAGCCTGACCGCGCATGCAAATATTTGGGCTATTCCATCAAATGCCACCCAAGTTAAGATGCAAAATTAGGGGTTTAACACTGAGCACCATACTCAGCCCTAACTACTGTATATGGCGGTACTGTCCTCCCGTTATATATATACATACACACATAAAACTGCAAAAAATATGTTAATGTAGACATTAGAGTTGAAGAATGCCAAGTGCATGGCGTATGAAAATGAAAAAAAACATTAGGGTTTGAGGTCCCTGGAGTCTTGGTGAATCAGTGGTGGTATGTTCCTTGGGGCTGTCAACCCTAATGCCAACCCCTCCCCCCAGCCCATAGCTTCCTGGCCAAATCACAACGTACAGCTCCAAGTCAGTGCCTCATAGTGATGCCCTCTTTTGAGGTAAAGAAGTATGGCTCGCTACATATTGCCAACAGAATCAGTCATAGCTTTCTTCATGCAAGGCCTTGCATGAAGAAAAGAGATCACATCTAACCTTGTTTGCTCAGGGAAGGGGGGTGGGCATTAGTGTTGACACCCCCAAGAAACACCCCACCACTGAGTCGCCAAGACTCGGAGACCCAAAACCCTTATGTTTTTTTTTTTATTTCTCTACTTTGTGCGCTTTATGTTCTTTAACCCTAATATCTGCAATAACATAGTTTTTGCAATTAACTTCGCTTCTTTTTGTGATAGTGGAATCATATCCTCATTCGCACAAGTCCCAAAGGGTCCTGCGTGAAATGATATAAAGAGGATAGTGGAGATATTTCTAGCTCTGCTTCACCAACCAACAAGTGAAAGACAAAAGTGTCTTAGTACTTGTAGTTGCACTGACCATACCATCCTACCCTAGCTTAGTTACAGTACTAATAATAAAAAATTCTTACTTGAATTCTGGGGATTCTCAGATGGGTTTGGGTAACTTGAGGGAACATCCAGTCAAACCAGTAAAATAAGAAAAGCAATGGTATCACAGAGGATCTGCAGTTCCTTAGTAACTAACTGTAACTTGAGATGGGCAAAACTGAAAAATTTGATTACATGAAATATTTCATGAAATTTGTGCATTTCACAAACTTTTTCGCAGGTGCGACATGCAAAATTTCACCGTTGGAACGTGAAATTTTGTCTGAAAATGGTGAAATTTCACATTTCATGAGGGAAATTTCACAACTTTGCACCTGCACAATATTTTGCAGAACAGCAGAATTTTGTGAATTATTTAGTCTGGCAAAGCTGCAGATTTTGTTGGAATTTTGTTGGCAAAATGTAATTTTGACACCTCTCTAACTGGAACAAACAAGGTGCTCTGAACATAAAACAATACTTATCTGATACACGTGGTTAGTGTCTTACAATGCTGGGGTTGGTGTCTTGTTGCACCACATTCATCCTTCCACTGAATCTGTAGACATAAAGTGGAAAATGGGTTAGTATGAATATAAAAATACCAATCCGCTATGTTGGTTAGAAATGGGTTGTAGTGACCCAGATTCAGGAATGGACTTAAGTCACTTTTGAAGGCCAATGTAGGGGATGTGGACAGGATTCTGCATTTCTGGGCCCACTCTCCTTTTGGGGTGGGGCAAGTTGCTCCACTCATCGACCGACTCCAGGCCAGGATGAAACCATCACATTTCCCATGCCCTGCAACACTGACAAGGCATCAGACTGACAAACTGGCTGACAGTCAAGAGGGATGGATGTCCTTCTCCCTCCTAACCCCATCATCCCCATCATGGGGGGAGTCTCTGGGGGCACCAATAGTACAAGGTAAGTTCTGAAGATGGAGGGGGCTAGGTGGCTGACAGCAGTAGGGGGCCTACTGGTGGTGTGGGGCCTGCAGCACTACAACTTACATCCTGCCAGGACTCTTTTCCCCATTTTTCTTGCCATTCCACTTGCCCCAACACAGTGCATGACAAACACGCCAGCCCCTTATAAGAGAAGGCTCCCTAGCCTGCCGCAAGGTGTTGTCTGTGTGCCAGAATACTACTCTGTTACTCCCTAAGCTGGGGCTGGTGCTGCAAAGCAGCTGCCCCCCCCCCCCAGCCTCCTGTCCTGGTCCATTCAGCCAGCTCACAGAGCTTGCACCCAAACTGGGTCAACTGCATTGCCTGCAAACAATGTTACTTCATAAATGTTTTTGTATCATTTTGACCCCAGATATTCAAAATAGTCTTTTTACGACATCCCCCATTCTGAGAAAGAAAGGTGTCATTTATAAAACACTGGCTAAAATGTCATTTTGCATCACAAGTGCAAAAACATATTTTGGCCAGGATTTCAAAAACAACACATGTCATGTTCATGAGATGATGTGAAAAATGGTTATGTTGAAAATTTGGGGGTCAAAATATTGAAAATTACCAAAGGTATGAATGAGTATTAAAAATGTCAATGCAATTTTATAACTTAGTTTTTAATATATTTACTCAACTTTTCAACATAGTCTTTTATGATTCCCACCTCATGAACCCAATAGGTGAACATCTCTAAATCCTACCCAAACAGTGATGTGGGGGGCAACTCACAAAATCCCCTTTGGGCAAGATTTGAAAAATGTAACCTACCTTGTTCATGCAGGGGGCAAAAGGTTCATGTTGAAAATTTTGGGGAAAGATATTAAAAACTACCAAGTTATGAGTAAAAGTTTAAAGTGCTGTGAAATACATTAAATACACTTACCTTGTTTCTTCAGTTTGCAGTCTGGTAGTGAAGGAGGATGACATATCTCATGTCCAAAGAGGATTACAGCATTGAGTCACTGTAGATAAGAAACAGGTACAGGGGGTGGGGTTACTGAGTGACAGTGGGATGAAGTGAGGAAACAGAGGCCAATGGCACAACAGACATCAGTGGACAGTTTTCTTTATTACAGGTTCACAAAAGAAAAAGAAAAAGACGTCAAGGGACCATTTTACTTTTACAGGTATCAACACTGAGGACTGAGCACCCCAGTGTTGCCTTGATGTTTAGTGGCACCGGGGGGTGGACACCCTGGTGTTGCACTCTGTTATAGTGGGGGAGGAGGTTTCTGATCTGGCACCGGGGGCTAGGGATCCCAGAGTTGGGAGTATATATGTTGGCAGGTGAGCCAAATGGAGGAATGGTGGGGGGGGGGACTTAACTAGCACTGAGAGAGGGCACCCTGGTGACAGATAAATTTCAGATTATTTAGCCATCACCGGGATTGGGCACCCTAATGTTTGGTTCAACATAATCAATTTATTTCCATTTACCACAGTGCGGCAAATGGCTGCCAACACTTAATTTCAGTGTCCATTCTGTGGGTGTGGGACTATACACTGATACATAACCCCACCCATGCTAAATGAACATTGTTTCATGCTAAATGGACTCTGTTTACAGCATCAGACATCACCTTGTGCCAATGCCTATAGCCCCATTCCCTCAGACACACATGCATTTTCATCAAACGATTCTATTTGGAAATGCAGATGTACAGAATCAGCTATTTCTTAGGATGTTCAGTTTTTAAACTGAGCATGTGCCCTTACTTCTCAAAAACAGGGCAAGTTAGGGACATAGAGAAAGCACAAAAAGCTATTACACCTGCAAGGTTCAGGATTGAAATCCTCCTAGTTTATTAGTTACAGGTAAGCAAAAAAAGTCTAAATTGTGGCCAATTTTACATTTTTGCACCTCAGTAGCTTTTCCCCACAGATAACCAATTGGCACAACATTTTCAGGACCAGAGATCTTGGAACCAACTCTATGTCTGCCAAATTTCAGGTAAAAATCAGTTGAATGGGGGCAGAGTTATTAAGGTATATAAATCAAGGTTTAACATTAAAATGCTTACTCAACCCTAATATACAGACACAACCGTGCCTCTATGATATTTTACACATAGTGTAATTCCTCTGTAACTTACGTAATTCCTGCCCCAGAGACTAACTGAAAATAAGCTGTTGCACAATGAGCCTGTTCCCATTAATAATTTGAATTTATAGTACCTTATGTTCTGTGGCTGCAGTTTTCTACTTTCTAATAGTGTAAGGACATTTGTGGGGGGCAGGGGCTTCTAGCTACAAGGGAGGACACTTACTGTAATATCAGTTTAGGTGCTTCTATATTGTCAGTTCCAGTGCACTGAAATAAGGCACAGTGATAACAGATGGTGGGGCAGGTTTTACAGAAAGGTTGACACAGTAACTTTAAAGAGTAAAGTTTGAGAGGATTATCTTGGCAAACATTTCACAAAAACCTGCGACCAGTGCTGTTCTCAGTGATTCACCGCCCGAGTTGGACCGTAGGGGTTGGGGTTGATTACTGTCTGTTTTAGACAGGAACTGGATCTCAGGGAGGTGCCAGTTGGAGACACCAACTCCTGGAGACTTCAATGCCTGGGTTGATGATGAACTCTCATCATTTGGACAAAACCTCCTCCAATTAATGGATTCATTGGGCCTGACATGGGTTATTACCTCTGCAGCTCATGAAAGAGGGCACACATTGGACTTGGTGTTCCACCTGGGGATGGAGATCTCCAATGTGGAGGTGGAGCCAATTGGTTGGTCTGACCATCATGCCCTGAGATTCAGTTTTGCGGCCCCTGAAATAGGCCTGCCCCAAAGGAGTTAGTGCAGTTCCGTCCTTTGAAAGGAGTCACCTCAGAAGGCCTAATGACGGAGCTGGACTTCTCAGTATTTCCAATGGAGAGTATAGACCCAGGGCCCCTGGTGTTGGCCTATAATAGGGCTGTCATGGGGGCCTTGGATGTCATTGCTCCAACTCGTGTTTGCCCCCTTACCCTTCACCCAGGTGCTCCCTGGTTTAATGGGGAGATCCGTGAGCTGAAGAGACGGGGCGAAGGTTGGAAAGACACTGGCGGAAAACTTGCCTGGAGGTGGATAGGCTTAGATTGCTAGATCATTACAAGATCTACCCATCAGCAATTTCCCATAAGAAGGCAGAGTTCCTGTCCAAGGAAATTGCTACAGCAGAGAATAGGCCAGCCCAGCTCTTTCAGACTGTGGACAGACTGTGCAATCCAGCCTGTCTCCATGCTGGTCGAGCATTGTCACAAGTACAGTGTGAGGAGTTTGCGCAATTTTTCACTGATAAGGTGTCCACCATCAGGGATGAGATCAGCCATTGCCTTCACATTGGACCTTGCACTAGCCAGTCGGGTGGTACTAATGCCCAGTTGATTTGGTTCACCTTTAGCCAACCAGCAGTCATAGATATAGTGAGGATTGTCCAGACTTTACAGCCAGTCTACTGTAGTTTGGATATGGGCCCTACACGCCTACTAGTGGGTTGTGTAGAGGTCATTGGCCCAGTCCTTGCTGGGATAGTGGTGGATTCATTGGAGAGAGGGATCTATCCAGATCCCTTAAAGGAGGCAGTAGTTCACCCCCTTTTGAAAAAAATACTCCCTTGGCCCTGACTGCCCAGCAAACTACAGACCAGTCTCGAACTTACCCTTTATAGGGAAAGTTATTGAAAAGGTGGTCACTTTGCAGCTGGAGGATCATTGGACCAACCACAGTATCTATGACCCTCTCCAGTCTGGCTTCAGGAAACAGCATAACACTGAGACGGCCCTGGTGCGGGTACTAAATGACCTCCTGATGGCGAGAGATCAGAGAACCCATTCCATCTTGGTTGTCCTTGATCTCTCAGCAGCATTTAACACCATAGATCATGGGGTGATGCTTGAACACCTGTGTTTTTTCTGTGGACTGAGGGGGGCAGTCCTCAAGTTGGTTTTGATCTTTTCTCGAGGGCAGATCTCAGAGATTGGTGTTGGCGATTTATTCCTCGGCCCCTCACTGGCTGCCCTGCAGGGTTCTACAGGGTTCTGTGCTGCCCCCCATGTTATTTGTGGTGTATATGCTCCTATTAGGGGACATTATAAGACAGTATGGGCTGAGTTTTCATTGCTATGCTGATGACTCTCAGCTCTACATGTCTTTTGTGCCTGAACAGGAGTATGATTCTATCATGGTGTTTAATAACTGCCTCCTGGAGATACAGAACTGGATGAGTACTAGTTAGCTTCAGTTGAACTCGAGTAAAACAGAGGTATTGGTGGTGGACTCTGGTTTCAGGACAACAGGGGCATGGGTGGAGAACACTCAGGTTTATACCTTGGGGGAACCCCGCTTATTGCCTCCGGCCAGCTGCATAACCTGGGCGTGGTATCTGATGAGGGCCTAATCCTGAGGGCGCAGGTTTCGGCTGTAGTCAAATATTCCTTTTTCTATCTAAGGAACATAGCCCGGGTGAAGCATCTGGTCCCACCCGAAGATCTTCCTACCTTAGTCCACGCCTTTGTCACCAGTCATTTTGATTACTGCAACGCCCTCTATCTAGGGCTACCAGGGGTGGAGATCCATCACTTGCAGCTAGTGCAGAATGTGACGGCCAAGCTGTTGACTGGAACCCCTAGATCTAGTCATATAGCACCTGTGCTGTATGAACTGCACTGACTGCCAATACCTTCAAGGTTGCATTGCTGACCTATAAGCCCCTATGTGAGCTGGGACCTCACTACCTGAAAGAACTCCTGTCCTCTTACTGTCCCTCCCATCCACTCCAATCCTCTGGCAAGAGATTGCTAGAGATTCCCAGGGTATCCCTGAAAACATCTGGAGGAAGATCTTTTGCCTTTATGGCACCTACCCTGTGGAATTCTCTAACTTGCCAGATACGTGATAGCCTGACCATGGGAGGATTTAAAAATATCCTTAAAAACTTATCTGTTTAACCAGGCATTCTCAAGGACTGATTGACGGTCTGTTATTGTTTTATTGATTTTAAATATTATACTGTTAATGTTAGTGTATATATATATATATTGTAAAGGCGCTCTGAGCTTTGGAAGGATGCCTCATATAAATACATTTTACTTTACTTCTGTACTCACCACCAGCTGTTGTTATGTACAATTCATGGCTCCCCACCAAAAAAATACATTTAGGCATCAGTCAAGGTTACACCTTTATGCCACAAGAGTAAGGATTTCTGACAATAGGGTAAACAAAAGTTCCCTGGGCCTTGGTAAATTTGTGCCACAGTGTTTTGCTTGGTTTAAACCATCATGCGATACAGTGCTGGTATTGCTCTAACTTTGATACTGTCTTTTCAGGCACAGAAAAATACACACCAGTACTTGGAAATAGGGGATCAAGTTAGGGCAATGCCAATGCTGCATCGCATGGTCATTCAAACTGTGAGGAACACCACGGCACTGATTTGCCATGGCTTGGAGATTTTCTGTTACCTGAACATCATAATTTTTACTTTTGTGGCATTAAGGTTCAACTTTAATTGATGCCTAAACACTGCTTTTTTGCAACTTAAAGGAAACTTTGAGCAGATACAATTGCTTTGAATCGACAAAGATGGCCTTTGCATGGAGATGGAGACTACTGTGGTTACAAATGTTCTTTCCACTCTCAAACAGACGAGGAGTTCCAAATCAGAACACAGCAGCAGCATAAGCACCACAACTCTACAGGGAGCCTGCAACAAGACTGCAACACTGGCAAAACAGTGCAACAGCATAATGACACTAGCAGGACAGGTGATACAAGGCGGAATAAGAATATGTTGTTTTTTTCTTCTTAAAAATCTTCAATTTAATTTTCTGTTACTAAAAAAACAGCAACATACTTTCATCCAGCTGCTGAAAACCATGCTGGGTCAGGGGTGGGTTTCTGTTTTTTTTTAAATGTTGAAACAACAGAAGATTTTGTGTTAGGGGAGAGTCTTGGTTCTGGGTGTGTGAGGAAAATTTAAGTAAACAGCAGGTGGTATGGGTTTTCATTGTAATTCAAAGCTGTTGTATTCGTATTCTATTACCTCTGAACTATGGTACAGCACCTTTTTAGTTAGGATGGAAATTTGTGTACAACAAGGAGTAACAATACAGTATAGTGTTATCAGTAATTCTTTGCCCCATTTACACTGCAGGAGCACTTCACTTACTGCTCCGCCGCCATCTCACTGCACTCTGACTTAAGTCTGCAATTCATTGTTTACACATCCCGAGGCTGATGTGCCGCAGATGGCGCCAAGAGAAGTGTCCATGCTTAGTGGGCCATGCTTCAAGAAATTACATATCTGATGACTCACTGATGATGCGCCACGACCTTGCGTCACTTCTGCCAGTTGCCATGCCTTCAGATATACAGGAAGTGCTGGCGCAAAGGGACCCCACTGTTTGAACTGCTGGCTAGTGTACTGTGGCAACTGGAAGAAGGCAACTACACAGTAAAGAGATCTTTCTGACCGAGAATCTATGCAAATAAAGGAAGCAGCCAGCTTGTGATTGCACAGTCTGCATCATCCTAATGAAATCCAGCAACATTCCTAGTTATGGCCCAAATGATGTTAAGGCTGGCAGACCACAGGAGGATGGTGGGAGAAATGGTAGTGCAGTGGATCAAGAGCTTTGGCAGTTTACACTGTGGGGTGGTGCGCTCAATGCAGTACACATCCCCACAATTTGATTGGAACAGAAACAGGAGCAGAGTGACACTTAAGCTGATGCAATGTGTGTCCACAATGGGGACTTTTTCTTTTTCCTTTTTATGATGTGGGTCAAACGAGGAAACAAAAGTGGTGCTGATTAGCAAAATAAATAGTACACCTATCACTTTTCTTGTGACTAAGATGAATTGGCATGAAAATCTATATATTCAAGGCAAGGTTATTTTATTTCTATTGCGCTCTATCCCAGTGGGCTCAGAGCACCACACAATGCAGTCAATAACATATGTACCACTTATACAATACATACATAACCGTTAATGAGCTGCTGACACATTTGGGAAAACTTTGGATAACATAATATTTAGACATAGTAAAGCTTGTATTTCATACATCTTCTCCACATTTATCCATTCTGATTATTTATTTCTGAAGAAATTCCCACAAAAACAGGATCTTTATTCCTTTGAGTTCATCCATACCTCTCAACCTTTTATCACTGAAATGAGGGACACAAATCCTCAAATGAGGGACAGTGAGGGACACTGACCCCCATAATGAGGGACACATCCTCAAACCTAGACATGCATGTTCAGAACATGGTGGAAACCATTTTGTTTACTTGTACAAAGTTCATTTTTGATTTAGTAGCTTCGAATATTAGGAATTTATGCTTTAAAGTCTGAATTTACAGCACATTCTCTGTGTGGGGGCAGCACCTTTTCCATGAGGGACACAGCAATTTTAAGGGTTAAAATGAGTGACGTCCCTCGTAATCATGGAAAGCTGAGAGGTATGAGTTCATCTGCCTCTATAGCTTATGCCCCAATTGAAATTACAATACTCTGTTTTGACATCACAATCTGTTGCCATGGGTGTAACTGTGATGTCACAAGCAGAATACTGATACCACGCAGCATCAAGAAAGCTCAGCTACCCATTCAAAGGACACTGAAGAGACTGATATCAGTCCAAGGATGATTATAGAAAATTTATTACAATAGTTAAGAGCAGCTGCAGTAACTTCCAGGACAGCTGCCAACTTTTCATGTGTTTGTGCTTGCGGCTGTCCTGGGAGCTACCGCTGCTGCTTCTAACTATTGTAGTAAATCATCTATAATTGTCCTTGGACTGATGTCAGTCTCTTCAGTGTCATTTGACTGGGTAGCTGAGCTTTCTTGACTCTGCATGCGCTCATACAGTACATGCTACAGCTCCAGTCATTTTGCTCCTGAGCTATTGTACCTCACTGTGTTTTTGTATTATGACATCAGGGGCTAGATTCATAAACCACTGTCCCAGTGCAAACCCCTTTTACACAGTGCCAACTGGGTTTTGCATCATACTGTTATTCACAAAAGTGTAGTTTGCACCATTAGAATGGGCTTGCATCGGGGCAAATGGTTCAGGGGGCTGCAATTCAAATTAGGGGAGGGAACCTGCATAGTGGTGCTGTACCATTCACAAACCATTTTCTCCATGCAAGGGCCTTTTGCGGCGGTCCCTTGCATGGAGAAAATACCGCTGCCCAAGATTTGGCAGTATTCTGTGCAATTCTACTGGCTGCTGGAGGGACTGCAGCGCCCCCCACACCATAGCACTGTGACCCTTGTAGTCTAGTGGTCCTTCCCCCCCAATCTCTGAGCGCTGTCCCGTTATGTGTAAAATAATTTTCCCTGGTAGTCTAGTGGTCCCTCCCCGGTCTCTGATCACCATCCCCATATAATAAAAATAATTTCCCCTGGTAGTCTAGTGTTCCCTCTCTCCTTCCCCATTCTACAATTGCTGTCCCATAGGTGAAAAAAATACTGTTCTGGTTGTCCCACGGTCCCTTCCTCACTGATCATTGGCCCCATATACATGCAAAATATATGCAGGTGGTCTGGTGGTCCCCTCCCCAGTCGATCACCATTCCAATCTCCCAGTGCCATTAAAATATGTATTTTCTGGTGATCTAGTGGCTCTCCCCCACCCCTCACTGATCACCAGCCCATTAAGTACACAGACAAATTGAGAAATGCTGTCCAGGTGGTGTTGTCTCCCCCCCCCCATCCTCTAATCATCAGCCTGTCATATAATTAAGAATCTCCCTGGTGGCTAGCAGTCCCTCCCCCACCCGATGACCTGTCCAATATTTATAAAATGTTAGCATTGGTGTCCAGTGGTCACCCCCTCACATCCCAATCCCTCGTAATAAAAAAATCCCCACCTCCCTAAGTATTTGAGCAAGCGATCGTCGGTGGGGGGAGACCACCAGCACCAGGGAATCATTTATTTTTCAGTTCTCAGGCTGACAATCAGTGGGGGGGAGGAACCATTAGACTACCAGGAAAATAGATAGTTATTTATTTATTTAGTTTTTGTTGACTGGGAAGGAGGACTAGACAATTTGTTTACCTGTTTTCAGCCTCGTCCCTGGTCAGGGAGATACAGATGGATGGCAACTGAAATTGAACCAGATTTCAAGCTGTTGGTGATATTTTTGGTGTATTGGGGAAACTGGGCCAGGACAACAGGGAAATTCCCCTACTCCTCCTGTAGGGGGGGAGCTGTTCTGTGTGAATGGCCAATTCTCTAAGGAATGCAAGCAGTGAGGAAGCAGGAGAGGCTGGGGAGCAGGTCTCCTCCCATGTCTCTAACCTAATGGAGACCAACGTCCCTGCTAACAGCAGAATGGAGGATATGGAAGTTACTGTGGAAGTACCTGAAGGTGGATTAGCTTCAGTGACTGAGTCCATGAGGCTCGTTGGCACTGATGGTGCTATAATTTTGACTGCGGAGTTGGAATTGCAGCATTTGCAGCTAGAGGAAGAGCGTGGCTATTTGGCACGATGCTCAAAGCTTGAGTCTAAATATCAAAGTGGAACCTGAGTGGAACGGACCAACCAGGAAATGGGATGGAGGAGGAGCCATTAACGATGGCCACAGGCTGCGTCAGGACTAGAAATGTACTGGCAGCACAAGGGACTGATTCAGGGCAGAAGGAAGCCACTGAATTGCAAGGTATTTACTGAGATTTGGAAACTGCTGAAGCAGCAGTAAAGATTGCATTTCTCCAGATCTCGACTGGGAGCCCCTCAGAACCGGTTAGGACTATAAAGAGTCAGGAGGCTCGCCCCATTCCTGGGGAGGTCTAAATAAGCAGGGTGAAAATACTATGGGGCCTTCCCAGGCCAAATTTACTATTGGACTGGCAGGAGGGATTATTAAGAAATCTTCAAAGTAATTAGTCGGGGGGGGCCAACGCTGCAAAAAACAGCGGGAGTGCTGCAAAAGTGCATCTCCTGGACACAAGATGTGGACATATGGCTGACAGTAGTGTTGATCCCACAACCAGTTCTACATCCTTGTTAGTTGAAGATACCTTGAAAGAGGTGGGATGGTTGAAATCCTCTGATGGAAAAAGTTGGGATGCTAACTACCCAGGTCCCTTAGCTGGCTCTGAACATGCCATAATTGAAATGGTACTGCCTGAACAAGCTGAAATTTCTGAGGAGGCACTACCTCTCACATCATGCCTGGTCAGGGAGCAGGGTCAGAAGGCAATGGCACTATTGATAAAACTGCCCCAACTGATTTATTGTATGACATAAGGGCGATGGAGGAGCCTGGGGTTGCTACTCCTGTGCAAGATCCCCCAGAACTTATGGACCTTGAGGATACTGATGAAATCAATTTGGAATGGAACCCCTATTGAGGGTAACAGACTGACAGAGGCTGCTGCAGCTCCAGCGCCACCAGGAAATGCATGGGCCTCAAATGTCAGGGAGAGACTGTTCCCTGAGTCAATTAGACTTGCCTCTGAACTGGCTAAATGGTGGAATGCTGTACGATGAAAATACAGGGGCTGCTTGTCTGACCATCCTGATCGGCACTATATGGGGCATACACTGATCAAAGAAAGTATGACATTTTTTTGCATATGAGGTATATGCACTTATACACATGCCAGGGGATACCCTGTTCAATATCAGCTTTAAACATCCTGCAGGGTTAGAGCGGTTCTGGAAGCAATATCAGCTATTGAAGAGCACGCCCCTTTGGCAACCTTTTGTGGTCATACTCCTGACAAAACCCACTTTTAAATGGGTTACTGTACTGTTTCGCAATGAGGGAGTCAATGCTGCCGACATTACTTTCTGGCTTAAACAGAAAAGTAATGTCACTGGATACCCTGAGCCGATTTTAGACTACGAGCATTTTTGGACTGGAGGCTGGAGGCTTAAGGTCACCTTAAAGCAAATCAACAATGAGAGCCAACATCTTTCTAATTGTTTTTTCTGGGTCAAGACAGGGGGGGGGGTGGTCTTTTATCCTGGTCAGCCCTGGGCATGTTACCGCTGTGGAAACACGGGATACTTGAGTAACTCCTGTGAAAAACATAAATGTGGTCTTTGTGGGGTTATAGGACACGTTAATGTACATTGCCCCAACCCCATGAGATGTGACTTGTGTGAAAAGCAAGGTCACACATTCTGCACTTGCTGTTGAGCATCTCACAACAGCCTTGATCAGGCCCTGTGAGTGGAGCAGGACCTATATGTTACAGTAGCCCAAAAAGAAAGGTTAAAATTGATCACAGAATCTGTGTGCAGCAGCCCTCATGGACCAAGTACTGCAGCACCTCAGATGGAGTCCCCTAGAAATGTGTGACAGGCACCCCCCCCCACCTCCTGACCTTGTGGTTCCCTCCCATACTGTAGGACTGGGTATTGCTGATGACACCCCAGTGAGGCCTGTTATGGAGGATGTAGCACAGGAGGTGTTTGAGGTACAAAGACAACCCAGATAAGAAGACCCTGCAGTGCCAACAGAGTCCACTGCAGACTCAGCAGCACAAGCTATGCCCCCCCCCCGACAGAAACCGTGGGGATGGGCTTTCAAATGGTTACCAGATCTAAGTCCACAGTGAGTACATCTGTACCACTGCAAATTCCTGCTGAACCTGAGACACTAGAGGTACAGAATCAGTATGCAATATTGCAAGAACAAGACTGGACCGCTTCTGAGGGGGAATCCGATGTTTCATTGGTGGCCTCTTCCCTACCGGAACAGCTTGTGGAACTTACCAAACAGGGGAAGCCTAAACAGAAAAAATGAAAGAAAAAGAAGGAGCATTAAGGAGCACGTGAGTATGTTTTTATGATGGTTTTTCCCTTTTTCTTACTATGGCTGCTGTTCTCACTTGCAATGTGAATAGTATAAAGGCTGCTACCAGAAGATGTCACCTTTTCAGTTCTGCAAGGTTAAGGATATGATGTGGTGTTTTTACAAGACACCAGGCTGCACACTCTTCCTGAGATAGGCCAAGCACAGAAGGAATGGAGATGGGGCCAGTCCTTGTGGTCGGTGGGGAAAGGACCTTGTTCAGGCTTGGGGGTTTTATTCTTCAGGCAAGACGTTGCGGTGACAAAGCTAGTGGATGTATGCCCAGGAAGGGCTATGGAGTAGATATTACTTTAAATCAAAAATCCTTATGGTTAATTAATATCTATGCTCCTCAACTTAAGGCAGACGGGACAAACTATTGCACCAATTGAAGCCTTTTTTACATAGTTCCAAACTGACACTATGGGGAGGAGATTTTAAACATGGCTTAGCTAAAACGGACTGGGGGAGGCACTGATAAGGAATTTTGTGACACGAATTTGTTGAACACAATTTTGTCCCGATTAGGATTTAAAGATGTTTATGATATAATAGGGGAACAGCCGAGTCACACCTTTTACTAAGGGTTCCTTTCTTCACGTATAGATTTTTGATTTGTACTTGATAAAACCCCTATTTCTGCTGCCAAAATTATCCCTGTGGAAACCACAGATCACACCATGGTGTAGATTTCTATTGTAATGGCTAGTCATGTACAGGTTGGTAAAATGTATTGCCGTATGAATGTTTGTCTTTTGCAAGACGAGCAGGTACAGCTAGAGATAGAGGAGTTCTTTAATGCTAGAAATTCAGTTAAATGCTTGTATGATTACCTCCTCGATTGGTGGGAGGATACACAACCAAATCTTCAACAACTTATAGTACAGGTTTCCAGTACTGTAGCAAGAACAAATTATTATCATTACCTAAAATGGAAAGCTCGTTTTCTACAGCTCCTTATGAGAATGAGGGAAATGGGGGCAGACCTGACTACTCAGTTAAAAGAGGTGAAGAAAAAATGTTTTTCTTTCAATATAACATGGAGTGTTCTTTACTAATGGAACAAAAATGTGGGACACAAGGAACTAGGTTTCAATTTAACCCTTATGACAGTCATTGTGTAAAGTTATGATGGGCTTTAAAAAGCAACCCAGATAGTGAAGTGGTTACTGACTTGTCTTCTTTATGAACTATTATTCAAAAACATGTGGAACACAAATTTAAAGAAGAGAGCAGAGGTTTTCTCCTATGTTGGACAATTTACACCCCCCTAGTTTAACTGACCAGGAATTGCAGGTTTTGGATGAACCTATTACTCAGCAGGAAATTAGGCAAGCAATCAAATCTCTATCTACTAACACAGCACCAGGCCTGAATGGGATTCCAAATGAGTTCTATAAAAAATATTTGGATAGTCTTGCCCCAATGCTGTATGACGTTTTTTTTAGAAATTACAGGAATGAATACATTAAGTGCAAGTATGAGTGAGGGAGTAATGTTTTTTATATATAAAAGGGATGATCACACAGACTTGAAAAATTGGAGACCATTAAGCCTTCTTAATTCCAATTATAAGGTTTTGGCCAAAATACTTACCACTCGACTGGCACAGGTGGCACAGACATTGGGCCCAATTCTAGAAGCTTGGCGCAAGTCACCGCCAAAGGCGACTTGAGCCAAATGCCATTGTGACATGGACCCTGTGCCCTATTCTAGAAGGGGCAGGGTCTCCACAGCTAAGTTCCATGACTTGCGACATGCAGACAGGTATGCCAACCTAAAGGCGTACCTAAGGGCCATGCTGCAAGTCGCAGCCCCCCCCAGCAAGCATAAGTGTCCCCCCAAAGCCTCACAGGGCAGCTGTGTCCCCCCGATCCAGTCCCCGATCTGAATCTATTGCCACAAATGGATAATTATTAAAAAAACCTGAGATCCCTAGTAGTCTAGTGGCCCCCACCCAACCCCCACCCAGCAGTGCCAGTCCACACATCCCCCACCCATCCCCAGCTGGTGATTGGCACAGCCACCTCTCACCTCCACGGCCAACCGCCGACTGAGCACCGCATGAGCGCTTATTGTATAGACATGCTCAGAAATGAATGAGCATGAGGGGAGAGGTGAGCTGTGCCATCATCGGCTGGAGATGGGTGGTGGGGGATGTGGTGGACTGGCACTGCTAGGTGGGGTGGGTAGGGGGCCACTAGACTACCAGGGATCTTGGGTTTTTCAATAATTATCCATTTGCGGCAATAAATTCGGGTTGGGGACAGGATCGGGGGGGGGGGACACAGACACCCTGCCTGGCTGATAGCAGTGTGGGGTTCGGGGCATGATGTGTGTGGGCTGCCCTGCAGGGCATTTATGGTTTGGAGGTTCTGGGGGCTGGGGGTGTGAGATGCCCAGCTGGACACCTCTGCTATGGGGGATCGGGGTCTGGGGGGTTGTGGGCTGCCCTGTGGGGCAATGATGGGGGTGGTTTGGGCATGGGGGCACATTGTGGAGTGGGTGCTGCGGGTCTACAGAACCCCCAGAGGGCAAAAGTACAGTTACGCTAGCTAAATGCTGGTGTAACTTACGTTGCTGGTTCTCTTCCAGGGGTTCTTGTAGAATCCCAACATTGGGGACTTTGTTGCTGCTCTACTTGAATAGGGCGCAGCTGCTGCAATAAACCCCCTAGCA
Source organism: Neoceratodus forsteri (assembly GCA_016271365.2). NCBI lineage: Eukaryota > Metazoa > Chordata > Ceratodontiformes > Ceratodontidae > Neoceratodus > Neoceratodus forsteri. The sequence continues at coordinate 608,636,967 of CM057450.1, read as the reverse complement.
CCATGTTGCAGAGGGGTTTATGGTGCAACTGCTGGCGTAACTGCTCTTTGGTGCAAGTGGCCTGTGACATGTCGCAGGCCACATTGTAGAATACTGCAAGTTGCAACTGCTGGCGTAAGTTGCTACTTGCGCCATTCTTTTTGGTGCAAGTGCTGTTATGCCAGGCATATCTGTTTTAGAATCGGGCCCATTAATTATAGAAACTCAAACTTGTGCAGTTCCAGGATGGAACATTATGCATAATTTAATGTTTATAAGGGCTAGATAAGCACTTAGACAGCTACCTTCTTTCTGTTGATCACGAGTCTGCATTTGACTCTGTCAGGCATGACTATTTATGGCAGGTACTTAAAGTGTATGGTATCCCGGACAAGTTTCTTTCTTTAATTAAAGCCCTGTATATGGAGGTTCAGGTACGACCTTAGGACACTTAGGACCAGCTATGTATCTAACAAAAGGGGTATGTCAGGGCTGCCCCCTGAGACATTATTGTATGTTTTAGTTTATATCCTTTGTTAAGGGCTATTGACATAGACCCACAGGTCAAACATATTACCAATCAGGCAAGTACCAGCTGTGGAAAGAGATCTGCATATGCTGATGAATGTGTTGTTATGGTGGCTGATTTGTAGTCGGAGGTCAGGGGCAGGAGTTTCTGGAACAACAGTCGCCTATGACAGGGATGGGTATAAACAGAGCTAAGAGTATAGCAGTAGTAATGGGAAACGCAACTCTTCCACCTGACTGTTATCCCAATTAAGCAAGGAGAAATTACATTTTAGGTGTATATTTTGGTACAGATGATACAGCAACCTTAAATTGGGAAAGAAACTGGTTATTGCACACCGAAAAATACAACAATGGAAAGCCTGGGCTATGACAAAACAGAAACAGATTTTTTTGTTAAAAACCTTTATAGTGCCCATATTTTTGCATATTGCACATGTTTTTCCCTCGCCCTTCAATATGCACACAAAAATATTTAGTATTTTTTTCCAACTAGTATGGCGGAAGTAGGCTCAACCCAGTAAAACGAAGCCATACATATAGACCTTGGCAGGAAGGAGGTCTGAATATGATTCAGTCTTTGGCGTTCTTTTTTAGTATATTTTTTTATACTAATATCAGGCCACTTTTGGAGGGGGGAGACTAACTTTTGTCTAAGACTGTACAGACATGGCAAGCACACTTTTTCTCAGCATGGGGGGTTAGAGAAAAAATTACCCACGTATGTTCAAACTACTTTAAAATATATTTGGCTTTGGAAAGTGGACTTACAATGTTTTCAGGCTATAGGACAGAAACAGTTTTATGTTGAAATTCTTATGAAACTGTATTTTGAAGAACCAGTGTTTGTGGTAGGTCCTTTGGTGAATATAAAATATATATTAGCTGCCATGTTAGAAAAAAGGATTCCTCGTAAAACGAAGGATGCTATGTGGCTTAGTGGATATGGCAAATTATTTGTGAGGGCCAATCATAAGCATAAAGGAATGGAAGACTGGATGTGTTTGCATGCTAATTGCAATAATGAACTGGAAACTATGCAGCATCTGTTTTTTGATTGTGCTTTTTATTCATCCACTGTGGCACATGCTTGATGCTATGTGGAACACGACTTGTTTTCGGTATATGACATATGAATTGCTTGTCCTGGGTCAGCTCACTGTTGTTTGTTTGAAATGGGATAGAAGTACAGTGCATGTTATTTTTGCATGCTTAAAGTGGGTAATATGGCAAATGCGGTGCCAGCCCTTCTTCCGAGATACTGACATCTCTTTAAATTATGTTGTTTTTAAAGTACAAGCTGAACTGGATGGGATCTTCCAGATGGAAGTCAAGCAAATGGGAATGGGTGTATGTGATAAGCTATGGAGAGGTATTGATTGGATGGGGTGAATCTGAGATTTTTTTCTCATGTATACGATATCAGTCATAAATTGCTTTACAAAGCACGGGGCTTACATATTTTTTTTGTTAAGTAACTTTTTTTGACTTTTCGTTTATGGTTTTGATTTTTTTTTAAACAAGTATTGATTCAAGTCATGAAATGTATTTTTTTTGTTTTGTGCTTTAATGGTTTTCTTCATGTTATGTTACATTCATACTGATGTATCTTGTTTATTATTATTCGAGGCAGTGCTAGTGGGGTTAGAGGTAGCAGCAATGGGTTTACTGCTGCCTCTACCTATCTCTATTAACAGTCAGATAGTGCCATATGCTGTCCATTTGTGAATAGCATTTTTAACCGCCTGGGCAAATGCAAAGCGCAATGCAAATTTTCGCACTGCACTTTGCGATTTTTTTTGTGAATCCAGCCCCAGGTTGGGAGGCAGCAGTGAGCAATAGGAGCTGAAGAACACTCAGGGAACAACTATCTTGTTTTCATGCATATAATCTCAGTAATAAATAATAGAGATCAGAAATACAGAGTCAATGAGAAATATAAGTTGCTTTGTGTCCAAATATTATGTTCTTCAAAGTTCTTCTTGAGGCAGTGATGGCCGTCTAAATGTTATAGGTGAATAGGATGTCAGAGCGGTCTCTTGGCTAGTCAAGAGTTTTATCTCAAGACATTTTTGTGTTCAAGAACTGCAAAGCTGGGCAGTTCTGGAATGCAAAGATGTCTTGAGATATCACTCTTGATTAACATCTCAAAAATCACATGAAGAATTTACTATACATTTGATTTTTTCCTATGTTAATAGCAAGTATTGTCATGTCTGTGTGTTATGCATTCTAAGCAGTTGAAAAACATATTTTTTCTTCACCAGCAACCAACCGCAAGGTTGATTTGATCTGAAAAGCACTCGGTATGATTGCTCACTTACCTCATATAGTGAATATGAAAGTAAGAAGCACTTTGGACAGGAGACGGTTACAAGTATAGTCAGCACTCGTTTATCCAGCTCCCTTTTATCCATTTCTCTCATGTATCTGTCTTTGTCTGTATGATTTTTTTTGTGTCCTATTGTGTTAACACTCACTTATCTGTCCCTCATGTTATCCATTTCCATCGCCCGTTCTGCCTGTTGTTTCCTATGCAGCTCTCAGATAACCGACCCTTTGCGTCCCCAGTCCAAGGCTTTGCTGCAACCATTTTTAATTTAATGTTTTCTTTTTTATTTATTTTATTTTATTGAAATTTAGGGTTACAAATACCTTTGAGCAGGAACTGCTCATTTACAAAGGTTCCACGTCGAGTAAATAGAGGGCAAACATACATACAAAGGTCAACAAAATTATACATAGTTACACAATAAAATGAAGCAAGAGACTGAGGCTTAGGTGATTACAGTGCCTCAAAATGTGTCAATGTTAAGTAGAATGACATACCATCCAAGGGCAACCTTAGAAATAAGCGCTGCTGGTGAGAGGGTAGGGAGGGAGGGTATGCAGGCAGGAAGGCCGTTGTCAGAGGGTAAAGGGTGAGGGTAAGAGCACTCAAGGGGAGGGATAAATGTCAGTAAGTGCTAGGGAGGGAGGTGAGGAAAGGGAGTGGGGAGGGGGAGGCAGAGAGGGGGAGGGAGGCATGGCGGGGAGGGGTAGCTGTCCTGTCTAAAGAAGGGGGCAGTGAGCGTGGTGCCCCAGATTAGGCGAAGCAGTCACAATGACTAGTTGAATTGAGATGAAGTCAGAGTTGCCTCTTAAAAGGACCAAGAGCACCAGTAGTAAGAGTTTCTTTGTTGAGAGCATTGTACCACTGTGGAGCTCTGTGGGCAAAAACCTTCTGGTCCATGGTAGTCTGGCATCTGGGGACAAGGAAGGTTTATTGTTGTGAGCTTCTAGTTTGCTGAATGCTGTGGTGGTCAATGAGAAGCTTTTCAATGCCTGGGGGCAATGACCCCGAGGAGGACTTTTTTGGCTAAGAGGCAGGTTTGATACTGGATCCAGCTGATGAGAAGACACCACTCTGCCTGAGCGTACAGGTCACAAATGTGTGTAAGTCGGTCAGCCCCCATTAGAAGCCTGCATGCTTTGTTGAGTGTGACTGTAATTCTGCAGGGGGCAGAGGCAGAAGCAGAGCCATAGATTGGTAGCCCGTAATCAATGATAGAGGTGACAGAGCTGTTGATTGCCAACCGGAGAGTGTCAGGAGTCATGCAGTGCTTGTGTCTGTAGAGCAGGACTATATGGATATTGGTGGCTTTGGCAACAGAATCAATGTGCCGATGGTAGGAGAGGGAGCTGTCCAATGTAACACCTAGGTATTCAAATTCAGGAACGTGTTCAAGTATGGTCCCTGTTTGGTTTTTGATGGTGAGGTCACGGGATTTGTACTTACTTCTAGCATTGTAGAAAGTCATTACCTGTGTTTTGCTGTAGTTCATGACCAGTTTGTGTGACTTGAACCATTCTTTAATACGCATGAATTCAAGCTGTAATTGTTTCTTAAGGAGCTCTGCATCTTAGTGGTTGGTGAACATGACTGCATCATCGGTGTAGAGCAGTAATATCTGATGGTAGACACTGAGAAGGTCATTGAGGAAGAGGCTGAAAAGTAGTGGTCCCAGGATGGACCCCTGTGGGATCCCCGAAAGGACCAACTTTTCTTCTGAGGTGACACCGGTGATCCTAACCCACTGGACCCTCTCCCCAAGGTAACTTGAAAACCAGAGCAGTGCTTCTTTGAAGAGCCCAATGTTTGATAATTGCTTTAGTAGGAGTGGATGGTTGACAGTATTAAAGACTTTCGTAAGGTCGATGAATACTGCCCCCACACAGTTTCCTTGATCGAGAGTGGTATGGATGAAGTCCGTGAATTCTAATAGTGCAGTGGTGGTACTGTGCCCTTTTCACAAACCATGTTGCTCGGGACACTGCATGTCATATTTTTCCAGGTACTTGACTAGCTGGTCTGAGGCAATGAGCTCCAGGGCCTTAGACAATGGAGGTTGGATGGAGATAGGTCTGTAGTTGGAGTGTAGTGACTTGTCTCCACTTTTGTGTACCAGTGTGATGGTCACCTTCTTCCAGCAAGATGGGAACTGGGACATCCTTAGTGATAGGTTGAGGATCTTTGTCAGGGGTACAAGGATTTCTTCAAGGACAAGAGCTAACAACTTCAGGTCAAGGGAGTAGCCACTGTAACCTGTGTTGCGGATGGCTTTCCAAATATAGGCTCTGGCTACGCGCACTGGGATCTCCTTGAAGTAGAAGTGTGGGGCAGGGTGTAGGAGAGAAGCAGTGCCAGGAGGGTTACTACCAGAGAGGCATTGGAGAAGTCCGATGGGAGGACACTATCCAAGTTGGAGAACGCATTGTAAAAGGTATTGGTGACTGTGTACAGGTCAGATGTTGGTGTTCCATTTATGTTGAGCATGGTGGGTGGTGACTTAAGGTCCTTGCCTGTAAGGTCTTTCAAGTTACTCCAGAATTTATTTCCATCACCCCAGGAGTTGGAGAGAGCCTCCTTGAAATATTTGCTTTTAGTGCTCCGAATTGCCCACATGCACTCATTTCTGGCAACTTTCTATTTATGAATATCCCCAGGTTTGGATGTTGCATGGGCACAGTGCCAGAGATGATCCCTATGTTTGAGTAAAGTGATTAGTTCAGGGGTTATCCAAGGGTTAGCTCATCCCCTGACCTTCAGCTTTTTTAGAGGTGCAAATATATTGCAGGCCACAGTGAAGTGGCTGATGAAAAGGTCAAAGGCTTGGTTAACATCTTTGGAGTTGATTGGTGTCCAGTCCAGGTAGCTTAGATGTGTTTTTAGTAGCCCAAAGTGCCCCTGCTTTAACACTCTGAAGTGGATTATTTTAGGAGGAGGCTTAATGAATTTGTTTGTCCAGGTACAGGTAACAGATGAGTGGTCACTGATACCGTCAGGGAGCACTGAGACTTTAGAAATTCATTCAGGGTGATTAGAAAGGATCCAGTCCAGAAGACTGTGTGACCCTGTCCTATAGTTGCATATGGTGGGGTGGTGACAAGCTGGGTGAGGTTCTGTGCCATGACAGCATCCTTGTAGTTTCCGGCCTTTGTTGAGAGCCAATTTATGTTGAAGTCGCCGAGTATTATGATTTCAGAGCTATGGTGTATTCCCCTAGGTTTTCCATGATGCTCACAAATCCATTGACCTGATCTTTAGGGGGTAGGTAAACAGAGGCTATGGTGAACTCGTTGTGCGCCCCAAGTAGAACTTTAATAGCGAGAACCTGTGAGGGGGGTTTAGGGTTTGAGAGAGGAAAGACTTGACCCAGATAGGAATTCTTCAGGTGGATGGCACAGCCCCCACCTCATTTAGAAACCCTGTCCTGCCTGAGTATAGTGTATCCAGGGATAGTGACTGCAGCGTTTGGTATCTTGGGGTTAAGCTATGTTTCGACAACAGAGAGAACATCAAGGTTATGTTGCTTTGGACCCAGATTTGCAGAATGTCAAGTTTGTTGAGGAGGCTACAGACATTGATTGAGGCTAATGTGTTTTACGTAGTATCTAGAGGCATTAAAGCAGTGCAGTATCACCAGAAAGTCTTTACTGTACCTGCATTTCTAAATGGTTTACTGTAAATGATTTCTGACCATCAGACATAAAATGATGCACTTAACCATCTCTCTCTCAGACATCTGTCACTTGACCTGGGAACAGAAGGCGATGGATACCTGAGTGTTGACTGTAAACATAACCTAGTTGTTACTTGCCAAAAATGAGACAGCACAAAATAAACAAGCATTTGTCAATGCCGAATGTTTGCTTGCTGGCATTGGCAGTGGTAGCGTAGAAGTTACAGAGCTGCGTAATAGGAATGGCAGTGAAGTATTGAACTGAAGCCAACCCCACCACCACCCTGCAGAGAGTGACAGGCATTGGGGTGTGCATTTGGGTCGTCAGGCATAATGGCCATGCCATTTCACCACACCCCACCCTGCAGACACTGACAAGTGTCACGGTGTTCCTTGGGGTCTTTGGCCTTTAGCGCACCCATTTCATTCGGAAATATGGTGTGAGATGGGTGCTATATAGAGAATCAGGTGAAGTTTAAATAAGAGTCCAAGGCATACCTCGATGCCTCTCACTGACTACAGGGTATGGAATGGTATGAGCATCACAGGCAAGAATCCCAAGTCACACCCCTGATGCCTGTCATTCTCTACAGGGTTGGGCGTTATAGTTGGAAACCCTAATACCTCAGGCATTCATTGGTATTTTCACCCAAATCTTCAACATGTTTGTTTTGTGACCCCACCTCATGAACAGGGGAATATCAGTTTGTTAGCCGAAAGCTGCTTATGCACAGTGACTACGTGCATTTAGCACCACAGATGCAAAACATTCCAACAGGATGTAAAATGACAGCTGTACTGTTCTATGGGAGGTGTAAAATGGCAATGTTGCAAATCTGTACTAAAAATATTTTAAAAATGGTGAAGTCACGAGCGATAGAAACTGTGCAACGACATCTGTAATATAATTAGGTTGGGATTTTACAGCAGATTGTCAACTCAGGCATTTTGCGCTCCGATCATGAACAGTGTCACGGTGTTTTTTCTTTATCTGTGCTGAACAATGATTTCCACAGTGACCACGCATCTCTGCGCTGAAACTGTGCAAACACACTGCAGCCATGTTGTGAAAATGACAGCTGTACTGTTCATAAGGAAGTGTGGAAAATATCACTGGTGAAAATCTGGACTGAAAATATTACAAAGTCATGAAGTAACGAGGGTGCGTGGAAACTGCGCAATGCTCACTCATATCACAGTCATTTTATGGACTTTTGTCACCAAATTTTCAACACAGCCATTTTAAGACCTCTGCTCATGAACGGTGTAACTGTGATTTTCTTAATCTGTCCTAAACATTGCTTTCGCACACCAACAGCACCATTGTGCACTACATGTGCGAAAACACATTTTAGGCGACATATGAAAAATTGCAGCTGTACTGTTCATAAGGAAGTGTAATAAATGGCAATGTTGAAAATCTGGAGGAAAATATTGAAAATTCGAACTTACAAGTGCAATGAGGAACTGTACAACTCACTGTAAAACAGTCATTTTTGAATTTTTTACCAAATTTTCAACATAGCCATTTTAAGACCTTTGCTCATGAACAGTGTCACTGTGATTTTCTTTAATTTATCTCTGGACATTGATTTCAAGATAATCGACTGCGCCATTGTGCGCTACATGGGCGAAACATGTTTTGGGTGAGATGTGAAAATGACAGCTGTACTACTCATAAGAAGGTGTGGTAAATGGCAATGTTGAAAATCTGGAGTGAAAATATTGAAAATTCGCACCTAACGAATGTGCATAGGAACTGCGCAGCGCACACTCGTAAAACAGTCATTTTTAGGAATTTTTTCACCAAATTTTCAACATAGCCATTTTAAGACCTCTGCTCATGAACAGTATCACAGTGATTTTCTTAATTTGTCCCATACATTGATTTCGCATACCGACTGCGCCATTGTGCGCTACATGGGCAGAAACACATTTTGGGTGAGATTTGAAAAATGACAGCTGTACTACTCATAAGAAGGTGTGTAAAAATGCAATGTTGAAAATCTGGAGTGAAATATTGAAAATTGCGAACTTACGAAGGTATGAGGAACTTGCAAAAAGCACACTCATAAAACAGTCATTTTTGGAATTTTTTCACCAAATTTTCAACATAGCCATTTTAAGACCTTTGCTCATGAACAGTGTCACTGTGATTTTTTATTTATCCCAAGATTATTGATTTTCAGACAACCGACTGCACCATTGTGCCATATGGGCGGAAACACGCTTTGGGTGAGATGTGAAAAATGACAGCTGTACTGCTCATAAGAAGGTGTGGCAAAATGGCAATGTTGGAAATCTGGAGTGAAAATATTGAAAATTCATGAACTTACGAGCATGCATAGGAACTGTACAACACACGCTCATAAAACAGTCATTTTTTTGGAATTTTTCCACCAAATTTTCAACATAGACATTTTAACACCTCACCTCATGAACAGTGTCACTGTGATTTTCTTAATTTGTCCCGTACATTGATCTCGCACACCGACTGCGCCATTGTGCGCTACATGGGCGGAAACACGTTTTGGGTGAGATGTGAAAAATGGCAGCTGTACTACTCATAAGAAGGTGTGGTAAAATGGCAATGTTGAAAATCTGGAGTGAAAATATTGAAAATTTGTGACCTTAAGAGCGTGTATAGGAACTGCGCAATGCACGCTGGTAAAACAGTCATTTTGAGGAATTTTTTCACCAAATTTTCAACATAGCCATTTTAAAACCTCTGCTCATGAACAGTGTCACTGTGATTTTCTTAATTTGTCCCATACATTGAATTCGCACACCAACTGCGCCATTGTGTGCTACATGGGCGGAAACACATTTTGGGTGAGATGACAAATGACAACTGTACTGCTCATAAGAAGGTGTGGTAAAATGGCAATGTTGAAAATCTGGAGTGAAAATATTGAAAATTCATTTAACTAGCGTTCCCGCGAGAACCGCGCAACGACGCTGTAAACAGTCATTTTTGATTTATACAAATTTTCAACATGGTAGGTGACCCTTCATGAATGATGTCACGTTATGGCGCAAGAGTTCAGGTCGGGTGATTTCGCCGCGAGTGACCGCGAAATCACCCTTCAGGCCTGAATAACGGCATGACAGTGACATCAATCTGCGAGAAGGGTCCCAAAAATCCCATGTTGAAAATTTGGTCCAAAAATTTCAAAAAATGCTTGAGATATGCAACAAAGTTGAACCCCCCCATCTAGCCCATTATACAGCTTACCGGCATTTCCTCAGTTCGCGGTTGGCTTTGAAGAGTGCAGACGTGAAGAGGCTTTCGACTCCTCTCCTGCAAACCTATTAAGATCATCTCTAAACCTACAATCTACTGAGAATCAAAAGGTTGCTTCCACATTCTCATTCAAACCAATATTGTTCAAAGATGTAGAAGACCTCCTACTCCAACTAGATACCACCAAAAGCGCAGGTGCAGACTCCTGATCCCTACTTTCTAAAAGTAGCACTTATGCCTTAACCGCCCCTCACCCATCTCTTCAATCTATCACTTGTCACTGGTACTATCCTCAATATGGAAAACAGCTCAAGTGTTTCCACTACTTAAGGCAGGTGATCCCATGGACCTCAATAATTATAGGCCCATCTCCATCTTACCAATACTATCCAAGATGCTTGAGAAGCTGGTAAACTCTCAGTTAACTGCCTACCTTAATACCAACAATCTCCTAAATCCAGCTCAATCTGGGTTTAGATCTATGCATAGCACCATCTCTGCTCTAGCAAAAGTCACAAATGACTGGCAGACTGCCCTAGACAAAAGAATAATACCTGTGCTGTGTTTCTGGATCTAAGCAAAGCCTTTGACACTGTGGATCATGATTCTAATCACCTCACTAAACTCCATATGCCTTGACTCACTCTCCATTAAATGGTTCAGATGCTATCTCTCTGGAAGGCTACAACTGGTAAAGAATGATGGTGATCTATCTACCCTAAGCCACTCCTAAGAGGTGTACCACAAGGCTCCATCCTGGGTCCCATCCTTTTGCCATCTACATCAACAATATTGACTCCAATCTCTCTTCTAATATCCACCTTTTGCAGATGACACTGTACTTTATGTGAGCGATCCTCACCATCAAAAGCCTGTGAGCTCCTACAGTCTCAATTCTCCTCCTCCAGCATAACCTATTAAAAAGAAATTATTACTAAATGCTAAGAAAACCAAAGCTATGTTCTTTGCCCACAAGAACTGTTCTTCCACTATCCCATCATTCACCCTCCCACAACTCTCTACCATCCTTGGTGAAAATCTGAATATGTTGACAAATTCAAATACCTAGGAGTATGGATAGACAATAAACTAGACTATACTACCCACGCTGAAGAGCTCCTGAAAAGCTAAGACAAAGACTTGGTCTATTCTATAGAATCAAACACTACCTGACCAAAGATTCCAAACAAAGATTAATCCTTGCATCATTCATGTCCCTCATTGATTATGCTGACTTCTATGGTCATTGCTCCTCTCCCATCTAAACAAACTAGACACCCTGTATCATAGAGCTATTAGATTCATTACTGACCTTCCCTCTAGCACCCATCATTGCTCTCTACAATGCAGTCAGCTGGACATCCCTGCAACATAGAAGAAGAAAAATGCTGCTATCTGGATCTACAAAGCTCTGACAAACAAACTCCTTCCTACATCTCAGATTGCTTCAACCAGATCACATCCAGGCTCCTACACCTTGAGGATCAACAAACTGATCCTGCTGAAGATTCCTATCACCTGCACCCGATATGGAAGAGCTGCAATCAGTTATTCCTGGCACTTATCTGGAATTCTATCCAAAAGACCCTGAAAATGGAAACATTGATCCCCTTACATCCTTCAAAAGCTGTACACCAGCCTAATCCTGATTCTTGCAATTGCTTCCACAAGGCCTAGTCCTCCCACATCCCACCCTCCCACACCCCTCTCACCCTCACCCCCTTCTAAATCTCCTCCCTATTCTTCTATCACTGCTCTGGTCCTTTCCACATCAAACCTCAAACATATATGCCCACCCATGTACCATTATCCAAGCCTTATCCCCACCAGACTGTTTGTTTCTCACCTTAATAGGTTTTTGGTTTACTGTCCTTTGCCTTGTATATATGTAAATAATTGTACATCTATCTCACTCATAAATGTTTGTATTTGTGCTATTTCAATATCATGTTTTTGTATACACTCTGTAACCTTTTTTGTTATGACCACTCAGGTCCATCTTGTAAATGAGCTATGCTCAATGATGTTCGCCTGAATAAATAAAGATTTTGATTGATTGATTGATTGATTGAGACGTGTTCCTGGTCCACCGAAGATCATCGCGCCAAGCTCCGGAGGTAAGTATGGAGTGAGGGGGGGTGTGTGGGAGGCTGGTTGCGCAGTGGGTGGGTGCAGGTTGTGGGAGGGTGGCGGGGATACTACGTGGGACCGTTTTTTCTTTGCAGTAAAAAAAAAAGGCGACGTGGGACATTTGCCACACACTGGGTGGGCCCAAGCGTGGCACAAGGACGGGTTGGGTGCTCAGCCGACAGGGATTGGGCACCCCGCTGGCCTAAGGATTGCTTGCCACGCTGGGTGGGCTCCCAGTGTGACACTTACTACTGGGGAGGTTAGGACAGTGGCCGATTGGGGATTGGCACCCCGTTGGCTATATCATTACTTGCCACGCTGGGGTGGGCGCAGTGGCATTTGGAAGGCTTTGGGGGAGGTGGGAGGCATGGCACAACCCGACGAGTTGAGCACCCGTCGGCCTACGGTGCATGCCTGCATGCGCGAGAGGTGCGACGGGCTGGCATGGCTGTGTGTGTTGGGGAGCGCGTGAGCAGCTGATATCTTATCGCTACTCACTGCCAGTAGCTCCCCCTTTCAACTGTATGCCACTGCATTTTGGAGCTTGTCATAGACAGCTCCAGAATGCATTGGCTTACAGGGGCCGCGCCTGCCAACACACTGACTGAATTGGAGGAGGAGGTGACACACCTCAGAAATCTCCGATGATGGCACTATGTTTCTTGCACATGCGTGCAAGCAAACATAATAAATGAAGCCAAACACAGGAGATGTTGTCTCACGCTTACACTCAGTTGTCAGTGGCTGCAACCCTTTGTTGTTTGAGATGGCATATTAGGAGTCTTACAAATGAAATGCAGCCTTAGTGACTGACTCATCATTTAGATGGAGCAGTATTATATTGAAATTACACAGAGGAGGGCATACATAAAAACCACAGGTACTGTGACCAGCAGCTGTGTAAATCAGCATTTCTGCAAGACAGGGTAATCAAGTTTCTCCATAGTTGTCAGACCTAAAACTGATACTTTTTTAACCATAAAACAACAAACTAGGAATGCAAACTAAGAAGGTGACTGCACTGAGCTTGTACTGCATGAAGATCTCTTGGCTGTGTAAGAGTTCTTGGCAATCAGCAGCTTCTTACATTGATTCCTGTGACAGAAAAAACATGCTTTAGAATAAAACACATAACAGGTCATGAAGACATGTAGTTACAACTAAAGAAAATCAAGAAATTAAACTCCCAGATTGCACAAATGTGACTGCTGAAAAAAGATAGGTTTTAACTTAGATTGCTGACAGAATTAGAACGCATAGTAATTCTGCACTGATATATCAGCACAGCAAAGGTTAAGCCTCTTTTTGAATGCCTCCACCCAGTAAGCAGTTAGAAGACCCATGTGGAGGGTGTTGGCACAGTCATGGAAAAAGCTTCATCTCCTGATTGCTTCAACCTAGATCTTGGAACTGCCAGCAAACCTCCTTTAGTGGAGCATTGGGGCTGCCTGGAGCCAAGTGGTCTTTAAGGTAATCGGAAACACCCATTCACCTGTGTGAAAGTGGTGCAGAGGAAAGAAGCTTGCCAGAAGGTTTCAGGTGACAGGTAGACAGGTACAGTAACTGGCCTGCATCCTTGTGTTACACAGCTGGTCAGGAGGTTGACACTAACATATGATGGAAGGGATACCCCTAGAGGTGAACAGCACAGGAAGTGGCTGGGAGATTCTGTACCAGAATCTGAGCCGCCAATAAATGTAAATCATGAAGAGATGAACATAAAGCACTCGGCTTCCTGTTTCCATAATACAGACAGCATCTTTGTCTCCAGTTACAAAAGTGAGACCTGCAAAGCTGTTCCTGTACAAGGACCCAAAACACCCTGTGTTGCAATAGTTAGTGCCTGGGGAGTCCAATCAGAATATGAAAACTACAAATATAACCACTATTGCCTGGTCCAAATGTGCAGCATCAGCACACTGTGATGTCACCTAGGAGACCGGATTTCATTAGCAAGTCCCAGGATCCCATTTTGGGGCCAGCTAGGAGCCAAGAGCAACATGGAGGTGGAGCACTTGGTTTCCAGGGAAGAAGTGAGGGAAGGGCCGGGCTGACTGTTGTTCACACACACCTGACAGCTAATGACAGAGTGGTGGGGCTTCACCTGTGAAAACAGCCACTTAACCGCTGCTTGAACTACAGGACACTAAAAAGGGAGAGGGAATAGGGAAAGAGAGGCTGGGGAGGGAATAAACTCTAGCACTGGTAAACCTCAACCAGCAAAATCACAGCATTTACAAATACATTCAAACCTCATCTGACTTTTTCCTTATGGAGCTGCTACAGCAGTAACTCTGGGGAGTGAATTAAGGAAAAATGTTTCCTGCTTTGGTTCTCTTTAACCTGTTCCAATTCAAACCCTAATCAGTCTTTACAATTCCCACAGTCAACCAAGGCACTTATCCCTAGGAAGGCAATGGAAAGGGTTAAAAATGTTTCCCTTAAAGACAGGGAGGATCACAGAATAGTGTAATTATATACAATTGGAGACAGGAAGCCTATAACAGGAACATTTGTGCCCGCTCCGTGGAACATAACAAAACAAAACACACACAGTTCTGTTGCTTACCACATATTTTATTTAGTTATTTTTGGTTAAGCCCCTGAGATGAAGAATTATATTTGTGAGACGGTCCAGACTTCCAGGTGACAACAGCTTACTTAACTACAGACATGTAAGAAGTCAGACAACAAAGACATATACTATTGAATACTGAGATCAAATGAAATGAGCTACTTAGAGTGGGTACCATAAATTAACAAGGGAACAATTATATGATCCAGCACAGAAAAATAGTAACATATTATTTTTCACAGCAACAATTACTTAACAATGTATTTTATATAAGAAGTGTAACTTATGAAGACAAATTCAGTGCCTCTAAGTTGTACAACTGAAACCATGAAAATAATTAACTTTTAACAGTAGCAGATGCTATACAGATGGCACAGAAATAAATTGTTCAGGCTTTCTGAATTGCATTCATGGGGAATTTCCAACTACAGAACAACTGGATGATTTTTAAGCAGTTCACTAAAGAGAAACTTCCTTACCATGTGTTTTAAATCACATGGCATTTATGTGTATCTGTATGTGTAGATATTCTGCTTGAAGTGGTAGCCCTCCCCCACCACCACCACCATCAAATTGCTGGTCACATGGCCGGGTCTACATTTCCCCTAGCATGGGGCACTTAATTGATTTAGTCTGACATAAATGGGGCCCCACCATTTTCTCAGGGTAGGTTTCCAGGTCTGAGATGGAAAGAGAGGTTCAAGTGGCTAGGCATGTGCCTAGTGTCTATTCTGCACCCCACGTCTTGCTATGGCTCAGGGTTCACGGAAAAAGACATTCCAGTACGCCAATGCTGGTAATAAGGTAGAGGTTGCAATTAGCCCATGTGGGACTACAAGCATGCTGTTCCTACCTGGAAGAGTTATCAGGGGCCTTAAAGGGGAAGAGCCACCACTACACGCCCATGTAGGGCAGGTTTTAATTTGCACTTTGTGTGCAAAAACGTTTTTTTACTTACTGTTTACTGCAGTGTAGTAGATTGTATCAGGATAATTTTGCTGTCTTCCAAGCTGCCATTTGCTATAACCAGAAATCCCAGAATCCCCTGCAGCTGACATCAGAGGAGGGCTGCAGCAGTGGGAGATTCAATTGCCTACAGTGCATCTTAGAGATTTTATAAGTTCTGAACAGATGTTTGCCAGTGGTGCTGTTCTCCCAGGGCTAAGTACAGTCCTCTGTGACTGTACTTAGCACAGGGAGGACAGTGGGATCAGCAAACAAAAGATCAGAGCTTCTAAATACCTTAGCCCATGTCTACACTGTTGTTGCCCCAGAACTTATATCCCAGATTATCTAAAGTGCCCCTCCCCATTTCAATAAGAGACCAAGAGTAAAAGATCAAATGCTTAGAAAAAATTTTTTCTGTACTGTACATCACAGAAATCGTCACAGTATACCGTGAACTCTTGCTTAATTCAAACTTTAGCTCATTTTTATGTTTGCTTGCATGCATGCGCAAGAAACATGTGACAGCTTGCTGGAGAAGCAGGTTGTGGAGGTGCAGCAGTGTTGTGGCCAATGCTGCCACTGTTTTTTGAGGCTCATCTGTGTGTCACCAATGAAGGAGCAAGCTGGCTATGACAGTAGTCTGCAAGAGTGCCACCAACTTGAAATGATTTCGCCATTGCAATGAGGGAGTGCCCCCTCATTGCAGGGCGTGCCTTGCCTGGTGTAACATTTCAATAAACATGGCGGTGGCTGTTACCGTCTGCCTCTCACAGTGCCCAGCAAGCCGACTTTTGGGGTGCCCAATCCCCCTGTCGGCATGCCCCCTCCCCAGTTCATTTGCCAATGGTGGAGCCCAATCCCCGTTGACATATGTGCCCCTTTGCTGTGTTTTGTCTGCCGAGGGGGGTGCCCAATCTCCCTCGGCATCATCCCCCCAAACACAGACATGCTTGCCGATGGGGCCTAATCCCTGTTGGCTTCAGTGCCCTGTCCTCAATCTGCCAGGGGGGGTGCTCAATCCCCTTGGCATCATCCCCCCTCAAAAAAAAACAGACACGCTTGACAAGGGGATGCCCAATCCCCCTGTCGGCATGTTTAACCCTTCTCCCATTGCATCACCATTTTCCTGACCCACCCCCATTGTGTGCCACACTGGGAGCCCACCCCAGTGTGGCTAACATGACCTCCCCAAACTCTTACACCTGTAAAAAAAGAAAACGGTCCACTGTGTTTTTTTATTTTTTATAACCTGAAATACAGAAAATGGTCCTTCGCATTCGGGTGACCTCCCCCAATCCGCACCCACCCTCTGTGCACCCTATCTCCCCGCACCCCCCTCACCCCATACTTACCTTCGGAGTCTGGTGCAGCGATCTTCAGTGGAGCTGGAACACATCTGCACTCTTCAAAGCTGACCGCGAACTGAAGACATGCCGGTAAGTTGTATAATGGCATAAATGGGGGGGGGGGGTACAACTTAGGTGGATATATCGGCCATTTTTGTGACTTCTGGCCCCAAATGTTCAACATAGGGTTCTTGGCACCCCACCTCATGAACTCAGTCACTGTCATGTCATGTCATTATTTGGTCCCAAAATGTGATTTCGAGGTCACGTGCAGAATCACCTTCTGGGACCAATTAATGAAAATACGTGTCACTTTTCATGAGGTGAGCTCCCAAAAAGCCTATCTTGCAAATTTGGTGAAACAATTCCAAAAAAAGGACTGCGTTACGAGCGTGCATTGTGCAGTTCCCACGCACGCTCGTAATTGCGAGAATGTTTAATATTTTCACTCCAGATTTTCAACATTGCCATTTTTCCACACCTCCTTATGAACAGTACAGCTGTCATTTTTCACATCCTGCCCAAAATGTGTTTTCGCACATATGGCGCGCAATGGCACAGTCGCTGTGCAAAATCGACGTTCAGGACAGATTAAGAAAATCACAGTGACAGTGTTCATAAGGAGAGGTCCCAAAAAGCCTATGTTGCAAATTTGGTGAACAAATTTAAAAAGATGACTGCGTTACCAGCGTGCATTGCGCAGTTTCTACACACGCTCGTAACTACGCCAATTTTTTTATATTTTTACTCCAGATTTTCAACATTGTCATTTTTGCACACCACCTTATGAACAGTACAACTGTCATTTTTCACATCCTGCCCAAAATGTATTTTCGCACCTGTGGCACACAATGGGCATGGTCGCTGTACAAAATCAACGTTCGGGACAGATTAAGAAAATCACAGTGCCAGTGTTCATGAGCAGAGGTCCCAAAATGCCTATGTTGAAAATGTAGTGTAAAACATCCCCAAAATAAGTGCAATATGGGTGTGCATTGAACAGTTTCTACGCACGCTCGTGACTTCACCAATTTTTTTTATATTTTGACTCCAGATTTTCAACATTACCATTTTTTACACCTCCTCATGAACAATACAGCTGTCATTTTTCACATCCTGCCTGAAATGTGTTTTTGCACCTGTGGCGCCAAATGGTACAGTCACTGTGCAAAATCACCTTTCAGCTAACAAAACAATAGTGTCATTGTTCATGCAGTGGGGTCACAAAAAGTCCATGTTGAAAACTTGGAGTGAAAATATCAAGAAATTCCCAGGGCATTAGGGTTTCCAACCATAATGCCCTACCCTGTAGGGACTGACAGGCGTCAGAGGTGTGACTTGGGATTGTGGACAGTAATGCTCACGTCATTCCACCCCCACCCTGCAGCCAGTGACAGGCATCGAGGTGTGCCTTTGACTGTTCGGTCCCAAAGTTCACCTCATTCTCCTATACTGCACCCATTTCAGCGTATTTCCTTATGGAGTGGGGTTAGTGTAAAGCCTGAACACCCCAAGGCACACCTCAACACTTGTTGGTGTCTACAGGGTAGGGTGAGGTGAAATGACGTGAGTGTTATGGGCGATGACCCAAAGGCACACCCCAATGCCTGTCCATCTCTGCAGGGTGGGGTTGGGGCTAGCGTCAGTTAAATACTTCACTGCCATTCCTATTCTGCATCTAACTCCTTCACTTCCAATGCTAATGCCAGCAAGCAAACATTCGGCACTGACAAATGCTTGTTATAGTAAATACTGTATTGTGCACAATACAAAATTATTTGTTAGAATTTAAATGTCCATTGGAGACTTCCCCAAATGTCCATAGGAAGAGGTACTACCTTTTCCAGGAGACTGTCTTCAGTAGGTATCTGTTTCTGCTGACCGAGGGAGAGAAAGAGCCAAACAGTATGTGCAAATTGTGCATTCTTTTAAATCATGTGATAATCACACCACGGCACACACAAATAACAATTGTGAAATAGGTAGAAAGAATGCTGGATCCTAACTGGCCGAGAAGTACTTTCAGCTTGGCCACTGTCTGAGCACAACAGCTCAGCTCACTGAAAGTAGCTCCTGGCTATCAGGATGCAGCACTTAAAAGATACCTTACACACTTATTTCAGAGAAAACTGACCCTCAATCACACATGGCTGCCTTATAGTCCGTTTCCCATACAGTGCCATACCTGAAACATGCTTCCAGCACTCTCAGCTTGCCACTCTGACAGCTTCCATTCAAAGTGGCCTCCTGTAACTGCCACTGTCTCAGCCCATTTTTAAAAAGAAAATGCTCTCCGACTTCTTCGCTTGTAAGTGCACATCGCCTGCCTGCCAATCTTGTCTGACCACTTAGCACTCGGAAGCACACCTCACCTGCCTGCCACACATTCAGTTTGGCACTGCTATTTTAAAATCTGCAGCCATTGCTGGCCCAACCGCACACCACTCGGCCTGATCCAACATCATAGCAGTCACCTCCCAACAGACACCTATGGTGAACGAGGCCTACTCTACCACACTAAGAAGCAAAGGCACTGTCTGCCCTGAGTATACGCTCACTACTGCCAGTAAAGCAGCTTGGTGCTGCCTTCTGGAAAGCTGCGGACAACACAATGTCCAAATTGGACTTTTTTTTTTTAAACACTGATTGTTCATTTTTAAACCTTGTTTGCTAAATTTAATAATAAAAAATCATTTAAAAAAATCCTATTTTCTACAAGTGATTAGATTCCACAACTAGCTATCCCTAGGTCTCATTCCAAGTATGGTTCCATGGCCATCTCCTCTGCTGCTCTCACACAGTGGAATAGTTTTCCAGCTGCTCTTCGCTCCTGCCAAGAACCTAGCACTTTCAAAAGACAGTTCCATTCCCTCTTAATGGACTGTTTCATATGTGCCTGTCCCTAATCAGATATCCCTGTCCCTATTCTATTCCCTTCCTACCCCCCATTTCCTCCACCCTCTTACCCCCTGCTCTTCAGCTCTGACCCCCTTAATAACTGACACCTCTCCTTTCCCTCCAGTCTTACACATTCACCTTGTCTCACTGTGCTGCTTAAGAGTCATATATTGTTCTGGTACATTGTATAATTAATGTTTTGCCCTTACCTGTGTAATTATTTATTCTTATTAATGTCTCCCTATTGTATGTGTAAGCAATAAGACATGACAGTGTGTGCATGGAACAGATTGTACTGCACGGCCAGGGGCGTAATAAGGCACGAGGCCTTGGCCGAGTGCCTTTAGCCCCTGGTGTATGGTAAAATCTGTTCCATACACACACATGGAGTGTCTTGTTGTGCTCAGAAAATGGTGTACCTTAAAAAAATGATTTACACCTAGAAAATTAATTTTTATACATGGTAAATAGCATTTGCTTATGCTGATTTAAGATAAAATACTCCTTCTGCCTATGATAAAATGACATAATGTTGCTGTCTCTAGCTCTTTGGGAAGTGGATGCTCTCTACTCTGTGTGTGTGTGTGTGTGTGTGTGTGTGTGTGTGTGTACATCAGCCAATGGGAAGGTGGAAAGGAGGTACTGGTCCATCTGTACTGTTAGTGGCTTAATTACAGGCTGCTGAGAGAAGCGCTGTGGGTCAGCCAAAGACAAAGAAATTGAAGCTGCTCCATTTGTCTCATTCTTTTGGGAAGCATCGGAGCAGCACAAATCCATGTGAGTTGGGGTTGTACCAGGGAGCACTGGGATAAATCCTCACAACATGTGGAAAAAAAGATTTTGTGGAAAATTTTAGAAGGGATTAACTTTTGGAACGGTGCAGGATGTTGGGGCTGCTGATGTGTAACCCAAGCCAGCTGCTGCAAAGCCTGGCCTCACCCCTGTGATGTTGGTACATTCCGAATCTCAGCTCAGTGGACAATTCAGAGGAGCTGTTTGAGCTTAATGCCACTCACTGCGAGTATGAACTGTCAGCTGGACATGCGAGGCAGTGGACTGCAGCATCTAGCGGGGTTGGACGTGGGTCTCTCCAATAGGTCAGCCACACACACACGTTTTACTGTACATCTAACGCCAAACAATAAATGGTATCTTCAATACAGATCCCATTCATTCTTGTCACCAGATCATGTTGGACCTGACCACATGTTAAAGTCCAGCAAAAATGACTTGCTACGTGTGGGCGATTTTAGAAGCACAGGAAGGAAACTGACTGACTTGAAGTATAAGTAGGGGAGACTGCTTTTAGTGAGGAAACAACAATGGCAGCATTTTTAAATGCAACGTTCTAAGACTTAGTGATTTTAGCCTTTGTACTGCTGTCCTTTTTTTTACCTATGCACGGAACATATTCCATGCATGGTGAGCTTGATCTCTGATTGGCTGGTTTAGCCTACCCATTTTATAATCTTTGCCATATTTCAATTGTATTGCTGCATGTTTTTTTGAGTGCCATATTTCAATTGTATTATTGCTTGCTCTGTTGTCTCCTGTATGCTGTACTGTATTTCTCCCGGGTCGTGCCTGAAAATAGGCATATGCATGCCTAGTGTACCTCACCAACAACAACAAAAGCTAGAGAAATAAATACATAAATAATCACAATGAGACACTTCGGGGGGTGGGGGTGCATTATGGTGGCTAATGGCCCTTCTCGGGTGGAGGATGCGCTCAGCATCACCTCATTCTTCAACCCACCCAAGACCAGGACCAGAATAATGCATAGGCCAATAAGACACAAGCCTAGGACCCCTGACTGCTAAGGGGTCACAGTCCTGAGTGGATCACCCTGCCAGCAGAAAGCAGGCTCAGTCAGACTAGCTTGTAATCATTCCTGTCTGGGACCCTTAGCCTAATCTCCATAACAAGGCAGTACTGTCTCAGCACCTATTAACACCCCATTAAATTGACAGCTCTGAGTCACACACCCATCCATTTGCCCTTCCTGGAAAGAAATTAGGATTGCTTGGTCTGCTGAGGCAACAGGTTTAGCACAATTAACTTTTTAACTCTGTTGTGAGATGAACCCCATTTCCTAGCTTGCCAGGGTGACAGAGACTTTGGCTGTACTGCATGCAGATGCTTTATGGCTGACTTTCTGTTGTTTGTGTGTAATCATTTAAAAATCTCAATTCACTGGTGAAATGAAAAGCACATAATTTATGGCTCTATGCTAAGAGGTAAGGAAAGACAAAGGGGCATAGCCCTGAGGGCCCAAATGTTTCTTCAGTCTAGAGCCCCTGCCCTGTTAACCTTAATCTGGCCCTGCCGAGGTGGGCCAGCATCCCACCATAACATATCTCATATCATGCCTTATTGCTTAAACATGTCCTGCATTGTCCCACTACAGACTTTTTGACATAATCATAATAGGGCTGTGGTGTGGCTCTGCTCCACGCTGCTTCATTTTTTCCTCCAGTGGCTGACAACTCTGTTAAATTTCATTACACTCGCATTATTTTGGAATAGGATGAATGAAACTAATGTTATTTTAAACTTGGTCTTGCAACTATGAACCTTAACGCAGTCTCCCACCAAGGAGTTGTGTTCCTGGGAGATATGTAGCCAGTTGTTCTGGCCTGAACTGGAAGGCTTCATTCCCGGTTGTTTATTCCTAGCATAGTTTTTCAGCCTGACAGAGCTGGCGGACTGTTTAAGATCTTTGGCTGAATCTGGTGTCTGGAGGATTGGTGAAAATTGACTAGGCCAGTCACCTGCCCCCCATCAGGATGCAGGGATCAGAGACCGCAAAGAGGATGAGATGCAGTGGTGCACAATATATGCTGAAATGCTTGCTCTACATCAAAAAAAGGTATGCTGGCATTGCCTAGGGTCAGCTGGGCCTCAGTATTACCTTAGTTTTTCTTAATTTATTATGCTAAGTGGAGCGCTTGTCTTTTCTCTCTCCCCAGATATCCTGACTGTTTTTAGTCTGAATGAACCCATGTGAATCTAGTTGGGACAAATTGAGCACACTGCCAGCCCTTTGGAATGCAGGAGACAGAGACTCCTAAGAGAAGCAGTATGTTAATCTTCAGCCAAAGTGGCTAAACATTTTGAAAGAAAAAGGTATGAATCTTGCTCCGACAGTACGGTGCAAACTTTTATGTGGAGTGATGCAAACTTCGCTAATGCAGTCTCTGAGACCGGAGGGTATGTTCAGGGTATGTTTAAGAGGTATTAAGATTACATGGTCTCCTGAGTGACTTATGAAAGTTTTGCCATGAAAAATAACTAGTGATATTTTGGCACACTTGATGTGTGTGTTAAAACTGAAACTGTTTAACAAGGTTCTGACTGCTTGTGCTAGCAAACCTGTTTTAGGTGATTCTCGGCTACTGAAATCATGTTTTTCTTCTTTTTTCATCTTCAATGGGGGAGGTAATTGAATGCCATTTTTGACCGTTATCTGCCTTTGCTCACAATGTAATGGACTCTAGAACATGAACAGAACCTTATAGCCCTACGTATTAACTTTGGGACTTCAGAGCCAATGGAGCCTTGAACCTTGGACATATAATGAAAGGACTCCTGACTGTAATGGAGCCACAATTCTGCCGAGCTAATGCTTATTGTTAATACATCCAGTTAAATGTTATACAAACGGCATCCATGTCCACATGTTTGTTTAATACCTTCCAAATATTTATGCAATTTGTGGTTCAAACTAATTACAATGTAATAACTTATTTAAACTTCTAGGACAAAGAGGGATGGATCACTAATCCCTTAACAGAGCTAGTTTTAAACAGTTTGATTATTGTAGCTCCATTGGTAATCCATATTTAACTATTAAGAGTGCTGATATCCAATTAAATTATTGCTGATAGCCTGTTACAGCTTTAAGGTATTGCTTCCTAGTTTTTGGAACATGAACAATGATTTTTTTTTTTTAGGAAAAGGTGTAACGTTTTAAATATTACATAGCTTTTAGGGCTTACTACATGATTTATCTTTTAATATATGGGCAGTGTTGGATAACTGAGTCTGGACGGTCAATCAGAGTGACTGGTGATTGGTTATGTCTTTAAAACACCTTATATGAGTACTACAGGGGGAAAGGATAAGGTCAATTTGAATTGATTACATATTTTTGATATTGTATGATTTTTATGCTTTGGGATGCACAGTCAAAGTAAATTAGGATCGTAATGTTGCTTAAGACTTTCCAGGTCTTTAAATATAGCTATACTTAGTGGTCTGGTACATACTTTTTTAACATGTTGATAATATGTATTTAGAAGCATTTTAATATGGAAATTTCTCTTTGAAAATGTTTGTGTTTTATTTTGTACATGTCTTTTATATTAAATTGTAATGGCCTAAAACGCCAAACAATAAACCATTGATTATCACCATAGCACCAACAGGGTGAGAAATGGTTTAGTGGGCACTAGTGAGCAAAATGTCTAGTCCTGTTTAGGCCCACTTAGGCAAACACAGATCCTCCCTCTGTACAGGTCACTGGCACAGCTGCACCTGAAATAATGCACAAGGTATTGGAGCCCTTACACAGAAACACTGAAACATAGAATTTGATGGCAGATAAGGATCACTTGGCCTACCTAGTCTGCCCAATTTTCCCTATCTACAATATCAATGTAGACCCTATCTGATTTTTGCCCCCCACCATTTCTTTTTACTAAGATCCCCTTGTGCCTATCCCATGCATTCTTGAACCTCATCATTGTTTTTGCCCCTACCACCTCAGTTGGTAGGCTATTCCATGAATCCGCTACCCTTTCTGTAGAAAAGTATTTCCTCACATCCCTCCTGAACTTAACTCCCTCTAACTTCACAGCATGTCCCCTTGTTCTTATTCATCTTTTATTCTGAAAAATACTTCCTTCCTGTACGTTATTCATCCGCACAAGGTATTTAAGTAACAAGTAAATAAGCTTTTCTATCATTTCAAATCTGCAAAACTGAAAACATAGCACTGTAGGTTATAGGCTTAACTAGACTGATGTGCTCTGTTTGCCTTAGAAAGTGCTTTCATACTGTTTCATCAGGTTTACAAGATGGACATAAACATAAACAGACTGAGAATTGTATTCAAACACTGCACTCAAGTTAATGCCTAAAATGGCCATGACATCATTGCACGATGATGTCACTGTAGCGACAGCACTCCGGAACAATCATTCAGTTTGTATAGGGACTTTATAAATATACTTTGTCCATAACATTAAGATGGCATTTCTTCTTACACTCCTTTACTGTGCACGTGTGACAGCCTTTTCATACATGCACAGTAAAGGAGTTTGAGGAGCAATGCAATGTTAATCAGTGTGCCATGCAAACAGCCTGAGTCATGCCTGAAAACAGTCCACTGGATCAGTGCACCCACCTGGTTATCAAAGACATACATATATAAATAAATAAATGAATTAATTAATGTTATGGCAAGATTATATTTATAAGGTCCCTATACAAACTGAATGATTGCACCGGAGTACTGCCACTACACACTGACATTATTGCGCAGTGACATTGTGGCCATTTTAGGCATTCACTCGAGTGGCGTTGTTTGAATACAATTCTCAGTTTTATGTTTGTGTCTATCTTTTAAACCTGACAAAACAGCATTAAAGCACTTCTCTATGGCAAAAGGGGCACATCAGTCTGCAGTTAAGTCTGTAACCTACAACGCTATGTTTTCAGTTTTGCAGATTCGGAATTTTACAATTTGCCCTGTTTGTGTGTCCTTTAAAGGCTTCTATCATACCTCCTCCCCTTCCCTTCTCTCCTCCAGGGTGTACATGTTGAGTTTTCTCAATCTCTCCTCATAGGGTTTGTGATGTAGACCCCTCACCATTTTAGTTGCTCTCCTCTGGACCACCTCCAGCCTATCTATATCCTTCCATAGATGTGACTTCCAGAACTGTGCAACAGTATACAAAGTGAGGCCTTACCAATGATCTATACAAAGGCAACACTACTCTCCTCCTTCTGCTAGTGATCCCTCTCCCTATATATCCCAGCATCCTATTAGCCTTCCCAGCTGCTTTGTAACATTGCCTGGTCATCTTTAGGTCCTTGGAGATTATGACCCCCAGGTCTCTCTCCTGCTTGGTAGTCTTCAATAACACACCATCCATTTTGTACTCTGCCTTTGGGTTTCTGTGCCTCAAATGCATTATTTTACACTTTTTGTGCATGAAAACCCTGCTGCCATACTCTTGACCACTCTTCAAGTTTTCTCAGATCCCTGCTCATTCTTTCCACCCCACCTAGAGTATCCACACTATTGCAGATTTTGGTGTCATCTGCAAATAGGAAGACCTTCCCTTCTAGATCCTCTGCAATGTCACTTATAAAGGTATTAAAGAGGACCGGTCCCAGCACCAATCCCTGAGGCACCCCTCTGGTCACCCTCCTCTCCTCTGAGTAAACCCCATTCACTACCACCCTCTGCTGCCTATCCCCCAACCAATATCTTACCCAGTTTATCACCTTTTGACCCATTCCTAGGCTGCTCAACTTGTTTAAAAGTCTTCTGTGTGGAACTGAGTTGAATGCCTTTTTAAAGTCTAGGTAGGCCACATCCACCGCTCCACCCTGATCTAATTCCTTGGTCATCCAATCAAGAAAATCTATCAGATTCATTAGACATGACCTCTCAACCATGAATCCATGCTGTCTTGGGTCTTGCAACCCATCTGATTCAAGATATTCCACTATCCTCTCCTTCAGCAGTGATTCCATTAACTTTCCCACCACCAATGTGAGGCTAACTAGTCTATAATTGCCAGCCTCCTTCCTGCTACTACATTTATTTATTACACACAAGATTTTTAGGCAGAGCCTATTTTCAAAGCATCTAGGGTCACATACAAAAGCTTAGCATCAACAAAAATATATTACATAGATACATAGACAGTGTCGGCAGATAAGGGCCTATGGCCCACCCAGTCTGCCCATTTGAGCTTGTAAGTTCAGTTTATGTTTTTCTAGAAGTCTGTTGCCCCTTACCCCTGACCTCCAGAATTCCTTTATGTCTATCCCATGCATTCTTAAATCCTGTGATTGTTTCAGCCCCCACCACTTCCTCTGGCTGGGTGTTCCACTTGTCCACCACCCGTTCTGTGAAGAAATTCTTCCTCATGTTTCCTCTGAATCATCCTCCCTCCAACTTCATCCCATGCCCTCTAGTCCTGGAACATCTTTTTTGCTTAAAAATAGTGTATACCTGCAACCTGTTCCTCCCTGTGAGATACTTGTATGTCTCTATCATATCCCCTCTCTCCCTCCTCTCCTCCAGGGAGTACATGTTCAGTTCCTTCAACCTGTCTTCATAATACTTGTGATGCAATCCATGCACCATCTTTGTTGCCCTCCTCTGAACCTTCTCTACCCTGTCTATGTCCTTACGTAGGTATGGTCTCCAGAACTGTACACTGTACTCCAGGTGGGGCCTCACTAGTGTCTTGTATAGCGAATTATGACCTCCTTTTCCTGCTGGTGATGCCCCTGCCTATATCCCAGCATCCTATTTGCTTTACCTGCTGCCTTGTCACACTGTTTCCCTACCTTGAGGTCATCAGAGATGATAACCCCAAGATCCCTTTCCTGCTCGGTGCATGCTATATCCTCACCCCCAACTGATATATTGTGCCAGGGTTTTGTGCCCATATGCATTATCTTGCACTTCTTTGCATTGAATTTCAACTGCCAAACCCTGACCATTCTTCAAGTTTCTGCAGCTCCTTCTCATTCTGTCTACACCCTCTGGTGTGTCTACTCTGTTACAGAGCTTTGTGTCATCAGCGAACAGTGAAATTCTGCCTTCTAGGTCCTGTGCAATGTCACTGATGAAGATGTTGAATAGGACCGGTCCCAGCACTGATCCCAGTGGTACCCCACTGGTCACTCTTCCCTCTGTGGAGTGACAGCCATTTACCACCACCCTCTGTGTCCTGCCACCCAGCCAGTTACCTACCCACCACACTGCTGTCCTGCCCACACCCATATTCCCCAGTTTGTGTAATAGTCTTCTATGTGGCACAGTGTCGAAGGCCTTGCTGAAGTCCAGATAGGCCATGTCCACTGCCTTCCCCTGATCCATCTCCCTAGTCACCCAGTCAAAAAATTAAATGAAGTTGGTCTGACATGACCTCCCCCTGGTGAAACGATGCTGCCTTGGGTCCTGTAGACCATTAACAACCAGATGTTCCACCAATCTCTCCTTCAGTAGTGCTTCCAATATCTTCCCCACTACCGAGGTGAGGCTGACTGGTCTGTAGTTCCCTGCTTCCTCTTTGTTCCCACTTTTGTATAAGAGGACTACATCTGCTGTCCGCCAGTCTTTGGGTACCTCCCCTGTTTCCAGTGATCGGCTAAACAGGATAGCCAGAGGTTCAGCCACCACCTCTCTTAGTTCTTTAAGGACCCTGGGGTGCACCCCATCTGGCCCCATTGCTTTATCAACTCCTATTACTTCCAGTTCCTTCAGGACCCTTTCTCGTGTAAAGGGACTTGTGTCCATTTCTGCACCATTCTCACCCCTTGTACTCCCTTCAGACCCATTACCCTCCTCTTCCTCAGTAAAGACTGAGCAGAAATACCTGAAATACCTGTTCAGTATGTCAGCTTTACTGTTGTCATCCTCCACGCGGCCCCCATCCTCCCCCTTCAGTCTCACTATCCTTCCCTTTGTCTTTCTTTTTTCACCTATGTACCTGTAAAAGGTTTTGTCCCCTCTACCCACTGATGTTGCAATGTCTTCTTCTGTCAGAGCTTTGTCTTCCCTTACTGACCTCTCTGCCTCCCTTTTTACATATTTAAAGCTGAAATTGACAGACGTACAGTGTATACAATACAATAGGAATAACTTGGTCATATACAAGCGGGTAGCAACAGAGTCTAGTGGAGGAGGAAGAAAGCATAGGGGTCAGGGGAGGTTCAGGGATGGAGTAAATGAGTCAGCCATAGCAGCCACATGGGTTTGGAGGGGTGAAAGAGGCTAGGAGCTGGGACTTAAAGTTGGTTAGAGAGCTGGTGACTTTGAATAATGGGTCAAGGAAGTTCCAACATTTTGGGAAGCTAAATAAGAAGCAGACCTGTCCCAGTGAGGTTTTCCTACATGGGAGCACCATGGAGTTATGTTGCGCACCTCTAGTTGGACACCTAGAGGCCACAGGACTCAGCAGGGGCAGGACCCCTGGGGACAGTAATCCAAGCAAGGCTTTTTTTTACCAGTGACAATGGTAATATAATGCAGTTGGGAGTCAAGATTTAGCCAACCTAGGTTGCTATACAGGGTGCACTTATAGGAGTTCCATTTTAGGTTGAGTGCATAGCGGCAGGCCTTATTCATCAAGCCTCTGACCCTGTTGAGCACTCTGTCACATGCAGTACCATAGATCACAATACCATAATCTATGAGACTAAGGATGCAGCATCTGACAAGATGTTGCTTAATTTCAGGAAAGAAAGCATTTCTGTGCCTACAGAGCAGGCTACATCTGGAGTTGGCTGCCTTAGTGCATCCACATGAGTTGAACAGGTAAAAGATTATCCCCAGGTACTTGAAGGTGGCAACTTGTTCAATCGGGACACCTGAGGCAAAGGTAATGACTAGAGCAGGGAAGGGGTTTTACATCTGGCATAGAACAGCATGGTTTTAGTTTTCTTTGTATTTAGGATGAAGAGGTTGTTTGAGAACCAGTTGCAGATAGCTGAGAAGTTGGTTTGGAGGCTGTGCTGGATATAGGCTGAGCTGCTATTGTTGAGGTGATAACTGCGTCATCAGCATATAGGGGGAATTTTGTAGAGTTGTAAGCTTTCAGAAGTTCATTGACAAATAGACTGAACAGAAGGGGACCAAGGATAGATCCTTGGGGGACCCCCACTGTCACAGGACTGTAGTCGGAGAGGGATGTTTGGCATTTTACCACTTGGGTTCCATGTGCAAGATGTTTTTTAGCCAGTTCATGGCTTCCACTGAGAGGCCTAGATTAGTTAATTTGTGGCAGAGCAAAGTATGATTGAGAAGGTAGCATACCTTGGTGAGACCAATGAAGATGGAGCCAGCAAACTCCCCTCTGTCCAGGGCACAGTGAAGATGGTCTGTATATTCTAATAGGGCAGTTAAGGTACTATGGTTCTTGTGGAAACCATGCTGTTCACGTGACAGTAGGTCATATTTTTTCAGGTATTGGGTAAGCTGGTCGTTTGCAATTTTTTCAAGCATTTTAGAGAGGGGGAACAAAATTGAAATGGGACAGTAGTTAGTGGGTAGGTCTTGGGCACCCCCTAACATGTGCTATTTTCCAGATTTTAGGCACTTGCCCAATGGATAGCAATGAGTTAAAGATGAGTTGAAGGGAATGTGTAACCTCACGTACTGTATGGCATATTTAAGGAGTTTCATGCCGATGTCATCGGGCCCCATACGAGTTGATATTTTTGTATGGGCAAGATATTTATATGTATCTGCCCAGGTTAATCTACTATAGTAAAACCTGGGGTGCAAACCATTCGTAGGTGTGATATGGGATTCCACAAGGTTACTGGGGGTGCAGGAGTGTAGGCAGAGAGGTCACTAAATGTGTTATTGATGGTATTTGCTATATTCACATCACCCTCAATTAGGGACTCGCTGATTAGGATGGAGTGAGGAAGAGGTTTATGAGAGTTTCCTAGAATGTCATTAATTCCATTCCAGAGGGACATAGACATGTTGAGGAAGGCATACTGCTTGTTTTTGTGATAATTAGCCTTGGCTGTTTTGACTTGAGTTTTTACCCTGTTTCTAAGCTCTTCATACTTTTGCAGGAGAGAACTGTGACTGAGCTCACGGTACTGCAATCAGACCCTGTCACACTCTCTTATTTGAGCCAGGAGGTTTTGGATGAACCATGGTTGGGAGGTACCTTTTTTGATGAGTGTCTTGTAAGGGGCAACAAGGTTGCACACTCTGTTAAAGTGCATACTGAAGTAATCCAGGGCAGTATCAACATCCTCAGTCTGCTGCAGGAAGGACCAATCAGTCCACTGAAACATTGCTCAAAGCTGAGGGAACTTATGTGAGTGAAACACTTGTGTTCTAGTGTGGGAAGCAGCAGCTGGGGGAGTTTTGGCCAACCATCTACACACGACAGGAGAGTGGTCGCTCCAGAAATTCAGCAGGACTTTGGAGGAGAGGAACCTGTTAGGGTGACTGACCACCAGCATCCAGTCTAGAAGTGAGGCAGTCCCTGTTTTGTAATTGATCCTCGTAGGTGAGGATATAACTTGAGTTATATAGAGGTTGGCAATCCTATCCCAGTGGCATTTACTGTTGCTTGCGAGCCAGTTACAGTTGAAGTCTCCAAGTATGATTTTTTTCATGGTGAGGGTTTAGGCATGCAATGGTTCAGTTCAGTTTCTTTATTTGATCAACCAAGATACAAACAGTATCATGATTTTTACAACATTTACACAAAATATTGCACAAACAGAACATATCTATAAAAGACAAGAGCAAAATATACTATACACTGTTTCTTCTAAAAAAAGATAAAAATGTTCTTAAGCTTTCTAGACCCTGATTCCAGCCTTATTCATAGTATCATACCCATCTCTACTTATAGTTTAACATTCTATAATTTATTTTTTTACTCTTAATTACAGAACTCAGGAATTTAGCAATTGGTATTGCTTCATCTGAGCATTGAGGGTGCAGCAGTATAAATACCAAATCATAACTGAAATCTGCATTAATCTCTAAATAATCCTTTAGTAGTTGATCCTCAACTTTTCTATACAAAGGGCATATCAGTATTATATGTCTTACAGTTTCTTCATGACCCATGTTACAAGGACAGAACCTCTCTGCCCCTATTACACCTTTATTGTCACATCCTCTATTAAAATACATATATTTTGAGTATATTATCCAGGTAATAGATTTTCTGTGTTCCGGTGTCAAAGAAAGAGATAAGTACAACTCCATGGAATGATCAATGTTATTCTCTTTATATCAGCTAGTGCATTTTTGCTTTCTAATGGAAAGCATATCAAATGTTTTCCCTAAAGAATTCAGTTTTTTCTTAATAAATTATCTATATTGGGGTAATATTAAGACCCCCTTGGTGTAATCATTCCATAAATGACCCATTTTTATCCTATTTAATTTATTTTAAAGGGCATTAAGCCACAATGATGTTACACCATTATCTACCCATTGTTTCTTTTCTTGAAAACAAATTTTTGGAATTATGTTTTTTCCTGGATTTATAATTTTAATCCAATAGGAAAGTAGCATAAAATCTTTAAAGCAATAAATCAGAACTCTCCCCAATCCTGCCCTCACCATAGCATTTGAGGTAGAGCTATAGACTTTGAGAAGTGATTTTTAATAGTATAATAGGGGCTTCTCCAGTTCTTCCATGTTCACATATCCCCAGATTTCAGCTCCATACAACAGAAGGGGTTGAATTTTTGCCTCACCGGCCATAAGAGCAGGAGTGACTAAATTTCCCCCATAAACATGGTTAAACTTCAATAAACCCTTGTAGCAAGTTTTGCTTTATTTATCTGATTAGTAATATGAGCAGACCAGGAAAATGTAGAAACCAATTTTATACCCAAATAGCAAAATTCCTTAGCCAAGTCAATGTCTTCTGAGCAAATTTTAAATCTATATCTTTTCAGTTTCTGGTTACTATTCCCAAAGACCAATATTTATTTATTTTTTTATATATTTACTCAAAGTTCTAAATAGCTACATTTCCTGGACAGTATATTAATTTTCTCCTGTAACCCAGATCTGGTCAATGAAAACATCACCAGATAATTTGCATATGCCAGGAAATGAATTAAAGTATTATTTATTTTTGGGGAATCAAGAGCTTCAGGATCCTGATATATCAATAATTCATTAATACACAAATTAAATAATAAAGGTGCCAAAAGGCAACCTTGTTTTACTCCACAATTTGATTCAAATGATTGTGTTACCTTCCCATTATTATCATATCTAATAGAGGTAGATGTACCTGTGTATAATTTTTCAATTAGTCTAAGCAAACAATAATCACTGCCCTTCTGGTATAATAATTCCCATAATTTTTCCCTGTTTATAGAGTCAAACGCTGATTCAGAATCTAAAAAGACTACATACAATCTGGATTTCCTCAGATATACATACTTTTCAATTAAATGTGCTAAACAAAACATGTTATCTGTCGTCGAGAAACCCTCCCGAAATCCTGCCTAAAAGATGAAAATTTGTGAGCTTGATTCTGCCCACTCATTAAGTCTATTCAGTAGAAGTCTAAAAATTGGGAGTCACGTGATGCTGTTTCCGTGCTAGCTGCACTCGCTGGAAGCTCCGCTAATCTCCTGCCTAATTTTGGTGTATTTTGCTCACCGCTGCATTAGTTTACACCTAGATGAACCTGCTAAGGCTGTGGACAATAGGAGGAAGGTGTTGGTGTCGCCAATGGAGGAGGAGATGTCGAAGGCTCTGCCAAAACACACACAGCCCGCAACTCCTGAGAAGGCCGCAAAGAAGTCGTGGGCCTTGCCAGCGCAAACCTCCCAGCCCTGCGGCTCAGGTAACGAAGGGGAAGAACCGCTAACGGTGTCGCGTTTCTTGGAGGAATTCCGTCCCTTTAAGGTGGAAATGGCAGATTTGGCTGCAGAAATTAAAAATATCACCAGTGCTTTGAGTGACCTGGCCAGAAGAACTACAGATGGTGAGGCCAGGGTGAAGTCATTGGAGAGTAAAGTGGACAAGTTTGAGGGGGCGCTCACTTTGATGAATCAGCGTATTGCCAAACTGGACAGGAAGACCAAAGATCTAGAAGGTAGAAGCCGGCGCAATAATGTGGTCTTAATCGGCCTGCCTGAGAGAGAGGAGGGAGGAGATCCAGTAAAGTTTTTCCAGCGGCTGGTGGAGAAGGTTGCTGGTCCTTCGCCCTTCGGGCCTTGTTACAGCATCGAGAGAGCACATAGGGCTCTGCGTCCTACCCCCCCTCCAGGCGCACCTCCTCGCATTTTCTTGGCTAAATTTTTAAATTATCAGGAAAGGCAGCTGTTCCTCCAAAAGGTTAAAGAGGTCAAGTCGCTGCAGTGGAAGGGGGCAAGTCTCAGGGTGACGCAGGATTTGCCATTGTCAGTGCGGCAACGGAGGGCTACTTTTCACCCGCTGGTGTCCAAGTTAATTGCGGCGGGCATTAAGTACAGGATGACTTACCCTGCAAAGCTCTTAATCTTCGTGGATGACACCTGGCAAGCGTTCGAGGAAGTGGAGTTGGCTCGAGAGGTGCTGCAGAAAGTCCTGCCTGACTTGTTTAAGTCCAAGTGAGTGGGGCAACGGGCCCTGCTGGGGGACAGATTCAGCGGATGTGATTAGGGAAAGGATGGTGCGGATGTTGTTTGTAGGGAGAGCATGTCGTTCGCACGCCCAGCCCTGTGATGCTTTACTGAAGGGTACACTGGAACGTTTTACAGGCATTGTTTTCTTTTGTGCAGCAATATGGGAGCTTTTATGCCCAAGGTTTTGATGGCTGCCTGACAAACCGGAAGAAGGAAGCGGACTGCTTGGATGCTGGAGTGGGGGTGTAACTCCCTTTTGGGACGCTGGACTCTTCTGGGGGAGGACTCATTATTTGGCCCTTGCGATATGGGTTTTGTTTTTTTTTTCTTTTATTGCCTCCTAGTGGGAATACGCTAGTCGGGCAACAGTAATGGGGTTTGCTGGGCGATGGGGCTAAATAAAGCTCTTGGTTTTATTTTGGTGCTCCTGTATTGCAGATATTCTAGGGGGATGGAGCTCAAGGGCATATGGGTGTGGTAATGTACAGGGGGTCCTTGGCTCTCTTTCTCTGCACCCGAGTAGTTCTAATTAATTTCTGGAGGGGGGGAGGTTTTTGGGAGGGTCGTCTGATCATGTTGACTGGGTATAGATGTTTTCTCGCTGGGGTTTCAAGATATATTTGAATAGTGGTTTTGGGATGTTTTTCTGGACAAAGGGACGATTCTTTTAGGGTGGAGGGTTCGTTTGGATGACTAACAGTCAGGTAATCATGTACAGGGGTAGGAATATTTTTTCAGGTATTGGGTTTTGTTATGGAGAGGGTGGCGGTTCCCGTTATAGGCTAACTGGATATTGGGATAGGGGTGGCGGGGCAGTGGATGATGCGGCAGATGAGCTGTCATCATAATGTGATGCTGTGGGAGGGTTTATTAGGGGTGTTCTTGGGTTTGGGGGCTTAGTGGTGTTGTGGGTGGGTTTAATGGGGTTTTTCTGAGGGGTATGGGGGTTTAGTTTTCTGGTTCAGAGGGTGGGGGTGGTTTTAAGGCTCTGAGGTAATAGGTGAGGAAAGTGCTGAGTATGTTAAGGTTGATTTCTGGTCTTTTGTCTGATCTATGGTACCTCAAAATTTTAAGTGTTTAAGTTGGAATGTCAAGGGGGCAAGATAGAAATTCAAACAATATAAAATTTTGAAGCATTTAATTGCTTTAGGAGCAGACATAGTGTTTTTGCAGGAGACACACTTGTTAGATGCCGAGTGTAATAATATGAGGCATCTCCAGATTGGTCAAGTTTTCGCCTCACAAGGTAGTTCCCAGAGTAGAGGGGTCATGGTCTTAGTTCACAGGGCTGTGCCCTTCACTCCCCTTCAAGTTTTGCAGGATAAAGTGGGTAGATATATATTGGTTCTTGGGAAATTGCAGACTTTAGAGATTTTGATTGGTTCAGTTTATGGTCCCAATTCGGATACTCAGGATTTTTGTGCAGTTAGTGGAAGTTTTGGCACCTTTTGTTAATGTCCCTATTATTATTGGTGGGGATTTTAATTTGGTAATGGATCCTTTATTAGATAGGTCCAACCCCACAAACTTAGGATTTTCACCCGCTCAAAGAGCCATGAGGGATTGGGCAGATCAATTTGGCTTGTCGGATGTGTGGAGGGTTTTCAATCCCGGGGATCGTGAGTATTCTTTTATTTCTTCCGCTCACGGCACTGCCTCTCATATCGATTACATATGGCTTTCTCGAACCCTCCTTTATGGGGTATTAGGTTCCGAAATACAGTCGGGACCTCCCTCGGATCATGCAGTAGTGTCGGTATCGGTTACCTTCGCTCCCTTCCTAAAGGGAGTAACAGATGGAAATTCAACAATCAAATTTTGAGAAACCATAATATAGTTCAATATATTTCCTCTCAAATAGATGAGTTTGTTCATAACAATGTGAGAGAGGATGCTCGTCCTGACATGGTTTGGGGGGGCGTTACAGCTTATTAGGGGTTCTGATAGGGCAGGCAGTTAAAAGGAAAAGAGAAAGAGAGAGAGGCTCATAATGGATGTACTAGCCCGGATATGAGTTAGGGAGAACAGCCTGTCCCATGATCCTTCAGAGAAAGATAAGCAGGAATTAATAAAATTGAAAGATTTTTATCTCACCTTATTAGGGGAGCAAGCGGAACTAGCGTTAATTAAATCTAAAGCTAGCTACATGGATCAGGGGGAGAAGGCGGGGAGACTTCTGGCAAGACGTGTCAAGCAACTGGAGGCCTCCCGTATAATTCAGGCGGTTCAGTCCTAAAAGACGGCCAGATTAAAACCTCCAAGGAGATAGTGGAGGAATTTAGAAGTTATTTTGAATCCCTTTATAGTCCATCGAAATCCCTTAGAGGAGGAAATACTGGCCTCTTTTTGGGGATCTAAACTTTCCTTCTCTAGGGAGCATCAGAGGTGGCTCTACTTCTGGTATTTCCCAGGAGAGGTGGAGAAGGTTATCAAGGGGCTCTTTGGATAAGACACCGGGGCCGGACGTCTTTTCGCCTAACTTTTATAAGGTGTTTTCCAAACAATTGTCACCACTCCTGGTGTCCTTGTTCCAGTATGTTCTTAGTGGTCAGGTATTAGAGCAATCCCTGTCAGAGGCACTTATTGTTTTAATCCCAAAACCTAATAAACCGCTCGAGCAACTGGCTAGTTATAGGCCTATTTCTCTGCTCAATTACGATATTAAAATTTTGGCGAAGCTGTTAGCAGATCGATTAAATAAGGTTTTACCTGATTTGATTGGCGCGGAGCAGGTTGGATTTATGCAGGGAAGGTCGATAAATGATCATTTGAGAACAGTGGCACATGTCTTCTCCGCGTCCGAGGAGGGCAGTGACCCTATGGTTCTGGTCTCGTTGGACGCAGAGAAGGCATTCGATAGGGTCCACTGGCGGTATTTAATAACTACAATGCGAAAATTTGGTTTCCTGAGTTATTTTACAATGGATCAGATCTTTGTACCTCAATCCCACTGCAAGGATTTCGTAATGGAGTGACATCTGATCCTTTTAGGTTATATGTGGGTACACGCCAGGTGCCCGTTGTCCCCCTTCTTTTAATTTATACCTTGAAGCCTTGATTAAAAGTATACTTTATAATCATGAAATAAAGGGAATTAAGGTTCAGGAAAGTACTGTAAAGGTAACAGCTATATGGATGATCTTTGGTATATATCTCGCCTCCGAATGACTTCTATTCCTGCTCTATTGAAAACTATACACGATTATAGTTCTCTGGCTAACTATAAACTAAATTTGGGGAAGACTGTAGTCTATCCGCTTAATAGGAAAGTATTTAGGCGGGAGATGGTGGAGCTGGGCCTGAAGTGGAATTCGGAAGCTATTAGATATCTGGGTCTCACCCTATCTAGAAATGTGAGGTGTGTACGACAGCTAAATCTGGACTCTTTGGTTCATACAATTGATCTAGACTTTAAAAGGTGGGCAAAACTTCCGATCTCGTTGTGGGGGAGGATAAGTTTGGTCAAAATGAATGTGTTTCCTAGGCTGTTTTACCCCCTTAGTGCCCTGAACATTTCGCTCCCGCTTTCATGGTTCAAAAAGATTCATGGGCTTATCGCCAATTTTGTGTGGGGATACAAGAGGGCTAGAATGGCTTACCACAAGTTGGCTGCCCCCAAATTATTGGGTAGACTTAGATTACCGCACCTGGGACTCTATTTTTGGGCGGGTCAAGCTAATAAGTATCTGAGGTGGGTGCAGGGCATGGAGACTTCGTATACTCCCTTATGGTTACAGATTGAAATGGCTCTCATCAAAGGGGCAGGTCTTGCTCCTGAGGCTCTCTTGTACGTTAATCCCAATCTCTTGCCAGGGGCTCTCAGGAAATCCCAGATTGGGGTCTTGGTAAGGGCTCACACGCAGCTGTGTGGTTTCCTGAAATATTCATGTTACTGACCTGGCCCCAGCCCATAAGGGGCAATCCTAGGTTTCGTATTGAAGGTAACTCGGAAGGCCGCCTGGTTGGTGCGGGGAGGTTGTGTAAGGGATTTAATCTCAGCAGATGGATATGTGCTTCCTGCATCTGTGATTATGAGTAAGTTCAAGTTGCCATCCTCGAGACTTTTCAGGTTTACCAGCTCCGTATCTCGTAGTCAGTAAATTGGTAATAGGGCAATACAGAATCCGAAATTTGAGTTTTCTGAGACTTTACGTCTTCATGGCGTCTACCACATGCTGTCTCAAATATTTATGCTACGTTATTTAATTGGGCCTACTCCCAGATTTAGTCCCATCTTCTTATTGGGCTTCAGTGTTTCTAACAAGGAGATGGACTGACAGGATTGTGGCATAGCTGCCATAAATTGATTTCCCAGGATCGGTTAAGATTGATTCAGTTCAAAATACTCCATAATATTTATTACTCCCCAGAAGTTGGTGAATTTAAAGATAACCACGGCCGCATCCTGTGAGGTGTCAGCAGGGGTGGGAGATTTGTTTAACATATTTTGGAACTGTCCAAAGATAGTGCCACTCTGGACAAGTATCAAAATTGGGGTAGACCCGCTATTAGGGTTGGGAGACCTTTTCACTCCTGAGGTTTGTTTGTTGGGAGAGGTAGCTTCTATTCCCTTTAAGAGTAGGAGGTTTCATATTTTGTTAATCTCGGCATCCCTCAAGAGCGTGGTACTCAGACACTGGAAGGATTCCGTTGTGATTAGTTATGCGGAATGGTTGGAGGAACTTCTTGCTGATCTCCGGATTGAGAGGATGATTGCCATTCTTCAGAATAAGCTCCCTAGGTTTAATAAAATATGGGGTCCCTCTATACTTGCTACACAATATAGAGATGTTTTTTCCTTTTTTTGGTTTACAGTGTTGGGTAGGCACCTCAGAGCCTTTAGGGGGCTTTGGGGGTGTTTTGGGGGCAGAGGATGTATCATATGTATCATATGTTATATGTTTTTGTGCATGTATGTACACTTCACATGGAGGTTTTGTGTGTAAACGTATACATTCTCTGTATAAAAACTGTCAATAAAATCTTAATGGAAAAAAAAAAGAAGTCTAAAAAATATTTTAGAACTTATGTCTAACAGACTAATAGGGTGAAAATTCTTTGGGTCATAAAACAAACCTTTCTTACAGATAGGTACAATAATGTTACGTGTCCAGGTAACAGGGACAAAGTTATGCTTAGAGCATAGATTAACAAATACTGTAAGAAGAGGAATCCAGAATTCCATATGTTCTTTATATACTGCAGGTGGAATCTAATCCAGGCCTGGGGCCTTATTGTTTTCAGCCTCGTTATGGAGACTTCAACTTTCTCAACAGAAAAAACTATAGAAGTCCCTAACTTCAGCAACCTACCCAGAAAAGTACTGTTAAATCTACTACAGAAGGAGTTTTACAAAAAATTTCTTTAAAATGTTTTACCCAGATTTCTCTTGGGACATATACCAGTAGTGAAGGTTGGTAATGATTGGTTCCTTTCACAACCATATTCCAAAATGCCTTAATGTCTTTATTCAGAATAATCTGATGCATCTCTTCCCCTAACTTATTCTGATATATTAACTTCTTTGTCTGAAGGAATTTATCATATTGCTTTCTGGCTTTATTTAAAGTTGAATAGTTTTCCCTAGTCGGGTGTTTTCTAGTCCATCTAATTAGTCTCTTAAGACTACTTTTTTCAATTTTACATTCTCTGTCAAATCAGGTTTTTATTTCTCTTTGAAGTTCTGATTTAGAATTTATATAGATAATCTCTCTAAGATCTTGATTAGGTTTGTTCAGCTGTACTTCCACCCACTCTGTATTGTCCCAGAATCGTTCTTCGTTCTTATTTTCAAATTCCCTCAATACATTTCCCACCGCTTTCCCAGTTAGAGACCTAAATTTCAGGCATTGTTTGCCTTCAGAGCTCAGTTGTGCCAAGGGGGTGAAAGGAGGTACATCAGAAGGAGCATTATTATTTTCAGTCATAATTTGTAGGCTTAAAGTCACATGGACACTTTTAGTTCTTATTAAAATCTTTAATGAGACAAAAAACTCTCAGAATTGGTCATTACATAATCTATTGTACTCTGTCCCACCCCTGAAAAAAATGTGAGTTCATCCTCCCTATCACCTTCTATTCTTCCATTCAGAACCATCAGAGCGTTTTCTTCAATAAATCTAATTAATCCTTGACCTCGATCATTTACTCCTTTATCCTTACTGCTCCTACTATTACGATATTTAAGATTTAACTGGTTCTCCAGATCTTCGAAATTATCATGGCCTGAGATACGGGCATTAAAATCTCCCGCTATTAGAAGAATGCCAGGGCCAGAAAGGTGAGCCCCTCTGAGGGAGGAGCCAGAGCTGCCTGCCAGCTCTGCAGGAGTAGGATAAACTACAAATTAAAAAAAAAAACAGTACCTTATATCTGGTTCCCCTGTTGTCATTTTACATATGCTGGTCTCTTTTACAGTGCCTGACAAGTAACAGCCCAAATAAGGTAAAGCAGAGCTAGTGGAGCTGTTTTCACTATAAAAGTTACCTCTTTATCCAAGCTTGTGCTTTTCTGCTACTAGGTGGGTAGAAGTTCCAGGTCGGGGGTCAGGACTGTAAGAGGAAGTCAGTGGCTGGTTAACAAAGTGGGTGGCAGGTTACTTGACTGCATGGGCCAATCAGGAAATGGCAGGAAGTCTCCACTGAGCTATAAGAGGACTCATTCCTAGTGTGTACCATCACGCTCCTATTCCAGAGTGTGTGTGCAACACAGCTGGAGTGGAACAGGCAACCTAAGGTGTCTTAGGTGTCCACAGG
The DNA here is from genome assembly GCA_016271365.2 of Neoceratodus forsteri. Lineage (NCBI taxonomy): Eukaryota > Metazoa > Chordata > Ceratodontiformes > Ceratodontidae > Neoceratodus > Neoceratodus forsteri. Next base: position 608,596,195 of record CM057450.1, on the reverse strand, counting down.
TCAGTCGTAGTCAGCGTGAGGTTCTGCATGGGAGACAAGAGACAAGGTAAGATAAATCTTACTTCTGTGTACCCTTACTCTAAAAGAACAAAGTAGATAACTACAGGATAAGTGAAAAAGAGTAAACACTGTAGGACTTAGGCAAAGATAGTTACTTAAAGAGGGAAATCAGGAGATACCCTCTTTGCGGTAAGTTGATTTAGCCAGTTCAGAAAATGAAGGGAAGGAAAAGAAGGTTAAAAGGCAGAGTAAGGAGGCAGTGAGGTACTGGGAAGGGTCAGCTACTTGTCCAGAAAAACTGTAAAACATCCCCACAACACTGGAATGGTTAACAGTTTTACTAGCATCAAAAACAGAGGGGCAACACTCCCTAAAGGTGCCTAATGTCTCACATCACTAACTTGCTCTTTATCTGCAGTATGTAAATCACAATGGCCTTGACCAATAATAATAACGTGCTTATAAACAGCAAGGTGCTTAGTGCATTTATGCAGACATAGATATTGTGCAAACCTAGCAACTATAATATATTATATATTAAATAAAGTGATATTCTATAAAATAATCTATAAACAGGCAATACTATTATGCTGATCTATATCCACACCATAAGATAACTCTTACCAAGGTAGTATACTGCATGAAAGTGTGTGTGTGTGAGGGGATGACAAAACAGACAGACAAGGACAAAACAATACAAAGGGGCATGAATGGTGTGGTAAAAACATTAAATATAGATGAACCTATACTTGCACCCTCATAATAAGATCTCCTAAAGTAGTTTATTAATAATGTTAAGGGACATCAATAGATAGAAGACATCCAGCACTATTATAAATACATGTATACATATAAAGATATGAAGAATGCAGAGCAGAATAATAATGCTAAGCTAAATGTCACCAGAAGTCAAGTAATTCCAACAATCAAATTTTTATGTGAGATAGGGACTTAATCGAAAATGTTTATTTACTCTTGGTGCAGACAGAGCCCCCAAATGGTATGGCCAGTAAGCCTCTCCCTTCAGTTTCTGGTTCAAGTCCCCACCCCTGATATTCAATTAAGCTTTTTCAATACCCTGGAAGATAAAACAGTGACTAGATCCATTTTTCACTACGTGTTCAGCTAAAGCATTGTCAGTGTCTTTCTGGCAATGTTATGCAGATGTTCTGCAATCTGGGATTTAAAAGTTCATACTGTCTTTCCAACATGCAATAACTGACATGTGCAGGTGGCCAAATACACAATAGCTGAAATAGAACATGAAATGAAGGAGTGCACCTCTATATTCTCTCCAGTCACAGGGTGCTGTAATGTTTTCCCCATCTTATGTTTTTGCAAAAATTAAAATTTTTGCATCTGTGGTTTCCGGAACATAAGACCAAACATTGATATTGTAGGGGATAGTGAAGGCTATGAACCAGGGCATCTGATAAATTGCGTCCTCTTCGGTATACCATCCTTGGTTCTTCCTGAGTGATATTTCGCAATCTGGGTTCAGTATTCAGGACATGCCAATTTTTCTGAAGGACGTGGCATATTGCAAAGGCCTGTGGGCTAAATGTGGTAATGAATACAGGGTTAGTATTCATGCTGTCTGTGTGATTATTTTTTCTAAGTTGATGTTTTCTAGATGCTTGACTTTCTCTTTGTTTTGCTTTTGTAATGTATTGCACACTGTACCCACTGGCTACAAACCCTTGGTCTCAGTTCCATAGCGCATGTTCTGTAAAAGGAGGGATCACTGCAACTGCATTTTACGTGCAAGAACTTTCCAACCAGTATATTTTCGGCCACGTGTCTCGGATGACAACTGGTGAAATATAAAGCCAAGTTTGTATCTGACTCTTTGCGATTTAAATATGTGGACAGCCCTCCAGTGCTGTTCTTACTAATATTAAAATCTAAAACGTGTACATTCTGTAAATCGTTCTCCATAGTGAACTTAAGATTAGGGTTGGAATTTTCTAAATATTGTACATATTCCCCTAGTTCTGCAACTGAGCCAGCCAAATCAAAAATAAACCATCAGGGAATCTTTTATAAAATACAAGTTTGTCAAAAAATGGATTTCTTTCTCAGGTCATGACAACATAGAAAAACACAGAAACATAGAATTCAACAGCAGATAAGGACCACTTGACGTACCTAGTCTGCCCATTTCCCTACCTAATGGATAAGCTGCAGATCCCAGTTAACCAACAGCCTACTTCCTCCTACCTCCCACTAGAATTGCCTTATGTCTGTCCCATGCATTCTTGAATTCCCCCACTGTTCATGACTCCACGACCTCCACAGGAAAGCCGTTCCATGCACCCACAACCCTCTCCATAAAAAAATACTTCCTCACATTACCTCTTAGTTGTCCCACCTCTATCTTCAAATTGCACCCCCTAGTTCTTGCACATCTCTTTTTCTGAATGATGCTACCCTCTTGGGCTTTGTTGATTCCCTTGAGGTACTTGAAAGTTTCTATCATGTCCCCCCCTCTCCCTCCTTTCCTCGAGGCTATACACATTGAACTCTTTTAGTCTCTTTTCGTATGTCTTCCAGTGCAGACCCTGCACCATTTTGGTCACCCTCCTCTGGACAGTCTTTATCCTATCTATGTCCTTGCAGAGATGGGGTCTCAATAACTGCATGCAGTACTCCAGATGGGGTCTCACCAACTGTCTGTACAGAGGGAGAAGAACTTCCTGTTTTCTACTGGTGATACCTCTCCCTATGCATCCCAGTATCCCCCCCAGCCCTCCTTATTGCTGTCTCACATTGCTTGCCCACCTTTAGGTCATCTGATATAACTACCCCCAGGTCGCTTTCCATTTCTGTTGTTATTAGTATCTCAGCTCCCATTGTGTACTCTTCCCCTGGGTTTTTGTTTCCCAGGTGCATTACTTTGCACTTCTTGCATTGAATCTAAGCTGCCATACATTTGACCATTCCTCAAACCTTGCCAAGTCCCTTCTCATCCTTTCCACTCCACCTTGTGTATCAATCCTGTTGCAGATCTTTGTGTTGTCTGCAAAGAGACATACTTTTCCTTCCAGTCCCTCCGCAATATCACTTATAATGACATTAAAGAGAACCGGTCCCAGTACTGAACCCTGCGGTACCCCGCTAGTAACGCCTCCTTCTTCAGAGTGGACTCCGTTTACTATTACCCTCTGCATTTTGTTGTCCAGCCAATAGTTTACCCAGGCTACCACCTTGGGACCCGCTCCAAGGCTGGTTAACTTGTATATTAATCTTTTGTGTGGGACTGTGTCAAATGCCTTGCTAAAGTCTAGGTAGGCCATGTCCACAGCCCCTCTCTGGTCTACTACTTTGGTCACCCAGTCAAAGAAATCTATTAGATTCATCTGACATGATCTTCCTGCTGTGAATCCATGCTGCCTTGGGTCCTGTGCCCCGCTGGCCTCTAGGTACTCAACAGTTCTTTTCTTCAGAAGTGATTCCATCATGTTCCCTACCAGTGAGGTCAAACTAACTGGTCTGTAGTTTCCTGCCTCTGCCCTGCTCCCACTTTTGTGAATCAGAGTCACATCCACCCTCCTCCAGTCCTCAGGTACCACCCCATCCTCCCATGATTTGCTAAAGAGGGTAGTCAGTGGTGTCACTAGTTCTACCCTTAGTTCTTTTAGAATTCTGGGGTGAATCCTGTCAGGCCCCATTGCTTTGTCCACCTTCACTTTTAAGAGTTCTTTTAGAACCTTTTCTTCTGTGCATGGACTGGTATCACCCCCCCCCCATCCAGAGTGTTTCCATTGTTTGGTTTAGGTACCTCCCCCTCCTCTGCTTTTGTGAATACTGTGCAGAAGTATTCATTCAGTATCCCTGCTTTTTCACTGTCACCCTCTGCCCACATTCCTTCCCCTTTATTAAGCCTAAGTATCTCTCCTTTGGTCTTTCTTCGCTCCCTAATGTACCTATAAAAGCTTTTATCCTCCTTCTTAACAGAGTTGGCTGTCTTTTCCTCAGTTTGAGGCCCTTGTTATTCTGACTGCCTTCTCTGCCTCCTTCTGCTTTAACTGATATAGTTCTTTGTTCTGCTTCTTCTGTGTTTCCTTATATTTCCTGAATGCTATCCTTTTCTCCTTAACCTTCCCAGCCACCTCTTTTGAGAACCATAGTGGCCTTTTCCTTCCTTTTGTTTTGTTGATTTGCTTTACACAAAGGCTTGTTGCCTCTGTGATGGCAGTTTTAATTTTTTCCCCATTGTTCCTCCACCCCTCCTTCTTGCCTGTTTGCTAATGCTTTTTTGAGGCACTCTCCCATTTTGCCAAAGTCAGCCCTCCTAAAGTTCAACACTCTTGCTTTTGTATGGCTTGACTCTACAGCTGTGTTTATTGTGAACCATACTGTTTGGTGGTCGCTTGTTCCCCGATGGCTACCCACTTCTAAATCTGAGATCCTCTCTCCATCCCCGTTTGAGAGTACCAGGTCTAAGACTGCTCCCTCCTGAGTGGGTTCTAACACTAGTTGTCTGAGGCATGTACACTGTAGGCCATCAAAAATGACTCTGCTCTTGGATGTGGCTGCAGTAAATGTGCTCCAGCTAACATCTGGCATATTCAGGTCCCCCATCAACAGTATCTCTCCTTTTTCTGCCATTCTAAGGATTCCTTCTATCATTCCTTGTCCACTGGCTTCCCCTGAGATGGGGATCTGTAAACAACCCCTGTGCAGATTGTAATGCCATTTCCTGTCTCCAGGGTGACCCACAATGCCTCCTCCCCTCCAGGTTTACCCTTTAATTTTGTTGCTTTGATTCCTTCCCTTACCCCAGTGCAGAGTGTGGTGCCATTTCTTGTCTCCAGGGTGACCCACAGTGCCTCCTCCCCTCCTGGTTTACCCTTTAGTTATGTTGCTTTGATTCCTTCCCTTATGTAGAGAGCTACTCCTCCTCCTCTTTTACCCTCCCTGTTCCTCCTGTAGATTGTGTACCCTGGTATGTTAACATCCCAGTCATGGTTCTCTGTGTACCATGTTTCTGTGACTGCCACTATATCCAAGCTTCCATCAAGGCCACTAGTTCAGGGAGCATGTTACACAGACTATGGGCATTGGTACTCATTGCACTCCATTTTTTGATGGCCTTACCCCTTTTAGGCCCATCCCTGTCCTTACTGCCTTTGCCTTTTTCTGGATTTACCACATCCTGCTCCCTACTGACTTCTCTACCTTTGTTTCTGCTTAGCTAACTACCCTGTTTTGTGGGGGGCTGGGATTTCACTGCTTCCTTCAGTGCCTCCCCCTTGGCTAGTTTAAATGCTTGCCAATGAAGCATTTAAATCTATCATCTAGGATCCTGGTTCCCCTCCTGGACAGATGCAGATCATCATGCCAGTATAGGTCTGTATCCCTCCAGGTGGACCCCCAGTCCCCAATGAAGCCAAATCCCTGAGCTCTGCTTCAGGTTTTTCAACCAGTCATTGAATCTCATGGTGCAGAGTACCCTTGCCTCACCCATGCCATAGACAGGTAGCACTTCCAAAAAAGTTACCATGCATGCTACTTGTCTAAGGTCCCTCCCCAACTCCATAACCCCCACTGCACTGCTCTGATCCCATTCCCAGCCAGGTCATTTGTCCCTAGGTGGACAATGACATCCAGCTCCCTCCCTCATGCAGCTGCTCCCATGATCCTGAGGATTCACTTCCTGTCCCTTCTAACCATGGTGCCAGGCAGGCACCTTACCTCCCTGTCCCCTCCCTCTCCCAGTTCTACCACCCTAATGACTGAATCCCCCACTAGGAGTTGTTTCCTTCCCTGTGGGGTCCTGTGCCACCCTCCTGTGGGTCTTCTTTGTGGAGGTTCCCAGCATCCTCCTTGGTCTCCACTGTGGGTGCCTCCATAGAGGAACTAGGATCTGCCAGAATGGTGAATGAATTGTGGAGAGACACAGCTGTAGGGATGTGCCTCTGTTCCACCACCCTCACCCTCCCTGAACCCACAGTGGTCCAACCACTCCTCTTTCTTGGCAACATCTGAGGCAGTGGTGGTGGCCTGGGTGGTCCCTGGGAGGGGGAGGAGGTTTCCTGAATCCTCACCAGGTCAGCATGGAGATGAGCAACCTCCTATCTCTAACCAGAGAGGTGCCTGCAAATAGGGCAGCAAAGCAGCCTCCAGAACATCTTCTGGAAGACTGCCACTCCACGGCCAGTGCATTGCACCACTCCCCATATGTCTGTCTCCCTTCCTGTTTAAGATGGGTTTTTTTTCTGTTTTTTATTGTGTGCAATGGTGTGTCTTTATCCCCTATTCGGTGTGCTGTGCCTTTAAGGATATGAACAGGTGTATGTCCTTTGCACTTTTGTGGAAGTGATGTTAGAACCCCTGATATAAAGGAAATGATGTGCTTGGGGAGGGGCGGGTGGGTGGGACTAAGCCATGCCCTCCAGAAACAATCAACTACAACTCTGACCCACCACTCTGGTGAGTGCCCGCCTTCCTTTCAGGCGCCTATTTCACAGAGTTTAAGTAATAGGTATAGTCACAAATGACTGCAAATATTGTCCCAGCTAGATTTCCTCCCTGGCAAATAAAAGTTACACTAAGAAAAGTCAACCCCAAGAACAGAGAACCAAAACACTGACTCCAGCTTACTTACACAGGCCCCAAAATTAAGAATTCAATTCAGTGTACTCTATTAAATCACCTCCTTGCTTTAAGGAAGCTGGTGTCTGCTCTCTCTCAGCTACAGCAGCAACTTCACCCTCTGACCTGACCAGGTATATACTAGCATAATTCAGAGCAAATGCTGTTCCCTTGGCCATACCACTGCTACGATTAAATGTTTTCTGTAAAAAATGAACACATTGTTAGTAAGCGTCAATAAAAATTCCACAAATCTAGATGAGTAAGTAGTTTCCCTATACGATAATTCGCTAATGGAATCCAATCCCCCTTGATGGGGGATGTTAGAATATAGAGATTGAAAGTACAATCACCATGGACCTCAATCTCCTTCAGAATGTTAAGAAAATGTGCACTGTCCAATGTAGCTAGGTGAATGCTGTGCTACTTTTTGTATGTTACTGTCCACAAACTATGCCAGTGGTTCAGTTCAAGACCCAGTATTTGCAACAATGGGACGTGCCAGAAGGTTAAGTGAATTTTTATGGATTTTGTGTAGTCCATAAAATGTAGCACATATTGGGTTGGAGACAGTCAAAAAAATCATGGGTCTCTTGTGATAAGTCATTGATCAAGTTTTCATATAAAAGGACACCAATCTCACTTTTATATTGTGGTACAGGATCACAGTGCAAGAGCCTGTAGAAATGGACATCAGACAACTGACAGGATTTTGGCTTCGTACTCAAGTCTGTCTAAGAACTGTTGCTCCACCTTTATCCACCATTCTGATCCCAATATCATGGTTCTCTTGGACTAATTTTATTGCATCACATTCTTCCCATGTGAAATTGCTAAATCATGGTGTAGGCAGATTTTCTTGAAGTTTTTTTATGTCCATTTTATAGCCTTTATGAATAATGGTCACACTGGGATTGGTAGATGGTATAAAATTAGATTTCTTTTTGAAATAATTGCCTCCCTGTGAGTCTGTAGTCCCTGATATCTGAGAAATAATTGCGGTGTCCTCATTTTCTGCATTAGATGTCGTGGCAGAGTTCTGATTTATCAGCAAAAACACCTGTAAGTCTAATTTAAGAGTGAATCTGTACAAATCCAGTACAGTGTCAGATTCATTTCAGTTTGTAAGTAAGCCAGTCCAGCTTAATAACTCCTATGCCGTTTTGGAGGAACGGGAATGCCCCACACAGGCACCCACAGTTGTGACCAGGGAGGATGGTTGGGACCTCCAAGCTGGAGTCCCAGGGAAGGGAGGCAAGGGATCCCAGAGGAGGGGGAAGCTTCTCCTAGTGGGGGACTCTGTTGTACAGGGTGTGAAATTAGGGACACCTAGCAGGGGGGAGAGGAAGATCAAGTGCCTCCCAGGAAGTGCTGCATGGAGGGATAGGAAGCAAATCCATAGGATCGCTAGGGTGGTAACCAGGAGGGAGGAGCTGGATGTCATTGTCCATCTGGGGACCAATGACCCGGCAAGGAGAAGAGTAGAGTTAGCCAGAGTTCAGGAGGATTTCAGGAAGCTGGGAGGGGACCTGAAACAGGTAGCACATTCTGTTTCATTCTCAGAGGTGTTACCTGTCCAAGGCATGGGAGAGTCCAGGGCACTCCACATCTGAACCTTCAACTCCTGGTTGAAGGATTGGTTTGGAAGGGAAGGATTTGGCTTCATAGGGGACTGGGGCCCAACCTGGGCAAATGCGAGCTTGTATCAGGAGGATGGTCTGCATCTGTCCAGAAAGGGGACCTCAGTCCTTAGTGAGAAGTTGGAATGCTTCAGCAAAGGGCATTTAAACTGGCCAAGGGGGGGGGAGAGCCAGGAAAGACAGGTGGCATAAGAACACCTCCCCCCCCCACAAGAACATGCAAAAGTACAAGTTGACAACAGGAACAACTGAAGAGAGCAGTGAGGGGAAGGCAGGGGAAATGTTTATAAGGGGAGATGGGGGGGGGGCAAGAGCACATGAGCATGAATACCGAGGTGGGTGGAAAAGACAAAGTAAAGAAAATAGGAACAGAGGGCTGGCAGGGAGTAAAACATGGAAGGTCATGTTCACAAATGCCTGCAGTCTGGGGAAATAAGTTTCTAGACCTGGAAGCCTTGATGACGGATGCAGACCTTGACATAGCAGCAATAACAGAGACATGGTATTCTGCTAATCACAGCTGAGATATCAATGTACCAGGCTACACGCTGTTTAGAATGGACAGGGAAGATAAAAAGGGAGGAGGGAGTGACCTGTATGTCAGAGAAGGCATAAAGGCTACAGAAGTACAGGGAAGGCAGGGAGAGGCTGAGGCGATGTGGGTCACCCTTGAACCAGGAAATGGCACAGCAATATGTACAGGGGTGATCTACAGACCTCCAGCACAGGGAGAAAGTGGACATGGTACTAGTGGAGGAAATTCATGACATGAGAGCTAAAGGTGAAATCCTGTTGATGGGAGATTTTAATATGCCAGATGTGGACTGGACCACCTAGGCAGCTGCTTCAGACAGAAGCAGAGTCATCCTGGAATCCCTGCAGGGGGTTGGACTCAGACAGCTGCGCATGAGCCCACCAGGGACAAATCAATTCTAGACCTAGTATGGAACAATGGGAACAGAGTCGAAAGAATCCAGGTGGAAGGGCAGCTGAGATCCAGCAACCACCACATGGTGTGATTTGACATGGAGACAGGGACTCAATTAAGCCACACAAGGGCAAAAGTATTAGATTGCAGGAGGGTGGATTTCAATGAAATGGGTAGATGTCTAAGAGCAGCCCTGGAGAAGGTAGAAGTAATAGAGGGGGTGGAGGAACAGTGGGGGAGACTAAAAGAAGCCATTATGGAGGTAACTAACCAATACGTTAGGATAGTGGCCAAAGGGAAAAGAAGAAAGAAACCACTATGGTTCCCTAAAGAGGTAGGAGACAAAGTAAGAGCAAAAAAAGGCAAGTTCAGGAAGTATAAGGGGACCCAAAGGGAGAAGGACAGGGAGGTGTACCTTGAATGTCTAAGAGAGGCTGGGAAGGCTGTTAGGAAAGCCAAGGCACAGACAGAGCAGGGTTTAGCATGGACTGTAAAAAAGGGGACAAAACATTCTATAGGTACATCAGCGATAGAAGAAAAACCGGGGGGATGTTGAGGCTCAAAAGGGAGGAGGGAGAGTGCAAGGAGGGGGATCTAGACGAGGCAGAAATACTGAACAAATACTTCTGTTCGATATTCACTGAGGACGGAGAGGGTCAAGGACCACAGTTGGGGAAACAAAGGCAACTGGGGGGGAGAAGTGGACAGCAGCCATTCACAGTGGAGAGGGTTCAGGAGGAACTCTCAAAGCTGAAGATGGATAAAGCCATGGGGTCAGATGACATACACCCGAGGATATTAAGGGAGCTGTGCAGGGAACTAGCAGTGCCTCTGGCCACCCTGTTCACAGAGTCACTCAACACAGGTATGATTCCAGAGGACTGGAGGAGGGCACATGTAGTCCCACTGCACAAAAGTGGCAGTATGGTGCAAGTGGAGAACTGCAGGCCAGTCAGCCTCACTTCAGTGGTGGGGAAGATCATGGAGACACTGTTAAAAGAAAGGATAGTGGCACACCTGGAATCCACTGGTGCCTAGGATCTGAGGCAGCACAGATCCAAATCAGGAAGGTCTTGCCAAATGAATCTGATAGATTTTTTTGATTGGGTGACTAGGGAAGTGAATCAGGGAGGGGCCATAGATGTCACCTACCTGGATTTCAGCAAAGCCTTCGATACTGTCCCACACAGAAGGCTGGTTAACAAGATGAGTATTCTGGGCATGGGGCTTAAGGTGATATAGTGGGTTAGAAACTGGCTGATTGACAGAAGACAGAGGGTGGTGGTAAATGGGATCCAAGCCGGGGTGACCAGCGGAGTGCCACAAGGATCAGTACTCGGACCAGTCCTGTTCAATGACTTCATTAGTGACATTGCAGAGGGTCTGGAAGGAAAGGTCTGCCTATTTGCAGATGACTCCAATATCTGCAACAGGGTAGATACTCCAGAAGGGGTGCAGAAAATGAAGAGGGACCTAGAGAAGCTTGAAAGTTGGTCGGAGGTGTGGCAACTGAGGTTCAATGTGAAAGAGTGCAAGATAATGCACCTGGGTAGGGGGAACCCTGGGGAGAGCTACAGGATTGGGAGGAAGTGCTGACCATCACCAATGAGGAGAGGGACCTGGGGGTCATCATATCTGATGACCTTAAGGTATCAAAGCAATGTGCAAAGGCTGCAGGGAGGGCCAGTGGCATGCTGGGGTGCATAGGTAGAGGTATTACTTGTAGGAGGCAGGAAGTGGTGATGCCATTGTATAAAACACTGGTAAGGCCTCACCTGGAGTACTGTGTGCAGTACTGGAGACCACACATGCATAAGGACATAAACATAGTGGAAGTTGTCCAGAGAAGGGTGACAAAGATGGTGCATGGTTTGCACCACAAAACATATGAGGAGAGACTTAGACCTCAGTACATACCCACTGGAGGAGAGAAGAATTAGTACCCCAAGGGCATAAACAAGGTGCAGGTGGGAGATCTTTTCCAGTCTAGAAAAGATACCAGAACAAGGGGACACGATATGAAATTGGAGGTGGGGGGATTAAGAGGTAACGCGAGGAAGTTTTTCTACACAGAGAGTGTGGTGAACACTTGGAATAGTCTGCCACAAGAGGTGGTAGGGGCAAGCACAGTGGAGGGGTTTAAACATGCCTAGGACAAGCACAGGGCAACCTTGGGCAGGAAGGGAGTGATGAAAAGCCGTTGACTACTTAGGGTAAGTGGATACATACATGTATAGGGCCTACTGGCAGACTGGATGGGCCTAGCGGTTCTTATCTGACAATAATTTCTATGTTCCTATAACCCTTGACTTAGAATTCTTTCTTCACATTTGGTGAGACCATAGGAAGATATGTTCACTACAAGATTATTTTGCCCAATATTGTCTGTTAGAAGATTCTTCCCATGATTTTCATTGTAGTTCAGGTTATCTGTAGGGGTGTAAGTATGGTTATCTGTGATGGTATCTCCCATTGTTATCATCCCCCCTCCTCAGTTCTCCTCTGAATTTGTAACCCTGAGGTGCTGTAACTGATTGATAATGAGTCTGGTTTCTGTCCTGTCTGGGATTTGTGTATCTTTTTTCATCCCTTCCTTCTCGTTCCTGTTCTCCTTCCCTGCAGTGGGCTATTCGGGGACTCTGGCCTTTCAGTCCCCATGGAAGCAGTGGTAATTGAACTATGGGAGTGTTTTTTTGGGAGTGTTATTCGTCCGGCTGTTTGATACTCACTTGGTTCCTGATATGATTCATTAAGGAATACCTCAGCAGCTGCTGTTCTGCTTGCTAGTTTGGTGGCAATGTCAACACCGCTGGACCTGCCCTATAAAATTATGTGTCTGATTACTTGCAGAAGTGCCATCTGATCCAGATCTAGACCCACTAATGTAGGTGTCTCCCTGTGTTACACAACACCACAAAAACAACAAGCACCACCAAGTAATCCAAGAGTAAAAAGTTTATTATAATACTCACATAAAAAAGTGCAAGGTGCATTCATGCTGTGCTACAATTCAGTGCAAAAAGTCAGCTGGAGGAACAGAGTCGCAAGGAAAAACCTTGCAAACAGACCTGAGTGGTTTGACACCACAGTGCTTAAAATAAATTACATAGCTGTTTAAAAAGGAGGGCAGCACATAAATACATTCCTCCAGCTGACTTTTTGCACTAAATTGTAACACTGCATGGATGCACTTTTGTACTTTTTATGTGAGTATTATAAGAAACTTTCTTTACTTTCGGATTGCTTGGTGGTGCTTGTGGTTTTTGTGTTGTGTTACTCACAGGCAGTTACACTGAGCATTTCAATGTGGGACGGTGCTGCCGCTTCATATTTGTGCTAGTCTCTCTGTGTCACCCTCCTCTGATGATTAGAACCAGGTGATTTCTTTTTAAAGTAGATTTCAGAGTCCATGTTCTTTTGCCCCAGTAAAAGATTCATAATCATTTTTACCTCAGTCGAATTTGCATTCTTTAGTCATTCTTATTCCAGCATCATAGACCTTAACTTTCTCGGTCAACTGTTGTCTTTACCTGGTGTATTCACTGTGTATGTTAAATGAGTCTACTAGTGCCTCCTTCTCAGTTACTTGTTTTTACTTCTGCTTCTATATGTTCGGCATCTTTTATTATATATCTTTATAAGTCCTGCTGAAGAGTAAGTAGTAAGTGGCCTGCCAGCCTGCTAAAAAATTATCACTTGCAGCCCCGAATGAGGGTTGTTGAATCGCAATCTTCGTGGAACTCGAGTGACACTTAGCTACGCCTGGAGGGTATCATGTTGCCAATATAGTCTTCTAGCCTTTAGCGCTATCCTCTCTAATTGCACAAAGACTTCTCTAATGTCAAATGGCACATTTGTTTCCATATTAGTTTGTAAAGCATCATTATCTTGTGAGGTTGGTGCCACCAAAGGGTTAGTGTCACCTTCAGGAAAAAATAGCCACTGACCTCAAAGAGGAGCCAAGCTGGCACCAGTTTATACCACGGCTCCTTCTTTCCACCGCCCTGGCAGAACTCCAGCCAGCTGTAGTCTACAACAAAAGGCACTCCGTGCCCCAACTCCAAACTGCCCCTCTTCACCCCCGCTGCAGTCAGGAGCAGGGACCTACGGCACCAGGCCAAGGGGGGAGAATAAATCAAATCACACTCCTATCCCAATTTCACCACAGGGCCTCTCAGTCTCTGGATCTTGGCACTCCATACCCTCCAGTTACTATCTCCTCAGGCAGGACCACCAGAGAACCACACCAGCTGATGGCAAAGCAAGGAAGGAAAGCCAGGACAGAGAAAGGTAAGTTAATCTCCATTTTTCCTTGTTTTATTTTAAATTAAGTCTATGGGGGAGTGCCTTGACAGGGCAGACCAGTGTTCAACCAACATTCTTCTGCCCCCTGCCATCACTTTCCAAACAAAATAAATAAAATGAATGAATGAATGAACAAATAAATAAATAATGAGAGTATCAGCAAAAATATGGGGGATGACACCCTCTTTATGTGGGACAGGGGAAGTTCAGAGTGGTTAAATGAGGGATACACAAACTAAGGTGGGGGGTATGGGTCTGCTTACCAAAATATTTGTTGGTGTGTCTCAAAATTAAATTGAGAATATTACAACTATAGCTAATTAAGAAACATTTCTGCCTAGAATATATATACTTGTAACCCCCAGGTGGCACTATCCCAAGGGCTACTACCCCTGCCTGCCTAACCACTAACAGGTTGAAGGACCTAGGTCAAATGGCGGGTGCCTCCACCCAGAGGTCAGGGTTAAGACAGTCTGATATGACTCGGTCACAGCCCTCTGGGACACTGCAACCCCCTTTTCTTCCCACTAGTGGCCCACACAAGTTAATCACAGTACCTTCACAGTATACACTTACCCCCAGGATTGGTTCGATCAGCTTGGCTCTGGGGACCCCCTGTGAAATAAGATGCAGTATTACAATTTCCACCATACAGTATTTCAACACAGACACTCAGTTCAGGCAGTATACTTTGTACAACAACCAAATCTGATTTATTTAGGGGGAAATAACAAGGACGGGGGGAAATCAAGTTAATTGGCTTAATCACTCTACTGTTTCAGAGCTCTGTGCACAGGCTAAAGTCCCTACAAGTCACTGTATTGGGTACCCAGGCAATAGGGGCTAGCTGAGTACGGTGCAGCTGGTTGGGGCCCTGAGGATGAAAACAAATGTACAACACCCAATTTGTAATTCAGAGCCGGTAGGCTCAGTTCTTGTAGCCAGAGAGGAGGGGAACCAGATGAACACTTGCACTCAATGGATCAATTGTCAGGGAGCTACCCTGAAGTTTACTCACGACTCTTGTAGCAGAGCACCTTTCACACTGCCAAGGGTCACTGGCCTATGATCAGAACACTCCCCACACATTTATATGTAAAAGAAGGTTACCATACCAGGCAGCTGCTTTCATATCCCGAACGAACTTGCTGCTAACTCGGGAAGTCACAGTGCAGCTTCACTTCTCCTGACAGACTGAGCACAATGAAGCAGATTCTCCAGTCCTTTACAGGGTGAGCCTGGTGGCAGGCTGCAAACAGCACAGCCTCTCCTGATAGCAACACACAGCGGATTCAGTCCGAATCACTACGGCGAACGAGCCGCCCAACTTTTTGGCCTTCCACACGCGCTTCCCGCGTGAAAACTCCACAACGCAGAAGCCCGGAGCTCTTTCCTTGCTCACGGCCACAACGACTCTGCCCTCTTGGCCGTTAGGCAGGAAAATCACAACGGCCTCAAACTGACTCAACTGGAGGGGTTCAGATGCCAGTCTCTCACACCTTCCCCTATTGGTGCAAAAAAGGCGCCACGCTCCTGGACTTCACTTCCCAGACTCACTGGCCATACTCCCCATTGGCAGCCGGCTCCCGAGAGAGTCCTTTTCCTGGCTGGCTGCTCAATACTCCATCTTAGCGCCCCCCTTCTCCTGACTGGATCCAGTTTACAGTTCTGATCCAAAATGGAGGGGCACAGCGCACAGAGTCCAGCTGCAAGAAAGGCAGGTTAAACAATTTGCACTCCCACTAACACTCTAAAGGGTATGGGGCAAACAGTTACATTTCTGGAAAGTGCTCTCTCTACCCATTTAGCGACAGCAGAAACGGAGCGATTTGTCAGTGGCTCGAGCGGGACTCGAGCAGGAGAATACACAGCCCCCATGCCAACTAATCAGGTCTGCAAACAGGCAGCTCTTAAAGAGACAGTACTAGAGGCTGTAACAGCACTGTCTGATAAATGGCTTGAATGCTGAACACCATTCAGGCTAGGAGCATCCAGCCAGCTCCTGGAAGACCTCTGGGAGCCCCCATTTGCAGGGGGGTTACACACTATTCTATAAATGTCGTTATTCAGTTTGTGCTGCTGGCCTACATATTTTAGCAATCAAAGCACAGTTCTTGTAACTACAAGCTACAGTATGATGAATTTCAGCTCATGTTGTAAGATATTCAACACAGACAAAGGCCTTTATGACACGTTATACAGCAGGTTAAGTGAGAAGCTTTACTAGTGGTGTTTAAGCTAGTTAACCTTGAAAGTGAATGGGGGTTAATGTATAACATTTACAAATCTGAATAGATATGAAAAGTTTCTTATCTTTCTGCACATGTGACCCTCCACCTGCTACCTGCCAATACAACGCAGTATCAAATTAAGACACTGAAGAAACACCCTAAGAGCAATGCCTAACTGAAACCACACATAAAGGAAGCTAGTGGTTTGACACTAATCAAAGGAAATGGAAATAGTCACATGATTCAAGCTACTAACTCCTGGCTCTGTGCTAACCTTCAGACCTTCACTGCCTGCTAACACAGTATCGCCACAGCGGAAACCTTGATGTAGGTAAATCAGTAGACCAGTCAGCTAAATAGAGCATCAGTTTATTTACCTGAACTCAAGAGTACTGAGAGAAACTCAGCGGAGAGAGAGAGAGAGAGAGAGAGAGAGAAAAGAGAGAGAGAGAGACAGCAACCAAAAGAGAGTTGCCCCATTTGCTAAATTTTGCTCAGTTTTTCTTCATATAGCTCTTCACAGTTTTCATTTCGTTCCTTGTTTGGTCTGCAAAAAGTATATATGCTGAATTTTCATAAACTCATTTCTGGTACCACATGAACTGGTGCCAAATTGGCAGTTTCTGTTCTGCACCACATGAGCCTTTCAACCAAACTAATACTCAAATACCACCAACCTTGTAACTCACTATCTGAGGCATTCAGCAGTTTAGGGGTGGGGCTTAAGTCTCTGCAGTTCCATGCTCCTGGTCCCAAATTTCTGAGCTTCATTACAACAGAGGATTGGCAAGAGGCCAATGTAACCTCTGCCATTCAGTCCTAGTTGCAAAAGTCAGGCAGGCCTTGCCAGTCAGTCCCAAAGACTAGCTAAGCACACTGAATGAGAAACCCAAATACAGCCACCTGCCTGCCTTGTTTCACTTAATGCCTATGAACATTTACTCTCAAGAAGCAAACCACAAAAACCTTTTTGAAAGGTATCTAAATATAACCTGGTCTATATTTAGTGGTTTACTTTGTAATGCTACAGTATCAGTTCGTATTAATATTCCTTGTTATAGGTGACTTGGCGTAAAGTCAAAGGCTTACCAGGATCACAGCAGTGTGGATCTGACTGGAAGTAGAAACTGAAAATGTAACATTCCCATTTGTGTATGCCTTCACCAACCCTTCCTACCCAAGAAAGGCTTACATGCAATCTCTTGGGTTGGGCTGCTGCGACCAGAACTACTTGCATCAGGGACCAGAAGCTGAAACTGCCACTGGTGGACTGGGAGCTAGTGGTGGCACCAGGCCAGTGGCAGTCTCCTGAGAGGGGCCAGAAAAAGCCAAGTGAGGATTGCAAGGGTCACCCCTCTATCCTCCTTCTATACCCTTGATGGTACTGCCATTGAGGATGTCTCATCCTTTAAGTACCTTGGGATATGGCACGACTGCCTTCTTGATTTCTCGGGGCATGTAGATGCCATCCACCACAAGCCCCACCCCTAAACTGGGTGTGCTGTACTGGAACAAAGCGAGTATCCCATTTCCTACCTGCTGAGAAATTGTCTGAAAGATATTCCTCCCTATCTTCAATTATACTGACATATCTACAGTGCCACTTCTGAGTCCACCCTTGCCAGAATGGACCCCCTCTTTCACTTCTGCCATTTTGTCTTGGACTGCCCTCCCCATACCCACCACTGCTTTCCTTACTACCCCACTCTCCCTCCCCTTCCCTCTCCCTTGATGCCAGGCCAGGCACCTCGCTCACTCTGCCTTCATATCAAAATTTTGACTTGGCTCCCTCCCTCCCTTTCTTCTCTCCTCTCTTCACCCTTTTTGCCTTTTACCCAGTCCATAACACTCTTAACCATTCCCTCTCCCCAAGGAAATCTATTGCTGGCCAAGCTGCCTTCTCATATCATTTCCCTAAGCTCTGGGCCACTTTCGCCCTGCCCATCTGCTCAGCCTCTTCTCCTTTCTCCCTCACGCCTCTTCTCATAAAAAAAACAGAAAAGCTGTACACTCATCCAGTGCTTGAAAGAATTACACTGCTGTGGTACCGAAGAATCTTGCAAAGAGTTTAGTCAGCATTCAGACAATGGAACAGGCAGTAGAAATAGCAGTCACAACGTTTTGCACTTGCACACTTTCTCAAATGACACCAGCTGCAGGTAGTCTGCTGAACAATTAAAGATACAGTACACAGGAGGCAGGTAAACATGAACAGCATATAAAGAGGGGTTCTCAGTTTATAAGACAGTGATGAGTGCACAAAAAAATCCATAGTTAAAAACTGGAGTGTAACTGAGCTAAACAGCTAAGCTTCTCTCAATTTTTACAACCCATAACTAAGTGATAAGAAATGGGAGGCTCATGGCAACACTGATTCTGTCATCTGAAAAATGAAACTGAGTACGTAAGCATTAAGCCATGAGAAAGGATGTGTCTACTGTGGAATTAATCCATGGTTGGGGGGGTTGGGCCCGAGTGCCTCCAACCACCCAACTGTGGATTAATGCCACAGTAGACACATCCTTTTGAGTGGCTTAATGCTCTTGTAACAGGGTATGCACTTGGTAATACCACATAACTTAATATAATCACAACGATTGATGTGGCAACATTATTTATGTTAAGAGTCGTAACTTACATATTGCAGTGTGCAGCGTGAGTTGTGGCTGCAAACCTTACTAATATCATGGCTCACCATATACTCATTTTTCAAACAAACAGTACAACATACAGTGTGTATTTTTACATCCTTAACATTAATTCTTTGTGAAAAATAACTCACTGTTTGATCTATGCATTGCTCGAAACAATGTGCGATCAAATCCCAGTACTCTTCCGGATGCACATGTTCCACATGAATGCTGGGATTAATTGCGTCACTAATACTTCACTTCATAATTACACTACAGAATACAGAGCTGAGAATAGAAATGCAGGGATCAGAACAGTTCATAGCTAGGAAGGACATTTTAAACTGGTAACATGCAAAGGTTAGTTCTGTGAACTTATGAGCAACAATAGGAATGTTAATTTTGTCCAAAACATTGTCGTCTGCAACATCACTGATTTTTAAATGCAGTGACTGGTTAACATTTGAGAACTGTTTCTCACATTAACTTCCCTTGTTATGGATGCTGTGTACGATTTTCTGTTCCTGTTTCACCAGACGCATAATTGTTAAAATTAACTGCGCAATGTATTGCGAAATTCTGTAAATTGAATGGACTCCACCGCTGTGATGGACTGCTGTTTACATTGCTTGTAGGTGTCTTCTGCAATATTTTGCTGATGTTACCTAACGTGTTATTCCTGAAATTGTTTGGAGGTGTGCTTGCAGGAGTATTTAATGTTTGTGAAAATGTGCTCCCTATCTTACTAGGACTCTGTGATGCCTTTACTGGGGTACTTAATGGTTCTGCAGCTTGCGGCCATGCATTACATTGTGAGCCAATGCTTTTTGTCCCCGTCGACAATATCGATGGCCACTTCTCACGATCAGATACAGAAGGAGACCAGTAATTGCTTAAACTGTTCTCACATCTATGTCCAGTCACTGCCATAATCTTCCTAGATGCTACACCGGCCTCAGATAACGGGTGTACAGCAGTGCTCCTGATACAGTGGTTTGTATATCTGAGGTTTAGGTCAGCATCTAGGGAGATCTGTGCCATCATCTCACCTAAATAATTCTGGCCCACAGGCCGCATGCCATACCAGATCTGTTTATTGTCCAGTATGTGTTGTGGTGATTTCTTGACATGCAAATAAAATGCAGGAGCATTTTCTGGACAACGGGCAACATATTGTTTAAAAAGGGACACAGGACAGTTTAGAATTCCGGGTTGTGCATATAGCACACCTCGCAGATTGTCTCTGTTACTCTCTGTTGCTGAGTTATGATTCTTCATGCTCTCATTAAACGTGGCGCTAATATAATCTCTCCCAGTCCCATCTGATTTCAGAGCAAAAGAGTTCTGTTTTTATTTGCTCAGACCTTCCCTGCCTCTCCTCGCCAGACCAAGTTGAATTTCAAACCAGTCTGTGAACAAGTCCGTAAGCAGACTGTGGACTCAATGTGGGGTATGTGCAGATTCTCTCCAGATCTGCATCCATTATCCGAGGGTGGTGAGCTGTGATGTCCTGCCCTGAGTGACGGTACTCTTTGAGAACAGCCATGAACACATTGTTAACCACTTTAAATTCGCTATCAGTGGCTATGTTTAATTGTCGATTGATGTCTACACCATTCAAGTAATGATTTATTCCAGCTCTGATTCCAATATATGACGAGATGCTATACTGCTTGCCTTCACTACAATGCACAGAGGCATAAAATCTTCGCAGCAGACTTGCCAGTCTTTCAGTACTGACTGTTTTCATATCTGTCTGTTCATTTACACACTGCAGCCAATTGAGGAACACATTTATAGACCACAAAGTGTTTTCGTAAGTGTTTCTCTCATTCTTCTTCATTTCAAGCTGATCCAACGCTTCAGATGTTAACTGCACATGACAACTGCTTTTTATTCCCCTTCACATGTGCTGATGTGTCTGGACTGTCATTCTCACTCTTCCTTTTGCATAATGCATTCTTTGTGGATATCTATGAGACTGACTGACCTTTAGTTCCCTGCCTCCTCCCTACTACCACTTTTGTGCAGAGGGACTACATGTGCCCTCCTCCAATCCTCCAGTATCACTCCTGTTGTGAATGACTCGGTGAACAAGGCTGCCAGAGGTGTTGCTAGCTCCGTTTGCAGCTCCCTTAATATCAGCAGGTGCATGCCATCCAACCCCATTGCTTTGTCCACTTTCAGCTTTGTGAGCTCCTTCAGGACTCTCTCTGCTGTGAACAGATTTGTGTCTATTCCCACCCCTCCCCTTCGCACCTGTTACCCAGCTGTGGTCCCTGCCCCTCCCCTCCTCAATGAATACTGAGCAGAAGTATTTATTCAGTATTTCCACCTTCTCTAGGTTCCTCTCCTTACAGTCCCCTGTGTCCCCTCTGAGCCTTACAATGCCACCTGTTTTTTTTCTTCTTTCACTAATGTACCTATAGAATGTCTTGTCCCTTTTCTTCACAGTTTGTGCTAATCATTCTTTGGTCTGTATCTTTGTGCTCCTTACAGTCTTCCCCGCTTCTCTTAGATTCTTTCTGTACACCTCCTTGTCTTTCTCCCTCCGAGTCCCTTTATACTTTCTGAAGCTTACCCTTTTGCCCCTTATCTTGTCCAGCACCTCCCTCACGAACCATAGTGGTTTCCTCCTTTTCTTGCCCTTGTTCACCATCTTGATGCATTGGCTCTACATCTCCACAATGGCTCCCTTCAGGTGTTCCCCCTGCTCCTTGACTCCTCCTCCTTTCTCCCTCCTTGCCAGGGCCTCTTTGATACTCCTCCCCATTTTAGCAAAGTCTGCTCTCCTGAAATCTAAGACTGTTGCCTTTGTGTTGCTTGCTTGTGTTTCTGTCCCAACTCTAAACCACACTATGTGATGGTCGCTGGATCCCAGCTGACCTTCCACCTGAAGATCTGAGATTCTGTCCCCATTAGTTAGTACGAGAGCCAGAATTGCCCTCTCTCTAGTGGGATCAATCACCAGCTGTCTGAGGCCTGCCCCCTGTAGGGAATCCAGGATGTCCTGGCTCCTGGATGAAGCAAAAGCTGGGATGGTCAATCCACATCTGTTGGGATCACGTCTGCCCCCGTAAGGAATCTAGGATGTCCTGGCTCCTGGATGAAGCAGCTACTGGGAGTGGTTCCAGAGGACTGGAGGAGGGCACATGTAGTCCCTCTGCACATGGTTGTTTATTTAATTATTTTTGCACCAAATTTTACACATAGCCTTCTCATGACCCCACCTCATGAACAAGGGCAGAGAAAATTTTCAGCTGGTGCCTGAAAGGTGATTTCGCACAGGGACTGGAAAATCACATTTCAGGACAGATCTGCCTAATGACAGTGACATTGTTCATGAGATGGGGTCCTAAAGAAGGCATGTTGAAAATCTGGGCCAAAAACATGTAAAATGCCCAAGTTATGGCAGCAAGTTCAAAACCCTATTGAAATGCATTGAACTGCATGCCTGTATCTTCATTTCGCAGTTCAGCTTTGAAGTTCAGCTTTACACGAGAAAGGGTCCTGAAGGAACTGGAAGTAATAAGAGTTGATAAAGCAATGGGGCCATATGGGGTGCACCCCAGGGTCCTTAAGGAACTAAGAGAGGTGGTGGCTGAACCTCTGGCTATCCTGTTTAGCCGATCACTGGAAACAGGGGAGGTACCCAAAGACTGGAGGACAGCAGATGTAGTCCCCTTATACAAAAGTGGGAACAAAGAGGAAGCAGGGAACTACAGACCAGTCAGCCTCACCTCGGTAGTGGGGAAGATCATGGAAGCACTACTGAAGGAGAGATTGGTAGAACATCTGGTTGTCAATGGACTACAGGACCCAAAGGCAGCATGGTTTCACCAGGGAGGTCATGTCAGACCAACCTCGTTGAATTTTGATTGGGTGACTAGGAGGTGGATCAGGAGGAGGTGGACATGGCCTATCTGGACTTCAGCAAGGCCTTGACACTGTGCCACATAGAAGACTATTACACAAACTGGGGAATATGGGTGTGGGCAGGACAGTAGTGTGGTGGGTAGGTAACTGGCTGGGTGGCAGGACACAGAGGGTGGTGGTAAATGGCTGTCACTCCACAGAGTGAAGAGTGACCAGTGGGGTACCACAGGGATCAGTGCTGGGACCGGTCCTATTCAACATCTTCATCAGTGACATTGTGCAGGACCCAGAAGGCAGAATTTCACTGTTCAGCTGATGACACAAAGCTCTGTAACAGAGTAGACACACCAGAGGGTGTAGACAGAATGAGAAGCGACCTGCAGAAACTTGAAGAATGGTCAGGGGTTTGGCAGTTGAAATTCAATGCAAAGAAGTGCAAGATAATGCATATGGGGCACAAAAACCCTGGCACAATATATCAGTTGGGGGGTGAGGATATAGCATGAACCAAGCAGGAAAGGGATCTTGGGGTTATCATCTCTGATGACCTCAAGGTAGGGAAACAGTGTGACAAGGCAGCAGGTAAAGCAAATAGGATGCTGGGATGTACAGGCAGGGGCATCACCAGCAGGAAAAGGGAGGTCATAATTCCACTATACAAGACACTAGTGAGGCCCCACCTGGAGTACAGTGTACAGTTCTGGAGACCATACCTACGTAAGGACATAGACAGGGTAGAGAAGGTTCAGAGGAGGGCAACAAAGATGGTGCATGGATTGCATCACAAGTCCTATGAAGACAGGTTGAAGGAACTGAACATGTACTCCCTGGAGGAGAGGAGGGAGAGAGGGGATATGATAGAGACATACAAGTATCTTACAGGGAGGAACAGGGTGCAGGAATACACTATTTTTAAGCGAAAAAGATGTTCCAGGACTAGAGGGCATGGGATGAAGTTGGAGGGAGGACGATTCAGAGGAAACATGAGAAAGAATTTCTTCACAGAACGGGTGGTGGACAAGTGGAACACCCTGCCAGAGGAAGTGGTGGGGGCTGAAACAATCACAGGATTTAAGAATGCATGGGATAGACATAAAGGAATTCTGGAGGTCAGGGGTAAGGGGCAACAGACTTCTAGGAAAACAAACTGAACTTACACGCTCAAATGGGCAGACTGGGTGGGCCATAGGCCCTTATCTGCTGACACTGTCTATGTATCTATGTATCTATGTAAGAGTAAAGTCGTGTCTGCAGTCCAGAGAGGATTATGGCATTGGACCCTCAATAGGTAAGTAAGGGCTTGGGGGTGTGGGGTGGTAGATGCTCAGAAGGAGGGTCGGGTGGGGGTAAGGAACGTCCACAAAAGGCATCGATGAACCATTTTTTTTACAGGTGAAAAAAAGTCACTGACAATCCCCGATCCCGACACTGGGGGATTGGGTGCTCCCCAGTGTCACTGTTATGTGGGGGAAGATATCAATGGGCAGTTTTTTTGTTTTGTCTTTTTTACAGGTGAAAACCAAAAACAAAAAAAAAGACTGATCCCTGATCATGACACCGGAGGAACAGGCACACCCAGTGTCAGGAAAAAATACAGACAATCCCCAATTGTGACACTTGGGGATTGGGCACCCCCAGTGTCAGTTATGTTTCTGGGGGTCAATCATGACACTGGAGGATTGCGCACCCCCAGTGTCATTTCTGTGTTTCTGGGGGGGAGGGAGGGCCGAGAGGGAGGGAGGGCCAGGTGGGGGGCATTTCTATAATACAAAATAAATATGTAAATAAATAAGTGCCAGCGGTCACAGTGGAACACGACCCACTCTGCCATGGCCAAGATTGCCACCACATGGTACTGTGCATGTATGACTGCTAGCACATGTGCAGTGCAGTACAGCACAGCAGCCATCTTGGACAAGACAGAGTGTGCTGTGTTCCGCTGTGACCATCGGCACTGTGAAATAGTGCAGTGCTGCGGTCGGCAGGGACAACATGGGCGGACTGCTTCACAGACATGGAGGTGACTGTGACACAATCCAAAATGTTGTTCATTCGGAAGGAATGCAGAGTTTTTTTACTCCGTGATCGTAAAAGGGAATGCAGGGCTCCTCCCACTGCAGCCCTGAAAAGTGCTTGTCAGTGAGGCTGGAAGGTGCTGACATACATAGCTCAGGCAGGGGGGCATGGCTGGTTGCTCCAGCCCATTGAACTGCAGACAAAGCCTTTAAATTCTGTGCAGTTCTACATTTTCTTTTGGAGGGGCCGAGTTGGGCTGCTAGTTGTTGAGAAAGGGCCCATAACAAGAGAAAGGAGGATCATGGATCATGGTGGTGATGAGTGTCTTGGCCTTGCAGCGGCCTTTCCCTCCTCTCCCAAGATATTGCAATTCCTTTCTTTTTTTGTTTTGGTGCTAGTGACACAAGACGACGACCAACACTGATGATACTGCAAAAAAAAAAAAACAGTTAACAAATGCCCAAGGTCTCAGGGTCACAACTGCTTCCTACTGACCTATAAAAAAATTGTTTTGGATCTGTTTGGTACATTTCCATGTTCTTCCAGAGTACTGTATTTTTCTGAACAACATTTAACACATGACTTGGCTTGTACTTTAATAAAACAAATATTCAGAAAAACTACTAAAATGCACAGAAAGAACTTAAAACATTTTCTGGGGGCCTAGGCAGCCCCCAGACCCCTCACCATTGGTTAAAGGTTTGTGCGACCCCCATTACACTTTTTAAACCACTACTATAGCATGGTTTTGATCTATCAGTACTTTACATTAAATAATTATTAAAGAAGAACAGTTATGAGCAGCTGCTTAACAAACAGGGACCTAGAGGTCCCAACAAAGCTTTTTGTATTTAAAAATATATGTATTTTATAACCTCTTACTTTTGCAGAAATAAACTTTTTATCAGGTTGGTCCTGCCAACTACTGCATGCCATTGCTGCTGACTAAAAAAGCCAGGGTGCCACATGGTTGCACCTCTGGGCTCATCTACAGGGATCGTTTATGTGTCTTAGCTATGTAATACTGTCATGTAAAGTAAAATAAGAGTATTTACATGCTGAGACATCTGAAACCTATCTCTGAGGTCAAGGGAAGGGTACTCTGATAAGGGCAGTAGTTGCAAATATTTCTGCATTCCATTGGGCATCGGAGAGATTACAGGAAACACTAGAATACCAGGGAATGACAGACTGTGATGTCAAATACATGGGGACTAGACAGAGGGGTAGGATTATTGTGCACCACGGTGCGTGATGTTAAAGCCAGGGTTTTGGAAGTGGTAAATAGAGATCCCATGGCAGCCTTTTACCACTTCCCAAACTTGCAGAACATAACACTGTGCCCAGTATGCTAGCGGGTTTCCTCATTTGCATAGGCACAGGGGGGTATTCTGCACAATTACACTATCCACTCAGTGCTGCACACTGGGGTACACTTAAATGTATTCTTTATGCACATGTACCCCCTGGACAGCTTTCTCCCATGCTCCCCTGGCACCTCCTGCAAGTCTATCCTACAACCTTACCTGCTGTCTGCCCCCACGTATCTCCAGATGCCCCCGGGTGATTCTTCCCAATAGCAATTCATGACATGTGACAGTGGCAACTGAGGAGACCAGCCCAGATGTACCTGGGTCTTGGAGGTACCATGCCAAGGCTGAGTAATTTTTTCCATGTTGCTTGTCTGTTGAGGACATAGACAATCATGGGGACCAACCTTACCCGGTTAATAAAGAATAAATGTGACTGTGCATGCTCGGTGTGGATCCTCCACCTCCGTCTCCCCTCCCACATGGTGCCCAAACTGTACTGTCACCTGTGGTCACCCAGGTGACAGTACTGAAGTGAGGACAGTGACCCTCTCTCCCCCTGAAGGAGATCACCACAGGATGCTCAATCCTCCTCCCATCCCAGTCAGCCCCCATTGACCCAGCCTCACTTCTGAACCTGGGTTACTAGTATCATGAGTGGCAGCACTTCAACTATCCCAGTTGGCCAGCCACTGTGGCTTTCTGAGTATGGCCTCTGGCAGATCCAAACAGGCACAACCTGGTTAGAATAGTGCTATGTTTCATCTCAGTTTAACTATCCAGGATAAGCAATTTTAAAAACAATAAATCCTGGATAATTTGTAGAAACACATATTTTTCCATATGGATCCAGGAAAACTCTTCAATGAGACTAAGCATCATTTCAGTGACACAGCTGAATAAGATGCAGCAAATACCTAAGAACTTGGTAGAGATGTGGAAGTTGTCCAAATCTTTGCTTGGAGTACAATTTGTGAAGTTGCTGCACTCTGCGAAGTGCTAAGAGTACCTTCTGGAAAGCAAAGTAGGCACTTCAGCACTTTGCATAGTTTATTTTTATTTCCCTCTCACCATCCACTCAATCTACACTCCTGTCCAATCATGCTTGAAGTACAATATTTATTGTTTACTCTTCCAGTCGTACTAGTAGCAGCACCTATCTGCCCCATTCCACTCAGCCATACCACTCTAAAAGTTAATGAAAAGGTCCTTATATAGTCCACCTTCCTCCCAACCCACATAACACCCAATCCAACCCTCCTCCCCCTTTTGGGTGCACTAAGGTAACAGTGTAAAGTGTTAGGGAGCAGACAGGGATCATCATTCTCCTGCCACCACCTCAGCCAGCCATCCTCTAACTTATACAAAAACTACCCTTCTGACTTACCAGAAAAGCTGTATCAACTCTGGACTGGAGTTCCTTATCATTTTCCTTCTGTAGTGCTTATCCTATGCAGGGTGAGTTACTGTCCATGCTTGCTAGCGGTTAGTTATCTTGTATATGATGTTTTTAACTGTTTTGTAACTGCACCTGATAAAATATGTGACCGGCATGCATTCACTGTTATTGTAATTTCAGTGTTCTGCCTATATAATTGCCAATCAGCTATTCTGCAGTTTGTAAATATCATTGTGTTGTCATTGTGTGATTTTGTGTTGCCTTATTATTCTCCCGAGTTGCATCTGAAAATAGTCACTGTGATCGTCTAGTGTGCTTGCCTGGTCAACAGAAGCTAAATAAGTAAAATAGTAGTTGAGATGTCTCACTGAAATCATACAAACTAATCTACTGATAGTTTGCATAATTTCAGTGAGACATCTTGCAGCTGCCATATTCTTAGACACTCTCTGGTATATTGACAGCATAGATGCAGTGTGAGTTAGATGACAAACAGCTGAGACGGAAGGAGGGCTTTACTGGTCACTGCCTACCCGCTAGTATTCTGGCCTTTCAGCTCAGTGCACCAATGGGAGGGGGTTAGAGGGTGACATTGGATGTTCTGAAGGTTTGGGTATGGAGTGATACAGAGGACGTTTTCATTGACCTTTGGCCTGGCATTACTGGGAACAAGGGAGGAAGGTGGAATGCCTGTTACAAGGGAATTGGGTGTGGTGGGGGGGGGCTTTGTTTTTT
Source organism: Neoceratodus forsteri (assembly GCA_016271365.2). Taxonomy (NCBI): domain Eukaryota; kingdom Metazoa; phylum Chordata; order Ceratodontiformes; family Ceratodontidae; genus Neoceratodus; species Neoceratodus forsteri. The sequence goes on along the minus strand of CM057450.1, from coordinate 608,568,528 downwards.
GCAGGCTTTAATTTTTTTCACTAGTGAAGTCATGAAATGTGAAGGTTGACACAAAGCACAAAGTTAACCACATTGTCACGACTTTAACAGCAACATTTAAATTCACATTTCTAGAAACTGGTGACATACACAGATATACAGAGATGAATAGGGAGACTAAACTATAGACATATCTATGATACATGAAAGGGATGACCTGGAGAACAGTACTGTGGGCCAGATGGGCATCATTTAGGGGCTGCCAGGGGTTGCAGGTTAGACCCTCTATGATTTCATTGCAACCCCTATGATGTCCATTGTAACCTATGAGAGTTCCCTAGCATTTATATATGTAAAATGTGGTGGAAGGAGGAGCCTTGCAAACCCTATGGTTCTTCTGAAATTACCCTACTGGTAGTCCCGTCAGTTTACCATCAATACCAGGCAGGCTGCTTGAGAAAAACTCAAACAGAATTGCTGAGCACTTACAGAACAATAACTTAAATGCTCAGTATGGATTCTGTAAGTGGAACTCTTGCCAGACTAGTCTCATTGTATGTTTAATAATGTCTCCAAGGAGCTTCATGAAATGGAACTTGTGTATATTGTGTATCTGGACATCAGCAAAGCCTTCAATACGGTGCTACCCAGGAGACTAGTTAATAAAATGAGGAACCCAAGTATAACCAGTAGTGTAATGTAATGGATTAGAAACGGGTTAGAAGATGAGAAACAATGTGTTATAAATGGTAATGTATCCACATAAAACAAGTGACCTGGGGAGTCCCTTGGCATTCTGTACTGAAGCCAGCATTGCTCAGTATGGAGCTGGTACCAGCAGCTGCATCATCCTGTTTGCTGATGACAGTAAAATTTGAAAGGCAGTTGCATCTCATCAGGATGATAATCAAATGTGCAGGGATCTAAACATGCTAAGAAAATGGGCCAAAAATAGCAGATAAACCTCACCTTTGAAAAATGTAAAGTGAAACCTCTAGGTAAGAAGAACATAAAAGGAAAACACTACCTAAACAACAGAGAGATTGCTGACACGTAGCAGAAAAAGGACTTGGGGTAATGATCAATAGCCACTTTAAATGGGGGAGACAGTGTGACGTGGCCGCTAGTAAAGCAAATAAAATCATGGGGTGCATCAAGAGAAACTTTACAAGCAGATCAAGAGATATTGTAATAGGTATTGTACAGATCACTGGTCAGACCTATTCTTGAGTATAGCATACAGTTCTGGCCCTAGAAGTAAGAAAGATAGGATTGAGAGGACGAGGAAGAGGGCGAACAAGGTTAGGAAAGGCTTGGAAAACATGGGCTAAAAAAACAGCTGGCATAACAAGGACTGTTCTCCATGGAGGAAAAGACTCATGGGTGACATGATTACAGTAGTCAAGTATCTGAAAGGGATAGCACCATCAGGTCAAATGCAGCTCTTCAAGATACACAAAGCTGAAAGGACGTGGGGACACTTAAATTAAGATAACTATAAGGAGGAACTACAGTACATTACAGAATGAGCAGTGGATACTTAAACCAGATTAGCAGAGCAGGTGAAGTCGGTTGACACCTTTAAGCTTAAATTACTATATGCAGTAAGTATCTTGAAGAAAGACAGGTGAGAGGGTATTCCCACTGAGTGGGCTGGTGGCCTTCTTTCTTAAATTCATATGTTTGTACAGTGGAGGCAGTCAGGATGCAATACCCTCATCACAGTTTCTGCCGGAGACATGCTACAGAATACTGGAGGAACAAAATGTACTCCAGTGACATTTATGCCAATTTGTCATGCAGGAAGGTGTGATATGCTTCTCATGGAGCACTGCATCTTGGTTGACTCTGCTGTATGTTCCTAGATCAGCACCAGTTTGAACTCAGAATTAATTACAGTATCATCTGCCATCCCTACCAGTAAGGCTGCAGGTCTCATTGTTTAACTACACCACTTTTGGAAGGGGAACCATTTCAGTTGTGAGAAGCCAGCAGCCAGTTCCCTTCCATTTCCTGATAGAGTCCTGCCCCTTGCACTGCAACGTTCTGTGGTAAAAAGGTTTGTAAATCATTGCAGTGCTTTATAGTAAAGTGAATACGTGAATCTTTACATGTGCATTTGTATTGCTTTAAAGAGCTGTTTGTTCAAAAATAAAGCCACTGCTCAACTAATGAGAGCCTTTTTAGTTGAGTGGTGGCTTTAGTTCTAAACAACTGTCCCAGTAAAATATTAAAATCAAAATTACAGGCCTATACCATTACTGCCATTAGTGGTTATCTGCTAACACAGTCTGCTGAATACACACCAGTCAGCCTTTTGTCCACTACACAGTAACATAACTGCTGTCTCTAAAGTCAGTGATGACCTAATGGTTGCAATGTATAGGGGCCTGCTATCGGGTGATGTATACATTAACCAGCCAAAAGCATTCAATACACTCGACCCCAATAGACTTTTGAATACACTATTCAATCTTGGCATGACCAGCAACATGACCATCAGCTGGTTCAACAACTGCCTCTCAGACTGGTACCAATTAGTGACCCTCAACAGCACAACTTCCAGACTACTACCAGTGAAAAAAATATATATTCCATAGGGATCCCTACTAATCCAGCTCTTCTTCTCAATCTACATAAATGATAAAGATTTGCTTACATAGCATGTGCATATCCACACATATGCTGATAATACAATGCTATATTTTAGCAGCACTGATCTACAGTAAGCAGGGACCAGTCATCCTTAAAACAGAACTTTAATTAGTCAAATAGTAACAAGTACAAAACAGTTATACCATTAAGTTCAACCCTTCCACTGAAATATATTGAACGGCATACCTTTATTACTCAGTTTGCAATCTGACTTTGATGAGTGAATACCTGTCTGCGGTCCAGAAGATAGCGGCACTGGACCCGTCGATAAGTAAGAGCTGGGGGCAAAAAACACATAAAGACATTGATGGATGCTTTTCTTTACAGGTACAAAAAAATTGCAAAAACATCAATGGATGGTTTTCTCTTTCTAGCAAAAGAATAGAAAATGGACTGAGGATTGCCACTGGGGAGTTGGGCACCCACAGTGCCACTGTGATGTTTGGGGGGTGGACTGAGCATTTGTTCGCCACACAGAGGTTTAGAAAAAAAAAAATGGACCGAGAAATGATGAATGCTGGCCCCCTCCCCCCTCGGTAAGCAATAGAGGACAAAACTACTCAAAAGACATCGATGGACGGTTTTCATTTTACAGATACAAACAAATGGCAAAAGACATTGCTGTATGATTTTCTCTTTACAGCAAAGGTAAAAAAAACAGACCGATGATTTTTTTCCAGACATTGGGGACTGGACACCCCCAGTGTCACTTTGTGATGTTTGGGGGGGTGTAAAAGGGACAGAGGATTTGTCCCTGACACTGGGGGACTGGGCACCCTCAGTGCCACTGTGGTGTTTCATGGGGGGGGCAGGGGATGGACTGAGGGTTTGTTTCTAAAACTGGTGGATTGTGGATATCCTGTAAACATGGCGACCATGACTGACCGACTGCAAAAAGGGTGATTCAATCACAACATCTATGTTCTGGGCTACCTGGCAGGATAGCGACAGGATACGAGGGTGGGCAGATATGGCGACAGGATGTGTATATGTATACATGCACACAGAGGGAAGGGACCACACTGCACAATGGGTGGAAGGGGAGGGAGGGTATGTGGGATATAGTGTGGCGGTTGGCTGCTGAGCTGGCCAAGTGGCATGGTGGGAAGGGTAGAAGGCTGGGGTTGGGAGGGTGCTGGGTTTGTTTCTGGGGCGGGATTGCTTTTTGTGGTGGGTCTGTTTTTTTATTTTTGTAAGTCTTACACACACACACACACACACACACACACACAAACACCCTGACATTCACCCTCCCGGAGTTGAGAATCTTTAATAATGGGGTGGGGGGGCACAGCTCCCCGCATATCATGTAATCCCGTTGCCGGTATTGTAGTCACTGTGAGTGTACATTGCTGTTATTTATTTTTGGCGATGTACACTCGTCCAAACAGCAACTGCCATTCAGCGATCACTGTTATGACATGGAACCTGGATTCTGCACCCCCAGTGTCACTGTGATGTTTTGGGATGGGGTGTGGGGGGGATGGACCAAAAAAAATGGCAAACGACATCTATGGATGGTTTTCTCTTTACAGCAAAGGACCAAATAAAAAACTGAAAGAGGATTTCTTCCTGACACTGGGGGATTGGGCACCCCCAGTGTTACTGTGATGTTTGGGGGTGTAAAAAGGTCTGAGGATTTGTTCCCGACACTGGGGGACTGGGCACCCCCAGGGTCACTGTGGTGCTTTGGGAGGGGCAGATCAAGGTTTTGTTTCTGCCACTGGGGGACTGTGCACCCCCAGTGTCACTGTGATGTTTCGGGGGCAGGGACATACCAAGGATTTGTTTCTGACACTGGAGGATTGGGCAACGTTTATATAGCCTTTTCCATCACAATGACTAGCAGATAGTATTCAGCTGTGCAAACAATGTTACCTACTTTATACCTTGCTGACAGGCTTCTCCTGTCTGCTCAGATATTTGCCAGCAACGTGAGTTAAACCTATTCATTTGAAAAGAAGAAACCCTATAACTGTATAGTTACTTTATCATAAAATTTGAAGTACAGTACATAATCTTAATGTGTCTGCTCATCAGTTTCCCCTATACCATCAAAGCTACACATAGTATATGGAACTTTAGTGCTCTTAACTCATCATGAACATAAGAAGAATATAAGTCTCGAGTAAGGGTTTATTACACTGCTAACCTAAAATTACTTTCAGTGCTGTGTGTCCTATTCATTAAAAATGGCTCATGTGCCTATCACTAGGTGTTCTTTCTGAAATTTTCACATGATTTGACTAAGATTATAAAACTTTGACATTTCAATAAAGTACCTTGTAGCAGTTTATTTTATTTTGATAAAAACACTTGGCGCGTATAGCATGCTCTTTAAATAAAGGCTTATGTCACCCCTGAAAAAGGGACTTTGTGGGACCAGTGGGCTTACCCAGTTAACAAAATGAAATTAAATAAAACATGTGCTTAAAGGAGCCTTTCTAAAAGCTACCTGTATCTCCTATGTATTTGCAGCCTTGTCGAACTTGACATGGATCTATACACATCGAGTTACGTGCTCAGCACAGATTAAGCTGCTTAGTTTTAAAAGGTTAAAAGCCACAATCATCAAAAATAGTACAATGGATATAACTAGAGCAAAAATCAATATTTATGTGCAATAACTAACTAATAAAAGGAAAATAATCTTCAAAATAACCAAGTATATATGGGCGCCGGGGTGCTGTAAGTGAATCTTACTGGACAGAGATCTTAACCAAAGAGACCTTAATTAAAAAAAAAAAAAAAAGGAGAACATAATTCAGGTGCTATACATGGAGCTTAAAAATGTAAAGACTAAATATATCAGGTATAGAAATGTGCAGAAGCACAGTTCTCCCAATTCTCCCAGTTCCCCCAATATCCAGTAACTCACTATGCATTGAAATCATCAGGTCAGATACCAGTTATTGACTTATTCACAATGAAGCAGTGTGTGTGTGTGTGTTTGCTGTATATATATATATATATATATATATATATATATATATGTAATATACACACACATATACATATAAAATATGCTTTCTGACCTGATCTCAGTGGCAGTACACAAGCGCAAGTGAGAGATGACAGGTTGTATCATGAATGAATCTCTAGCACGCTCATGCTGCAGCCTTTCTGGGTCAGATCACCAAAAAAACAAACAAAAAAATGATTTTGGACATTATTAGGCAGCACTGCATTGGTTTGCCAGCAGTGATAATTATCTTGGGGATATTTGACTAGTACATCCTTACTACATTATATTTTTATTAAGTGCAATTGTAATTAAAACAAACCACAAAATGTTGAATTTAGTTTTATTATTGTGAGAAGAGAAAAGAACTCTGCACCTTTGGTACCAGAGTTGGTTGCCTAACTAAGTATGCCACTCAAACGGCATGCCAAAGTTAACTTATTTAGTTTGCTTGTTTCTGTAGGTACAGGGTTCCAGTTGAGGAAACCACAGACCTGTTAGTTTGACCTCAGTGGTAGGGAAAATGATGGAATCACTTCTGAAAGAAAGAATTGTTGAGTACCTAGAGGCCAGTGGGGCACAGGACCCAAGGCAGCATGGATTCACAGCAGGAAGGTCATGTCAGATGAATCTAATGGATTTCTTTGACTGGGTAACCAAAGTAGTAGACCAGGGAGGGGCTGTGGATGTGACATACCTAGACTTTAGCAAAGGCATTTGACACAGTCCCACACAAGAGATTAATAAACAAGTTAGCCAGCCTGGGAGTGGGTCCCAGGGTGGTAGCCTGGGTAAAACATTGGCTAGACAACAGTATGCAGAGGGTAATAGTAAACGGAGTCCACTCCAAAGAAAGGGGGGTTACTAGCAGGGTACCGCAGGGTTCAGTATTGGGGCCAGTCCTCTTTAATGACTTTATAAGTGACATTGAAGAGGGACTGAAAGGAAACATATGCCTCTTTGCAGATGACACAAAGATCTGCAACAGGGTTGATACACAAGGAGGGATGGAAAGGATGAGAAGGGACTTGGCAAGGTTGGAGGAATGGTCAAAAGTATGGCAGCTTAAATTCAGTGCAAAGTAATGCACCTGGAAACAAAAACTCATGGGAAGAGTACACAATGGGGGGTATTAACAACAACAAAAATGGAAAGGAACCTGGGGATAGTCATGTCAGATGACCTAAAGGTAGGCTGGCAATGTGAAAAGGCAGTAAGGAGGGCTGGGGGGATGCTGGGATGCATAGGGAGAGGCATCACCAGTAGAAAACAACAAGTTGTTGTCCCTCTGTACAGACAGTTGGTGAGACCTCATCTGGAGTACGACATGCAGTTCTGGAGACCCCATCTCCACAAGGACACAGACAGGAGGATGGCAGTCCAGAGGATGGCAACTAAAATGGTGCATAGTCTGCACCAGAAACCATATGAAGAGAGACTAAAGAAGCTTAATATGTATACCCTCAAGGAAAGGAGGGAGAGGGGGGACATGATAGAAACTTTCAGGTACCTCAAGGGACTCAACAAAGTCCAAGAGGGTAGCATCTTTCAGAAAAAGAGATGTGCACGAACAAGGGGGCACAGTTTGAAGATAGAGGGGGGATGGCCCAGGGGCAACGTGAGGAAGTATTTTTTCACAGAGAGGGTGGTGGATGCATGGAACAGCCTTCCTGAAGAAGTCATGGGGTCAAAAACAGTGGGGGAATTCAAGAATGCATGGGACAGGCATAAGGTAATTATAGTGGGGGGTAGGAGGAAGTAGGCTGTTGCTTAACCAGGATTTGCAGCTTATCCAATAGGTAGGGGAAATGGGTAGACTGGGTGGGCCATACGGTCCTTACCTGCCGTCAAAGTCTGTGCTTCTATGTAAACTGTGGTGTTTGCATGTTTAGAAATAAGTAAACTGAATAAGTAAGTTTCAACATGCAGGTTGAGTGGCACAGTGGGTTAGGTAACTAACCCTGGTGCCAACGTTGCAGGATTCTGTTCCCATAATAAGAAACATTTGTTTTCAACATTTTGAGTTCTTATTTTTTGTCTTATATTTGTCTCCTACATTCATTAATACCTCACTTATTACATGTATTTCTCTGTATAAGCAGATTCTCATTGCAATAGATTACAAAGGTTTTGTGTTTATATATTGGGACACTTCATTCTAGTGCTAGCATGTGTCTCAATAAATTCATCATACTTTTTGCTTATACCTTTCTAGTGTGGTCCTGTGTGAAAGCTCAGACACCTACACCTCTGTTCACACTACAAAATTATTTGAGAGCGATTGTCAAAAATAGCGATCTGTCCACATTGTTGAAATTTGCCCACAAGGATTTACCCATGGAGATACACTGAGTCATCATTTTATTTGTGATGCAGTTCTCCATGGCCCCATGGATGACTAGAGTTTTTGGTCACTTAGACTGACAGCCTGCTGTCATTAATCACGCTGAGATTGAATTGTTCTGTGCTTGTTTACTATGGCGTGACTTTTTTGGGGGCGGGGGGGGCTCTGATAGTGGAATGTGTGACTCTAACACTTCTAGATATGTGTTTATCAAATATAAATGACTTCTATTACATCCAATAGTGCCTAGTAATCTCATTACTAGCATAATATCACAAAAGGCAGCTTGGTGTCTACCGTGCAGAACAGGCTTACCATAAGGCTTCATTTATTGTTGAACAATATTTATCACTGTGAAGCCATGATTTAAGTTTTAATAAAAGTGCAGTTTTGTGTCAAACTTCATTGCTTCTGAGACACTCTCACATATTAGATACTGCTATCACTATTTGCATGGCTACCATTCCTAGTCTGAAACAATTGCTAAATGTATCATTTAAAGTGTTTAGATGTTTTTTTAGGTAGATTGATGGACATGGGTTAAATGTAAGCCAGCTAAATTTCTGATTTTAAGTAATCACTGAAATCTGACTGAGGGGTCAAAACAAGGCATCCGGAAAGACACTCAAACTAATTGTTACTAAGCATTGAAGTCATCCGGTCAGATGCCAGTCATTGACTTATTCACAATGAAGCAGTTTGTATTTAACTATATATATATATATATATATATATATATATATACACAGTATATAAAGACAGAGATAGATAGAGATAGACAGAGAGAGAGAGAGAGAGATAGATAGATAGATATAGAGAGATAGACAGATATAGAGAGATAGATATAGAGATAGATAGATTTTCTTTTTTTTTGGCTCCTACGACCGGCGGTGGCAACTTGGAGGGTTTAAAAAGGCTGTGCTGCTCATCTCCCACAGATCCCATGGCATCGGACTGGGGCGGGTGGGCAACTGGTTTCATCGGGTCCCCCCCCCCCCTCGCGAATGCAACCAACTGGAATCCCGGGGTCGAGGCGCCGGCAGCTCTCCTAAGCTGGGTGGACCTCCCCTGGACCTTCTGTCTGCACAGAGCTGAAAGACCGCAAGCGGAGGGAAGGTTTCAACTCCTCTGCTGACTTTCTTTGTTCAACTTGGCGTGCTCAGAGGAGGACTCACCGTGATTGGCTCCTACGACCGGCGGCGGTGACTTGGAGGGTTTAAAAAGGCTGTGCTGCTCATCTCCCACAGATCCCACGGCATTGGACTGGGGCGGGTGGGCGACTGGTTTCATCGGTCCCCATAAAAGCATAACCGGAATCCCAGGGTCAGGCGCCGGCAGCTCTCCTAAGCTGGGCGGACCTCCCTGGACCTTCTGTCTGCACAGAGCTGAAAGACATAGCGGAGGGAGGTTTCAACTCCTCTGCTGACTTTCTTTGTTCAACTGGGCACGCTCAGAGGAGGACTCACCGTGATTGGCTCCTACAACCGGCGGCGGCGACTTGGAGGGTTTAAAAAGGCTGTGCTGCTCATCTCCCATAGATCCCATGGCATCGGACTGGGGCGGGTGGGCGACTGGTTTCATCGGGTCCCCCCCCTCGCAAATGCAACCAACCGGAATCCCGGGGTCAAGGCGCCGGCAGCTCTCCTAAGCTGGGCGGACCTCCCCTGGACCTTCTGTCTGCACAGAGCTGAAAGACCGCAAGCAGAGGGGAGGTTTCAACTCCTCTGCTGACTTTCTTGAAATTCCGCCCACCACCCTGTGGCTGTGGTAACAATATAGGCAGCAGTCGGATGAAGCCCAGCCCAGGTATTGACTCTCCCCAATCAAATTCAATCATCGCTTCTCAAGGAGAGCTCTACTGCTCGTCACCTTCGCACTACTCCCCAAACTGCTGAGGTACTCCCTGTCTCTCTCCTATCCTGTTGCTCCCAGGCCTGTGGGTAGGAGTCCCGTTTTCCCTTGGGTCCGATTCTCCTCTTAAACCAGTGCACAGACAAGCCTCGAAGTTCTATTTCTCAACTCTGGACATTATCGCCTGTCTTTGCTCTACAAAACCCCAAGGCTGCACAAGTAATCTGACTCTCTCTGTCTCCTACCATCATTGCCCTTAAGGTCCCAACTCATTTGCTAACCTTTGTATGTTTAGCTACAGCATTTAATCCATGTGCCTATTTTTGTTTTTTTCCAACTGTCACTTAGCCAAAGGACCTTGAAACGGTACAAACGTTTGACTTTGATTTTTCACCAGCTGCAGCACAAATAATCCTGTGCATTTTGTCTTAAATTGACCCTTTCCAAAGGCTAATACAACGCTAGACTTAGGATACCGCTGCACTCAACATAAGGTTCTGTAATTGTGGATTCTAACTGTTAGCCCATGCTATTGCTGGTTACATAACTCAGGTTGATCTGTGTTGTTAGCTCTATTCATTTATTCTGCTGCTACTAGCCTAGCCGTAGCTGCAGGATTCTCCTGCAACCTTGCTGTCACTTAAGCCTCCTTGCCAGACAGAGACAGGGAACCAACATGTACCCCGGTAATTTGAACAAGGGTATTATCCTGTCGATAATCTACATTCTGGCTCAACTAGGGACTGATACCCTAGTCAGAAATGCCTACTGCCCCCACAAATCCCGAGGGATGTAGGGAGAGGATATGACTAGGCACTTCCCATGCCCTTCGCCAAGGATTAACATCCTTTTCCTAGTGGCCCTTGAATTCTCTAGGAAGGGGGTCCTCTACAGAGTCCTTCACTGTCCTAGGAGCCCGACCCTATGTCAGGTTAACCTGGCACTACCTCCTCCAACCCTTTCTCTCCTTAGCTCACTCGCTACCCTACTCCTACTGGCAGGGGACATCCAACCTAACCCAGGACCAGGGACTATTAACATCTCTATCTCCTCTGCTATGGATAAGGCCTGGGATGGAGCCAAGGGTCTGAGGCTGGTCCATATGAACATCTGTAGCCTGAGACCAAAGATCCAGGAGGTACAAGCATGGATGGCTGTGTACAAACCTGACTTACTAGCGGTCTCTGAGACCTGGCTAAAACCCCACATTCTGGATCATGAGATTGCAATTTCCGGTTACACCCTTTTTAGAAAGGACAGACCCTCGAAAAGAGGGGGCGCAGTGCTAATTTATGTCAAAGACACCTCTGGCCTCCATAGCCAGGCTGCCCTGGACTCGTCCCTGGACTCAGAAGCAGTCTTCCTAAAGGTTACAATTGGAGGGGCTAAACACCTCACAATTGGCTGCGTATACAGCCCCCCAACCAATGCCCTCGGCTCTTTGGATATGCTCCTTAAGAGCCCTGTGGTGAGCTCAGCATCAGAGATTATCCTATTGGGTGACTTCAACCTAAACTGGGCACAAGAGGCTAAGTCTACAATTAACGGAGTCTTACACGACTCCCACCTTGCTCAAATTATCTCCCTACCGACCAGAATGAACTACAAATCAGGGAGACACTCAACAATAGATTGGGTCCTGACCTCATCCCCAAGTAACGTAAAGTTGGCTGGGACTCTGGCAGATACCTTAAGCGACCATTCTCCGATATTTGCCATATGGAAGAACAATGGGATCAAAGTCCCACCTCGAACGATCACTTCTAGGGACTACTCCAACTTCCATCCCGACCAGTTCATAGGCTACCTAAATGGCATTGACTGGAACCCCATAAGACATCTACCTAACTTGGAGGAAGCTGTAAAATTTTTCCAAACCACCCTAACTGGTATCACTGACCATGTAGCCCCTATGAAAACCCACAGGGTCAAGGGGAACTGCTATAAGTGGATCTCTCCTCACCTAAAAGCCCAGATGTCTACCCAGGACAAAGCATGGAAAAAGTTCAGGAAAACTAATCTTCCGGTGGACTTAGCCAGCTACAGGGCCCTCAGAAACCAATGCAAACAGAACATAAAGAAAACTAAGAAAGATTATATCTCTAATCTCCAAACCACTAACCTGGGAAACCCTAGGTTCTTCTGGACACATATTAACGAACTCCTAAAAGGTCACAAAAAATCAACTACTGGCCCTATCCTGGTGAACGGGCAAGTACTTGATGAGGGACCTCGCATCACAGAGGCCCTAAATGGCTACTTTACGAACCTGGATGCATACAAGGTGGGGCACATAGACAACGGGAATAAGCCTTACGAGCATCTGCCTTGTTAACCTGACCGCCCACAATTTCATCTGCGGCTGGTTAAGGTAAAGGAAGTTCTGCTCATCCTTAAATCCCTACAGTCGAGAGGCACTGGAGGCCCTGACGGGATCCAGCCAAGAATCCTTAAGGAGGGTGCCCTAGCACTAGCAAAACCACTAACCTGGCTGATAAACCGGTCCTTATCGGAGGGTGGTCCCTGAGCCATGGAAACAGGCCACTGTGATTCCCATTCACAAGGGAGGCCTACCGAGCCTATAGGGAATTTATAGGCCTATCTCGCTGCTGTGTGCAATAAGCGAAAATACAAAGAGAAGCTAGATCTACTCCAACCCAGGAATACCTGGAAACACACCAGGTAATCTCTTCGTCTCAGCACGGCTTCAGAGCCAAGCATGGGACAGATACCGCCCTAACCAAATTCTCGGCAGAAGTCCTGTGCAACACTGATTTAGGTGTCAGCACAGGCGCGGTCTTTATTGACCTCTCTGAAGCTTTTGACTTGGTAAACCACAGCCTCCTCCTGCATAAAATGAGCTATATTGGGCTGGACACCCATGCACTCGGTTGGTTTGCGAGTTACCTCACTGGCTGTACCCAGAGGGTCAGGTGGAAGGACAATGTCTCACAGACCGGACCGCTCAAAGAAGGGGTACCACAGGGGTCAATACTCAGCCCCCTTCTCTTCACTCTGTTCATAAATGACCTGCACTTACACTACGGGAGCAGCAGCGTCATCCAATATGCGGACGATGCCGTCATTTACTGAGCCTCCCCAAATGTAATAGAACTGGAGAATGCCCTACAAGAGGACATCCTTCAGATGGAGGATTGTCTCACCTTGAACAAAATGGTATTAAACACCAGCAAAACCAAGGCGATGCTGTTTGGGCCCAGATCCCTTGGATCTGACCGGTCGATGCTCCTTCAACTGCAGTCCAGAGGGGGAGACAAACTCGAGGTGGTTACCTGTATGAAGTACCTCTGTCTAACCCTAGACCAAAGCCTCACTCTAAAAATCATGTTGACCAACTCACCAAATCTATCCATGTGAAACTTGGTCTCCTCTACAGAATAAAGGACCAGATTATCCCTGAAGCCAGGGTAGCCGCCACTTATTAGCGTCTCTCCCTAAGCTCACCTCACACTGGCCCCATTCTCCAAGGTGTGGCCTCTACAGACTTAGCAGGCTCCAGACCTTATACAACAAGATTGTGTGGTTTGCCACAATGTCCCACCCTAGAACTCACCACTGCGAGGCCCAAGCCAAGCTCAGGTGGCCGTCGCTGGAAGCCCACCTCATCTGCCTGACTCTTTGCCTTACATTTAAGCTACTGGGCCCCTCTCCTCCCCCTAGCCTCAAAGGGCTTGTCAGGGTTAAATCCAATCTGAGGAGCCTCCGCACCTCAGGACAAACTCTCCTCGTGGTTCCTAAAACTAGGACTAAAGCTGGGTCCAGGTCCTTTGCGTTCACAGCCCCTTCCAACTGGAACAACCTCCCACTTGAGGTACGGGAGGCAGGGTCTGGCCCCTGCTTCCGGTCCAAACTCAAAGCACACCTGCTCGTCAGGAGTACTTGCCAATGCCTTAGGACATGATCTCACTTCACTGCCCCTCCCTCTTAGGAAGGTGACTTGACTCTTGGCAAGTTAGCCATTATCTCGTACACTCCCATGTTCTTCATGTTTTGTGCATGTTTATGTTTAAGTATCCAACTCTAAGAGGTCTCACTGACTGTATGTGCATGTTTATGTTTAAATATCCTACTCCAAGAGGTCTCACTGACTGTATGTTCCCGTACCACCTATCTAACTGTAACCCTATGGAATCCTTCACTGTCAAACAATATGCCATTTATTAGTTTGTACTGTTCTGTTACCTGTATGTTATTTTCTTTACCCCCGGGTCGCCCCTGAAAAAGGGACCTCCGGGCCCAGTGGGCCTACCCGGTCAACAAAATTCAGTAAATAAATAAATAAATTAATGGTATCTGACCTGATTTCAGTGGCAGTTCACAACAGAAGACAGGCTGTAGCATGACTGAATCTCTAGCACTCTCCTGCTGCAGCCTTTCAGGGTCAGATCACAAAAACAAACATGATTTTGGACATTATTAGGGAGCACTGCCTCGGTTTGCCAGCAGTGAAAATTATGTGGGGGATAGATTGTAGAGCATTCTCTTTTTGTTATGTACTTAGTTTTGTTTAGGAATACCGGCATGATAGTCTCAATACAGCAAAAAGAGTGGTAGGTTGCTTTCTCTGCTGTGTAGCAGTACACTGTATTTAGCACTGGAATTGTAGAGTAAGTACAACACTGCAGCCATTCCGAGGCTGTGACACATGGCTTTTTTTTAAGTTATTCTGCTGCCCATGTTCCGATTGTGATGGGTACCATACAGCAACTTAGGTCATGGTAATGGGTCACTCACAGAGGGACTGGGACAGACTGCATCAGACTTGTGGCTACTTTATATGCATCTCACCACTGCTCTTCTGTTTTACTTATACAAAAGAGAAGCTATGGGATCATTTTTATGTTTGCTTGCATGCATGTGCAAGAAACATAGTGCCATCATCTGAGTTTTCGGAGGTGTGTCACCCCCCTCTTCCAATTCAGTCAGTGTGTTGGCAGGCGCGGCCCCTGTCCGCCAATGCATGCTGGAGCTGTCTATGACAAGCTCCAAAATGCAGTGGCGTACAGTTGAAAGGGAGCTGCGCTTCAGTGAGCAGTGATAAGATATCGCCTGCTTTCATGCACAGCTCCCCCTACACACACTCACGCGCATACTGCGTTACTGCGCACACACACTCTATAGCCGGCCAGGGGTGCCCAATCCCCTGTCGGCTGTGCCGCGCCTCCCAAAGTCTTCCAAATGCCACGCTGGGTGCCCACCCCAGCATGGCAAGTTATCGATAGCCGACAAAGCACAATCCCCTGTCGGCTCCACTGTCCCAGAAAGTACTGGGTGCCACGCTGGAGCCCACTCCAGCGTGGCAACTGATCTATGGTCGACGGGATGCCTAATCCCCGTCGGCTTCACGCCCCCAGTCGTTCTGTGCCACGCTGGGAGCCCACCCTAGCCGGCAAACATCCCACGTCATTTTTAAAAACAACCCTGAAAAGCAAAAGGTCCCACGCAGTCTCCCGCCCCCACAACCTGCACCCACCACTGCGCACCCTACCTCCCCCACCCCTCCTCACCCCATACTTACCTCCGAACACGGTAGCGATGATCTTGAGTGGACGGGAACACGTCTGTACTCTTCAAAGCCGACCGTGAACTGAGGAAATGCGGTAAGCTGTATAATGGGATAGATAGGGGTTTTCAACTTTATTGCATATCTCAGGCATTTTTGGAATTTTGCGCAAATTTTCAACATGAGGTTTTGGGACCCCTCCTCATGAATTCTTGCACTGTCATGGCGTTACTTGGGCCGAAGGGCCAGTTTGCATAACCACTGTGCGAAATCACCTTTCGAGAAAGATTAATGAGCTACACTGCCAGTGTTCATAAGGTGGGCTCTCAAAGACTATTTTGAAAATTTAGTGGAAAAATTCCAAAATGACTGTTTTGACGCAGCGCAGCATTACGCAGAGTTCATTTACTGTAGAACTCGCATCTTTTCAATATTTTCACTCCAGATTTTCAACATTGCCATTTTACCATACCTTCTTATGAACAGTACAGCTGTCATTTTCACATCTCACCCAAAATGTGTTTCTGCCCATATGGCGCACAATGGCGCGGTCGGTGTCTTGAAATCAATGTACAGGACAATTAAGAAAATCCACTGACACTGTTCATGAGCAGAGGTCTTAAAATGGCTATGTTGAAAGTTGGTGAAAATTCCTAAAATGACTGTTTTCACGGTCGTTTGCAGTTCTATGCATGCTTTCGTGAGTTTTCGCAATTAATATTTTCCTCCAGATTTTCAACATTGCCATTTATTACACTTCCTTATGAACAGTACAGCTGCCATTTTTCATATGTCACTCAAAATGTGTTTTCGCACATGTAGCGCACAATGGTGCTGTTAGTGTGCGAAAGCAATGTTTGGGACAGATTAAGAAAATCACAGTTACACTGTTCATGAGCAGAGGTCTTAAAATGGCTATGTTGAAAATTTGGTGACAAAAGTCCATAAAATGTCTGTGTTACGAGTGAGCATTGCACAGTTTCCACGCACCTTGTAAGTTCATGACTTTGTAATATTTTCAGTCCAGATTTTCACCAGTGGCATTTTTCCACACTTCCTTATGAACAGTACAGCTGTCATTTTCACAACATGGTCAAGTGTGTTTCACACTTTCAGTGCAGAGATGCGTGGTTGCTGTGGAAATCATTGTTCGGGACAGATAAAGAAAATCACAGTGACACTGTTCATGATCGGAGGCACCAAAATGCCTGAGTTGACAATCTGCTGTAAAAATCCCCAACCTAATTATATTACGGTGTGCGTTGCACAGTTTCTATGTCGCTCGTCACTTCACCATTTTTTAATATTTTTACTGCAGATTTGCAACATTGCCATTTTTACCTCCCCATGAACAGTACAGCTGTCATTTTTACATCCTATTCAGAATGTTTTTGCACCTGTGGTGCTAAATGCCGTAGTCGCTGTGCATAAGCAGCTTTCGGCTAACAAACTGATATTCCCCCTGTTCATGAGGTGGGGTCACAAAAAAAACATGTTGAAAATTTGGAGTGAAAATACCAACGAATGCCTGAGGTATTAGGGTTTCCAACCATAACGCCCAACCCTGTAGAGAATGACAGGTATCAGGGGTGTGACTTGGGATTCTTGCCTGTAATGCTTGTACCATTCCACACCCTGCAGCCAGTGAGAGGCATCGAGGTATGCCTTGGACTCTTTAGCCAAAGTTCACCCCATTTTCCTATATCGCACCCATCTCACTGTATTTCCTAATGGAATGGGAGTGCGCATAAGAGACCAAAGACCCCAAGGAACACCGTGACACTTGTCAGTGTCTGCAGGGTGGGGTGTGGTAAAATGGCGTGGCCGTTATGCCTGACAACCCAAAGGCACACCCCAATGCCTGACACTCTCTGCAGGGTGGTGGTGGGGTTGGCTTCAGTTCAATACTTCACTGCCATTCCAATTACGCAGCTCTGTAACTTCTACACTACCACTGCCAATGCCAGCAAGCAAACATTCGGCATTGACAAATGCTTGTTACAAATGGAGAGCCGTAATGAAGATAGTGACAGTGGCAGAGATCAAAGCAGTGCTTGGCCGGCTGCTCTACTGTAAAGGTGTGAAGGGGCGGAGGGGTTTGAATTGGTTTCTTGTGGTGCCCTGTCAGCCAGCCTAGGAAGGTACAAGGGATTAGGGAAGGTACATATCACTTCACTGAAGTGAGAGTAGTAGACAGAACCCAGCACAATGTGTGAATTCCTTGCTGTCTTTGTTGGTCTGCCTGCCATGTCTGTCCCTTTCTTGCTGCACCGGATTGTGCAAGGTTGCCCGGTGCAGACAGGATGGCATTCACTGCTTGCCTTGTCTGTCTCTCTCAGGAACACACTGCCATGGGGTGGGAAGTTAATATGTTTGGGGGCCAAACAACACATCTACTGTGAGAGAGACATAGCAGAGAGAGAGGGCTGCAAGCCACGATTTTGAGCAATAGCAGTGCGAACACCACTGGTGAGTGGACGTCATGGGAGTGGCGGCAATGGAGGACAGGATCTGGGGAAGTCTGTCTGTCTGTCTCTCGCTCCTTTTCATGTCCTCCTGCTCTCTCTCTCCTGACCGATCCATCACTCAGCACAGCAGTACTGGAATCTCTCTCTTTACCATACTGCCCAATCCAGTAAGAAGAAAAACGGCAGTGCTCAGTGAACCAGATAAAACAAGCAATTGTCACTGCACAACGTTTACTTGCACAGTGTATGTTTCAGGAACGCATTGCAAGATAAGTAATGTATTGAAATGAAGGCATGAAAGCACTGGTTGTTATGCATGGGGGGAGGCTAACCACACACAAGAATGTAAAATGCTAATACGCATGCCTGAAGTCACCACTTTATATTTTAATGAATGAATTAAACAAGTTACAGTGCTGGTTTCAGCAGCATAGTCACTTTGTGATGCTTTGCAAAGTGTCTTCTATTGAAGAATCCTTTAACACTGTCTTTTCATACCAGTCTGTGACAGTAATGATCACCAAAATGCTGCTGTTAGAGCTTTACCCCCGGTTCATGGCATACCTCTCAACTGCAGTCCAATTTGTATTTTGCATAGCACTACTCTTTTCACCAAAACATATCCCGTTCTCCACAAATTTATACTGATAATATACAATTAGGCCATTTCTGAATCACATCTGAATCTGTCTCTCTCTTGTTATATTTCATTTCAGCATGTTTTGCATATTGTAATCTCTGTGCCAGTCCTAATACTGTGAAATGTGATTCTTGCTAGTGCTGTGGTGCTTAGTAAACTAATTTGACAAATGCAGCAGTAGCTCACTCAATTATTTTCTGCCATGGCAAGAATAGAACCGGGATAGCAGGATTATGTCTAACATTAATTCCCATTCCAACAATGCCTGTCCGATTAAAAATAAACATTGGCATGACAACCCACCAACAAAGAGACAGAATTTACAGAATTTTTACTGGTGAGAATTGTAATGGTCCGCACGATGTGCTACTTCTAATTGTGGAGTGAGAATTAATAATGTTGCACATCCTGTAATCCTGCCAGATACCAGGTTCGATTCTTGCCATGGCAGAAAATAATCTAGTGAGCTACACCCATGTTTGTCACATATAAGTTTACTAAGCACCGCAGCACTAGAAACAAGCATTTGTCAATGCCGAATGTTGTCTCACTGGCATTGGCATTGGTAGTACCGGAGTTAGAGATGCATAATAGGAATGGCAGTGAAGTATTGAAGTGACGCCAACCCCACCCCCACCCTGTAGAGACCAACAGGCATTGGGGTGTGCCTTTGAGTGGTCAGCTATAACTCTCATGCCATTGTACCTCACCCTACCCTGTAGACACTGACAAGTGTCATGATGTGCTTTGGAGTCTTTGGACGTTATACTTACCCCATTCCATAAGGAAATATGCTGAGGTGGGTGCAGTATAGGAGAATGGGGTGAACTTTGTGGCTGAACAGTGGAAGGCACACCATGATGCCTGTCACTGGCTGCAGGATGGGGGTGGGAGTGGAATGGCGTGAGCATTATAGCCAATGATCCCAAGTCACACCCCTGACATCTGTCAGTCTCTACAGGGTGGGGTGCTACAGTTGGAAACCCTAACACCGTAGGCGTGTGTTGGTATTTTCACTTCAAATTTTCAACATGGGCTGTTTGTGAGCCTACCTCATGAAAAGTGGCACTATCAGTTTGTTAGCGGAAAGGTGGTTTTGCTCAGCAGCTATGCCATTTGGCGACACAGGGACGAAAACACATTTTGGGCAGGATGTTGAAAATGACAACTGTATTGTTCATGAGGAGGCGTAAAAAAAATGGCAAAGTTGAAAATCTGGAGTGAAAATATGAAAAATTGGTGAAGTCATGAGTATGCATAGAAATTGTGCAACACACGTCCGTAACCCAATTATTTTGGGGATTTTTTTAACCACATGTTTAACATAGGCATTTTGGGACCTCCCCTCATGAACAGTGGCACTGTGATTTTGTTAATTTGTCCAAAACGTTGATTTAGCACAGTGACCACGCCATTGTGTGCCACAGGTGCAAAACACATTTAGGGCAGGATGTGAAAAATGACAGCTGTACTATTCATAAGGAGGTGTAAAAAATGCTAATGTTGAAAATCTGGCATGAAAATATTGCAAATTCCATGGGTTACAAGGGTGCGTGGAAACTGCGCTACGCACACTTGTAACAGTCATTTTATGGAATTTCATCACCAAATTTTTAACATAGGCATTTTAGGACTTCTGCTCATGAACAGTGTCACAGTCATTTCCTCAAACTGTCCCAAAAACTGATTTTGCACAGCGACCGCACTATTCTGCGCCAGACATGCGAAAACACATTTCGGCCAGGAAATGTAAAATGACAGCTGTACTGTTTATAAGGAGGTGTGGGAAAATACCAACTTAGAAACATAGAAGTTGATGGCAGATAAGGACCGCAAGGCCCATCCAGTCTGCCCATTTCTTTTTCTACCTTATAAATGTGCCATTGGCCTTTGCTCTGTCAGTGACCTATCTATTCATAGTCATTTGTATTGCTCCCTTATGCCTATCCCATGCCTGTTTGAAGCCCTGCACTGTATTCATAGCCACCACTTCTTGTGGTAAGCCATTCCATGCATCTACCACCCTTTCTGTGAAAAGAATTTCCTCACATTCCCTCTAATCGGCTCCCTCTAATCTCATGCTGTGTCCTCTTGTCCTGCTATTTTTCTTATATTTAAACATGTTAGACTCTTTCACCTTGTTTATGCCCTTAAGGTGTTTGAATGCCTCGATCATATCACCTCTCCCTCCTTTGCTCAAGGGTATACATATTGAGCTCCGTTAATCTGTCCTCATATGTCTTCTGATGCAGTCCCTGCACCATTTGGTTGCCCTTCTCTGGACTGCCTCAATTTGGTTAATGTCCTTTTGAAGGTGTGGCCTCCAATACTGCCGCAGTACTCAGATGGGGCCTAACCAATGTCTTGTACAGAGGATTATTACCTCCCTCTTACGACTTGTGATGCCCCTACTAATACACCCTAACACCCCCTAGCCTTACCTACTGCTTTAGGGTCTGCTTGGATGATTTCAGGTCATCAGTGATGATGATGCCCAAGTCTCTTTCTTCCTTTGTGACTGCTAGCAACTCCTCCCAGCCTATAAGTGGCTTCAGGGTTTCTCTTCCCTATGTGCATGATTTTGCACTTCTTTGCATTAAATCCCAGTTGCCACTCTTCTGACCATTCTGCTAGTTTATCCAGATCTCTTCTCATTCTGCCCACCCCATCTGGATCATCTACTCTGTTGCAGATCTTGGTGTCATCTGCAAACAGACAAGCCTTACCCTCTAGTCCATCTGCGAGGTCACTAATGAAGATGTTGAATAGGACTGGCCCCAGGACTGATCTCTGAGGTACCCCACTTGTGACTTGCATCTGACTGTATACCATTTACCACCACTCTCTGTTTTCTGCCCATCAACCAGTTTGCCACCCAGTTGACCAACTTCTGACCCACCCCGAGCCTACCTAGCTTATTTATCAGTCTTCTATGTGGAACAGTGTCAAAAGCTTTGCTGAAGTCAAGGTAGGCGACATCAACTGCCCCCTTGGTCCACCACTCTGGTTGCCCAGTCAAAGAAATCTATGAGATTAGTTTGACAGGACCTTCCTTTGTAAACCCATGCTGTCTTGGATCCTGTGCCCTATGGTTCCAGGTGTTGCACTATCCTTTCCTTAGGTGCCTCCATAATCTTGCCCACTACTGAGGTAAGACGGCCGGTCTGTAGTTCTCCGCCTCCTCCCTGCTACCACTCTTGTGGAGTGGGATCACATGAGCCCTTCTCCAGTCTTCTGGGACCTCTCCTGTGCTCAGAGACTCACTAAACAATTCTGCTAATGGCTCTGCTAGTTCCTCCTTTAGCTCCTTAAGTACCCTGGGATGTATGCCATCAGGTCCCATTGCCTTATCCACCCTGAGCTTAGCAAGCTCTTGTAGGACCCTTTCTTTTGTGAAGGGTAGTGCTCACCTCCCTCCCCTGTGTCCATGATGCTGAGCTGTGGGCCTACCCTACCTTCTCTTCAGTAAATACTGAGCAAAGTATCTATTTAGGATAGATGCCTTTACAGGGTCCTCCTCCTCACTTGCTCCTTTTCTCCATTAAGCTTAGCAATACCCCTCTGGACTTTCTCCTTTCACTAATGTATCTATAGAAAGTCTTGTCACCTTCTTTTACTGTTCGTGCTAGTGTTTCCTCAGTTTGGGACTTTGCCTGCCTTACTGCCTTACCTGCTTCCCTTAGGGCAGTTTGGTATGCCTCCCTATCTTCATCCCGCTGTGTTCCTTTATATTTCCTGAAGGCCAGCCTTTTGGCTCTGACCTTTTCTGCTACTGTATTTGAGAACCAAAGTGGTTTCCTTCTTCTTTTGCACTTCCTTTTCTGTCTAACACAGTGGGATGTTGCTTCAGTATGCATCCTAATGCTTGCCCACTTTGCCTGTACCTCCTCACCTGTGTTTCTTTTGCCAGGGCTAGCTTAACTCTGTTGGCCATCTTATCAAAGTCAGCTCCTCTGAAGTCCCATATTTTGCCTTGGAATGGGATGATTTCGATGTAGTAGCCAAATTGAACCATACCATGTGATGGTCACTGGCCCCAGGTGACCTTCTACCTGGAGATCTGTGATCCCTTCTTTGTTAGTCAGTACTAGATCTAGGATAGCCCTGTCTCTTGTGGGTTGCTGTACCAGTTGTTTGAGGTCCTCCCCTGCAGGAATCCACTATGAGTCTAGTTCTGGCAGATGTTCCTGCTGGTATTGACCAATCTGTATCTGGCATGTTGAAGTCTCCATTATCAGAACCTCCCTTTAGCTGTCATGTTTTGTATATCTTCTAACAGTAATGTGTCTATGTCCTCCCCTGGTCTGGGGCCTATAGACAACCCCAGTTCTTATGGCTGTCCCATTTCCTGTTTCCAGGGTGACCCACAGTTCTTCTGGCTCCTTATGTGTATTCTGAATTTCTGTAGCTTTGATATTTTCATTCACATACAGGGCCTCCCCCCCTTTTACACCTCGGTCTCTTCTGAACAATACATAGCCAGGTACTGAAGTCTCCCAAGTGTGGTTACTGGTAACCACGTCTCACTAGTATGCTACTATGTCCAGTTTAGCCTCTGACATTATTGCCTGCAGGTCTGGGATCTTATTTCCCAGGCTGTGAGCATTTGTGTACATGATTTTCTATTGGCCAGATTTTGGTGTGTTAGTTGTTGGGTGAAGTTTGGCATTACCTCTGTGCATCGTATGGGAGACAAACCTTTTTCTTACCTGGTGATGCAAATGAATGGCAAACACGCTGAATTCCTGTTTGACCACTAGCTGAGGGGAGGGTGTTCTTCCCATTCGATGTATGGGGTGCTGCACCTCCCATTGCTAGTTTAAATATTCTGCAAAGGCGTCAAACTTCTGCACCAATGCACTGACTCCCTCTTTAGTCAGATGCAGTCCATCAAATTTAAAGAACTTTCGCTCCCAGAACTGTTGCCAGTTCCTACAAATCTGTGTCCTTTTCCTGGCACGCCAGTCCTTGAGCCACGTGCTTAGCTTCCCTATCTCAAATTCTCTGACCTTCCGTCCATCTGCTCCCTTCTCCCAGACTGGCAGGATCTCCAGAAGGAGATGCCGAACCGAAATAGATGATAGTTTGTCACCCAGCCTAGTCAGGTATTCCTTGGTCTCCACAACTGACGGCTGGCGAGATCATTAGTCCCTATGTGTACTAGGACATCAATGTTTTCTCCTGCTTTGTGAACAATTTTGTAATGCGGTCAGTGTCTCTCCATGCTGATGTACCTGGAGACATCTGACCATCACCCCTGGCTGGAGATGGGTATCAACTCCCGAATCATGGAGTCTCCTATGATCAAGTTTTTGGATTTCCTTTGTGCTTGTTTAGTTTTGGTTCCTGATTTGGGTGGGTATTGTTGTGCTAGCTCCTGTGCCACAGCGTCCTGCTCTGCAGTGTCTTCTGCCTCTTTATTTGATTTCAGAGATAGAGGCAGATACCTGTTTGTAGTGTTTATATGGTTTTTGAGGTAATGTGTTGGAGAGCAGAGTGATGGGGCACCTGGTTTGCTCCTCCTAACCACCTGCCAACCTCCTGGACCAACTACCCTCTGCGGTCAAGGTTTTCTGTTGGATGCTGGGGAAATGGCGGTGGTTCTTATAATGTATTTCCTCTTCAATATGAAATTTGAGGCGTGCAATCTCTGCCCATGCTGCCCGGAGCTAGACCTAAGATCTCAAAGGCCCAGCATGTAGGACAGTGTCCTAAATCCTGTAAGACTGTCCTTCTGAAAATTGTTCCACAGTAACTGCAGTTAATGAAATCCATTCCAAATAAGTTGCTGGGTTTGTAACCTAGTCAGAGTAATTAGAAGGAAAAAAAGGAAACAAATGCAAGTAATGGTTTAATTGTGCTTTGTTTCACTTGTTATAACAAGTTAAATTACTAGTGCCCCTGTAAATGAGATCACCTTGTGGAGGCCCCACTGATCCGCCCCTTCCTGCTCTGCCACAGGAAATGTCACAACTGTGGTACCCTATAAAAGGTGTGTAGCGTGGGGTGGTTGGGGATGGGGTGGTGGCTAGGCCCTTCCCCTGCCTAAAAGAAGAAACACGGACGAAGAACAAGGAGGTAGAGCAGAAACAATCAGTCAACAACAAATGCAGTAACCCTGAAAGCTTATCCTAATGTTAGATAAAACTGTAAAACCTGTAAAGCACCACCTGTAATAATTTCCAGAAGATATACCCTGTAAGAAACACTTTGCTCCAGAGAAAAATAAAGCAGTAACAGAAGATATACCTTGCAAAAGACAATTTGAATCAGAAGATTACAGCAGTAATCTGTTAGCACACACCTGTAGGCACACCTTGTAATAATGCAGAAGAAGGTATACCAGCAACAACAATTTGAATCAGAGAAAAAATAAAGCAATGAAATGTTAGCAACAAACAGTAGCAATCCCTGTGAGTAAAAATATAAAAACACCACCACACAGTAAATCTGCTTAGCCAAACTAAGTCTTAATCCTTCTCCCTTGCTCTGGTAAGTTTCTCTACTCTGCCTTTCAAGCAGTCTTAGAAGGAAAGAGCTCAGGTGAAGCTAGGTGCCTTGGCCAGCAAACCAAGTCTGTGAAAATCTGGAGTGAAAATATTACAAATTCACAAAGTTACGAGCACGCGTGGAAACTGCGCAATGCACGCCCGTAAAACAGCCATTTCTGGGATTTTTTTCCACCAAATTTGCAACATAGGCTTTTGACAGCCCCCTCATGAACAGTGGCACTGTCATTTGGTGTCGGTCCTGAAGGTGATTCCATACAGTGACCATGAAATCACCTTCGGGACGAATAACGCCATGACAGTGCCTGAATTCATGAGGAGGATTGAAATTGGTGGCAAAATTCCCCAAAATGCCGAGATATGCACCAAAGTTAGAAAAACCCTATTTATGCCATTATACAGCTTACGGCATTTCTTCAGTTAGGTCGGCTTTGAAGAGTGCAGGCGTGTTCCGGTCCACGAAGATCGTCGTGCGGACTCAGAAGGTAAGTATGGGATGAGGGGTGTGGGAAGGCAGGGTGCGCAGAGGGTGAGCGCGGTTGTGGGAGGGGCAGGAGGCGGTGAGGACCATTTTCTTTTTACAGGTAAAGCGAAGAAAAAAAACAAACATCGCGGGACTTTTTTACAGGGTATTTGTGCGCTGGGTGGGCTCCCAGCGTGCCACCCAAGTGTTTTTTAGGGGGATGCAGTAGCCAACGGGGATTGAGCACCCTCGTCGGCACATATGGAAGGGAGGAGGGACACGAGCCGAGGGGTTGGGCACCTCCTTGGCACACAACAAAGAGGAAGCGACATCATGCCGATGGGGTGAAACCCCGTCGGCGAACTGAACTGGGAAGGGAGGGTAAAGCCGATGGGGATTGGGCCCCAGTTGGCAAAGAAAGGCTTTTTTGGGGTATAATGCAGCGGGATTTGGGCACCCCTTGGTACACACAGAAATAGGGGAATTATGCTGACGGGAGTGGGCCCCCATTGGCATTGTGACAGGTGGCGGCAGTCACTGCCGCCATGTTGCCTGCATGTCGGGAGGCGTGTTGTGGTCCCGCTGCATGAGAGCTTCACTCTCATTGCAGCGGACCTTTTCTCAGATCTGGTGGCGACATTAGATATGCAGGGTGTTGGCCCCTGCTGCAGCGTGATTGGGGAATGAGGGACACACCTTTTGATGCATGCCCTGCATTCGCCCAACAGTGACTGCACCTCCAAATCTGCTACTACCACAATATGTTGGCTGCGCATGCGCGAGCCAACATAAAAATGATCCATTACCTAATACAAATTACACAGGAGCAAGAACGGCACAGAGAAAACTGCATTTCTTGTAATATGGGTTGCCATCAAATACACACGCTAGTAATATCCCCCCTCCACCCCTTCCAATGTAGCACATGATATAACTCGCTACTTGTGAGTTTTTGTTTAATAGTAAATTATGCTAATCAAGGAGTTACAATCGAGCCATAAATCATTTATACAGGAAATTGAAAAGCTGTTGTCAGTAGAATTTAAAATTCAAAAAACAGTCTGCAGTAGTTCAGGAAGGTGTAATACAGTTTGGGTGTTCAGTTTTGTAAGTTGTTGTTCTGGAAAAGAAGGAAACAAAGGGGAATACTACAGTTATGCCCATGCCAATGTTAAGTAGGGCTTGAGCTGAATCCCATCAGCATTCAGTATCCTAGGGCTTTTATTTTTTTTTGCTTGCAAGCATGCACAAGAAACATATTGAGGCAGCTTGCTGTAGTAGTGAGTTGTGGAGGTGCAGCAGTGTTGTGGCCTATGCCAGCAGTCCATTTTGGGGCTGGTCTCTGTGGTGCCAATAGAGGAGCACACTGTCGATGACAGCAGTTTTGTAGCGTGCCACCAACTTGAAAGAGACTTGCCGCTGCAAACAGGGAGCGCCCCTTAATTGAAAAATCTGTTGTTTTTGCTGCTGGGGCAGTACCTGATTGCAGCAACGAAATGCAGCTTGCCTTGTCTGGTGTCACATTTCAATTAACATGGCGGCAGCTGTTGCCATCCACCTCTCACAGTCCCCATTAATTGCTGACAGGGGAGCCCAATCCCCATCGGCATAATGGGCTGGCAGTATAGCCTAGAGGTTAGAGGAATGAGGTGTGAACGAGCTTGATACATCCAGCAGACCAGACCTGAGTTTGAGTCTCACAACCTCTACTTGCATACTGTGTGACTCTGAGCAAGTCACTTAACTCCCTGGTCGCTCCTGAAAACAAGCACTTGTGCCTAGTGGGCCTTACCCGGTTACCAAAGACTAAAATAAAATAAATAAATAAATAATCCCCCCATTTCATTGTGTGCCGGGGGTTGCCCAATCCCTCGACATGCGCTCCCCTCAAACACTTTGTATGTGCCAGAGGGTTCCCAATCCCGTCAGCTACAACCCTCCATAACAAACACCCAGGTGGCACGCTGGGAGCCACCCAGCGTGCCTATTGCCTATAAAAGAAAAACCATCCCGTGAGGTGTTTTTTTTTTTTTTTAAACCCTGTGAAAACAGAACGGTCCCTTGCTGTCTGTGGCGCCCTCCCCAACCCACCCACCTCTGCTCACCCCACCTCCCCACCCCATACTTTTACCTCTGGAGCCTGGCATGACTATCTTCGGTGGAGCGGGAACACATCTGCACTCTTCAAAGCTGACTGCGAACTGAAGAAATGCCAGTAAGCTGTATAATGGCATTCATGTTTTTTTTTCAATTTAGGTGGATATCTCAGCCATTTTTGCGAATTTTGGCACCAAATTTTCAACATAGGATTCTTGGGACCCCATCTCATGAATTTAATCACCGTCATCTGGTTATTCTGTCCCAAAAGGTGATTTCGCTCGTCACTGTGCGGAATCACCTTTCAGGACTGATTAACAAAATGTCAGTGTCACTGTTCATGAGGTGGGCTCCCAAAAAGCCTATGTTGCAAATTTGATGAAAACATTCCAAAAAATGACTGTTACGAGCATGCATTGTGCAGTTTCTACGCACACTTGAAACTTCGCAAATTTGTAATATTTTCACTCCAGATTTTCAACATTGCCATTTTTTCACACCTCCTTATGAACAGTACAGCTGTCATTTTTCACATCCTGGCTGAAATGTGTTTTCGCATTTCCAGTGCACAATAGCGCAGTCGCTGTGAGAAATCAGTGTTCAGGACAGATTAAGAATATGACAGTGACTCTGTTCATGAGCAGAGGTCCCAAAATGCCTATGTTGAAAATCTGGTGACAAAAGTCCATAAAATGACTATGTTACGAGTGTGCGTTGCACAGCTTCCACGCACATGCGTAACTTTGAGAATTTGTAATATTTTCACTCCAGATTTTCAACATTGTCATTTTTGCACACCTCCTTATGAGCAGTACAGCTATCATTTTTCACGTCCTGCCTGAAATGTGTTTTCGCACATCTGGCAGACAATGGCAGAGTCGCTGTGGGAAATCAACATTTGGGACAGGTTAAGAAAATCATAGTGACACAGTTCATGAGCAGAGGTCGCAAAATGCCTATGTTGAAAATTTGGTGAAATAATTCCACTAAATGACTGTGTTATGAGTGTGTGTTGTGCAGATTCCACGTACGCTTGTAAATTCGAGCATTTTTAGTATTTTCACTTCAGATTTTCAACATTGCCATCTCTTCACACCTACCTATGAATGGTACAGCTGTCATTTTTCACATCCTGCCCAAACTGTATTTTCGCACATCTGGCACAGAATGACGCAGTCACTGTGGGAAATCAATGTTCGGGACAGATTAACAAAATCACAGTGCCACTGTTCATGAGCAGAGGTCCCAAATGCTTTCATGAGGTGGGGGTCACAAAAACGCCAAGTTGAAAATGTGTAGTGCAAATACCAACAAATGCCTGGGGTGTTAGGGTTTCTAACCATAATGTCCCACCCTGTACAGACTGACGGGCGTCAGGGATGTGCCTTTGGATTGCTGGCTGTAATGCTCACACCATTCCACCCCTACCCCCACCCCCACCCAGAAGCCAGTGACAGGTATCAAGGTGTGCCTTGGACTCTTCGGCCCCAGAATTCACCCCATTCTCCTATACTGCACTCATGTCAGCGTATGTCCTTATGGAATGGGGTGACTGTAATGCCAAACACCCCAAGGCATACCTCAACACTTGTCGGTGTCTGCAGGATAGGGTGAGGTGAAATGCCGTGAGCGTTATGGGCGACGACCCAAAGGCACACCCCAAAGCCTGTCCATCTCTGCAGGGTGGAAGTGAGGTTGGCGTGAGTTCAATACTTCACTGCCACTCTGCATTTTTATTCCGCATGTGTCTAACTCCTGCATGTCCAATGCTAATATCATCAGGCAAACATTTGACATTGACAAATGCTTGTCTTATTCCCTTCCGACTGCGTGTAAACATGCTTTTTTTGTGAATGGAACTTTGACCCCCAAAGCACAGATCACAGAAAATCACTTTGATCTCTGTTCTGCAAAATAGTATCAGACCTGTAAATGTTAAGTTGCAAAGTGTAGATCAAAGTAATTTTTCCCCCGTTGGTTACAGATTATGTCTACTTTTCTGGCTACCATACCAGGAGCATTGACTCCATTTTTGTCAACTCTCTCTCTCTCTCTCTCTCTCTCTCATGATGGCTTTCTTGAGTCTTACTGTCTGTCCTTGCATCCCCATTCCACAACACACTGACCACACTTTGAAACACAGAGAGCACACACTGCATATGTCACCGCTGCTGCCCGATGTGCCTGTCCCTCTCTTTCTCAGATGTATAATGCAGTTCAGAAACATGCTCTGACAGTAGGGCTGTGGCTACCATACCAGCAGCATTAGCTCCATTTTTGCTAACTCTCTCTCTCGTTATGCCTTTCTTGAGCCTTACTCTTTGTCCTTGCATCCCTGTTCTACAACACACCGACTGCACTTTGAAACACAGAGACCGCACACTGCATATGTCATTGCTGCTGCTGCCCACTGTGCCTGTCCTTCCCTCTCTCTCTCTCTCTCTCTCTCAGATGAAAAAATACCCTGGGCTAAGGAAAAGTAATATTAAAAAGTAATGTTATTGTAAAGAGGAGTGATCACTGGCATGTGGTAGGTAAAAAAAAAAAGTAGTGCAAGCACGGATTGGGCTATGGTGCAGAGGCGTTGAGGCAACGTTTGTCACATGAGATTGTTCATTTGCAAGCTGCTTTTTTCCTTGTGCTAGTAAGAGGACTGCAGGGCTCTACCCACGCAGCCCTACAAAGCAGGAAACCAGCCACTTCAACACCCTCTTCTGCACACTACTAGAAGGGAACCCACCCTGAACTGTACTTTTGAACTGAATGCAACTGTCAAAGAGGTGACAAAGACCTTCTGGGGACCTGCTGGGGAGCATTTCAAGATGAAAAAAATTTGCATATAGCCGAAAAACTGTGTGCATACAAATGAAATAATTAACACTGCTGGAATAGGGCAAGAATTGGGACTTCAGTTTTTTGTGCACACATCCAGAACATGCATACATCCAAATGACATACAAGTGGAATCCACTGTATCTTTTTGAATCAGGAGAGGTATGTTGTGTAGGTGTGTGTGGGTAATGTGAGTGTAGTGAGGAGAAGAGATTGTGTGTGGATTTATGTGGGGGTAATGTAAGTTTCAGGCCAGGAGGCTCAAGGGGAGTGTATGTATGTATGTAGATGGTGCTGATAATGCAAGTGTTAAATCAGGAAGAGCAATGTTTGCTTGTGTATGGGGGGGGTAGCATGATGTTAGTTTTGAGCTAGGAGGTGTCCCAACAAAACCACAAAAGCAAAATGGCGCAGTGAAAAACAGCACCGTCATAACAGTGTGCGGGGTTTTGGAGTTAGTTTATCTAGTCTAGCATGGTTTTGGACCGCGCTGTTTTTTATTGACAACACTGCACCCTTTTGTGCGCACACCATTTTGCTTGCCCTCTTTTGACATGGAACCAAGCATGGAGAGGCTGTATGTGTTTGTATGCAACAACATATGGAAAGGGTAATGTGGTCGAGTAAGGAGGGTAAGGTAGGTGTGTGTGTGTGTGTGTGTGTGTGTGTGTGTGTTTTCAGCAATTTGAAGAGTGAATATGTGTGTGGAATAGACCTTTCCCCAAAAGGGTGCGTGGTTGTTACTAGTCTGCCCATAAAGGCATGGGCCGCTTGTGCACCAATGGCCTTTCCCTGGCAGAATGGGGGTGAAACATTGAGGTTATGATAAATAGGAGATTCTGGCAAGAAAGCAGAAGTGGTTGGAGTTTGAGTTTGGGTAGGAGCTGAGTGTCGGTCAGGCCTAGCATCAAGGATGCTGTGTTCATGCCTGAAGCAGTGCACACAGGCGGGGCAGAGATGCACTGGAGGGACCTGTTGTCTTTGTTACAGTGGAAGGCATCGGGGTAGCATGGCATGGTATCTGGAGGGCCATCGGGCACCATCAGGCATCTGAGTGGCATGGATTCCACTTGTCCAGTGATTCTCTCAAACAGGACATGCAACCAGGTAGGGAGTATAAAGGATATGGACGGCTGCATGAATCTTGCGAGGGGGCAGCAGTGGATTCCCATGTGGGCATCCCCTCAAGGGATGTTTATCATTGGCTTTGAGGCCCAGAGGGTTCCCTGAAGATGCCAGTGCTGGGAGTAGGTACTGGAAGCTGCAGCAGAAAGAAGGGTGGAGGTGAAGATTAAGTCCGTAGGAGACTGAAGGAACGGCAGAGGTAAAGTAGACCATTTTCTTACTAATGGAAGCTGCCAGAAGCAGGTAAAGAAAATGTAGTCATTGCTGCCCTGGAGTAAGCTAAGACTCCCCTGTTTCCAGGATTACAGGAGTATGCCTATCAGTGCTACATTTAGCCTAGGATAGCCCGTGGCCTTCTGTTATATCTAGACTGGAATAGTCTGTGACTCCATGCCATATCTGGCCAAGGATAGTCTGTGGCAGTAGCAGTAGTATTAAGATTGAGTTTATATGAGTACCAGGGTGTTAAGGCACGATAGAGCTCTGTATTCGAGAGGGTATCTAATATTTGGTACCAATAGGCTGAGAATTTAAGTACCCAAACCGCATAAAAGTTTGTCAAGTGTCCAACTAGTATATGTCTGTGCACTGAAATGCCTAAGAATAAGCAAGGCCTTATATGATGTATTGTGATGTGGGACACTGACCCCAATTGTATACTGAAATCGAATCAAAGATGCATTAAATGAAATTTCCCTTGAACCCCATTCCCTACATAAAGGAGCTGCACACTGAACTATCAATCTGATTTCAGGGGTAGCTCCTGAGTGCCATCGTGAATTATTTCTTTGACTGAAGGGACTGGAGTAGGGCACTCCCAGTAAGCCATATAGTCTATTACCCCTAGACACAGGAGTTGCCTTGGGACCTCCCCCCCAAATCAGGGCTGCACACTTGACAGTACAGATGGAAGGGGAGATTGCACGTGTGTGTGTGTGTGTGTTGAGGAAACACAGAGAGGATAGTGGGATCTGACAGAAATAGATACACCCCATCACACACACCTCTGTCTCATGCATGCACAAATACGCACATCCACACCTCCACCTTAAGCATGCATGCACACACACACCTCTGCCTCAGTGATAACACACGTACGTACGTACGTACGTACGTATGTATGTACACACACACACACACACACCCCTATGCACAAGAAGAGCATGTTGGTCTCTGGAGCTTCCACTGGCTAGGCCAACTGTATTACTGGTAGTTTCCAGGGGCAGGACTTGACTGTCATGATGAATCATGGGAGTGAGACCTAACACAGGAAAGGATAACATCCCCCAACACACACACACACACACACAACACACACACACACACACAGCACCTCCCAATGGCAGACCTGCTGTCAGTCCCTGCAGGAGCCACCTCCAGGAAAGGCGGGTTCTGTATGAAAGCAGTGACAACCTGGCCAGGATGAAAACAGTATTTTTTAGTGTCAGGCCCAGTTTGTTGGGGGCAAGCAAATAGCAGCATTGGGGCAAGTGCTAATGTGTCTGTGTGTAGTTCATAACGTGCAGAACTACTGACATTGCTGGAGCCTGCTAGACACAGCAATGGCTGTTTCTACATTATACTGATGTGTAAAGTTGAATTGTATTACAGCAAACAACAAATGCCATACAACCTTAAACATTAAGCTAATGCCAAAGCAGCCATCATAGGTTACGGCCAACTCTTTGTCTACCTCCTGTAGCTAAAAGCACTCTTAGAGAGCAAGCATTAAGTGAACTACAAGCAAGCTCTGAAGGGATGTCTAATTCAAAGTAATACACCATAAGGCTTCAGGATAGATGAATGACCTATGGTCTTTTTCTTTCCTTATTCTTCTATTTTCTCTGTGAAGCTAACACAGAAGTTGTGTGTCAGCAACATCCCACATACAGCTGTGGACGACTGCATTAGTACTTCTTTTATCAGCAAAGAAGCACTGGTTAGCCCCTACCCTTTCAAACAGTGCTACAGAATCTGAATATCTAACAGAGAAGGGCCTAAGCAAGCTCTGAAGGGTTGTCTAATTCAGAGTAACACATCATAGGAGAAGCAAGAAAGTAAAACAAAACTGAAGCAACATAAAGGGACAAGGAGAGGGGGTAAGAAGAGGAAGGGGTAGGGGAAGAGGATGAACAAAAGTCCTAGGACTGCATTTTGAAAGTCAATTCATTTTTAATTTACTGTTTTTACTAGTTTTAAAGTTGATGGTTCTTTCTTACATGGAATCTTTTTCATATAAATTTAGTATGTACAGTATACGTTTGCACATTGTTACAATTGCACTCAATCTTGTCAGTGGAGGTTCACCGAAATTATCTTGGACAGCTCTCTTAATAGCTGGGCACATCTCTTTAAATTAACAAATACATAAATGTGACTACCTGGAGGGCAGGCATCTTCGAAAAAGCACTGTTAGCATAAAACATGTTAGGTAAATGAGGCTCCTGTAATTGTTTTGCACGGTTTTGCAGTTTTACTCATATGTAGCACAAATAAAGCTTTATTAACTGATCCAGAGTTTGGATAATTTTGATTTAACTGCTGTGCTATATGCCAGATCTGAGTGCTGGCTTCCGTTTAATGTAGCATTTATTTTCCAATAAAATACAGTAAAAGAGTATTTTGCACTGCTGTAACTTTAGACTGGAACCTTCAATAAAAACATTTCACTTTTTTTGCGCCTTCCCCTGCACCTCCACCTCCAACCTCCCATTCCTTCTGGCTGCTCAATGTCCCTGTCTGCCCACTAGTCTCACCCTTCACTGACACTTCCTGTCGTATGACTCCCCAGGCTGTCCCTGCATCCTCGGAGTGTCCAGCTTATCCCTGCCAGAGCTTATCCCTCTAGGGGGACCCCCCTCATTGGGGCAAGGAGGGGAGTAGCATTTCTGGGGGATCTTCCAAAGTACACAGGGATGAGGGGCAGGAGTAGTGTGCTGGGGGACTGTGGTGAGGGAGAAGTAGGCAGTCATCATCAGGCAGTCCGAGATGGGATCTAGTTTCCATTTTGTGGGCCCCTCCCCACACCCCAATGGCATGCACTGGGACAACATCCTGGAGGTGGAGCTAGCCAATGTGTGGTCACCCATTCTGGCAAGGCTCTGTACCCCACCAAGTGTCACTCTCTGAGCTGTGCTCTGCAGCACCCGCTCCCAGAAGTGGAGTGTCCGTGTGGATGCACTATCACATTCCCTGCCAGTCTCCATTCCTGATGCCTTGCGCTCAGGGCTGTAACTGGGGTCACCAGGATGATGAGTGGGTGCCCCACCACTCAGCGCCACGAAGCCAGTCACATCTCACTTTTGAGTGGTAATGAATTCTAAGACGATTACTTAAAATTCTTTTACTGGTATGGCTTCTTTGTTAATTCACAACTAAAGTTTACAAAAGGTTCTGATGGGCTGGCCCAGTGATGTTGAGGGTTGAGGCACTGGATGCCACATCTCGCACCATGCAGGCGACCTGAGTTTGGGTATGGACTCGGGTTGCTTGGTGGCTGGCAGGAAGGAGGAAGGATCAAACACTGGTAGACAGCTCTCCTTCCTTGGGGAGGGGGGGACAGTGTGTCACGATCCTTGACTGGCACCCAGCAGCAGCTGGGTGTCAGTGCATGTGCGCCACCAGAATGGGGAGGGCCCCACATCCAGGGCGTAAGGCTGCCTCCACGGAGTCCATCCATTCTGCCCATTGCACATTCATGGGGCCCAGGGAGAAAATTGTGAAAATGGAGGCTGTTACTCTGCTGATGGGGCAGCCCTCGCTGATAGGTTCCACTAGTTCACTGCAGATTTCCTCCCTCTCAGGTGCTGGTGGCATCACCAGTACATTCTTCAGCTCCTGTTGTCGATCGTGCTGACAATGACAAAGTGGAATACGGTCCTGACCTCCTGCATTTAGAGGAGGAATGTGAGGGAGAACAGTTTCTGGCATTTCTCTGTAGTTCTACCCTCTCATCCTGCAGTGAAGACTCTATAGTCTGTACCCCAGGATCTCCTCCTGAGAATCCAGTTTTCCATCCCGTGATGTAGCAAATGCAGTCTGCCACATGCTTTCCTATGGAAGTAGAAAATTTTACAAAAAGGAATCTAATAAAAATTTTTGGAAGCATCCTGCTCCTTCTCCATTATAATTCCACCTGTATATCCTGCATTAGACGATGCTGCGTTTGCTGCATGGTACAGACCAAACTTCCTGCCTGCAGTTCCTAGGAAGGCTGATGAGCAGTATAAGACAGTTACATGTTTCATGTTAAGCAGTACATGATGGTTGCTTATTATGCTAACCAACCAGAAATTGACTCTGTGGTCATCATGGCTGCTCATGATGGTGTCTAAGGCCCCTAGACAAGAGTGTTTTGTCTCCTGATAAAGAATCTAGGAGGCTAGATGTGTTGGGCAGGCTAACATAAGCCTCTGCATTATTGGGCCTCAAGGTTGTGAACTACCAGGCCCATATGACAAAAAATCAGAACAGCCTGTGGAAAGCTACTCATACTGCAACTTGTCCTTTACCCAATGGCTTTCCAAGAAGGATTTACTTAAAACACTGCCTTCTGGTGCTGAGGTTGGGAAACATTTATTATGCTCAGCTTTTGTCTCTGCTTCTGGCATTTGCATGAAAATATATTCTTGGCTTAGGACTGTTGGCTTTGCCAGTAAAGTGATCCAATGACATAGACATGGTGGAGGCTGTCCAGAGGAGGACAACCAAAATGATGCAGGGTCTGCATCAGGAGACATATGAAGAAAGACTAAAGGAACTAAAGATGCATAGCCTAGAGGAAAGGGGGGGGGCATGATAGAAATGTTCAAATACCTCAAGGAATCACCAAAGTCCAAGAGGGTAGCATCTTTCAGAAAAAGAGATGTGTAAAAACAAGGGGCTGAATTTGAAGATGAGGGGATGGCTCAAGGTAATGTGAGGAAGTATTTCTTCACAGAGAGGGTTGTGGATACATGGAACGGCCTTCCGGAGGAGGTTGTGGAGTCAAAAACAGTGGTGGAATTCAAGCATGCGTGAGACAGTGATAAGGCCATTCTAGGGGGTGGGGGTAGGAAGAAGTAGGCTGCTGGTTAACTAGGATCTGCAGCTTATTCAGTAGGTAGGGAAATGGGCAGACTGGGTGGCCCAAGCAGTCCTTATCTGCCGTCAAATTCTATGTTTCTATGAGTTGGCAGGCTCCATGATGGCCCAGGTGTCTGGGACTAGAGAACGAGCGCTCACAGAAGAGCAGCGCCCACCTGCCAGCTCTGGGTTAGTGTGAAAAATTTAAAAAACAAAAGGTTTTGATATGAATGATGTGTTGCACTTGTGACCAAGAAAAAAAATAAGTCTTATTTAAAAGGTGAAAATATTGTATAAGTTACTCATTACAAGTGTATTGTGTAGTAAACTAGAAAGTGTATCTATGCAGGTTTAAAGCATCAGCAGTGTGAAAAGGAAAAACCTTGTTAACACTGTACAGTAAAACATTTGTTTTGTTTTAGCACTGATTAAGTTATCTTTAAGAAGCAGAAGTAATTGTTTAAGCACTGCTATGTGAATATCCATTGAACTGCATTAAGATAATAGACCCCAAAACTATTCTCAGTAAATGCCTTTAAACAAAAGGAGTACTTAAAATGTTAGTAATGTCATAAAATTATTTTATCTGCAGTCTAATGATGTCTGTGGTAGAATGGGAGTATAACACTAAGTTTGCAGAGTTCATGATGTGAGGTATAAATGAAAACAAGTAATTTTACAAACTCCCCACCCCCAAAGACAAACCCCAGATTAGGCTTTTAAGCCAAGAAAATAATTGTTTTCCAACCATCTTGCTGTAACATTCAAGTGCTATCTCTAACAAAATGTAAACACATCCAGCATTGCATAGCACCATTTTGCATGCGCCGAGCAGCCCCGTACCACTCCTATTTCAGTTTGATACAACAGAGTAGTGTGGAGCCACTATGTGTGTGTGCAAAATGGCACCACACAGTGCCGAATGTCTACATTCTAGCAAAGATTATATACTTGAATATTACTGCAAGCTGGTTGGAAAAAAAATTATATTTTCTTTGATTAAAAGCTGAACTGGAGTTTGGTGTTTTTTTTTGGCAGGGGGTTGTAAAATTCCTTGTTTTCCTTTAATTTGTAGTTCCTCTGCAAGAAGAATTTCTTGGTTGTAGGACTGGAAAAGCCATTTCATAGAGCAAAGGGTTTTTGTTTTTGGGAGGTTGGAAAATGCATCTTTCAGCAATGTCTTGTTGCCGAGCTCTCTGTGCCACATATTCCTGCCATCATCAGAGGAGAGAGAGTTTTTTTCTCCTGCTCACAAGTTTTATATCCTCCCCTTTCTGCCATTCCCTTTGTTTAAGTGTCTTAAGTGGAAAAGTCGAGCTCTCTGGTCCCAAGGCTGTAGCTGATCAATACACACTTGTCCTCAAAATTTTTAGTCTCTTATCTGATGGAGCTAGGCAACGGCCATTATAGGTACCAACTCTCTGTCCCTTTCCAGTATCTGACTCAACTTCCTTTTATTCTTAAGAAACTCCTCTGTGAGCTAGTTTGAACGCCTTTATAGTGTATGGTAGAATGCTGTTATGGATAGAAATCCATAACTAGAATGGAGTTGTTATGCTGCAGTAGCTATGTTATCACAGCTGTTATGCTGCACTAGCTATGTCACTACTGCAGCAGAACAACTTGGAATGCTGCCACATAGTTGCTTTCCTCAATCCAGTTAAGCTGGAAGTTGTGTTTTTTTTAAACTTGAACTTGCAGAAACATCTGCAGCACACTGTGTCAGTTAAAAAAAAAGAAAATGTTAACATTTCTATTCTCTGTTGTTTTCTCCAGCTGGTTTTGTGTAATTGTCTAAGCTGTGACTGCCCATACACTATAAAAGATTGTGTATGAGCAGTCATATACAAACAAGGAAATTCTTGTATCTTGAGGTTCCCTTGGTAACAGAGTACCTCTCGAACTGCACTTTCGAGGTCATCTGTAACCAAGGAAACCTCTCTAAACAAAAATATCCTTGTTATGTATGACTATTCATACACAATCCTCTATGTTAATACTGAATCAAGCTGTCATGGTTTTAAACTGTGTTCTGTATTTTTGTCTTGCTCACTATTTACATTGCAGAAATGGTTAGCTGAAGTCCTTTTGCATGCTTTCACATTAATTGTTTCATCATATGATTTGTGCTAAGGCATTGTATTTCTAGTAAAATACTAATGATACTATTTAATAATATTTTGCATTTTAGCATAATTATTCCTACATCTCCCACATTTTTGAAGTGAAAGCATATCTCATAACATGCTTTCAGTTTAATACATGATTAAATATACTGCCAATGGGTATACGTATTGATAATCGGTCTTCCACAATACAAATAATTTAGAAATTCTAACACCAGGAATCACTCACTTAATACATAGATACATAGACAGTGTCGGCAGATAAGGGTCTACGGCCCACCCAGTCTGCCCATTTGAGCTTATAAGTGTACTTTATGTTTTCCTAGAAGTCTGTTGCCCCTTAAGCCTGACCTCCAGAATTCCTTTATGTCTATCCCATGCATTCTTAAATCCCGTGATTGTTTCAGCCCCCCACCACTTCCTCTAGCAGGGTGCTCCACTTGTCCACCACCCGTTCTGTGAAGAAATTCTTCCTCACGTTTCCTCTGAATCATCCTCCCTCCAACCTCATCCCATGCCCTCTAGTCTTGGAACATCTTTTTCCCTTAAAAATAGTGTATTCCTGCACCCTGTTCCTCCCTGTAAGATACTTGTATGTCTATCATATCCCCTCTCTCCCTCCTGTCCTCCAGGGAGTACATATTCAATTCCTTCAACCTGTCCTCATAGGACTTGTGATGCAATCCATGTACCATCTTTGTTGCCCTCCTCTGAACCTTCTCTACCCTGTCTATGTCCTTACGTAAGTAAGGTCTCCAGAACTGTACACTGTACTTCAGGTGGGGCCTCACTAGTGTCTTGTATAGTGGAATTATGACCTCCCTTTTCCCGCTAGTGATGCCCCTGCCTATGCAACCCAGCATCCTATTTGCTTTACCTGCTGCCTTGTCACACTGTTTCCCTACCTTGAGGTCATCAGAGATCATAACCCCAAGATCCCTTTCCTGCTTGGTGCATGATATATCCTCACCCCCTAACTGATATATTGTGCCAGGGTTTTTGTGCCCCAAATGCATTATCTTGCACTTCTTTGCATTGAATTTCAACTGCCAAACCCCTGACCATTCTTCAAGTTTCTGCAGGTCCCTCCTCATTCCGTCTACACCCTCTGGTGTGTCTACTCTGTTACAGAGCTTTGTGTCATCATCAAACAGGGAAATTCTGCCTTCTAGGTCCTGCACAATGTCACTGATGAAGATGTTGAATAGAACCGTTCCCAGCACTGATCTCTGTGGTACCCCACTGGTCACTCTTCCCTCTGTGGAGTGACAGCCATTTACCACCTCCCTCTGTGTCCTGCCGCCCAGCCAGTTACCTACCCACTGCACTACTGTCCTGCCCACACCCACATTCCCCAGTTCGTGTAATAGTTTTCTATGTGGCACAGTGTCGAAGGCCTTGCTGAAGTCCAGATAGGCCATGTCCACTGCCCTCCCCTGATCCATCTCCCTAGTCACCCAGTCAAAAAATTAAATGAAGTTGGTCTGACATGACTTCCCCCTGGTGAAACGAGGCTGCCTTGGGTCCTGTAGACCATTGACAACCAGATGTTCCACCAATTTCTCCTTCAGTAGTGCTTCCATGATCTTCCCCACTACTGAGGTGAGGCTGACTGGTCTGTAGTTCCCTGCTTCCTCTTTGTTCCCAC
This sequence comes from Neoceratodus forsteri, assembly GCA_016271365.2. Lineage (NCBI taxonomy): Eukaryota > Metazoa > Chordata > Ceratodontiformes > Ceratodontidae > Neoceratodus > Neoceratodus forsteri. Next base: position 608,528,241 of record CM057450.1, on the reverse strand, counting down.
TTTTGTATAACAGGACTACATCTGCTGTCCGCCAGTCTTTGGGTACCTCCCCTGTTTCCAGTGATTGGCTAAACAGGATTGACAGGGGTTCAGCCCCCACCTCTCTTAGTTCTTTAAGGACCTTGGGGTGCACCCCATCTGGCCCCATTGCTTTATCAACTCTTATTACTTGCAGTTCCTGTAGGTCCGTTTCTAGTGTAAAGGGACTTGTGTCCATTTCTGCACCATTCTCACCCCTTGTACTCCTTTCAGACCCATTACCTCCTCTTCCTCAGTAAAGACTGAGCAGAAGTACCTGTTCAATATGTCAGCTTTACTGTTGTCATCCTCCACGCAGCCCCCATCCTCCCCCTTCAGTCTCACTATCCCTTCCTTTGCCTTTTTTTTTTCACTTATGTACCTGTAAAAAGGTTTTGTCCCCTGTACCCACTGATTTTGCAATGTGCTCTTCTGTCTGAGCTTTGGCTTCCCTTACTGACCTCCCTGCCTCCCTTTGCTTCTCCTGGTACTTCTCCCTATCCCCTTCTGCCTGTGTCTTTTTGTATTGCCTGAATGCAATCTTTTTGGCTTTCACTTTCTCCGCTACCTCCTTGGAAAACCATAATGGCCTCCTCTTTCTTTTCCCCTTGCTAACCTGCTTAATGCATAATTCTGTTGTTCTTGTAATCCCCATTTTAAATACTGCCCACTGTTCCTCAACCCCTGATTCCTGCCCCATTCCCCTTAATGCCTCTTTCAAGCATCTCCCCACTTTCCCAAAGTCTGTCCCCCTAAAATCCAGGATACGTGTTTTTGTGTGGTTTGGTCCTGTTTATACTTTATGTAATCATCTTGGCCGAGACTGATGCCCCAGAGCTAGAACCTATGCAAATTTTAGAATTTGGAAAGTATGTTCAAACTCTACATCCGGGCTCCATTCTGGCCACTGCTCAGATCTGCTTCTCCAAGAGAGCAGTTGCCTTGTAATGACCTCTGGTAATGGCTGGTTCTCTAGTCAGGTTTTTATTTTGTAGTTACATCAAAACAGTGTATTTTAGTCAGTTTTCTTGATTGCTCTGCATTTAGCTATGGATGTCTGTAAACTTAGGTTTCTCCGGTTCCCACTTGATTCCCAGGAACCAGAGAACATCTTTCTTGGCTGCCACGACTACTTTTGACTATTTTGGCTAGTAAACCACATTCCTTTTTGCTAAATTTAGTGGTTTACTATTCTTGGCTATCCAATTTACAAAGAACGGAGCATTTTCACTTTCCATTTCTGTCTGTGCCCTTTCACCTTAATTAATCGGTTCCTGTTACAGGAGTTGTGATTTGACCTTTGGCACAGTTTCTTCAGTACAAGAGACAACTGGGCTCTCGTACTGCATTTTTTTGGGGGGGGGGGGATTGTTTTGATTATTTCTAGATTCTCTCTAACTGGTATGTCAGAGAGACCTTGCAGACCATCAAAAATTGCGCAAATTGTTTTCCGCTCCTGGCAAGGACAGACTGTCACAAGCTTTGTCTGAAGTGTTTAGGTCCACAACACGACTTTATGAATTGTATCGCCTGTCATATTTTTTGCCCAAAAACCTTATTTAAAAGGGTACAAATTTTACAAAGAAGTATGCCTTCTCAGTTTGCCTCTGTGTCACCTAAAAATAATAACAAAAATGCTCTGAGGGTGTTCCCATTGATGGTGGAAAACATGCATCTGAAGGGGATCATCTCCTCATGTATGGCAGCAAATAATGTAAAAGGTGACAAGAAAAAAGAAAAATATAAAGCTGCACAGCCGTCAGAAAGGCTTGGTAAAGAGGGTTCAGATATGAAGGTATCTGAAAGGGGAACTCTGAATCCAGAGATGGCAAAAATGAAAATAAAAGAGCCTTAGAGCAGGCACTGTAAAGGGTGTCTGCCAAAAATAAATTGAAAGAAAATAATGTCACTGCCACTCCTCCTCCTCCTGCATGGAGAAAGGAGCTAGTAGGTGGCACTTAAAACATGCCCTCATCAGAGGATATATAAAAAAATGTGGCAATTTTTCCAGGCAATCCACGCCATGGGAAATTTGAATAAAATACCTGCCATCCCCCTTCCCAGGCTCAGTCTCCAACCTGTGTACCTGCAATGGGAGGAGGAAGAGGAGGAGGAGGAAGAAGAAGAATATTATGTGCATATGGAGGAAGGTAACTCCATGGAGTTAGGAGGCACACCTGAACAAGATTTTTAACCTCCTCAAAGGTACATGGAGGACTACTCATCTTTTTCCGTGTTTGCCAGACAAATGGTTGATACCTTCAACATCCTCCAACTACAACAACAGAGGAGGATGAAGAGGATGCTGATTTTATGGACATGCTGGGAGTAGCTCCACCAGGAAGGATGTTATTTTCCATACATAAACCACCTAAAAAGGCCTTAGTAAAAATCATTTCTGCACCCACTTCAGCTGCCACTGTCGACAAAAAATCCTGAAAGAAAATATCTGGTGGACAAGCAGTGAGTGGAATATCTGTATGCCCATCCTGATCATCCTGGGGTAGTCCAGGCTGCTGCTTATGAGAGAACAAAAATAACTTTACCTGCGTATCCCCCTGAAAAGACTCTAAAAAACTGAATACTATGACAAAAAAGGTTTATACAGCTGCTTCCCTGCTTATCAAGCAGACAGCATATTCAGTACATACAGCACAATACCAGAAAGCACTGTGGAACCTAATTCTGGCACTGGCAGAAAGCACGGATGATAGTTTGGCACAGGACCTGACTGTAACAGCAAGATCAGCCCTGGATGCCACTAAACATCATTTCCACACTGCAGTGAACAATGATGATATTGCTGCTAGAGTTGTAGCTCATGCAGTGTCATTTAAAAAGTTTTCCTGGTTAAGGACTACCATCCTTTTCCAGGATACTCGAAACAAAGTCATGGATTTCTCCTTTTAGAGAAATTCATTATTTGGTAAAAAAAACAACAACAAAAAAACAGGGGCCTATATGAAACAAACTCTAGCCAGAGCCAATAGGGCTGTGAAGAGCTACCAAATGACCAAAGTTACTCATGTGCATAGAAATTATTTAATGCCCAGGTGTAACTTGGCCATTTTTTTGGAGGTGTCGCACCAAAGTTTCAACATGGCCTTTTTTGGACCCCTCCTCATGAAGAGTGCCAGTGCCATTTTGTTCACTTGTCCCGAAAGGGTATTTCACAGAGCAAACGGCTCTTCTGCGCCACAGGTACAAAAACACATTTTGGGCAGGTTGTGAAAAATGACAGCTGTACTGTTTTTTAGGAGGTGTGCAAAGCAATGTTAAGCGTGCGTGAAAATATTAAAAAACTGGCGAGATTGAGGTATTAGAAAGGAAGTGCACAACATGCGCTCATTAACGCATTGAATTTTTACCAAATTTGCAACATGGGCTTTTTAGGACCCCACCTCATGAACGGTGGCACTGTCATTTTATGAATCGGTCCCAAAAGGTGATTGCACGCAGCAACTGCAAAATCACCTTTCGAGACAGTAACAAAATGACAGTGACAGTTTTCACAAGCTGGGGTCCCAAGAACCCTATCTTGAAAATGTGGGGAAAAAATTCAAAAAAATGGCTGAGACATCAGCATAAGTTGAAAACCCCACTGAATGGCATTGTAGCAGGCTTATCTTTGATTCTTCAGTTTGCGGTTCAGCTTTGAAGAATGCAGATGTATCCTGGTCCAGAAAAGATGACAGCGCCGACCTCAAGAGATAAGTACAGGGTAAAGGGGTGTGTGGGGAGGTGGGTGGTCAGTGGGAGGGTGGGGATGGGGAGGGACTGCAGCGATGATGAGGGACCATTTTCTTGTTTATAGAAAGGAAAAAAAAGACTGGAGCAACGACGAGGGACCGTTTTCTGTTTTACAGAGAAAAACATTTGGGCACACTGGGGTGGGCTCCCAGTGTGCCATATGAGTTTGGGGGGCACAGAATGCTGTGGAGCTGGCAGCAGCCGACATGGGGATTGGGCACCCCGATGTCGGGAGGCACAACTAAAAACTCTGGGCACACTGGCGTTGGCTCCAAGTGTGCCACGAGTCTGGGGGGAGGGGCCACAGAATGCCGCAGAGCTGGCAGTGACACAACTGCACATGCACGACACTCACACATTTGCAGCTGCGGTGAATGGCATCTTGCCATACATGACACTGCCAGAACTGCGCATGTGCAGTTCATGCCACGGAATGCGTAAGTAACAGCCAAAATAGTGCGGCTGTTATTCCGTAGTGGCTGATCGTGGCAAAGGGGTTTAAGCTCCATTGGGCTTTTGGAACGATACTTCCAAAAGTCCAATGGAAGGTTCCACGATCTGCCATTTTTTTGAGCTACGGAGGATTCGCAAAATGGCTGTAGGCTCTGCTCACAGCCCTAAAAAGTGGATAAATACAAAACCACTTTCAAAATTAACAATGAGAAGGATAAGGCCTCTGCCTCCTACAGGTCATATGGAAGGGAAGGCAGAGGCAGGGAACACTTCTGAAGACCTGTGTCTCTTACATCTCCTATGAGTATCAATCACAAATAGGATATGATGGGGAAGGTGAAAAAGGGCTTCCAAGCGTAATACTGCAGCTCCAGTGCCTAATCCTGAGCCAAAACAAGACCCCTGACAATTATGCCCAGGTCTCCCAACCACTGTCAGTGGGAGGAAGACTGGCACACTACTTCCAGGAATGGGTAAATATTACCACAGATAAGTGCATACTGGAAGTAGTGGGCTGGGGATTGTCTACAGTTCTCTTTCCAAACCTGCAGAAACACAGAAGTTTTCCAGCTCACTCTCTGACAGAAAAAAGTCTGCAGGAACTGGAAGTAAAAAAAAAATAAAGTTAATATCAAAACCTATAGAAAAAGTCTCTGCTTCTCAGTAGGGCAAGGGCCTATATTCTCAAGATACTACCTGACCCACAAGAAAAATGTGGAGTGACAACCCATTTTAGACCTCATGTTTCTGAATAAGCATTTGAAAAAAGAAAAATTCAGGATGGTCACACTAAGGACAATGGTAACCATGTTTACAGAAAGGTCGTTGGCTGGGATTGCTGGATATGAAAGGTGCCTATTTCACATCCCTATCAGACAATATCACAGCAGATACTTCAGATTCAAGCTGGGGAACTGCCAGTACCAGCTCACAGCTCTCCCATTTGGTCTCACCTTAGCTCCATGGGTTTTCTCAAAGTGCCTGGCTATGGTGTCAGCACATCTGAGAAAACAACTAGGCGTGGTGGTTTCCCCCTACCTGGATGACTGGCTAGTCTTGGGGAAAACAGAACAAGAGGCAAGGTGCTCAGTTCAGTTGGTATATAGCACCTTGGAGAATCTGGTATTCTTCATAAACCTGCAGAAGTCCTAGCTACAGCCTATTCAAGTACTGAACTTTATAAGAGCAGAACTAAACACCCTGCAGGGGAAGACATTAATCTCACAGGCAGCACTGATGAGCCAAGACCTGCAAGAGACTTCCTACAACTACTAGGGCACACGACTGCATCCACTGCTGTGGTTCCATGGGCCATGTTCCAAATGAGAGAGACTCAGGACAACTTAAGGGACAACTGGTCCCAAAGATGGGATCCACTTCAAAACTAGTGCCAGAGAAAAAAGCACTAGGGGAATCATTACAGTGGTGGAAGGAAGAAAGCAACCCCAGAGAGGGCATCCCCCTCCTTCAGCAATCACCAACAAGTATTCTTACTACAGAATCTCACTCCTGGGGTGGGGTGCCCACCTGCAGGACCTCAAATGGAGTGGCACATGGAGCTTACAAGAGTCACTAGAACACATATACCTCCTATAACGCAGAGCACTGATAGCAATGCCATCTTTCTCCTCCCAGCTAGAGGGTAAGATTGCCCAAATCAAGACAGACAACACCACAACAATGTACTGCATAAACAAGCAGGGAGGAATAAGATCCTCAAAACTGTGTACAGAGGCAGAGAGGATCTGACACCTGGCATATTCCTTAGAAGCAAACCTATTTGCAGTGCACCTGCCAGGCAAAGACAATATCCTGGCAGATTCTCTAAGCAGAATCAGTGAGGGGAATCACAAATGAATCATAAACCAGCAGGTTCTTGCCAGTGTTCAGAAGGTTGGGCACTCCCAATATAGCCCTGTTTGCATCTTGGGAGAACTGTTAGCTCCCGCATTTTTTTTGGAGACCACCAGCCAGAGGAACAGTCCCAGAGGATGCCCTCGTACTGGACTGCACAGGGAAGTTTCTGTATGCCTTCCCGCCATTTCCACTCACTCAGAAAGTACCCCTGTAACTTAGGAGGGAACCTGCAACAACAATCATGATAGCTCCAGATTGGTTCAGGCAGGCTTGCTATTCAATGCTCCCGGTTCTGTCCAACAAGAATCCAGTCAGCCTGCCACTCAGTCATAATCTACTGACTTTTTTCCAGGGTAGAATCATATTTGTGAACCCCAGGACTCTACACCTGAGGGTATGGTTGATAAGGAGTTAGAATTTTCTAGACTGGATCTCTCGGATGTCCCAAGGTGCGTAAGGTTTCAAGGAAACCTGCTACCAGGAAAGCTTATTCCTATTAACAGAAAAAGTTTCTTACTGGTATGCCCTCAGAAAAATAAACCAAATAGAGGCAAGTTTGCCATAATTCTACAATACCTAGTACTTCCACAGTCATTAAGCCTATGACCTTTAACTTTAAAGGTGCACTTAGCAGCAGTATCAGCATACGTATCAGCTAATCAAGGGAAAGTCTTTGGCCTCATAACCCATTTTCAAAAGGTTTTTTAAATGCCTAAGTCACTTGTATCCCCCAGTGAGGAACTCTGTCCCATCATGGGACATCCACATATGCCTTGCCCAGCTTATGAAGGCTCCCTTTGAGCCTATAGAAACTGTGCAACTGAAGTATGTCATGCGTAAAATCATATTTCTGGTTGCAATGACCTCTGCTAGGATGGTAAGTGAACTGCAAGCCCTCTCCACAGTCAAACTACATAATCCCACACAGGGATAAAGTAGCTCTAAGAACCAACAGAAAATTCCTTTCTAAAGTGGTAGCTGAACTCCACCTGAATCAGTTAATGACCTTCCCCATGCTCTATCCAGAGCATTCTAGTCCAGGTGAAGGAAAGTTGCATGGCCTGGATATAAGGCAGGTCTTGATTACATGGACTGGACAAAATATGTCAGGTCCCACAGTACCCAGTTTTTGTTACCTATGATGAGGCTGGCAAAAGCAAACCAGCTACAAAGAGATCTGTCTCTCACTGGATAATCTCTTGTATTCAGTTCTGCTATGAAAAGCTGGAAAAACACCACCAACAGGCTTAAGGGGACACTCCACAAAGGGTATATCTGCCTCTGTGGCATCCTCAAGGGATATTCCACTGTTCGACATTTGCAAAGCAGCTACCTGGAAAGCAGTACACACCTTCATAGAGTACTACTGTTTGGACATACAGTCCCTAAGGGATGCCAGCTTTGGAACTGCTGTCTTGCAGACCCTTTTTCCTAATTAGGTTACGGATCCAGCCTCCCAAGGTGCTGCTACTGAGTCTGCAAAAAGTGTAAACATCGAGTGAGTGATTCCTGGGGTTTAGATGAAAAACTTACTGCAGCAATGATGTTTCTTCTTAAAGGATCACCCGTTATGTTTACACTCCCTTACTCTGCCTCCCCTTCCAGAACCTGAAATAGGTTCACACAAGAATCAGTTTATTTTTCACTGAGGTTGTTTGGGCATTACTATTGCAGTTCTAAACTTGTAAACTTGTTGCTGTTGTTTATATGGTAACATTTCACAAGTCTGCTTCAATTTGTATGGTGTTTTAAAAATTCTATAACATTTTTCAAAACACTTTTTGGTAGCCTTTTAGCTAGTTTCCCTAGCCACTGCTCCACTCTGGCTTGGAACTGGCTAGACATAGGGGTCTGGTGAGGGAGGCTGAAGAGGGTGGGTGGATGGACATGAACCTCTAAGGGCATGTACCTCCACTTTAGGCAGACTTGATAGAACTCAAGGCCTTCTTCTGCCAGCACATTTCTGTTTCTAAGACTTTAAATTAGAGTTAAACCCATGATTGAAATAACAATGTATGGCCAATACATATAAGAGACGAATACATTTCTTTTACACTCCGTCTTTTTGAATTGATAGCAATTATATTGGCTCTGTTTCCCTTTTATTTATTTTTCCCTGCTTGATGATCTCAATAACCTCTACAATAATGGAGCTGTGTACTCCTATCAGTGAGCAAGTATTAAATCATCTGTGATGGGGCCGTCTATGATGGGGCTTCGACTCTAGTATCAGCATACAATAATTCAAACCTTGATCACTCAGCCTGAGGACATTAACAATGGGCCTGCTGCTGTGGTGCACACTGGTCACTGCCCTGCTCAGGGGAGTACTGTCTGTATTGCAATCCATCCCTCTCATGAAGCTTATAGAGGGATATGCATGCAGTCCCAATGAATTTCTTTCCAGATGGAAAATCTGCAGGCACAGATGGAATAGAGCCCAAATGTCTTAAGACTGTGGCCGATGAGCTTGCCCCATGTCACTAGACTTATTAATCTATCGCTTTTCTCTTGTGTGGCACCTGGAAAGATCTCAAACGTAGTGTCTGTCTTTCAGAAAGGAGATCATAGGCTGATCAAAAACTACAAGCACATTGCCATACTTTCAGTTTTAAATAAAATCCTGGAGAAAATTGTCTCCACTCAGTTTACCAATTACCTCACTGCCCATGATCTCCTCTCTCCCATGCAGCACAGCTTCCGTAAAGGGCACAGCAGTACTACTGCCCTGCTTACACTTACCAATCACATTGCCCTCGGCATGGATAGGGGTAACCTCACAGGAGCAGTCTTCATTGATCTGACGAAGACTTTTGACCTTGTTGACTACTCGTTACTCTGTAATATACTCGCCTGTCCAAGCATATCTCTCACTACACTCCCCTGGTTCAGAAATGATCTTTCGTAGAGATCGTAGTTAAATTTGGATCCTGTCTATCTGAAACTGCTCCCACAAGGGTGACAGTCCCTCAAGGCTCTATTCTGGGGCCACTTCTTTTTGCCCTCCACATAAACTTAATCAACCAATGCTGGTCCCACTGATCTGCTATCTTATATGCAGATAACTTAGTCGTTTACACCAGCTCTAAAGATATCACCACTATCAACCAGCATCCCACCTCTGACTTTCAGGCTGTGCATAGATGGTTATCTCAAACTAAATGGATCCTCAATGTGACAAAAACACTGTCAGTGTTATTTGGGACACCCTCTGGTTTGAGGCAATGACCAGGCTCATTATCTATTGCTTACAGAGATGGCACACCAATTTCCCCTGTCACCCTTGATCCTTCTCTAGACTATACACGACATATGAAGGGCACCTGTAAAGCTGTCAACTCTATGCTGGGTGTCTCCTACAAAGTTGCTTGCAACCTGACCCCCCAAGTTCAAATGACTATTGCCTGAGGAATGCTCCTTCCTAAACTTCACTATGGAGCTCTTGTCTTTAGTGCAGCTTCCAAAACCACCCTCCTCAGATGGCATGTGGCTTAAATTCTATTTCCCACTTTGTATTGGCATCCCATAGACTTACGCATCACTGCTGTCTATACAACAAACTTGGTTGGCTTCCTCTGTCATTGTCTCCTAACCTCTCCTTCGACGGTTTCATCTATGGTATCTTGCATAACTGAACACCACTATCCTTTGTCACCCTCCTAGATCCAGTTCATAATGTTTACCCTCTAAAGTCTCATTCTAACACCCCACTGTTTATCACCAGATTTAAAATCAGGTCTGGGGAATCCTCCTTTGCTTATGCTGCCCCTGCATTATGGAACCCCATTCTGACTGATATTAGACAATGTCCCAGAGCTGCCTCATTCCATAGCAGATTCCATGCACCTACTTAAGGAAACAAAGTGCTCCTGTCTATGAATTTATGTAACTATTCATGTATTGTTACCTATCATGTTATCAAATGATCATGCATTTATGTAAAGTTCATCATGTATCTCCCCATGCAACATGTGGATTTATTGCTACATCTTGTATAGTTTTGGTCTACTATGTACTTACTCCTACTTTTGAACACTCATGATTTAATGTATGCTGTCATGTTTTTACCTAAATTTTCTTATGCTACACTTATTTATTACACTCTGTATTTGTTTATTTAATCTTCCGGGTCATGCCTGACAATAGGTGTTTGTTTGCCTAGTGTACTTATCAGGTGAACAAAAACTAAATAAAATAAAGCAAGCTGCAATGTTACTGGACCATTTTAACAATTTTTGTCCTGGGCAATACTCATCTTTAGAATTTATTCATGACAGGTATTCAGTCCCATGTAAGGCGATCTTTCAATTTATGTAACAGAACAGGGATCAACCCAAATGTAGCAAACCTAGTGCACACAATGCCCTGACACAACCACATCAATTTCAGATAAATAGTGTGCAAATCTACTGATTTGCCCACAGTGGTAGAGCTTCTATCAGGTGGAATTAGGTTGAGGTGTCAGGACTCCATCAGGAGTGCACTGCTGCATATAGCAACTAACAGGGATATTTCTAAGGTAAGGAGGATATATCCAAGGCATAGAGAGTAGGAAGGGAAGTAACAAATTAACTTTTGTAACCCCCCACCAGACCCTTATTTAACTAGTAGGCACACCTCCCATACTTTTTTTGTCTAGGGAAAAGAGAGGGGTGGGGGTACAAAGCAATTGCAACAGAAACACAAAGTGTGTACAAGACACAAACAGACCTATACCAAACCCAGGTGCTGAGGAGAGAACTTTTGCTGAGGGCTATGCTAGGTTTGCTAGTTCTGACAGGGGTACCCAGTAAATCCACACAGGAAGCAGTAACTAGATTGTTTGTTTATACCAGGTTGGGATTCTAGAGTGTGGCTTTATTCTGCAACAGTGTTGCAACACAAAAGCAAAGATGGACCCCAAAGAATTTACATTTTGAAGCACTGGGCAATGCAGAACACATCTGTAGAAAAACAGAAAATGAGCTTCCCATATAGCATAGGATTAGACATCTGGAAATTGTGGTACTAGCCACAATGAAAACACACAAAATTCTCCTGGAAGTGGCACTAGGCCATGACTTAGAACAGTTCCTGTATGGCATAGGATTTTACAGAAGGAAACTGGGGCACACTGGCCACGATGGAGCACACTAGGGCTTAAAACTAGCAAAACCCACATGCAAGGGGTAAACATCATCTTCAGGCATTGGCCGCATGCACTGAAAGATACAGGCACCCTTACAGCACCCGCAGTGCTGAACTGGTCACTCCAGATGGGGGTTGCCCACCTTTTTCTTCCTCGTCCATACCCAGCCATTCTTTCAGAGTTACACCTCAACAGATAATGAACAGTAGAAATCATGCTTTCTTCAAACGTTTAGCACATGTTAGCATCAGAAACACCAAGAGGGAGTGTAACATTAAAGTTCTGAACAAAGTGCCTAGTCAAACCTGGGCCATCCACTGTTGTCAGCAAACTTTAAAACAATCTTCTTGAGAACAGTCTCAAAACAGAAATGGGTGAATAGGTCCCTTTATCAGAGTGTCACCCCACAGAAAAACAAGGCAGGTACATATCCTGAGTAACTATCATACAGAATCTACTCATAGTTTGTACACCAAAGGCAGCTTCAGAATGTTCTAGATTGGATCAGGGGATTGCTCCTCAAAACCTTTGCAGTCCCCCTCATCCCACTGGGAATGAGGGCATCAGGAAATCATGAAGACGGTTTCCACCACTTCACAAGTCAGGCAAAAGATGTCTGCAGACTAGGGTAAGAAATACAGACTCTCCTCACTCCTCCAGCTGCTCACTCTCTGAGCTGCTACTGGAACTCACTCCAGCTCGAACTCAACTACTTTCAAAAGTCTAAACTCCCCACACTCACAACAAGCTGTGGCTTATGTCACTGTGTGAGTTCTACATTACATCAGCTCTCTGCTCTCAGCTGAGACCAAGTAAACAGAGAGGGAGCAGGTGAAAATCCATTTAACTAGGTATTCATCAGCTACCTTCCCTACCTAACACTGACACTGACACTGATGGGATTCTAGTAATCCCAGGGAATGGGGGGGGGATTACATTTTCTTTTTAATTTATGTGTTTTATTAGGACAAACTTCCAAGCCCCTTTAACCAAAATGGGGAAACACCCAAGGAGGGGAAAATGGCTGCCAGCAAAACTGTCTCCTTTTTGGGGTGAGATGCAAGGTAGTAGCACTTGCTAATACAGAGATGGGGATGGTGGGTGAGTGACAGTCTATGGAGAGATATTCTGGAATATCTATAGTTAGTGTAAGTATTGTAACTTCTCTACCTTCCAAGAATCCGTTTTCCCCATGAAATTCCACTCCTGGGTCAGTCTAACATGCATTCCTGGAACAGAATGAGTCTGCTTACCCTTGGGGCACATACAGCCTCAATCCTCAGTGTGTGGGGACACCCACGAGGGACAGTTCTCACCTGACCTGAGGGGAGAAAAAAAATTAGCCACCAGAACTAGGAATACAATGCATTTTTCGGGGCCAATGGTGCTAGGCAGGACAAGTGAAGCAAGGACCTTTGTCTGATATAGATGGTTGATCATATGATCCTGAAGGCTACCTTATTGGCACAGCACAACAACTTCAAATTAGTTTCAGGCTGCCTCCAGGCCCCTGATGGAAATGTCTATGTCTTGCCATACTGATTTGCTAGGAGGCATCACAGAGAACAGACTGTACACCTACGTCCATAAGTGGCATTGGTATGTCACCATGTGGGCTTGATGTGAGGCTACAAAGAGGACAGACTTGAAGGTGAAAACCTTCCTGCCAAGTGTGCTGAGCCACCTGGAATCTGCAATAGAAAAGTACTCACTAGTCAATGGCTGGGAGCCACTCTGGGTCTGAAGCACCTTAAATCCATTTATAGGATGAAGTGTGTCACCAATGGACCTAGTTGATGCAGGATACCATATAAGGAGGTCTCTGAGGACAGGAAAGATACTACAGGGATGCCTCCACAGTGATCTAGTTGCCTTGTCCTTGGCCCTATGTCAGGAAGGGATGACCAAGGTGTCACTGCTGGGCGCCCAATGAGTCCCAGAGGCAGGGCAATGGGATTACAAGTGAAATAGCATGGGGTACCTAAATCTTCTAGCACCTCCCTTCTAGAATGTACTCAGCAGCTGAGTGTAAATGGATAGACAACTTATTGCCCCATGAGGAGGACAGTGAGGGAGAGGAAGCTCAGAACTGGCTCAGATGGGGAACAGGGAGCGAGCCCTAATCTAGGTCCTGTTGAACTCCATGTACCAGGCTTCTACAGTCCCATCCAGAGACAGAACTGGTCTTGTGGCAAAGGCCCCAGAGGCCTGAGGGTTACAGCCAGCCTATCTAACAAAACCTGAGGCATTTCAGGCTAAGGTCTAAAGGGAGACAGAGCCACATGTATGTCACAGTACCCATGCCCAGGGAGAGCCTTGAGACTCTAGCAGCCTACTCACCCTTGGGGACTAGGGGACAAGTAAGTAGAGTTTCTCATGTCTGTAAAGTCCTGCTTCAGAGGAGGTTGCAGAGTGAAGGCCTGGGGAGAGCCCTGAGAAGGCCTCTCTGTGAGGCTAGAACTCAGTCTGGTGTCGACGCCTACACCAGACCTGGGGGAAAGCCTGACATCGATACAATCACTGCTCCTTGCCTTGACACAACTAGTAGTGATGACATCAGAAGCAAAATGGCAGCACACAGTGTCAAATGTGTTGGCATTCCAGCAGTGCTGGTCCATACTTTGTTATGGTTTAGCATCGGGACCTGTACATCTCAAAACAGAGCTGTTAGTAGCTCCGCCCACAGCACTACTGTGTTACACATGCTCCCGCAGCTGCTCCCTGGCTCATACGTCAGATTCAGGGCAGAAGGTTGTGGGATGCACTTCAGGTGGCACTAGTTACAATATGCCAGCAGGAGGGATGGCAGGATCAACCAGATACACTACAAAACTCTAATACCACAAAGGTAAAAAATTCCTTTTGTCTGTGAAACTGCAAATTAGGGGTTACCCCACACTGAGGTGCGAGGCTTTGGGAAATGGACATTTCCCTTTAAAAAGAAGGATAAAAAAAATCTAGTTTTGAAGACTCATTCCTTATCTAACCAATGTCACCCTACCATTTTTTCTCAAAGTATTGAGTCTAGAAGGCATTTTCAGCAAAAGTGTTGCTTGTACAGACTGCTCTGAATGTTCTTGAGTGAATTTATGTAAAAGAATAATTTATTATTCATTTATATATACATTGGTGACCACGAAAGGCACAATGAGCTGGAGCTCATTTACATGTGCGACTGGGGGGGGGGTCACAGAGGGGCAAGAAAGTTAAAGTAATACTGTAAAACATTAAATCATACAATCAATAAAAATAGAATACAATATGAGCAACAGCAATACTGTAACAACTGTAACATAGTATAAAAGGGATTCTAAAAAAAGAAAATTATTTAAATTCAAAAAGGCTCAATCAGTAGGATAAGGCAAGTGAAATCATGGACGGCCCAATCCTCATAGGGTCCCTGGCCTCTTGACACATGCTGAGGACTGGGAAGTGCCATGGGGTGCCCCTAAGCACAATGTACACACCATCGGGGCACCCCATATCCACAAAGGGGATGCACTGCCCCTCCATACCTGATCCAGTCCATGTGCCTTGCTATGCAGGCAGGGCTGGTGCAGACCAGAGAGTGGGTCAGGGTCCATCTGATCCTGGAACAGAATTCTGTAGTGTGGATGGGGGTAGAGGGGGTGGCAGCTATGCCTGCCAAGGGGCAGCAGTATGGGCTATGCGTCCACTCTGCTGGCCATGAAACCAATCGAGTCCAATCTGCTCTCCCACTTCTAGCCTCCACCCAAGGAGCCTCCGCAGGTGGCTGGGGCATCACTAGCACTGTTCGATGTTGTTTCTGTTATTGCATAGTTCCTTCCGGATACAGCAGTCCAAGAAGACTACATATCCTGACATGCCCTGCCCCCAAATGCATAGGCAGGGATCCACTTGCGGATCAGTGCGGGCATCTGATTGGATGCCAGTGGTCTGGACCCACTCTGCCCACCCCAATGTGCAGCTTCACACCAGTGGCCCACAGAGGACAGGGGCTGTAGTTGCCAGAAGGCTTGAAGGCACCTGCAGTCACCGGACAACGCACCCCAGATACACACAAGTTTTGTGTACCTGGGGTGTCTTTGACAATCAGCCCTAAGTGGTAACCCAGAGGGAGGCTTAAGGGAGCAAAAAAAAAAAACTCATCAAAGCAGGGGGTGAAGGGGTTTACACTCAGTGGGGAGAAGAACACTGGGTAGGTGGGGACTCCTCGGGGCCAAAAAGGGCAGTCAGCAGCACAGGGAAAGGTGGCAAGTGTGACAGCTAACTGTAGCAGAAAGGAAAAGGGGGAGGAGGGAGTGGGGAGCTGCAGTAGCAAGTGAGGGTGGAAAAGTCATAAAGGAGGACTTTAAATGATGAGAGGCATGGAGAGCCAGCAGAAGAGTGTTCCAGATAAGGTTATGGTGGTATAGGAATGCAAATTGCCCAGCAGAGACAAAGATCTACTGCAGGTCGAAGTGCTGGGGCATGTAGTACTCCAAGCTACGTTCAAATGAAGTGTCTATTTTTGCATTTTATTGCAAGTTTGTAGCTTGGGTTATTTAGCTCCTGAGTGCAGTCTCTTGCTGCTTGTCTTGTGCTGGGGTCAGCAGCCTCGTACTGCACCGCCACACATCCAGGATGCACTGCTTTCTCTGTGAGCCTTGATTAGGAAATTGGCCAGGCTAGCAGTGGGATCCAAAGTGGGAAATTGGGTTAAAAACTGGTTAATGGTTAGAAGATAGAAGGTGGTGATTAATGGCACTCATGTTAAGGATTAGAGTAACCAGTGGAGCACCATGGGGCTCGGTACTGGGACCAGTCCTCTTCAATGTCTTCATAGGGGACATCACAGAGGAACTGGAAGGGAAGGTACGCCTTTTTGCAAATGACACCCAAATCTGAAATAGGGTAGGCACTCAGGAGGGGGTGGATAAAATATGCAGGGATCTTGGAAACTCAAGGAGTGGTCAAAAACATGACAAATAGCGTTTAATACCATAAAATGCAAAATCGTGCACCTAACGCAAAGGAACCCCAGCACTGAGTATAGGATGGGGAGTAGTGACAGTCCCTAGGCAGGAAAAGGACTTTGGAGTTATCGTATCTGAGGGCCTTAAGGTGACAGAACAGTATGACAAGGCACTGGGTAGGACTAGTGGGATGCATAGGGAGGGGTGTCTCTTGCAGGAAGAAGGATGTGATGTCGCCACTATACTGTATCGCTCGCTGGTTCGACACCATCTGGAGTATGGGGTCCAGTTTTGGAGACCACACCTTAGAAAGGACATTTAGAGAATGAAGACAGTCCAGAGGAGGGCAACTAAAATGGTGCATGCTTTTTACAAGAAGCCCTAGGAGGAGAGATTGAGGAATCTCAACATGTACAACTGAAAGAGAGGAGAGGGGTGACTGATAGAAACCTACAAGCACCTAAAAGTGGTGAACAGGATGGAGGTAGGTAGTCTCTTTTAAATGAGAACAAGCAACAGAACCATGGTGCATACAATGAAGCGGGGGTGTCACAAGTGATGACAGCATTTCTTCAATGTAAGGGTGGTAGATACCTGGAATAGACTGCCAGCTGAAGTGGCAGAGGCTGGAACAGTGGGGGGCTTCAAGCATGCATAGGATAGACATGGGGGGTATATTACACAGGAGGCAGGGAGGCGGGAGGGTCACCAGAGATGAGATAGGGTCTGTGTAGATTGAGTAGGCAGGGAACATCTGGGCAGATTGGGTGGGCCAAATGGTCCTTTTCTGCTGAAAAATTCTATGTATCTAAGAGCTCCTGTGAGTCCCAGACTCCATAAACCGTTTGGTCCCCCAGATGGCCTCTCCCCATTAGTAGTGAAGCATCTGTTGTCAGGACCCTTGCAGGTGAAGGTTGAAGGAAGAGAATACCCTCGCTGAGGTTGCTTACCTTTTTCAATCACTCTAAGGTCTGTACCATGTACTGGGTGACTGACTAGAGCTGCTCTGATGATGAACTGTTTTGCTGCTAGTGCCTACTTAGTTGGTACTGGACATCTCCAATTTGCAACCTTGCTCTTGGTACCATGTGGGTGAAGCCATGTGGCCTAACAACTGCAGCAATTCCTGGGCAGACATTTTGTGACCTAATAGGAATAAGCTTGCACAGTGGATGAGGGCTTCTGCCCTCTGAACGGCAGACCTGCCCTCCCTTGTACAGAGTTCAGCTCTGCACATGTGAACTCCCTTGTTCTTGCAGATGTGCTGCTACTACTACAGCTAAGCACTTGGGAGCAGAGGGAGCAGAGGTTAGGTCAAAGGGCATTACTGTAAACTGGTACTGAGCAGAGCCCACCCAGAACCTCAGATACATCCTGTGACTTGATCTTATCAGAATATGGAAGTAGGCATCTTTCAGATCCAAAGACCCAAACCAGTACCCTTTTAGTAAGGATGGAATAACAGTTTGCAGTGTTACCATACTGAATTTCTCCTTTTCCTGGTGCCTGTTCAAGAACCTTCAGTCCAGAATGGGTCACCATTCCCTATCATTATGAAAAACAGCAAGGGCTGCTCAACAGACACTGTGCATCATGGCAAGCAGTCTGCAAGCACAAAAGGAAAACCAGGCAACTCACAGCACACTTCACATGAAAATAACCATTCAGGATGCTGGAGTTGTAAATGCTAGTGAAGAATGTAATTAGCCAGGTGAACAGGTGCAACAAACAAAACACTCAACATTTCACTTCAACACTTGGAACGTTGTCAAGAGTGAAAAGTTTTTTCCTTTTGTGAGTCTCCATTATTGTTAAGGGTGAAAATATATTTGGAAAGAAGCCCCTTTCACAGCTGGGAGGCAGGGATTCTTTCCACTGCTTTTAGTTGCTGTAACTTGGACAACTTCTGTTCCAGCAGGATTTTTGTTTGCTCTGAACTGTGAGCTGGAAAGAATCTTTTACTATTTAACTTCAGTAGTTTTACAAACTGAATGGTTATGCCTTGTCCCACTGTCTTCAGGATCCACTTGTCTGTGATATTTATTTTCTCTATTCCTGAGGTAATGGGACAGGCACCCTCCTACTGGCAATGAGTCCATAGCGACATGAGCAAAACTGTCAGGAGCTGGGCTTAGCCCACGCTGGAGGAGCTGAGGTAGCCTTCTGCCTTGCCTCTCTCTTACCTGTGCCACTTGGAATTCAGTATTCACAGTGCACGTAGGGTCTCCTGTAGTAAGCCCTACCCATATCACCCCTTCTGTATGGCCAATGAAAGATGGATGCTTTCTCTTTTTCTGTTTTTAAAAGTGGTTTTCTGTTCAGCCACTTTTTTCATGCAGGCCCCTGTCTTATCCCCAAAGAAGGTCTTCAAATGGAAAATCCATAACTTTGCCCAGGGTATCCTGAGTTAGAGGTTACCCTGAGCCATGCACACCTTAATGTCACTGAATGTGCCAGGACCCTAAATGTTGTATAATTTGCCTCTGGTCATTTGAAAGTGGTATTCTGCTGTTTCCAATCCAGCTTTCACTGTGTGAGTCAGATGAAAATCTTCTTCAGGAGGCAGGCCATTACACTAAGGCAGGACTGTGTTCCACAGGGCTGGCTGGTACTGTGCTGTGCAACTGAGGTGTGCTGCTTGCTTGTCCCAGCAGCAAGGCTGAGATTATGTATGCCTTCTTTACCATATGGATCAGGAGTAACCCCCTCCATTACAGAGCTTGTGTTTTTGACAAGATAAAACTGAACTGACCCTGAGGTTGCTACTGGAGCTGATAGCGACTCCCATTTTGCTCCTCGTTTCTTTTTGTCTTAGGGCAAAACATTTTGCAGAGGTCACAATTTTCAAAATCATGGCTGAGGTCATAGATACATAGATACATAGACAGTGTCGGCAGATAAGGGCCTATGGTCCACCTAGTCTGCCCATTTGAGCTTGTAAGTTCAGTTTGTTTTCCTAGAAGTCTGTTTCCCCTTACCCCTGCCCTCTAGAATTCCTTTATGTCTATCCCATGCATTCTTAAATCCCGTGATTGTTTCAGCCCCCACCACTTCCTCTGGCAGGGTGTTCCACTTGTCCACCACCCGTTCTGTGAAGAAATTATTTCTCATGTTTCCTCTGAATCATCCTCCCTCCAACTTCATCCCATGCCCTGTAGTCCTGAAACATCTTTTTCGCTTAAAAATAGTGTTTTCCTGCACCCTGTTCCTCCCTGTAAGATACTTGTATGTCTCTATCATATCCCCTCTCTCCCTCCTCTCCTCCAGGGAGTACATGTTCAGTTCCTTCAACCTGTCTTCATAGGACTTGTGATGCAACCCATGCACCATCTTTGTTGCCCTCCTCTGAACCTTCTCTACCCTGTCTATGTCCTTACGTGGGTATGGTCTCAGAACTGTACACTGTACTCCAGGTAGGGCCTCACTAGTGTCTTGTATAGCGGAATTATGACCTCCCTTTTCCTGCTGGTGATGCCCTGCCTATATTCCCAGCATCCTATTTGCTTTACTGCTGCCTTGTCACACTGTTTCCCTACCTTGAGGTCATCAGAGATGACAACCCCAAGATCCCTTTCCTGCTTGGTGCATGCTATATCCTCACCCCCCAACTGATATAGTGTGCCAGGGTTTTTGTGCCCCATATGCATTATCTTGCACTTCTTTGCATTGAATTTCAACTGCCAAACCCTTGACCATTCTTCAAGTTTCTGCAGGTCCCTTCTCATTCTGTCTACACCCTCTGGTGTGTCTACTCTGTTACAGAGCTTTGTGTCATCAGTGAACAGTGAAATTCTGCCTTCTAGATCCAAATAGTTAAAACAAAGCTTGCAGTGATCTGCCTTTGCCAGAAGCATTAAGCAGGATTTACACATTTTAGGCACCAAGCAAAGTTTGGAGTCTGTTGCCGTCAGTGTAACTATTTTGTGTTTCAGTTTTCCTGAACTGGGATGTGAAGGGAATTGTTCCCTATTGACACCCCAACAGAGGATCAGTCCCGTGATTTAGCCAGGTTTGCTCCATAGACTTTGCATAGACCTGGATCTGCGTAGGGATATGTCTGGCCCTGACGAATCTATTTTTACAGTGTGAAGTTTTCTCTATGGGGATCCCACGAAACAAAGCAATCAAAGGTTAGTTTAAGTAGCTCTTACATATCTGCAGGTAGTGGACAGCAGCTATGATTACAAGGGGGATGCACCCCTTATTACAAAATGACAGAGAAAGCACCCACATCAACGGAGTGAAGGTGTTTCAGAAGAGGGTAGTATTATACTTTTTAGAACACACTGCATTTGTTCACTTAGCAGGTTTCAGCCATTTGGGATGCATTTGGGCAGCAATAAGCACAAACTGTATGCTGAAAGAACAGGTAAACATAGAAAGGATTGATGCTCACAATTCCTTAGAGCAGGCATATGAATAGCTGCTGTGTGTACCGCACCAGACACAGTGTGTGGCATGATACTCTGTGGCAGAGGAGTTAGATCAGGCTGAGCAGTGGCAAAAAATGAAACACATAAGAAATGGCATCAAACTTAAAACCAAAAAGTGCACTTTAAATATTCATGCAAGCAGTTTAAGGAAACGACTCAAAAAAGCATCCTAAGATGAAATGAGCCCAGTTACAGGAGCAACACGGCACGAGGAGGAGAGCAGGATTCTTTCAGGGCATCACAGAACGCTGTACCCTAACATAGCTATGGTATTTATATCAAACCGCAAAAAAGACAACCGGACTAAAAATGAATATTATTGAAGGTTGTTTACTGATGCATGAGGTATCCTGTTCTCCTCCAGTTCAAAGAAAAGTAGTTAATGGGCCAGTGAAGCAGCTAAAGCTGCTGTGAAGCAAAAATTGACAGTAGACCCCCATTTTTGATTGCGGTCCTAAACGAGGAACTGAGTCACAGCATGTGTCATTTATCTGAGACTACAGTTGGAAACATTGGAAAACTCCGGTTGAAACACTGAAGGAAGTACAATTTTACATTACTTTAGTGAACTTGTTTAACTGATTTATCAGCTGATGAGTTCCCTTTAAGCTAGAAAATAAAATATTTGGTGACTGTTTGATCGGTGCTTTCTATGAACGCTGATGAGGACAGAAAAAGTGTTTGTGTGGGGGGGACTTGAAAACTTGAAATATTTGTCTACTTCTGGATCTTGTACATTTCTGTTTGCAAACATGTAAATTAAGCCCCTTCCTAACAACAAATTGAGAACTCAAGCTTTCAGTGTAGTTGGATATACTGGTATTGAACTGCCAGAAGAAAAAAGATGCATGCACTGGGCAGAAGCACACACTGCACGAAACTGTGTCTGTCCCTGATCACACACCCCCATTTAAAAATCAAATCAACATAATTGCTCAAATATTTTTACTCCACATATTGGTAGATATGCCACTCCCCACAGTATGTACCCACACATCCCAGCATCTGTTCTTCATGAATCTTGTGTCCGATCTCTTGACTTTTGGTCCCATTCATCACAGGGAGGGACTTTTGATGTTGCTGCAAGAGTGGCAGGTCAGCTCCCTGCCCCATCAGAGGAGGGACCCTAAGATTTAGGAATTTAGCTTTTATTAATGGTCACCAAGTGAACAGTGCAAACACAGAAAAATACAGCAAAAACATTTACTTCATAAGTACTTTATGTAAGAAAAAGGCTTATTTACTGACTGAAGCCATATTTGTACATGCATCTGCACAGATACGTGCACCGATCAGCTCACAGAGAGCACTGACTTACAGATCCTTTTCCATGTAGGACAAAGGGGATCCAAGTGATAAAATTAGGGACAACATGTGTCAGTGTTGGAGTGTGTGTGTGTGCGTGTATTCTTTGTAAAAACAACTTAATTAATGCAACAGTTAAGGTTAAACGTAACCCAACAAAAGTCAGGAATGTGGCGTTAGGGTTTGCAATCCAACCCCAAAGCAGCAAAACATTATAGTTTTGGGTCTCCTGAGTCTAGGCAAATCAGGGTGACCTGAGATGGGAACATTACCCAAGACTGGATGCATCCATTGTAAGGACCTCCTTGAGGAGTGGACACCAGAAAGGGGGCTCCTGGCAGCAGGTACTGTGACTGCAGGATCCACTGAGGAATCCACGTTTGCAGCCACATCAGTGGCACCACAAAAGAAGATGCTGCCATGATTACCAGCAGGTAAAATATTGCCCTTGCCAACACCGCCACACTTCCAGCCACCAGACTCACTTGAGCTATCAGGGGACCTGCCTGTTCATCTGGTAAGAAAGCTTTTGCCTGAGCCATGTACAGCACTTTTTCAATGAACTGGAGCTTCTGGCATGGGTGTGGTACAGACTTTGGCACACTTATCGGGACACTAGGCCTATCCAGTAACTGCCTGCTATGGTTCAGAGTGTGGACTGCTGAGTCTGTGGATGACCCCCTCAGAAGGCAGTTTTCCAGCTTAAAAATAGTTTTTCCCTGCATAAGAACTCTGCCATCACTGCAAGGCATTTGGTAAAAATATATTCTGCAGAAGATAATCCAAAGAGCAAGACTTGTATCTGAAAATGTCAGTCTTCTAGGCAAAAAGACAGGTAGCATCTGACTTCTGCAGATTTTTTTTGTGATATGGGTCCTACATATCCAGTTTCCTTAGGCTAACAGTGGGAGCAAGGACCTAAGGGAGAATGTGTGGCATGTTTGTATGCTATGTGCTCTTTCAGAACATGTATGGTAGGTCCAGGAAGGGATGAAATCCTAATGCCCACTTTGGAACTAGAAACCCTAATTCTGTTCTGGCAGGGGGATTTCCTTGATTGTCCTTTTTACCAGGAGGACGTCCACTTCCTTTCAGAGGATCACCAAGTATTCTGGTGTATACTTTAGGCACACGCATTGAGGGGGTTTAATGGAGGCTCAGAAATTAACTCTGGAGAGTAATGCTACTGTATGATTTCTAGTACCCATTGCTCTGAGGTGATGGTTTGCTACTGGGGCAAAAAACAGTGAAATTCTGCCGCCTATGTAAATGCTTGTCCAAAGGATAGCTGGGGAAGGTGCCGAGTCAAAAAGCTGTAGAGGAGGCAAGCTGCTGCTGGCCACTGTGACCACAACCCTTAGAGGTCTTATAGGGGGCATCTATGTATTGCTGCTGCTGGCACCCATCACAAACCCACTCAGCAGGTCAGACCCTCTGCTCCCACAGTGCCAACCTCTGAGCGCAGTCTTGTGAACAGGAAACAGAAACAGGGTAACCCTCCTGTCTGTTTTGTGGGTTTGAATTAACCTTTGGTCTCAAGTCTTGGAGGGATTCAAACCGTGACTCTCTTGTTAGCGTACCCAGTGTGCAGGCTCAGATAATTCTGCTCTTTGGGGGGCTCAGACATCTTTCACCTATGGGCACCTAACCAGGCATACAAAATGAACCCTTAAAACTCTATTAAAGACCTCAAATTAAATTCTTACCTTATCCCAGTTTGGTAAAACCAGTAAGCCTTGTACAGTGTCAATTTTAACCATGTATGCTTCCCTTATCAAGAAAAAGAATTTCAAAGGCACACCAAGTAGTTTCTAAAGTAGAGGTTTGCTTCAAAATAGATAAAAAAAATGTAAAGTTTAAATACAGGACCATATATCACAACAACATACAATCACTAAAAAAAAAAAAAAAAGATGTTAAAAGTGCAATTTCCTACCACCAGACAATTAGACTTGATCTATTTAATGTATCTTTTACAGTGCTGCTAGCATGTTGTAGCTTTCAGAGTCCAAACACTTGTGTTTAAATGGAAAACAGAATACTGTTTAAAAACGGCCTTTGCCAACCTTTTTGCGTGAGGTCACCTAGCTCCTCCCTGTCAGAATATAAAAAAATATATCTATGCAAAACAGGATGTCTTATCAAAGTATTAAATTATGTGACCTCAGCACAACTCATTTTCTCACATGACCCTTTGATGCAGAGTGTCTTCCTGTTCTTCACAGACATCAAAGAAACATTTATGACTTTGCACTAAAGCGTCATAACCTGCTCTTCTTCCTTTAAACGTTATAAAAGTTTTATGATTTCCCATCTTAGCAGCTGGAAAGCCACAAATAAGCTAGATAAACAGGAGATGCTTAATTTAGTCTCTTCTAGTCTGTAATTAACTCTTGGCCTTCCAAGTAACACCTTGTAGCCAAAACCTGGGAGAGGAGGGCTGTCATTCCACAGACTGTCAGCATCTCTCACGAGAGACATTCAATAACACATTTTTTATATTACACAAAACATAGATTAATCAGAACCAGCTGTCTGAGTGTCACAGTTCCTCCCCACCTAGACTGAATTTGGAGGCTCTATCCCCTGCATGGGATGAGCTTCCCAAATCAGTTCACTCCTCATACACACGAGACAGCCCATCAGAGTTCAGATTTTTGGTTCCAGCCCTATGTAGAATTGTCATATCATACCCTTGCAAAGCAAGACTCCATCTTAGCAATCTACCATTGTTTTTTCCCCCATCTGCGTCAGCCAAACCAGGAGGCTATGGTCAGTCTGCACCACAAAATGCTGCCCATATAAGTAAGGCTCCAACTTCTTTAGGGCCCACACTATGGCAAGACATTCTTTTTCCACAGTAGAGTATGTCTGCTCCCTGGGAAGTAACTTCCTACTTAGGTACACTACTGGGTGATCTCTCCCTTGGCTGGATGCCTGACTTAGTACTACTCCAATACCCACGTCTGAGGTGTCAGTCTGAACTATAAAGGATTTGCTGTAGTCAGGACTTGTCAAAACAGGAGCACTGCACAGTGCCTCCTTTAGTTTGGAAAAGGCTTCCTCACAGGCTGGGCCCCAGGTAATTTTCTTTGGCATCCTTTTCTTTACCAGGTCAGATAGGGGAGCAGCCAGGGCACTGTAATTGGGTAAAAATTTTCTATAGTACCCTGCTGTCCCAAGAAAACTCCTGATCTGCTTCTGCATTTTGGGTCTGGGCCACGCCTGGATTACCTCTATTTTTATTTGGTAAGGATGGAGCTGTCCTTGGCCTACCACATGCCGAGGTATGCCACTTCTCCCACTGCCACTTGGTACTTCCTGGCTTTGACAGTGGCCCTCTGTATCCTGCCCAGCACTTCCCTAAGGTGGGACAGGTGTTCCTCCCAACTGGCACTAAAGATGTCAGTGTCATCCAGGTACGCCACAGCATACTCCTCAGCACTGTTTAACACCTGGTTCACCAACCTTTGGAAAGTGGCTGGGGCATTCTTCATTCCGAAAGGCATTACTTTAAACTCAAATAAGCCTATCGGAGTGATGAAGGCTGACCTCTCCCTAGCTCTATCAATTCTACCTTCCAATACCCCTTGGTCAGGTCAATAGTCATAAGGTAGGTCGCCCCTCCCAACATGTTCAGGAGTTCGTCCGTCCGGAGCATCGGGTGGGCATCGGACTTCATGACTGCATTCAGTCCACAATAGTCCACACAGAAATGAGTAGAGCCATCTGGCTTGGGCACAAGGACAATGGGTCAGGCCCAGGGGCTGTGGGATCTCTGGATTACCCCTAAATCCAGTATTTCCTCCACTTCCCTCCTAATGTCCTTTTGGACAGCCTCTGACACACAATATGCTGTCTGCCGTATGGGCATCTGTGTCCCTGTCTCCACATCGTGAGTCGCTAAGGGGATTAGTCCATGCTTGGTGCTAAACAATGGGGCAAAGTCTTCTAAAACCTCCCTTACTTCCTGGATCTTGTCCAGGGCCAGCTGGGGAGACAGTTTTACTTCCTCCACAGAGGACTCCCACTTACTTTCCTCCAGCAAGTCCAGAAGGGGGTCACCTTCGTCCGTTCTCTCCCCAGGACTACACACTGCAAACACCATGTCCACCCTATTTGCATATGGCTTCATCGTGTTGACATGGTACATCCTTTCTGTCTGTCTTCTGTCAGGTAACTCTATAATGTAGTTCACATCATTTACCTTCCTAACCACTTTGTACCGTCCTGCCCACTCAGCCGGCAGCTTGTCTTTCTGAACCAGAATAAGGACTATGACTTCTTGACCCACCATGTACGAGCGAGCTCTGGCTCTGCAGTCATACCACACTTTTTGTTTCTGTTGGGCAGCTGCCAGGTTGCTCTGGGCTATCCCCATAAGCTCCTTCAGCCTTTTCCTAAACCTCAGGACAAATCCACAATGGGAGTTCCCTGGGTGGCGTGCTTGCCTTCCCAGTCCTCCTGGATCAAGTCTAGGGGCCCACGTACCGGGCGTCCATATAAGAGTTCGAAGGGGGGAAAAATCCTGTTGACTCTTGGGGCACCTTCCTGTATGCAAACAGGTGGGGAAGGTATTTCTCCCAGTCCCTCCCATGCTGTTCGGCAAATGCCCAGAACATTGACTTCAGCATACCATTGAATCTTTCCACAAGTCCATTTGCTTGTGGGTGATACAGTGTCATGCATCTCTGCACCACTCCACACTTCTCCCATGAACATTTCATCAGGTCCGACATAAAGGAACCCCCTC
This sequence comes from Neoceratodus forsteri, assembly GCA_016271365.2. Classification (NCBI taxonomy): domain Eukaryota; kingdom Metazoa; phylum Chordata; order Ceratodontiformes; family Ceratodontidae; genus Neoceratodus; species Neoceratodus forsteri. The sequence goes on along the minus strand of CM057450.1, from coordinate 608,501,607 downwards.
GATCGGTGATAACCTCCTGTGGAAACCCAACACGGGAGAAAATCCCAAGTAAGGCATCTGCCACTTTGTCTGTCCTCAGAGATGATAAGACGACTGCCTCTGGGTACCAGGTGGCATAATCCACCACAGTCAGGATGAATCTCTTCCCTTAGGAGCTGGAGGTATTTAAAGGCCACACAATATCCATTCCCACCCTCTGGAATGGCTCCTCCACTATGGGCAAAGGAATCGGGGTGGCTTGGGTTTTCTTGCCAGCCTTCCCTATTTCTTGGCACCGGTGACAAAGACCTGCAATACTCCGTCACCTGCTGGGTGAAGTTTGGCCAACAGAAATTCTGGGCCAACTACTGCATCGTGCACGTGATTCACAGATGACCAAACAAGAGAATATCATGTGCAATCTTGAGCAACTGTTCATGATACCCCTGGGGAATGACAAGCTGCCTGCCTAGCACTCCTCCCTCTGTCTGTACTGCCTGAATGTACATAAGTCTATTTTTCCAATAAATCTTATGTCTGCCATCACCTCCCTGTGCCCCGTCAGAGGCTGCCCAAGCCCTCAGTTTCTCTAGAATAGGGTCACTTCTCTGAGCAGCTGCAAACCCCTCACACATTCCCAAGGCATGGGACAGGTACCCTTCAGTCACTAAACTAGGATTCCTAGCACTAGCATCAGGGCACTCAGGATCACTGTCAATCCCAACCCTCTGACAATGGGTCACCCCTCCCTCTTCGGAGTAACCCTCTGTAGCTGTGTGATTACTTGCTACTGGGGAAATTTCTACCCCCTTTTCATTAGTCTCCCCATCTGGAGACACAGACTGGGGAACCAGCCTCTCAGTGGTTTCCACAATGGTTTCTGTGGGATTCAGGGAACTACAATTTTCCTTTGCCGCTTGGCTATGGGTAACTGCACATACCATCCCTTGTTTGAGATTGTTGCCCAGGATCACATCCACTGCTAAGGTTTTGGCTACAGCCACCTGTTGCATAGTTCCCCCTGTTTCACTCCAGTGTAGGAGAACACTAGCAAGGGGCAATGTTTTTGCCTCTCCAGTAAAGTCCTGTACAGTGACATATTTATTGGGTATAGCTGACCAGGCTCTACTTGATCCCCCTTTACCAATGTCAGGGATGCCCCTGTGTCCCTTAACCCCTGTGTCTGTACACCATTCCCCATGACTGGGTGCATGTGTTCCCTCATGTTCACAGGCATGCTTCCAGAGACACACAAACAACCCACTTCTTTTCTAGTACCATTCTGCGTATTATTTCTCATTCCTTTAGGACACTGTCTGGCAATATGCCCAGTTTCTTTACATAACCAACATTCACTTCTCTTTTCAGAGAAATCTTTTCTCTGAAACCTGGGGGTAACTGGTTTTGGTGGAGGCAGTGAGGATTTTAGCTGCCCTGAAGGCATGCTTTTCCCTTTCTGCACTGCCACACCCACCCCATTCCCTCTCAGAGCAGGTCTGCTCTTGGCATAGCAGTCCGAGAGTTTGTCAGCCTCTTCCACTGTTGTGGGATCTCAGTCCTCCAGCCAGGTTTTCAGTTCTGCTGGGCATGCCCAGAAAAACTGTTCTAACAAAATCATATTTTCAATTTTATCAGTAAAGTTTGCTCCAATTCTTCCCCACCAACATTTTAAAAACTGACGTTGTTTCATGGCTAGCTCCTTGTAGCTCATATCAGGGCTTCTCCTGAGCTTACAGAATTTAGCTCTGTATGATTCAGTAGTTAATTCAAATTTCTTTAACAGTGCAGCTTTAAGTTTGCTATAATCATCACTGTTCTCATTGTCCATTTCACCCAATGCATTCCGAGCTTTCCCAGTAAGTAGTGGGGATAGCTGGAAGCTCCAGGACTCCCTAGAAATTTTAGCCTGGATACAAACTTTTTCAAAAGAATTTAAAAAGGCACACATATCCTCCCCCTCTTTAAATTCGACTATCAATTTGGAATTCAATTGGTAACCCAGTCCTGTAGTCCCAGTTAAACCCAAGCCACTTACCAGCTCTGGTGTTGGTGGTTGGAGTCGTAGCTTCTCCAATTCATGTTGCCTCTGGCACTCACTCTCCTCATGGTCTGCCTCATGCTGTTCACGGTCTCTCTTCTCCTCTGCAGCTCACTGGCACTCACGCTCCTCACAGTCTGCCTCCCGTTGCTCAAGGTCCCTCTCCCTCTGGAACTCCAGCTCCATTTTGCACAACTCAGTTTGCAGCCCGAGTACTTCTGAATCCAGGATACTGGTGACCTTCCCCTGCTGCTGTGGCCCTTCACTGACAGTGGCCCTGCTGTCATCCTCGCTGGATCTGAGCACTGCACTGGCCACTAGCCCTGTCACATTCAAGATTTTGTCCCTTACAGTCACTGTCTGTGACTCGGTGCTCTGGGTATCTGCTACCATCAGGGCATCCATGAGGTTCTGTTTGCTGGCTCTCACCTTGAACAGGACTCCTCTGTCCCCGCACAACTGCTTTAAGTAGTCTACAGCATGCCTGCTGTAGTTAGAAGGCATCTTCTTCCCTAACTATGGCTACTCTGACTTGCACTTTAGAAAAAAAAATAAAACAGGTAGGAACTTGACTGTACGCCAAGTGATATAGTTCTGTCTCCTTTTTAAAAATAAATCACTGCCTTTTTCTTTCTTTGCAAGTGATCTGACAGTCTCAAGCTGACACACGGAACAATAAAAGCTTGTAATACCAAAATTATGCACACCGCAGCCAACCAATCTGTCACAAACCACTCAGCAGGTCAGGCACTCTGCTCCCCCAGTGCCAACCTCTGAGCGCAGTCTTGTGAACAGGAAACAGAAACAGGGTAACCCTCCTGTCTGTTTTGTGGGTTTGAATCAACTTTTGGCCTCAAGTCTTGGAGGGATTCAAACTGTGAACCTCTTGTTAGTGTACCTAATGTACAGGCTCAGATAATTCTGCTCTTCTGGGGGGGCAGTTATCTTTTGCCTATGGGCACCTAACCAGGCATACAAAATGAACACTTAAAACTCTATTAAAGACCTCTAAATTAATTATTACCTTTTCCCAGTTTGGTAAACCAGTAAGCTTTGTACAGTGTCAACTTTAACCATGTATGCATCCCTTGTCGAGAAAAATAATTTCAAAGGCACACCAAGTAGTTTCTAAGGTAGAGGTTTACTTCAAAATAGATAAAAAAATGTGAAGTGTAAATACAGAACTATATATCACAAAAACATACAATCACTTAAGAAACCAAGATTTTAAAAGTGCAATTTCCTACCACCAGACAATTAGACTTGATCTATTTAGTGTATCTCTTACAGTGCTGCTAGCATGTTGTAGCTTTCAGAGTCCAAACATTTGTGTTTAAATGGAAACAGAATACTGTTTAAAAACTGGCTTTGCCAACCTCTTTGTGTGAGGTCACCTAGCTCCTCTCTGTCAGAATATAAAAAAAATATCTATGCAAAATAGGATGTCTTATCAAAGTATTACATTCTATGACCTCAGCACAACTCATTTTCTCATTTGACCCTTTGATGTAGAGTGTCTTTCTGTTCTTCACAGACATCAAAGAAACATTTATGACTTCACACTAAAGCGTCATAACCTGCTCTTCTTCCTCTAAACATTCTAAAAGTTTTATGATTTCTCACCTTAACAGCTGGCAAGCCACAAATAAGCTAAATAAACAGGAGATGCTTAATTTAGTCTCTTTTAGCCTGTAATTATCTCTTGGCCTTCAAGGTAACACCTTGTAGCCAAAACCTGGGGAGGGGGGAGTTGTCATTCCACAGACTGTCAGCATCTCTCATGAGAGACATTCAATAACATATTTTTTATATTACAAAAATCATAGATTAATCAGAACCAGCTGTTTGAGTGTCATAGTACCCATGTCCTCCATCACAGGTGGTGCCAAAAGAATAGGAACTGCTATAAAATGAGCCAATGCATCTGAGTCCGATTCTGGGTTGCAAGAGACTTAATGGCTTTTAGGGTCTGTTGAAATTACCTAATGTTTTCCAAAGTGACTTCTGCTTTGGGCCCACACAAGTTGTCTCCTTCAAAGGCTGAGTTCTGCACCAACACATGAATGCCAAGTAGAAATCCTGCCACTTTGAGCCAGAGATATCTGCACAGCAGAAGCATCAGAGGCAGAACAGAGCAGGTGTTTCTCTGCTTCCAAGCACTGGGCTATAGTTTTCTTAGCCTCAGTTTGGTAGTGCTGTCATTTAACAACCCTCTCCTGCCAGCAGTGGGGGGGGGGTTGATTCTTAGAATTCCAGGCCTGAAACATACCGGTTAGTAGTGCCTCTGACCTCCAGGGACAAACACCATGACAGCAGTGGAGACTCAGGGAGTTTGAAGCCTAAAGGCATTCAGTGTATATCACTGTTAAATAATAGATTTCCGGCCAACTGACTATGTAGAAATCTGCCAGGTGCAAAATCTGCCAGGTACAATCAGTGATGTGTCAATCCACCTGCATCTTAGACCCTGCCCCATCTTACTTGGCTAAGGCAGGCTGGCAGATGCTAGTGCCTGTGTTTGTAGAGAATGTGAATTCTTTTTGAGTGAGGGAGTCTTCCCTGACTCCCTTACAGGGGCCATTGTGAAGCCCCTCCTCAATAAACCAAGTTTAGATCTGGACGATCTCACAAACTACAGGTCTCTCTCTCTAACCTTCCTTTTATAAGGTGGATTATATAGAAAGTGGTGGTGACTCGCCTGGCAGAACACCTGGAGAAATTTGAGCTCTATGAGCCTCTCCAGTCAGGTTTCTGCTCATGCCACAGCACAAAGACTGCCTAGGTCCTCGTCATAAATGATCTGCTCCTGGTGAAGGATCGAAGAGCACTATCTCTTTTAGTTCTCCTTGATATGTCATCAGCATTTGACACTGTGGTTCATGAGGAGTTAGTTAGCCTACATTGCAAGGCACTCCTCTATGCAGATTACCTAGTCTGCTACCATAGTGATAAATCCCTGGAATCCATCTCTTCCACCCTCACACTACACTATGGTGCCACACAGAATTGGTTCCTCTCCAACAAACTCCTCGTAAATAAAAAAAAGACTAAAGCCATGCTCTTTGGGTCAAAGACAGTCCTTGTCAAGGTCACCAAGTCGAAAAACGCCCTCAAGGTACTCACACAGCACCCCTCCGAAACTGTTCCCTACTTTAAATATCTAGGTGTGACCTCCCTTACAGTCAATGAACATATTAATAACACTGTGAAGAGAATGCACCAAAAGCTAGGTGCTGCCTATCACCTTAAGCAACGTCTGTCCGAAGGCATGCCTTGCAGTTAAACTGTGCAAGGTGACCTTCTGCCCCTATTTGACTACTGCTCCCCCTGTCTAATCTTTCATGTCCTCTTCACTACACTATCGTCTAAGCACAACATATAATTCCATCTGTCACTTTGTTCTTCAAGCCCCCTACTCTACCCACCACTGCACGCTCTATCAATCCCTAGGATGGCTCTCACTACAGGGTCATTTCGACTACTCAATAGGATGTTTAGTAGATAACTCTCTCAGGAACTACCAGCTATCCCCCTACGCTGCACTACTTACTGATCCGGTGGTTTCCTCCATTACTCGTCTAGAAGTCCCTCATATCTCGACGGCCATGGGCAGTAAAGCTTTCTCTGTCACTGCCCCCTCCCTTTGGAACCATCTCCCATCATCCATCCACCTATCCCCTTCCCACCTGGCTTTCAAAACCAACCTGAGAATGTGGCTCCTGACGGAGTCTACTTGTAATTGTCCCCTAGACAATACTAGGGTCTGAAAACCACACTAGTTCCTTGTATGTGCTGTGTGCTGCCTATCTCCCAACCCTGCCATCCTCTCTGACCCTCTCATCTCCTTTACTCACCAACATTACCCTCCTTCACTCTCAAAGATGGACTGCGTGTCTGCCCTATCTACCAACCCTGTCATCTCCTCTGACCTTCCATCTCCTTTACTCTCCAGCATTTTCTATACATTTTCTCTCCTATCCTATCCTATCCTATCCTGTTCTTATTCCTAGTGTCCGTGAAGCTTGCCTGTCAGAAATTTGGGTTGCTAGGCCAGCCCGACAGCACAGTGGTTGGATTTCTGCTTGTGATGCCAGCAACCCAGGTTCGGGAATGGACTCGAGTCGTTGGAGGGCCGGCCAGGGAGGAGAAGGATCGAGCATCCCATGACTGCTCTCCTTCTCCAGGGGGAGAGTGCGGGATGCCACCAGTGCAAGGGGGACTCCTGGTGGAAGCCAGAAGTGTCACAAGCATATTACGACAGCAAGGTAACTAGGGGCCGGGATGGACGCCGGTGTCATTACTGCGTTCCCACATACCCCAGAGGAGAAAAACCAAAGCCTGCCTCCTCTCTACCTATATGGCACCCTCTCCTCAGCTGCAATTGGCTCCGCAGGCTGACTCTCACCCTATCCTGTTCTTCGTGGCACCTTAAAGGGGGGGTGCCATGTCTCCGCCCTGGGAGGTAACCCCAAGAGAACGGCTTATATAGGGATGCTGCAGCCAAGGAGTCCATGACTGGGCAGATGTCCGACAGAGAGAGAGAGAGAGAGAGAGAGAGACAGAGAGGTGAGGTGCAAAAAGAATAAATGGAAAAAAAAAAAAGACATTTGGGTTGCTTCTCTCCTCTGTCAGTTTACCCTCTGTTGGCTTTTTTAGGCTACTGCATGCCATAACATGCAGCCACTGATATCTGTACTATTTGCCTTTCTGTATTACTAATGTTTTTCTTCTGTAAAATAGCTGATTTTTAGTGTCTCTCTGTGCAACACTACTGCTCTAGCTGTCCTATGACTGCATATTCCTGAAACTGTCTTATGACCACATACCCTAAATTTTGTTTTTACTGAATGTACTGACTGAACTACTTATGTATTTTGACCTCATGTTGAGGTGTGTGTATCCCCATGTACCCATGTATTGTATTTCTATTGTTGCTTGTACCCATTTATTGTATTTCTGCTGTTGCTTACCACTGTGTGGCCCAAATCATGACTGAAAATGGTCCTTTGGATCAGCTCACTTACCCGGTTACCAAAGACATCAATAAATAAATAAGTTGAGTGCCTGGGGAGCTTCTTTGGATTGGCTGGTACAGTGTTACACTGGTTCAGATCTTTCCTGGGAAATCATCACCAGACTGTGGTATTAGGTAACTGTCAATCTGCCTCTTCACTGGTCATGTGTGGCAGCCCAGTAGGGCTCTTCACTGGTCATGTGTGGCATCCCAGTAGGGCTCTATACTCTACTCATTGCTATTTGCAATGCATATGCTGCCACTGGGAGAAGTGATCCGAAAGTATGGCTTTAACTGTCATTGCCACACAGATGACACTCTACTCAGCCTTTTATTTAGACTCAGTCAGGGGGATCCAATGCATGTGGTTGAGAAGGCAATCATGGAAATCAAGTACTGGATAAGTGCAAGCTGGCTGAAACCCCACCCAGCTTCTGGGTGGCTCAGACCGACTTGTGTCTGCAGTAATGGAAAATCTTGTTCTTCCCATCTCTGTGTATCTGTGATGGTAAATTACTGTAGATTAAGGAGAAGGTTCTCAATCTAGGAATAATATTTCACAGCAAATTAGATTTGACATTTCACATTACCGCTAAATATTAATATGTCCCATGGAGGCACTTGTTGAGGTATGAGTGGTTTTGTGCTTATTCTGCCCGAGAGAGAACAGCAAAGTGAAGCTGAGCTGTTTTGACTTGAGTAGACTGCAAGTGAAACCACTCTCATACCACAACGAGTGACGACGGTGGACATATTGATATATTCTAGATTGAGGCATCTATGTTATTATATTTAAAAAAAAAAATCCCAGTATGTGCCTTTTTCCAGGGCATCTGCGTGTGAGATGCTCTTGACAGAATAAGAGTGTCTCACATGCAGGGGAAAGGAGCACTCTAGACTGGTTGGGAGTGCTCCCTCAATATTTATCATCAAAAATGTTGTTTTTTACCACTTAAAAAATGTTACCAGATTGCATCCCTTCCTTGACCATGGTGATCTACGCATACTAGTTCAAGCTTTTGTTACCTCGTGAATCGACTACTGCAATGTACTCTACTATGGCTACCCAGCTACTCAGTTATGTCATCTACAGCTATTGCAAAATTTGGCTGCCTGATTGTTAACTGTTATATCCGAATTCAGTCATATTACTCCTGCTTTAAAGAGCCCCTGACACTGTTAGAAAAACTTGGAAAAATGTGAGCTTTAGACAGTTCACTTTATATTTCATTTATTTTCTATAATTATTTACCTGTTTTCTTTACTACCAAGGACAGCTATACAAAAGAGGCGTACTGTCCCTTAGATGTTATCTTCTGTTTCTGCTATCCTACATATGACATCATAATCCAGTTGCACCTGGAAACAAGCTTCTGGCCATGGTGCTTTTCCCGGTTACCAACTTTTAAATGAGTAAATAAACAAAATAAATAATCCCCCATTTATGGCATTGTAATGATCCCTACAGCAACAGACCATGATGTCATAAACAGAACTGTGATGTCATATGTAGGCAAGCAGCCAGAACAGATAGGGCAGTGAACCTGTTTACATGCAAATGTCCTTAGTAATAAAGAAGAATAAGAAACCCACAAACAATATTAAAATATAAGCTCACTTGTGCTAAACATTACATTTTCTCAAAGTTGTCACAATGGTGTCAGGAGCTCTTTAAAGGGGTTTTACTGGCTCCCAAATAGATGGTGTTCTGAATTTAAAGTTATTTTGCTGGTGTATACGGCCATAAATGGACTGGGCCCTCTCTACATTCATGAATTAGTGGCAACCAATCAGGAGGATTATTGGGATACCAGAGTTCTCTGCTTGGATACCCAAGGGCTTGTGTTAGTCCCAGTATTAAGATTAAAATCTGCTGGGGACTGAGCATTTTCTATAGCTGCACCAAGACTCTGGAACATTATCCTGGAAACCATCCATTCTGCCCCCTCAGTGGAAAGTTTTAAATCTCAATTAAAGACCTGGCTATTTAGACAGTGTCACAGAGGAAAAGGTCAGGAAGCATAAGCAACCCAGGAAAACTTGTAAAATTCACAAGTAGTGTTTTATTATTAATAATAATAAAATAAAAAATACAATTGTGCAGGATAGCTCTTGATTCAGGAAGGTCAAACAAATAGAAGTCCTTCATCTGAGAGTCTCAGCTCTCTCTCTTTCTCTAAACAAAACATTGTTCTTTTTTTTATAAGATGTTTTTCCCTGGCAATTAAATTATGCATCCTGTTCTTGTTAAACTGCATTTCCTGTTTTTACACAAGGTACCAAACTTTGCCAATTTCTTTCCTGAACCAGTACATCTAGTTTTCTCAACAGGTGAATCCAATTAATATATTCTAGCCATAGCTGGTTGTGCACATAAAGATTTTAATCACAGAGAAAAAAGAGGAGAAAGAAAGAAAGAAAGACTAGAAACAGCTAGTGAAGGAATGGAAATAAGAGAGGGAATCTGTGGGACCATTGGAGTGGCCAGTTTCAAGGTTCCAGAAAGAAAATTTGATTGTGCGATCAGATAGGCAAGAGGTAAACAAACGAAAGAATAGGAGACAACAGAATAGATCCTTGCTTTTAACTCTATCTGCATAACCAATGGGACAGGCTCTTATTCCAACCCTGTGATAGACAGGCCTTCTCAGGAGTTTGATAAGCTCCATTTTGTGGAATATATATACATGTTTAAGGTATAATTTGAATATACACCTATTGCCGCTATGATGTATTATCTGTAATTAAAATTCACTTGCACTGTAAAGTGCTTTGAGCTCTGGAAAAGCACTATATAAATAAAGTTCCCATCCTATCCTCCAATAATGGGAGTGTGTAAGGAAAACTGGAAGAGTGTGTGAACTCTGAGAAGATTCCCCTCAAGGGGAGACTCTGGCAGCCTTGCAGTACAGGGAGAATCCCACCAAACATGGGGTGTTCACTCTTTGGGGGCCATTTGCAGTCCTGTACCTGAGAGATGCTGCCAGCTGATCTGGTGACAGTGAGAGACCTGATGAGAGAGACTAAACTGTAAGCTAAGGTAGGACATATGCCTACATTATGTACAGGAGATACTCAACCAGGATGGACATCACAGGCACTACACCTGGCAGAGGGATTGGACTGATTGCCAGCTACTGTCAGAAGACAGGCTGGAGTATGTGCTGATAGGGTTGTGCCCAGCACACCATCTGGTGAGAGGTGTTAGGCTGAAGTGAGGTGCCCAGTGCAGAGGTAGCCTCAAGGCTCCAGCAAGGGAGATGGGCCTTAACGCAGTTGTGGTGCTCAAAGAACCAGGGCACCCCTGGATACTATCAGCAGAGGAAGTCTGAGAAAAAGCCCCAGCAGTAGTGATGCCTCCTGCACCACTAGCTGACAAGACATCATGGGTATCACACAGTATGTGTAAAAATGTGTGTTTAAACCTAAGAGAGAGTGCAAGATATGGGATTCGGGTAAAATTCAGTGCACAGCAGAACAGGCTCTGACCTGAGGTATAATCTCACCCACTGGTGTTAAAGAGGAATAGAAGTCGTGAGAGGAGGGTACAACCTACACGAAAGGACTCTAAGGTTCTGACTCTAGTCCAGAGTCAGGATTGAACCTGTCTGTACTGTGTTAAACATGAGAGCTTCTGGGGACTGAGATTCCCATGTCTGTAGACAGTAAAACAGTTCAGTAACACAGTGACAAGATACTTAACCTTGCAGTGTGGTATATTTTGTCAGAACAGAGGTTCACGCCAATCTTACCCCACAGCCAGGGGAATGGGTACAAATGTGTCACTGAAGTGCAGGGAACCCTCTGGTGAACATATTATCTTACCCCTAGACACAGAGGGTCTCCCTAGTCTAAGCCCTGCCACTACTGGCATCAAGAGAGGGTTATTATATGGTGTCAGCCTCTGCTAAGAGACAGCACAGCACAGAGGAGTATGTTATATGTTCATGTAACTCAAGGAGAAGTTGCACTCAGGTAGGGCGTCTGTTGTGAGTGATATGGATTTCCACAGGGAATGCTAATATTTGACCAGATATGCCTAATAATTAGCAATGTGAATGCCAAACAGGCCAAGACAAAAATCCTGTTTCCGCATTATATCTAACTTCCCAGATTCTCTATAAGGAGATATGGAGCTCTATGCTCGGGCATCTTAGATCTGTCGTGGGATACCATGATCACCACTGAATCCGCTTCTGGCTGTGTACAATAATACTTTTTTCCCATAGGGTCAAGATACTGTTTATCAGTCTTTCTACGCACAGCATACAACGTGCTAGGTCTGCACTAGGCTACTACTGAAGCATCTTCCAAGACAGTTAAGATTGGAGGAATGAGGACTGAAAAGGTTGAGGGGACCTCCAGAAATTAAAACACATTGTTTTTGGAAGACTCTTCCTTCTCCACTGAGAGACTCAGGGTCTCCTTGTTTGTTTTATTTATTTAAACTGGAAAGTCCATAGGCCAAAGACCAATTTTCATGATCGACCAGTATATAGTACATAAAAACAATGTATACATTTAAGAAACAAAATACAACAAACTATTATTCAAGGAGTTACATAGACATACACACACAGTACTTTCAGGTAAAACATTTACACTCACTTTCATCCAATAGATACTTTTTTAACTTCATTCTAAAAGTCAGAAACAAGTTGTTTAAATATTCAAAGACGGATTGTATAGAATTAAAATATATGGGAGTACATAGCCGGGAAGTGACTTTTGGCCAGCTGATGTCTTCATCCTAGGTATTGCAAAGAATTTATTTTCAGATAACCTAATAGAAACAGTATGAAGATGTTTCTTGAATATTGAGGTTAGAAGAGTGGGAACCTTATTCATAGATACTTTCTTGGCCAAAAGTCCTAGATGAAATTTACAGTCCTTAATGGACCCAATAATGTTCTGGAAAAATGCATCCTCTGGGGGGAACCTGGGTGTGTAGATGGTAAGAGGAGACAGTTGCACCAGAAGAACGTCTGACAAGGCAGACATATTTCTCCTTTCCCTCCTTCTCCTCCTCCAGGAAGTCCTCTTCAAATACTCTGGTTGTGCTCCTTCTTCTTCTGGGAGAGAAGCCAGTTCTTCAGGCCACACTGGGACTGGAACCACCTAAGGAGACCCTAATGACTACTGACATCAAGACCACTGGTACTGCAACCAGAGCAGAAAATGGTACTGGGGTTTTCAAGGCTGCATTGGGCCATAAGATGTACCATCCATTCTTAGAATTTCACCCAAACAGCAGCCTGCTCTGGGTTGATGCCAAGAGCGCTGGATACTGTAATGGATGGTGAGGCTACCAGTCTTGATGGTGTGGAAACTCATTTTGTTATAGTGGGTGCCGTAGACTAAATCCCGCATGAAGGTTGGTTTTGCTGTTGGGCATTTTTCTGTTCTGGCATCTGGTTTAGCTGTCCGAGTCAGGGTCTGGTGTCTTGGGCATCACTGCAAGCAATCTTGATGCCCCACTAACAGCATCCCTTGTTGGTCAATGGTGGCTCCAACAGCATAAACCGCTGCAAAACAAACAGATGGCAGAAATAACCTCAGAGAAGCTATTCAGCATACCCCAAACTAGAAAAAATAAGTCTAGAAACAGATAGCAAAATCACTACAATGAGAAACAAGGATGCCAAACATGGCATTTCCACAGGATTCATTGTTTACACAGCAGTTGGTAAAAAAAAAGAACAGGCCTGTCTACATTATATAGGCAGCGCCGACATATGATGTAGTAGTATACTGGCTGCATGATAACATAGGTGGCACCAGTTATGAAAAGCCTTTTGCAGGGTCCTGTTGCTAATGGCTTATACTCCAATATGAATTGCTCTATGGAGGAGATATCCTTGAAGAAAATGTGTCCATCAAGCCCACAATGCTGTAAAGTTCCCATGATGTCACATGGGAAACACAAACCAAATTTAAACAACACTCCCACTTATATTTCATGTATTTTCTGCATTAGGTACCCCATTTCTTAATTAGACACATGAACATGAAAACAGGATCACAATTCCCTAGACTTCATCTACTCCAGTGGCTTTTCTACAACTGACATCACAATCATCTGCATCTGACATCATCATTTCTACAGCTGTAGACTGTGGTGTCATGCACAGGGGATTATGGGCTCAGGTATAGAAAAGCAGCCTGAGCTGATGAAGTCTATGGGACAGTGATCCTGTTTACGTGTTATTGTGCATAGTTATAAAGAAAAAGGGGGGACACTAAATACAGAAATTGAAAGGCTATGCCTGTAGTTTAATGGGCGAGCAACTAGCTACTTCCCCCTTCCTGAGTTATATAAGCAGTTCTTCCCAGCCTCTCTCTGAATCACTTTTTTCTTTGCCAGCTGGAGGCCCTGTCCATCTGTCTTCTCCCTAAGGCCTGCTGGAGCTTTGCTGTAAACTAGTTTTACAATCTGCTTGTGAGTCACAGTGCTTTACCATGGCTTTCTTGTTTTTTCTATGGCGGAGGACTGAGGGGTTATAGTGGAGAGTCGTGGCCTCGTGTGGTCCAAATACCTCATGTTTGAATACTGCCTTCGCAGCTAAAATCCTCCGAATATTTGTCACCTTTAATTGGCTTCCTTAATGGAACTAGTTGGCTTGCCTCCCTGCAAGTCACATGAATTGCTGCTTCACAGACCTATGTACAGGTCCGATCATTGCTTACACTGCCTCACACACCTACGTGCAGGTCCGATCATTGATTACACTGACCTTGGAAGTTTAGTCTGCTATGTGCTTGCTATAAAACATGTATAACCTACATGATGGTCTGCAGCACTCAGCACTTCCATTAAGCTCTTCTTCCCATTTTGTTTCTTTCATAACTGGAGGCATGCCAACCATAACCATTACTTAAAACGGCTCAGGGCTCTCCCTGTAGCCAACAGTCTCCCTCTGCACCCACAAAGTCCACATCTTGAGTGTGTGAAACTTAGGGCAGGGTCTTTCTCATCTGACCCATAGTGGGAATGTCCTCACTCTGGGCAGAGCTTCAGCTGTGCAGACATATCAGCGGCATCTCTCAAAGCAGAATTTAAGACTTCAGTTGTGAAGGGTGGGGCCTTTAAGCCCAAGAGGGCTCCTTTAGCTAGCCAAGTGGGTTTGGTGACACATTCTAAGCTATTCTCCCTATGGCTGCCTCTGGTTCATCTGGTTAGTTTTTAGATCGGTAGGCTGGCTGAGTGCCTCAGCAGTCATCGCTCTCCTCCTCCTCCCGCCTTGGAGGGCCAGTTGCAGAGAATGCTCACAACCCTTCACGGCATTCCCATTAGAGGGACAGAGTGAGAGCTTTCCTCCAAATTGGAACATTTTTCACCCCATTTAATTGGGTTTTCAAATTACAGCAGCAGAGCCATCACTAAGCAAAATATCCCAAGCCTGGAGGGAAGGCAACCTGGGCCATGGATCCCCAGAAATTTCCCCCTCACAGGGGGTTTTTCTCCTCCATGCCACAGGTCATAATACTAAGTTAGTCTTAGTCAGTATTCCCTAGTTTACTTAGGTAGATTCTGCTGTTGGATAGAGGTGGATGGTGTTCCTACTTGCCATTCCCTCTCTCCTTAGGAAGCCCCCCTGCAGTCATCAATGCAATCCATTGTACCCATGCTGTTCAGCTAACCTGCGCATCTCATTTATGTTTTATCAAGCTGCCTGTTGCGTCACTCTTCTCTGCCTCGTGGCCACCAATCGTTAATATTCTTTTTAGTGCTGCTACAGTTTCCTTTGGGGATTCTTCCTAAGGTACCTTTAGCCAAGGGAACCTTCCTGTGACATCTCTAGGGGTAGAACCCTCTTCAAGGGTTCCTTGCCTTGGGTACCCCCCAGAGTGGTAATTCCTCATGGAATAGAGAGTGCGAACAGCCAAAGCAAGGTAAAACAGTTACACAAGCATAAAACTATACTGATTGTGAAGGTCACTGACATATATAAATTACAGTATAAGCAGAAATGTGCCTAAAACTATGTCTTCCAAAGTTTCCCTTGTGATGTTTGAGGCTTTTTAAGTTCCCAGTAAACTTCTGCCCCCTCCACTACTTTAAGTAGTAATTCTACCACCCACACATTTTCAAACGTTATAACACCCACAGAGACTCTCTCTCTCTCTCTTTCCTTTATTTCAGCCTTCAGCTTTGCAAGATGGCTCTTAACCTACTGCAACAGGTTTCTGTTCAGCCATTCGCTAGGGTGCCCCTGAGATATCTGACACTGAGTATGAGGAATGACTTGACCTGAATGACTAGCAGGAGGGGTGGAGGAGCAGCAAATGAAGGACCTCAGTGAAAGGAGAAGCTGATCACAGTATGAATGTCATGTTTTTCTTTAATCTTTTTATTCAAACGTTAGTTTAAATCAAAGGTGGTTCTACATGCAACACAGAAACAGAATTTGCTGGCAGATAAAGACTGCTTGGCCCTCATAGTCTGCTTATTTTCCCTGCCTATATTATCACCGCAGATCTTACTTGATCTCTGGCCCATTCACCTCCTCTTCCCTTTCCCCAAGATTCCCTTATGCCATCCCATGCATTCTTGAACCCCGCCACCGTTTTCCCCCTCATCACCTCTGCTGGAAGACTGTTCCAGGAGTCCATCACTTTTTCTTTGAAGAAGTATTACTTTCTCACTTCTCTCCTGAATCTAAACAGAAACATAGAATGGCTGTGAATAGTGATGGCACATAAGGGCCTCTGGGCCAACCCAGTCTGCCTTTTTTTTTTTTACCTTCATTTTTTTGCTGCAGGCCCTACTTGATCTACAGCACAATCTGCCACCCAACCCCCTTCCTTACCCCTATGATTCCCTTGTGCCTGTCCCAGGCATTTTTGACCCCCACCATTGTTTTCACCCCCACTACCTCCACTGGAAGGCTATTCCAAGTATTCACCATCCTTACTGTGAAATACCTCCTCACATTCCTCCTGAATTTACCCCCCTACAGCTTCATAGCATGCTTCCTTGTTCTAGAGCACCTTTCCTTCTGTACCCCCGTACCTTATTAATCCCCGTGAGGTGAATGAAGGTCTCATCAAATCTTCCTTCCCCCTCCTCTCCAACAGGGTGTACATATTTAGCTCCTTTAGCCTCTCCTTACAGGGCTTCTGATGCAGACCCTGCACCACTTTGGTAGCCCTCCTCTGAATCACCTCTACTTTATGTCCTTCCAGAGATGTGGTCTCCAGAACTGGACACAGTACTCTAAGTGGGGTCTTACTAATGATCTATACACAGGCAATACCATCTCCTTCCCTCTTTCTGCTGGTTATATTCCTCCCTATGTACCCCAGTAACCCACTAGCCTTCCCTACTGCCCTGCCGCTCTTTTCGGTCACCTTTAGGTCATCTGATATGACCACCCGCAAGTTTCTTTCCTGTTTGGTGGTTGTCAGTACCGATTCTCCCATTTTGTATTCTACCCCTGGGTTTCTGCACCCCAAGTGCATCACTTTGCACTTTTTTCACACTGAAACCCAGGTGCAATACCCTTGACAACATCTCGTGTTTTCCCAGGTCTCTGCTCATCCTTTCCATCCCCTTGGAGTGTCAACCCTATTGCAGATTTTGGTGTCATCTGCAAAGAGGCAGACTTTCCCTTCCAGCTCCTCTGTAATGTTACTTATACGATGTTAGAGGACCAGTTCCAGCACTGATCCCTGAAGCACCCAGCTGGTCATCCCCCCTTCCTCTGAGTGAACTCAGTTTACCACCACCCTTTGTCACCGGTCTCCTAGCCAATTTTTTACCCAGTTTACAACCATTGAACCCACTCCTAAGCTACACAGCATGCTTACTAGCCTCCTATATGGAACAGTGTTGAAAGCCTTACTGAAATCTAGGTAGGCCATGTCCGCTGCTCCACCCTGATCTAATTCCTTGGTTACCCAGTCAAAGAACTCTATCAGATTTGTTTAACATGACCCCCCCCCCCCGTGAATTCTTGCTGCCTCAAGTCTTGTAACCCATTAGATTCAAGATATTCCACAATCCTTTCCTTCAGCAGTGACTCCATTAACTTTCCCACCACCAATGTCAGGCTGACTGGCCATTAATTGTCAGCCTCTTCCCTGCTACCACTTTTGTGAAGTGGGACTGTATCTGCCTTCCTCTAGTCCTCCAGAACCACTCCCGTTTGCAGTGAACTGTTAAATAAAACTGTCAGAGGTGCAGCCAGTACCTCCCTGAGCTCCCTCAATACCCTTAGATGCAACCCATCTGGCCCCATTGCGTTATCCACTTTAGATTAGTGAGTTCCTTCAAAACACTCTCCTCTGAAACAGAGTAGTGTCCACCTCCCTCCCTCCAATGCTCCTGTTACTTTTTTGTGGCCCCTCCCCTCCTCCTTCCTCTGTGAACACTGAACAAAAGTATTTGTTCGGGATGTGAGTCTCTTTCTAGTCCCCCTCTCCACAGTCACCCCCTTCCCATTTTAATCTTATGATCCCACCCCTGGTCTTTGATCTTTCGCTTATATACCTAAAAATTCTCTTGTACCCCTTTGCCACCACCTGGGCTATCTCTCTTCAGTTTGCATCTTTGTGCTCCTTACTGTTCTTTCTGCTTCCCTCTGTTTCCCCTGATTCACCTCCATATCCTCCTCTCTCTGCATCTCCTTATACCTTTAAATGGTACCCTTCTAGCCTTTATCTTTTCAGACACCTCTTTTAAGAACCATAGCAGTCTCTTTTTCCTCTTGCTTTTGCTCACGCTCACTTCCTTGACACAGAGGTTCGCTGCCTTCCCTATGGCCCTTTTTATCTTTGCCCACTGTTCCTCCATCCCACAGTCATCCTCAAGGCATTTACCCATCTTTTTAAAATTTTCCATCTTGAAGTCCAGGACCCTTGTCCTTGAGTGCTTCAGTTCTGCAGCCATCCTTATACTGAACCACACTCTAGGGTGATTGCTCTTCCCCAGGTGGCCTCCTACCTTGATGTCTGCAACACTGTCCCTGTTAGTGAGTGCCAGACCCAGTATTGCCCCACCATGAGTGAGTTCACTGACTAGCTGCCTGAGGAATGTCCCCTGCAGAGAGTCTAGGATGTTCCTGCTTCTAGCTGAAGCCACTGCTGGGAGGCTCCAGTTTACATTTGTAGACTGAAGTCCCCCACCAGTGGCACCTCCTTCTTTTCTGCCATCTTGCCAATAGCTTCCACCAGTACTTTATCTAACTCCTCTCCGTTCTGGAGGTCTGTAGATAATGCCAGTGTGACTAGAGGCTCCATTTCCCATCTCTAGTATGACCCACAGTACCTCTGTTCCCCCCCATATTCCCTGTATCTCCACTGCTTTTATGTCTTCCCCCTCATAAAGCACCACACCCCTCCTTTTCTTCCCACCCTGTCTCTCCTGAACAGAGTATAGCCTGGTATGGACATGTCCCAGTCATGGTTTTCAGTGTTCCATGACTTAGTAATGGCCACAGTATCCAGGTCAGCCTCTGTCATAATGGCCTCTAGGTCCGGAATCTTATTTCCTAAATTTCTAGCATTCATACACATGGCCTTCCAGATTTTGTTACCACTCTGCTTGTTACCCCCTTTCTTTCATTTTTGCCCTCTCTCCTCCCCCACCTCTCTTTTTAATGCTTCCATTCCCATTCCCTTTCATTTCTACTGCCCTGCTTTCTTTATTAATTTTCATTCTGGAAGTTTCCACTGCTCTCGGGTTCTCCTTCCTTTCTACTTCAGCCTGTGGGGGGGGGCAGTTACTACCTCCCCGATTTCTTCCGCCACCCCCATAGCTAGTTTAAATGTTCATCAATGTAACATCTAAACTGACAAATGAGGAATGTGGTTCCCCTCCCAGATGGATGCAGACCATCACCCTTTTAAAGACCCTTATCTCGCCAGGTGGATCCCCAGTCCCCAACGTAGCCGAACCCCTCCTCTCAGCACCATTCCTTCAACCATGAGTTAAAGGCCTTGGTGTGGAGAGCCCTCTTCTCCCTTCTGTCGTAGACAGGCAGCGCCTCAGCTAAAGCCACAGAGCTTGCTACCTAAGACCCCTCCTCAGCTCCTTAAACTCTGTCTGCACTATCCCAGCCCCTTCCCTAGCCAAGACATTAGTCCATAGGTGGACAATGACATCCAGCTATGCCTCTCGTCCTGGTGCCTTAGCAATCTTCTAGATCTGCTTCCCATCCCTCCGGGCCATGGTGCCGCATAGGGATCTAACCTCCCTCTCCCTCCTTCCTATTCACAAATCTATCCCCCTCACAATCAAGTCCCTCACCATAAGTTGCTTCCTCCTCCTTTGGGGTTCTTGTCTTCCCTCCTTGGGGTCTCCACTCTAGAGAACCCCTACATCCTCTCCAGCCACTACCATGGGTGCTTCCTCCCGGCACAGAGTTTGTAGACAGAAAAGGAACACCTGGCTCATCCCATTTGCCCAGAAGGTTCATGCCTAGTCTGTCTCTGCAGACCCTAACTGGTCTCTAGCAACCCTCCCTCCTCTCTGCCCACTAGCTAATATTGCCCATTAGCTAATATTACCCTATGTCTATCCCATGCATTCTTGAAGCCCCCTACTGTTTCACCTTCAGCACTTTCAGTAGCAGTCAATTCAAGGTTTCTACAACTTTTGTAGTGAAGTAGTACTTCCTCATATCCCTCTTAACCTCCATCCACCAGCTTCACTGCATTTCCTCTGATTCAGTTCTCTTTTTCATTTCAAAGAGACTCCCCTCCTGAGGTACTTGTAGGTCTCGGTCATGTACTCTCTCACTCGCCTGTCTTCCAGAGTATATACGCTGAGATCACTCAGTCTCTCCTCATAGGGCTTTTGCTGCAACGCCTGCACCATTGTAGCTGCCCTATTCTGGACTCAACCCTGTCTATGTCCTTTTTAGGTGTGGCCTCCAGAAATGGACACAATACTCCAGGTGGGGTCTCACCAGTGTGTGATATTGGGGCAATACCTCCTCTCTCATCCTATTGGAGATACCTTTCCCAATGCATCTCAGCATCCACTGGCCCTACCTACTGCTTTGTCACACTGTTTTGCCACTTTGAGGTGATCAGATATGATAATTCCAAGGTTCCTTTCCTGTTTAGTGATTGACGGTACCTCCCCTATCCTATATTCAGTTATTGGACTCTTATGCCCTTGGTGCATGATTTTGCACTTTTCAGCATTGAACCCCCATTTCCATGCTCTTGACCACTCCTTGAGTTTTCCAAGATCCCTACACATTCTTTCCACTGCTTCTTGATTGTTCACCTTATTATGGATTTTCGTATCATCTGCAAAAAGGCATACCTTCCCTTCCAGTTCATCTGCAGTGTCACTTATGAAGACACCGAACAGGACAGCTCCTAGTACTAGCTGCCCTGTGACACCCTGCTTGTCACTCTCTCATTATTAGAGTGAGTACCATTAACCATCAGACTTTGTTGCCTTTCTATTTATCATTTTCTAATCCTAGTCACCGCTCTGGCTCCCACCCTTAGAGTGCTCAGTTTCATTATCAGTCTACTGTGTCTAGCAGCTTTTGTTATTCCATTATACGTGGGTGGTGGATCTGCAGTTTTCAGTAATTATAGGCCAATATCTCTGTTATCTTGCATAAGTAAAATACAACAGAAGCTAGTCCACTCCCAGCTGATGGAGTATTTAGACAAGCACCAGTTGCTCACTGAGTCCCAGTTTGGTTTCAGGAAGGAACATGGGACAGTGCCTTGGTCAGGTTTATGAAAGACTTGTACCTGACTATGGAGAGGGGTTGTTTGGCAGGTGCAGTCTTCATGGACCTGACCAAGGCATTCAGCCTAGTGGACCACTCCCTTCTGGTGGCCAAGCTGAACTGCATGGGAGTTGGAGAATAAGCAAAAAAAAAATGGTTTAGTATTTATTTGAAAGATCTTAAACAGTATGTGAGACTTGATGTTCTTTTTGCCTTCTTCATGTCCAGTAAAACATGGCATTCCACAGGGTTCAATATTGGGACCTCTACTTTTTACAATCTTTGTTAATGATATGCCAAATACATGTTTACATGTGAATATAGCTCTGTATGTGGAGGATGCAGTAATTTATACAGCTGACTCATATATAATATCATTAAATGAAACATTATCGCTGGAGTTCTTAAAAGTGCAGGACTATTTTGAATTAAATGTTGCTAAACAGGAAGAAGACAAAGGCCATGCTTTATTGTACACCTCAAAGATATGCAAAGGCTGCTAAACATTTCTGCATAACAATGTTAGATTAAGCTGCTCTTGAACAAGTGGAACATTTCAAATATTTAGGAGTCACACTGGACTCAGGCTTAAACTATGACAGATGTATGGCAAATGTTACAGATATTTGACATAGAAAAAACGGTTATCTATACAGATTAAAAAATGTGCTCTCTACTGAAACAAAAATTGCAATTGCTAGAAACTGTTTGTTTCCTACTTTAGAATATGGCAGTGTAGTTTGGGGGTCAGCCTCTTTTGGGATTATAAATAAACAGCAGGTTCTTTATATTACGATGTGCCGCTGTGCTACAGACAGTTTATGTAGACAGCACTATTGTAAATTGTATGAAAAAGTTAAATGGTTGCCATTAATATAGAAAGATGTTTCTAACTTAATGCAGTTTATCTATAAAAATATAAACTTGGGTAATAGAAATCCCTTAGCAGTCTTTTTTTTGTATATAAACATTTTATTGAAGATTTCAAACAGCAACACAAGAAAGGTACAACAGCATGGAAGAAATATTCCTAAATAGAGCAACCTCACTATGATCTACATAACATGAGTACCATTATGATTATAGTATAAAATTACAGAAAGAAAAACTGCAGCAAATGATTCAGACATAACATCCTCGAGGAGTCGTAATACAGATGACAGCACAGAAAAAGAGATAATGCAGCAGCATGTTCCCTACCATAGTGAACCATTATCCCACATAGCTAGTATAGAGGGCAAAAACAGGAACTGGCTTCCCGACACGACATAACCAAGGGTCCCATGATTTATGGAACTCTGAGAGTCTCTTTCTTCTCAAGTACAGAGCATATTGCTAACAGGTGTATTTAGTCAGTGCTTGTACCCAAAGATAGTGTGAAGGAAGACTAGAAGTCTTCCAATGAAGAAGTAATCATTTGGCTTCCAATGCTGCTGCATGTAAAACAATTTTAAATTGCCGGACTTGCAAGTCCAACATCATTGGATCGCCCAAGACCCAGAAATGAGGAGAATGAGGGAGGGGGACCTGGAAAATTTGTTACAAGGTAGAGATGATATCAGGCTATCAGCCCACCATTTCACTAATATGGGCCAGCTCCAAAGGATATGACACAGTGTGCTCTCATCCTGACCACATCTCCAACACTCCACAGACTCAAGAAAACCAATCTTCACCAATTTAGCTGGTGTCCTATACTATCTGCTCAAGACTTTCTTTTGCAAGAGTCGTAACTTTGGGTCTGGGGAGGCATAGTGCGCCTCAAACCAACAGCTGGACCAAACCTCGGCCTCCAATGGTTCTTGCAAGTCATTAATCCACCTAATCCAGTGGGACTCAAAATTTGGGAGACAGTGTTTTTGAAGAAATTTATATAAAACACTTGTATGACCTCTGGGGATCTGAATCCATTTACTTAGATATGAAACCAACTCTGTGGGTACTACCTTGAGATCCTTTAATAGCCCAGAAGAAAGGGTATGGCACATTTGTAGGTATCTCCAGTGGTCATGAGTAGGTAACCTGAAAGCAGTTTGCAAATGATGAAAAGAGTACAACACCCTGCTATTCGGATCTAAGAGGTCCCCCACCATAAGAATACCCTTAGAGGCCCAGGTGTGCCAAAATATTTGAGACCCACTGATGCATAGCTTAGAATTATGCCATAATGGTTTGTATAGGCCCAAATAGCTAGCATTCCAACCCAGCATTTTAAAAAAGGTTTTCCAAGTCTGCTTAGAAAATTGGATAGGTGATGTAAGAAGATGTGTAGCAGGAGGTGGGTCTCTTAACAAAGAAACCAGTGGAAAATCCCCCCAAAATAGCCTGTTCTATCTCAACCCATAGGGGAGTGAAGGAAGATATAGGACATAACCAATGCAGCATCTGTTTGAGGCCCTGATAGACATGGTAAGCCCAAGGCCATGACATATTCCAACCACCTCGTGCCCCAAGTACTTTCCTGCCAAAATGGGGCATTTTGCCTTCCCAAATAAAGTTTTTTTAACACCTGTTGACGTTATTCCACAAGCCTATATGAATAGGCATCACCAGGTTACTAAACTGGTACAACAACTTGGGAAATACCATCATCTTAATGGTAGTAATCCTATCGGGCAGGGACAGATGGGAAATCCCTTAGCAGCTTTGTTAATCACGAATAGAGCTAATAGAGGCTTGAGATCAGCTGACCAGACATGGTTGACAATGCATTTATGTAAAACAGTTATGGTAAAAGGGCCTTTTCTTATTATGCAGTAAAAAAATGGGGATGGGTTGCCAAAGGCGATCAGAGCAGCTCCATCACTCCAAGTTTCTAGACCAGAACTGTTAGGTCATCTATCACTCATATCCCTATGTAAATGTTACTGGCTGCTTGTGTAGTAATATCTGTTTTTGTAAGAATCAATTTTTTTCTCTAATAAGATCAAACTAGTACAGCCCTACAAACAGTATAGCTCTGTAACTTGTAGTTTTTACAGCGATGACAAATGTTTGTTTCAAATTGAATTTTGCAACATTTATCTTACTTAGGATTAATGAATGTGTATGAATCTTGTAAATTATTTATAGATCAGCTGTATTTTAATAAAAACAACCAGGTCGTGCCTGTAAACAAGTCCTTTGGTCTAGTCTACTTACCTGGTTAACAAATCACATTGAATTTGAATTGTGTGGCACAGTGTTGAAGGCCTTACTACAATCCAGATAGGTCACGTCCACTGCCCTCACCTGATCTATTTCCTTGGTCACCCAGTCCAAAAACTATCAGATTCATCTGGCATGACCCTCCCCCAGTGAATCCATGCTGCCTTTGGTCTTGCTGCCCATTAGACACGAGATAATCTACCAACCTTTCCTGAGGTGAAGCTCACCACCCTATAGTTATTAGCCTCTTCCCTGCTGCTGTCCTTATGTAGAGGGAGTGGGTCTGCTCTCCTCCAGTCCTGCGGAACCACACCCAGTTCCAGTGAACTGCTGAATAAGGCCATCAGAGGGGGAGACAACACCTCCCTGAGTTCTTTCAGTATCCTTGGTCATATCCTGTCCAGTTCTATAGCCTTGCCCATTTTCAGAGCTACAAGTCTCTTCAGGACTCTTTCCTCTGGTGGTCAACCCCCACTGTAAAGACTAAGGAGAAGTACCTGTTCAGGATGTTTGCTGGTGTGTCTGGTGTAAGACTACTTCACAAATGTATTAAGTAGATGACAAACTTAACCCATTGACTGCCGACAGAATTAGAATGTATTGGAGTTCTAGATGGATATATCAGTCTGTTAAGAGTTAAGTTGGATCTGTAAACATGGAATGTCCTTCCTGTCTTTTCCTTTTTTTTTTTTAAACTCAGGTTTATTGACAACAAATGGGTACAAATGCATTTATATCCATCAGACATCATAATCGACTATCATGTTACAATCAACACATTCCACAGCAGTTAGTTAATTCCCCCTTCTGTATTTTATTTCCTATACTCAGAGAGCTCAGTTTTCCTTGTGTATTTTGTTTAATTCTGAAATCAAAATTCAGAGTCACAGTTAATTAAACTGGCCCCTTCCACCTCTCGAGAGCCCACCCCAATGCAGCGCTCTCCCGGCCCTCTGTCCTCCCTCCACAGCTACTCCACCTCATCACCTTTCACCTTGATTTAAAATGATATTTCTGAATCTGCCTCTCACAGGTGCCACCTTGACCATTTTCTTATATATAGATTTGTTTTATGATTCAGTTTAAAGGTTAACTCCTCCATCTCTGCAATCTCCAGTATTATGTTAAGCCAAATCTGTATCTGGAGGCGAGTTAGAGTTCGCCTTGACCGAGTTATGGTTTTGTGTGCTGCCACTATGAGTATTGCCCACAAATATAGGGCGTCTGAGCTGCCCAGATCTGGAGGGGGGACACCCAAAATCAGATTTGTAAAATCCATCTGTTGTGCCAGAGAGAATATGTCTGCCAGAATGTTTCGGATGCCCTCCCAAAAAACTTTTAACTTTGGGCACTCCCAGAATACATGTACATAGGTTGCTTTTTTTTCCTGGCACTGTCTCCAACATTCTGGGGGCTGTGCAGGGTTTCTTTTATGCAGGGACATAGGAGATAGGAAGAAACATGTTTTTACCCTCCATTCAAACTCCTGCCAATATGGAGAGCTTGTGGTTTTAGTGGTGATTTGGAAAGTTTTGTTCCAATCTCCCTCCTCCAGATCAACTCCACTTTCCTCTTTCCATCTGGTTTTAATTTTGATTAAGAAATCTTTTTTAGTTCGTGATAGCGTTTTGTATATATGTGAGATGAGGCCTTTTTGGATTTGTCCTGTTCTGATTGATCTCATGCAATTCAGTAGGGGGGCAGCCCTGGTAGGAGTGTGGTCTAGGCTGTGATGTTGATTGATGTAGGCCCTAATCTGGAGGAATCTGAAGTGGTCTGACTGTCTAAACTTGTAGGTTTCTTTGAGAGATTCAAAGGCCAGGACCCTATCTCCCTGGAGGAGTTGTTCCAAGTGGGTTAAACCCAGTCTCTCCCACACTCTGAAATTGTGGTCTAACTTTGCAGGGAGGAAGTCAGGAGCCCAGGCTATTCTGGCCATAGGCCAGATGGAATGGGTCAGGCTGTATTTCTGCCAAATTCTCCGTGTAGCTGCCACAGTATTTCTGACAGCCACGAGCAGGTGTAAAGATGTGCCCAGCCTTCCTTTGGAAAATAGGACTCTCATGTCAAGGGGAACCTCCCCCTCTGTCTCCCCCAGTTCCATTGCCTTCCAGTTTGAAGTATATGAGGGAGTAGACCAGGACAGCGCCATCTTTAGTTGAGTGGCTAAGTAGTAATCTTCTAGGTCTGGTAAGGATCTACCACCTTCTCTCTTGTGGGTTTGGAGTATCTTAGTGTTAATCCTAGGTTTTTTTACCACTCCAAATGAAGCTAGATATTATCTTATTCCACATGAGGAATCGAGACCTTCCAATGTATATTGGGAGGCATTGAAACAAAAAAAGGAATCTAGGGAGGATGTTCATTGTAATTATTTGGATTCTAGAGTACATTGGGAGGTTGATTAGGGACCATTTCCCAAAGTCTTTGTTAATCTGAGCTATTAGGGGTTTGAAGTTAGTTTCAAAGAGGCGGGAGGGGTGCTTAGTTATCATTGTGCCCAAGTATTTAATTCATTCAGCCTCCCACTTAAGGGGTAGCCTGTGTAGGATCGCCCGGGACAGTGTATAGTAGAAACATAGGACCTCTGTCTTTGTTTTGTTGAGTGAGTACCCTGCGTGGGTCCCAAATTCCTCCAAAATCGTCCACACCTCCAGAATAGACGATTCAGGAGCTGCCAGTGAAAGAAGCACATCATCCGCATATAGGGAGATTCTCCTCTCCATCCCCCCAACCTCAATGCCCTTTATAATTTTAGATTGGCGGATAGCCTCCGCCAATGGTTCTATGTACAGTGCAAATAACAACGGGGAGAGGGGACACCCCTGTCTGGTTCCCCTACTTAGTCTAAACCTCTCTGACAAGCTTCCGTTCACTCGAATGTATGCCTGAGGGCGGTATACAGCAGTTTAGGCTATCTATGAATGGCGGGGAAGGCCATGGCCTCCAGCACCAGAAAGAAAGCTCCAGGAGACTTTGTCAAAAGCCTTCTCTGCATCTAGGCTCATAAGGCATGCAGGTGTTCTGGTTCTGTGAATTGAATCTATAGTGTTCAGGGTGGTCCGAACACTATCAGCAGCCTGTCGGCCTGAGACAAAGCCCGTCTGATCCATGTTGAGCATGTTCGGGAGGAGCAGGTTAAGACGGGAGGCTATAATTGTAGTTAGTATTTTATAAGCTACGTTAAGTAGTGAGATAGGCCTGTATGATTCACATTTGGTTGGGTCCTTATTATCTTTGTGAATTAGGGAGATAGTGGCATATTGCCAGGAGGGCGGGACCGGAGAACCCTTCCCCCAGACCACTGAAAATACCTCCAGAAGGGGAGGAACCAGTTCCTTTTTAAATGTTTTATAGAACTCTGCACTGAACCCATCGGGTCCCGGGCATTTTCCCCCCTTCAGCTGTTTAATTACGTTTAAAATCTCCAGTTGGGAGATTGGTTTACACAGAGAGAGCCCCGCTTCCTGTGATAAAGCTGGGAGAGCAAGACAGGACAAGAACCTTCACCTCTCTGTGGGGGCTGTCTCCTCCAGGGCTTGATAGAGCTTAGAGAAATACGAAACAAAGGCTTCTGAAATATCAGGTAGCTTGGAGCTAATTCTCTTTGTAGTTGGGGAAACTATTTTAGTAATGGCAGTATTTGCCTGATGCCTCCTAAGCCTAAAGGCTAATAGTTTTGTTGCTCGTGGCCCTCCCTCGTAGAACCTCTGCTTCAAGAAATGCAAGGACCTCTCTACCTCCGCCCTCTGCAGGTCCCCCAGTTCCCTTCATTTTGTTTTAAGTTCTTGGTCCCTATCCCTCTCTCATTTGAGCTTTTGGTCATCCTCCAATTGTTTAATTTGAATCATGAGTTCTTGTTGTTTTTGTTTTGCTTTCCTCTTCCTTGCTGTGGCAACAGCTATTAATCTGCCCCTGACCACAGCCTTAACTGTGTCCCAGATCATCTGGAAATCCCTCCACATCGTTCTCTTGTAAGGTTCTAATAATAAGTTGCTTAATTTCCTGTACTATATTCTTGTCCTGAAGGAGTGAGCAGTTTAGCCTCCAGTGTGTTTTTTTCCTTGAAGCAGGAAGTCTATTTCAACAAATACCGGATTGTGGTCAGAAATTGCACACGTCCCCACCCACATATCACGAAACTCAGTCAGCTGCTGAGTGAAAGTGAAAAAAGTGTCCAATCTGGAGAAGACTTTGAACCTGGGGGAATAACAAGTGTATTCTTTAGTTTTAGGATATTTTTCCTTCCAGATATCTTTTATCCCCCCTTGCTCTAGTATCTTTTTAACAGAGGCAGCTCTCTTGACATCCATTGTGGGAATTTGGGACGTGGTGTCAAGCGCTCTGTTAAAGACCAGGTTCCAGTCTACCCCCATGATCAGGACACCCCTTGCCTTTTCCACTATTAGCTGTATTAAAGAAGAACAGAACGAGACCGGGGACCCCGGGGGGACATATACGTTAGCTAGTGTAACTATAGTGTCTTGGATTCTGCCAACGACAATAATATATCTGGCACCCTGGTCTTCCACCACCTCTTGAACTTCCGAAGGGAAGAGATGCCTCAAGCAGGATTGCAACTCCTCTCTTCCTTCCTTTCTGAAGGGAGGAGTGAAACACCTGCGGGAATCTTTTAGACTTCAGCTTTAGAGCCTCTGATGGGGAGAGGTGCGTCTCCTGAAGGTAATTAATCGCACAGTCTTGTTGGAACAAGTAACCCATTAGTCCCTTCCTTTTTATCGTGCTTGTGCAGCCGTTTACGTTAAAGGAGAGAATTTTCGTTATTTGACTATCCATGTGTATGACTTCTATTCTGCCATCTTACTTTACACATTTTTTTTCCCCATTTCCGTGATCCGTGTCTGATGATAGTTAAACATTTAGTAATGTTGTTACCCACAGTGTTAACCTTTATACATAACAAACATAGTTGAAAACCTTTCATACTTTTGTTTTTAACCTGCAACTCTGATTCAACTTCTATACAAAAAACATAACCAGAACTGTTTTGGAGTGTGCGGGTGAAACTGCTCCTGCTCCCACTCAACCATCGTGAGTTATGTTGACTTCCTAGGTTTAGTTGGAAGTTATCAGCCTCTAGTGCTGAAAGTAGAGTACTCAAATAAGTCAAGATGTACCCCATTAGTCCCAGGGAAATCTCCCTTATTGGGTGTCTCATAACATCCAGGTCTTCATTGACAAGCAAAGCCCCCCCACACGACAGCTTGAGTAAAACATTGGTTTAAATGTCACGATGCCAGCAGCCTCTGATCACTTTATATTAAACATTTCCCCTCTTTGTAAGTATTTTTAGAATACAGTGGGTCCAAATGTTCTATTCAGGCCGGTAGCCGTAATTACAGGAGATCTTGACCCAGTCAGCACGTATTTAGTCCTCTGGAGACAAACAGTTTGCAAGGTTTGAGCATAGGATCATTGCAATTCTTTCCCTTGTCCCTTTTCCTCGAGGTAATCTTACAGACCACTTCCCCGGCCCCACCCCGATCTTCCAGCCTTGCTGCGCTCTGTTGAGCGCCTTCAACAGTTTCACCACCCCCAAACTGTACCAGTGTTGCTTCACGCAATTATTATTTCACCTTCGGCGGTTTGAGGGCAAACAGTCATGCAGTTGGCCTAACTTGTGGCTGGAGGGCGCTCAAATCGTCGTGCACTTGCGTGTGAGTTGAGTTTAGACCTCTTAGATCAAGGGGGAGGGAATCTGCGGCCAGGCCCCATACAACTAGGGACACAGTGAGTTCAAGTCTAACTCATACCTTTACCGCCAACCAACAGGTTCAGGGGCCCATTGCCTCCACATGACTTAGATTCAGGTTCTCCTGCAGGTGTTGCGCCTTTTTGTTCACCTTGGAAGGGTTGCCGTATCTCCTCAGAAGCGATGAGATATCCGAGTGCAGGTCCGAGGAGGGGGTCTTCTCCGTTGAGCCTGGGAGAGACGCGCCTTTCTGAGCCACCTTCCATGCCGAGGTGATCAAATCCTTCTCCATTTTCTCCCTATGCATCGCTGGGACCGGTATTGACAGTGATTCCAAGTAGTGCGCTGCAGCCAATAGGTCTGGGAATATCTTTGTTCCTTTATCCGTTAGTACTTTTAGTCTTGCTGGAAAAAGAACATAAGCTTTAATAGATTTAGCACGTAGTAGTTTCACTATAGGCCACAGCATTCATCGCGCTTCCTGCACAGATGTTGTATGGTCGTTGTCCAGAGCAATTTTTTGTCCACGATAGGTTAGAGGGCTATTCTGCCATGCATTTCTCAAGACCTCCTCCTTAGATTTATATTGTGTGAAATGGGTGATCACCAGTCGAGGCCGAGCAGCGGGATCCCGGGGTTTTGGAGCCAAGGAGTGGTGGGCGCGGTCCATCGAGAGATCGAGATCATCTGGAAGTTTTAGGGTTTCTTTCAGTAAGTCTCTCAGAAAGGCCCCAGTGTCTTCATGCTTGTCCTCTGCTCCCTCTGGGATCCCATAAAATCTTACGTTCTGTTGCCTGGATCTTCCCTCCAAATCATCAATCCTCTGGGTCAATTCTTTGTCTCTGGCTAGTAGATATAGCAATAGGCGATCATGCCTGTCTGACTGCTCTGCTGTTTGAGTTAAGCCCAGCTCTAATTGTTCCGTCTTGTGATCGATTTCATTCAGCTCTGTACGAAGATCAGAGAGTTTCCTGTCTATATTTTGGACCGTCTGTGCTGTTTGCATGATTGTCTTGATCAGCTCTTTCGGTAGGCCTGTTTCTTGTTGCTCCAGTACACAGGGGCCCTCCTCCGTCGATCAGGTCTCCATCGCATCCTCACGATCTGCTTGCTGCAGCTCTCTTAATTTTTGTGCTGGGGTGTGCGGTACCCTATTGGCTTTCATTCTGGTAGCCTTGGCCGGGGAAGGCATAAGTTATTTCTAGGTTGGCTTTAGATTCTGTCGCTGGGGTGGGGACCTCAAGCTTAAGCCGCCATTAGACCGATGACGTCACCGGAAGTCCCTGTCTTTTCCTTTTGTAGAAACTGATATAACTGAATAAAAATAAAGTTTTAATAAACATTGGGGGCAGGAATTATGAAGAAACAATATACAAACAAATCATGTAAAACAGTGAAGTCCATGGCAGTGCAACAGTTCCATGGCCAGTGCAACAGACAGAAATGGATTCTTTTTAAAAATGAAACCTAACAGTGACTACATTTCACAGCCATGGGCATCTCACACCAAGACCAACTGAGCTGGAGATTAGGGTGGCTTATTGCTACTTTGTAAGACTGACCAAAGCGTAATGTGATTCCCCTCCCCCAAAAAAAAAAAAACAGGACCAGAGTTTGACATGTTCTACCTTGAAGACCTAAAACACACTCAAATAGCAAACATAAATCATTTGAAATTATAGCTGGTGGAGACCTGTTCAGCCAGTCAGAGTTCTTACCTAGTGGTGCCATTATCAGGCTAGATATGCTACTTCGCCAGTAGAGACGCTCCTGTTATGCTGATGAACTTTGATAACGTTCAGCATGTGAACATCCTTTCAGAAGCTTATTTTCAACACTCAACTCTACCAGTTCATTAATCTTTTTTCCTCCTTTTTAAAATGTTCTACTTGGTTTTTCCACTTTGGGCAGAAGAATACAGCTGCTGCCCGCATTGCCATTATTCCCGCATACAACATCCATGGCATTGCATTATTGCTGTGCTATTGCTTTTTATTTAGTGCAATATGGAGTACAAAAAGTGTATGAACAATAGACATTTAGCTGATGGGTAGGAAGCAGGGTGATGTGGATGGTAACCATTCATAGTGTTGGGATTTTATGAGTGGGGTACCCCAGGGGTTGGTGTTTGGTCTGTTAAATGTCTTTAACATTTATTATTATACAATAGTACTTTTAAAATGAGATAGCTGATTAGATAACTAGGTCTTTTATCTGTGAGTAAATCCCAGCACAACTCATGGATGAAGACCAAGTCAGCGGCATCAGCAATCGCCACGTGAATCAATTCAACCCCCAAAAAATGAAATCACTGAAATTGCCACATTGGATTCTCTATCAACCATGACGGAGAACCACAACCCTGCTTTGCAAAAACAATAGTGCCCAGTGTTTTCAATTTGTGTAAGCCACCCCACCCACCCCAAATTCAGGGCTTATCACACGTGATTCCTGGTCCCCTGTCTCCTGATGTCTTCACTCTCCGGTTCCAGCACAGTTGAAGAGGGGAACTAGTAGTGCACTCACAGTAATTCAAGGGCTCCACAGTTCAAATGTGTGGCTGTTGCCGCTCAGCACCCTCTGACCTTGTGCTGCCTCCAATATTCCGGGGGCTAAGGCAGAGGGCAGAGAAAACAATAAGACCACCTACTTTGTCTCCCCAGCCCAGGAGCTGAAGAAGGCTGAGGAATGAGTCTTCTGAAGTGTGGCTGCAATGTATGCTGCTAACGCATGCACACAAAACAGAGCCAATACTCCGTAGTTCAAATCACTACATGAAGCAACCTCAAAAGACTGTCCTGGCTCCTACAACAAAAATTAAGCCAAGACACAATCAACTGATGACACCGGGCACAGTGATAAAGGTTTCCCAGACCCAGGGAAAGCATTGGGGCTGGGAATGACAAAACAGTACTGTGCATAAGCAGGAAAACTGAAGCCATAGCAACATAGAACTATTTTTTCTGGTGCAGCAATAGATTCAATAAAAATAATTTAAAAGGAAAAAACTTTTTTTTTATTTTTTGGTCACAAAAATAAGGAGGGCATTGCATAATCATAATAAACCACTCCAGGGTGTGGCTTATGCTGGGATTTACCCACTTCTTGTGTGGTTTGGTCACTCAGCCTGTGGCCTCGTGACCAAACACCAGGTGTGTGTAAATCCCAGCATAATCCACACCCTGTTGTGGTTTATTGCTTAAATGACCTAGAGGAGGGATGGTTTGCTAATGACACTAAAATGGCAAAGGGAGAAGACACAGCAAGTAATGCACTAGAAGGGGACCCATGCACATTTAAGGTGTGGACCTAGAAATGGTAGCTTAGATTTAATGTGAAGACAGTACAAGGTACTACACCAAGGGGCAAAGCCTGTGGGTTGCATCCATTTTTTAGTTACAGTTTTTGACCAGCAAAGACACACTAAGCTAAAGCTTGTTTTCAGGTGCATCCTGGGAGCACAGGGAAGTTCAGTGACTGGTTCATGGTCACATAGATTGCAAGTGATGGCTGCAGGAGTCAAACCCAATACTCCAGATTTGCAGCTCAGTGCTCTTAACCACTACACTATACTACCTCCCACTCTGTAAGACATCATTGTGGACAGTAAGCTGAAACCTGGCGGGCAATATAATGCTGTAACTGAGACAAAAACACACAATTTTGGGATCCCTTAGAATGTTAGGCAATAAGCACTTCAAGGGAGCTGATCTTCCCTCTGTACTAGGCTTTGGTCAGACATCAACTTGTCACCACAGTACAGAAAGGATACTGATGAAATTAAGAGGGTGCAGCACTAGGCCACAGAGCTAACTAGCAACATAAGAGACTGGAGTTATGATGTGAGAATGGATGGACTCAAATTATTCAGTCCAGAGAAAGGCAGAAGGAACATGAATATGCTGTTCCAACACTAAAAGGGAGATACAAGGTACACTAAACACATATTTGAGCTGGTGAGTGAAAGCAGAATACAGCACACTGGTATAGTGGACTTTTTATACCTCTCAGGAAACTACATTTTTCTGTTCCCAATCTCACCATTGATGTTGTCAACCACTTTTAATCTATCCTTTTTATGTTGTCCTGCATGTGTGCAAGCAACATCTTGTGGTAGTAGCAGAAATGCAGAGAAGTGTCAGTGTTGGCAAATGCAGGGCACGCTTTAGTAGGTGAGTCCCTCATTCCCCAATTAACCAGCACGCTAGCGCTGATGAAAGAATTATGTAAAGTGCCACCAACTTGAAAGAAATGTGCCGCTGCAATCGGAGACAAGCTCATCATGCAGTGGCAGAGATTACATGCCTCCCATACGTGCCTTTCCTGGTGAAACATTTCAATAAACATGGTGGTGGCATAAGATGACTTGGTCAGAGCTGTTTACAGTTTTGTAAACATCTCTGGGATACAAACTATTGAAAGCACATGTACTTTTTTCTTGGAAGAATTTTCTGCTACATCAGCAAGCAAGTTTTGATCTTGCAACTTATTGTAGCTTGTAAGGGAAACGATATCCACAGACATTAAATGAAAACTTGATTCTGCCCTTTTTACCTGGATTAAAAAGTGCTTAATTGTTCCTGAAATGCAGAACTACAAAGACAACAAAGCGATGGTTCCCAAGAGCAGAAATGGTGGGAATCCAGCGTTAAACAACAGTGATGGGGACAACAATAAAAAAGTCATGCTCCTCTGCCTGGATGTCATTTGTCTGGTTTTAGATGAGTAAGTGTCTGCAACTGTTCAAGCCACAGACAACTATAACTTGACGTGAAACAGATGTGAAGCTCAGGAGTCTAGCAAAGAAACGTGCAAATCATTGCAGTGTTAAGAGTCTGAACTAGGTGTAGACAATGGTCTGTTTCCTAAGCCTTGAAACAGAACATGTTGCTGTGGGGTTGTTAAAGTGGTGCTTCTAGGCATTATATCAGCCTAAGGGCACATATTTAAACCCAAAATAGCGGTGTCCCATCCATCACTTAGACCCACAGCTTCTGCAGCCGAATGTGGCACCCTCTTTACTAAGAACTTGGCAGTCTAGCATCACAACTGTCCTCTCTCTGAAGAAGAGGAGGATCACACGCTTATTAAACCCAGGAACTATGTGATTACAATTTGAACCTCAGAAACGTCCAGGTAATTAGTGACGATTAAATCTGCCAGTCCTCTTATTAAAGGCTAAAGACATCACTGAGGGTGAGCATGTTTAATTATTTTAATTACCGAGTTAGGCTGGATTTTACTGTTTCCATAAGTACGCTGCTTTTCCCTGGGGGTCAGCCTGTCTCAAAGCAGTTTCCTTGCTTTCTCCCATATTACTTAATTACATCCTTGAGATACAGATTGTTTGTTAGTTTGTTTCCTTGGCAGTAATGGGGCAGGGGGCATTACAGGAACTACAATTTCTCTGAAAAAACTGAAAACACACACATTTTGTAATTCAGAATAAAAGCACAGCATCGAGTTTTGTTTAATGTCTGTGCATATCTGAAAAATAGAATACGGTCCCTTGTTGTCCGCGATGCCACCCTCCCCCAACCCGCACCCACTCTCTGTGCACCCTCCACCCCATACTTACCTCCGAAGGTCCGGCGCTGCAATCTTCGGTGGAGCTGGAACACGTCTGGACTCTTCAAAGCCAAACTGCAAAATGAAGACATGCCGGTAAGCTGTATAATGGCATCAATTGGGGGGGGTTCAACTTAGGTGGATATCTCAGCCATTGTTTTGAATTTTGGCCCCAAATTTACAACATGGGGTTCATGGGACCCACCTCATGAACACATGCACGGTCATCTCGTTATTCGGTCCCGAAAGGTGATTTCATGGTCACTGTGCGGAATCACCTTTCAGAACTGATTAACGAAATGACAGTGCCACTGTTCATGAGGTGGGGTACCAAAAGGCCTATGTTGCAAATTTGGTGAAAAAAAATCAAAAACATGACTGTGCTATGAGCGTGCAATGTGCAGTTTCCATGCATGCTCGTAACTTCGACAAATTTTAATATATTTATTGTCTTGTCTTTATTGTAAATTTCACAGGTATTTGTTGTAAATGGGGATTTTTTCCCCCAATCAGATTAACCTGTATAAAAATAAATTTTAAACAAAACAAACAAAAACAAAATATTCACTCCAGATTTTCAACTCTGCCATTTTTTCACATCTCCTTATGAAGAGTACAGCTGCCATTTTTCACATCCTGTCTGAAATGTGTTTTCGCACATCTGGCGCACAATGGCACGGTCGCTGTGGGAAATCCAACTTTCAGGACAGATTAACAAAATCACAGTGACACTGATCATGAATGGAGGTCCCGAAATGTCTATGTTGAAAATTTAGCTAAAAAAATCCCCAAAATAATTGCCTTACAGGCATGTGTTGCACAGTTTCTATGCACGCTCGTGACTTCACCAGTTTTTCATATTTTCATTCCAGATTTTCAACATTGCCATTCTTTTACACCTCCTCATGAAGAGTATAGCTGGCATTTTTCACATCCTGCCTGAAATGTGTTTTCGCACCTGTGGCGCTAAATGGTGCAGTCACTGTGGAAAATCATCTTTCGGCTAATGAACTGATAGTGCCACTGTTCATGAGGTGGGGTCACAAAAAGCCCATGTTGACAATCTGGAGTGAAAATACCAACAAACACCCAGGGCGTTATGGTTTCCAACCATAATGCCCCACCCCGTAGAGACTGACAGGTGTCAGGGGTGTGACTTGGGATTGTCGGCTGTAATGCTCATGCCATTCCACCCCACCCCCATTCTACAGCCAGTGGCAGGCATCGAGGTGTGCCTTGGACTCTTCGGCCCCAAAGTTCATCCCATTCTCCTATACAGCACCCATCTCAGCATATTTCCTTATGGAATGGGGTGAGCGTAAGGCCCGAAGACACCAACGCAACACTTGATGGTGTCTGCAGGGTAGGATGAGGTGAAATGGCATGAGTTTTATGGCCGGATGACACAAAGGCATACCCCAGTGCTTGTCAGTCTCTGCAGGGTGGGGGTGGGGTGGGTGGGGGTTGGTATCAGTTCAATACTTCACTGCCATTCCTAGTATGCATCTCTAACTCCTGCACTACCAATGCCAATGCCAGCAAGACAACATTCTGCACTGGCAAATGCTTGTTTTAATAGTAGCCACATTGCAGCTTTTGGCCAACTGCTATAATCAGTAGTATAGCCTTCCTGGAAACAGTCCATTGACTTATGCCACTAGTCACTTGTGCAGTGTTAAAAGGGAACATAAGCTTTTTTTTTTTTTAACATCTATGAATCTAGTCAGAAATGTGTGCATGTATGAAGCCTGTTTAATAACCCCCGTACTATTGCATCTATTTAGAACTAGTCTTTTTTCATTACTTGTGATCCCTTGTTAATGCTGCTTTTCTCCACCCTTTATTCATTTTTATGGCTGTCTGGCATAAAAAATGCTTTTTGGGGGGGGGCACAACAGTATGAGTCTGATAGGAAGCAGAAACAAAAAATGTACATGTTCCAAATGGACTATTTTTGTGAGTGCCTCTGCTGAAGGAACAAACTAAATTACTAGCATTTCAATAATACAGCACATAAGGATATATTACTTTATTTCAAGGGCCAGGTACCACTGGCAGACATAGTGACAGTCTCTGGGGGCTGGGAACTATCACACAGGGTGGTGGACAGAAATGAAAATTACGTACCTACCAATCTTCCTAAGTATCTTTACCATTCATTACTAAGGGGTCTAGCCGGAGGTCAGGCCCCGGCTGGGGAATATAAAGAGCATTGCCTCTTTAAATTTTTCAGAGCTGGAGGAGCTGACGTCGGCCAGCGCTGCCCATAAGGCCAGCATTTTATGTAGTGCTGCAGGTTGGCTAGTAACTAACAAACCGACTCCTTCCAGCCGCCAATTCTGTATACTAGGTGAGGAGGAAAAAACAGGGATAGAGAGAGAGAGGGGGCAAGGGTGCCCAAAAGCTTGGGGGGGGGGTGGTGGTGGTGGTGGTGGTAAGAAAATAAAGATAAAGCCAACTGAAAAGGGTACAGACCAAAGGGGGAAGACTAGGTAGGGCAGGGATGGCCACCATGCTGGGCAGCCCTAAGAGGCAGAAGAAACAAAACAGAAGAGGGGAAAAAGAGAGAAAAAGGCCACAATCCTCCGCCTGAACGGCTCGCTCCTTCCCCATACACCTTCTTCCTCCATTTTTTATTATGGCCCCCTGTGTGGGAGTCATGTTAGGCTCTCTAACCCATCTAGCTCTCAATCAGATAGGAGTCTGGAAGAGGAGAGAGAAACGGATTGGGCCAGCTGAGCCTAGATGAAGAGGTACCAGGTGTAAACACACCCCCGCTCGAAAACTGAGAGCTCTCTTGCTTGTCCAGAGGGAGGAAGGGGAGGATAAGGGATGAGCCCCAAGGCAACTCTCAGGAGAGGCCCCGCTGGACCCCAATTACCTCTCTCTCTTTGTTATACACTCCGGAGGGTCTGCAGAAGGAGAACCAAGTGGAGATACAGTTGAGCAGCAAGCCTGAGCCATGCCTGCTCATTTTTTTTTTTAAACCTTCAGAAAGGAGCCTACTGGAGAGTAGACCCATGCTGAGTTAAGATGGTCCCCTGAGAGAGAAGATCTAGGAGATACAGGAGAGAAGACTCCCAGAGGGGAGCTTCTTACCCCCTGAAAGAAGGGAAATTAGTCTCCCCAGGAAGGTTGGCAGAACGCCAGATGGCATAAGGAGCAGGGTTTGCCACTAAGAAGAGCTATCCCCCCTCAACTCTCGCCCCAGACTCAAGAGGTAGAGAGGACAGAAGGTGGGCAAAGCACTGCCCAGTGCCTGGTTACAGGGAGGGTGGGTGTAATGAATGGTGAAGATACTTGGGTAGATCAATAATTACAGTAAGTACATAATTTTCATATCTTCCCCAAGCTAGTCTTCACCATTCATTACTAATGTGTCTGAGTGTCCAAATGGCAAACGCTGAGGGAAAAGATTTACCCCAGCCCCCTGTGAGGGATGACCACAGATTAGAGAGGGCCACTTTTCACAGACCTGACGAGGCCCGTGGACGGTCATGGGCCGGCAGATGCTCCTGAGACCCAGGAGATGGAAGGCACCCCTGCAGTTCACATCGTGCCCTTTGAGAAAAGAACCAGGCCCCCTGAAAAGGTGAGGATAGTACCCTACAGCGGGACAAGGGTGACAACCTTGATAGGTAAAGCCATGCAGTCCGCCTAATGCAGATGGAAATTCCCATCAGCCTGGAAGCCACCTCGCTGGCATCATTCACTGCCCTTGAGAGGTGTCTTGCTAGCTCCAGGCCCTGCGCAGTGAGGTGAATGGCTTGATGGGTTTCCTCACCATCAGGCATGGCCGCAAGGAGCTGGCCCAGCAGCATCCAGATATACCTAGCATAGGCCATCTGGTGTGCCTGATGAGCAGCTATCCACAACAGAAGGTGTGCTGAGGAGAACACCCATGTCCCCACTGGTCTAACTCAGCCAAGTCAGCATCCGGGGGGAAATCATGACAAGGGCGATGATGCCCAGATGGGGTGTTCAGGAGCTCCACTCCTGAAGTGGGGTAAAGCATGGCACCTGGAGACCCCACTGTAATGCAATGCCTGCACTTGCAATCCCTAAGAACAGGAGCTGGGGTGGCAGAACATTGCCATATGGCGTGCAAGGCCTTCATGAATGGCCGTGGCCAGGGAGGTATGACCAGATGGACAGCATTGTATTCCCACAAGAATGACAGTGTTACATGGCCTGGGATACATCCGACAAAGGAAGGAGACATGGAACTCCTCCAACATCTCCACTAGGAAGCACTGGTAGGACGTGAAGTCCACGTCACCAGAATAGTGGAGGAAGACATTCTCTTCTTTGGTGGAGGAAGTCGAAGACTCAGAAGAGCTCGATTTAGAGAAAGGTGGCACAGGGGTCTGAGGTCTAAAAACAACCTCAAGGAGAGCCTTGAGGTAGTGGGGAAATGCAGCCGCTGAACCCCTGAATTGTTCCCATGTCATGAGGCCCCTTGAGTCAATGAGACTGGGAAGAGGGGGACAAGAAGGCAGAGGAACAGAAAAAGTGGCTGCCCGGTGAACCAGGGAAGGTCCTCTGCAAGGACTGTGGGATCATGGAGGAGGCCCCTCCTGAAGGTGGGGACTGCCTATCCCGCCCACCTCAGTGTGACCAATCAATGAGGGGTGGACCAGGTGTTGACCTTGAGGGGAAACCCCCAGGTGGGGATACTGGAACCATGCAGAGTCCAATGGAAGGACCCTATCCCCACCAACTGCGGGACCCCCTCCCAAAGTGGAGGCAGACAGTGACACATACATGCTATGGCTCTTCCCAGGGCCCCAAAGGTGTCCCTGAGGAAGACACTGCCCAGAATGAGCCCTGACAGCCCCCGGCACTGAGGAGAGAGACCTGTTCCTTGGGAGAAGCCCACTGAAAGAA
Organism: Neoceratodus forsteri; assembly: GCA_016271365.2. Classification (NCBI taxonomy): domain Eukaryota; kingdom Metazoa; phylum Chordata; order Ceratodontiformes; family Ceratodontidae; genus Neoceratodus; species Neoceratodus forsteri. Next base: position 608,461,561 of record CM057450.1, on the reverse strand, counting down.
TCTGGGCTGACAGGCAAGGAAGGGGAAGCCCCAGTCACCGCAGGAGTGACCGTGGGGCTCTCCTGGGCACCATCCTTATCAGCTGGGATCCACACCACAACAGGAGTGGATCTGAAAATGGAAATGGTGTGGGCTTGCAAGTCAGCACTGGCTGCGGTGCTGGAAACCAACCTGGTGCCACTCATGGCACAGCCACTCCCCAGAGCACCAGAAGGGACTCCAATAGAGCCCCCAGCACTGGAAAGGTCTGAGCGGCGGTGCCATCTGGAAACACTGCAGATCCCCAGAAGGCCTCAGAGAGTCCCTGACACAATACAATGGCTCCTTAGGGCCCGGCAACCAACCAGGATCATCCCAATCCTCTCCCTCCAAGGTGGGGAATGAGATTAGGGAGATCTCTAAACCAGCAACCCCCTGGATTCTCAGCCCTCCAGCACCGAGAGCAGCATCGGAGGGGAACCTGGGCATGCGGACAGCACTGCCCTGCTCACCAGCACCAGACATGGCACTGGGAGCAGGGGCGGTGCTGGCCTGCAGCATTGAGGGGACCATGGGAGCAAACCTAACCTATAACTGAGGTACCACATGGGGGGGGGGGGGTCATCCGTGTTTCCAAAGAGACCCCAGACAGCAAGTGGTGACCAGCCACCCCCCCCGAGGGTGACGACTGCCCCACCAACCCCTTGCTGGGACCCCTTGCCCATATAGTGTTGGGAGGACTCAGGGGAGGAGCTCAGAGACCTGGTCTTGGTGTCACGAGTGCGCTGACGCCCACTGAAGGTCGGGGAGGGTCTCTCCCCAACCTCGCCGCGTGAATAACAAGCATATGGTAATCCATAGAGAAACAGGCATTGCACTCATGTGGCAGGGACCCAGACAGGTGAAGAAACAGTTGTGGGGGTCTGTCACAGTCATCGAGTGGCCGCAGGGTATTGTCGCATGGGGCAACTCCCGCTTGCTTTGATGATTTACGCCCTGACCCGACATACCGTCGCGTGGAAATTAAAACAAAATGGAGAAATTCACCTAAAACTAATACATCAGCACCACGATACAAGATATTAAGAAAAAAAGTCCAGAACCAATGACGGGACCGTACTCACAGCGCCAGAAAGTTCACTACCAGATGAGGCCTAGAGGACCGAACTACACAGTCTTGATAGCAGTCTTTCCTTGCAGGTCCTTACTTGACAGTGGGGAAAACAGAACTGAAGGCTGGGAGGAGTCGGCTTCAGTTACTGACCAATCTGCAAGTGCCACATAGAACACTGGCCTTGTGGGCAACGTCGCCCCGACGTCAGCTCCTCCAACTCTGAAAAATTTAAAGAGACAGTCCTCTTTATAATCCCAAGCAGGGTCCTGACTTCTGGCTAGACCCATTAGTAATGAATGGAAGATTAACTTAGGGGAGATCACAAAACTGCCAGCTGAGTTACAATTTTCTGGTTCCCTTGGGGCGGGGGGGAGAGAGAGAGAGAGAGACTTACAATATACAGCTGCTGGCATGGGGAAAATCTTTTGGTTCCCAGAGGGAGGGGGAGGAAATACAGTATACAGCTGCAGGCACAGCTGCAATGTTCTAGTCCCCTACAGGAGAGAAAATGACATACAATATTCAGCCAGCAGCACAGCAACAATCTTTGAACCCCCCCCCCCTTGGGAGAGGAGGCATTTAAAATCAAGTCACCAACTCATCCACAATGCTGCAGTCTCCCTCAAGAAAGCGGGACATTCTACATCTAGTCACCAACTCAGTGCCAATGTTTTAGTCCCTCTCAGAAGAGGGGGGACATATGAAATCCAGCCACTGTTTTGACAGCAATCTTCCTGTCCCTCCTTGGAAGAGGGGAACTTACAATATACAGCCACTGCCTTGGCAGTATCTTCCAGTCCCACTCAGACAGGAGGATATACAATATACAGCCGTTGGTGGGTGGCAATCTTCCAGTCCCCCTCAGGAAATGAAGAGATAAAATATACAGCCACTGGTTCAGTGGCAATGTCCTGTTCTCCCTCTGGAGAGGGAGGATATTAAAAAACTCCCCCATCCCACTCAGGAGAGCTGTGAAAGGTAAGTGTGTATTAATCCCTGCAGTGGTGTTTTCCTGGCTGCTGTTCAGGGGCCACAATGCTTTTTCTGACACTGTTGGGGACAAGAAAAGATAGTCGTGGCAATGGGGCTACAACAGAAAGTTATGGTAATAAAACAATTGTATGAAGTGTGCCTAGGGTATCTGTATGATGTGCATCTCTAGGTGTGTATGAGAGTCTGTGTGTCACTGCAACTGCAGTCCAGGCTAGTGGTCTGCCAATATGTATTAGGACATCTGCACACATGTCTGTGTTTTTATTTTTTTTTATTTCTTTAGAAAATGTTTCACCAGGAAAGACATCAAGAGCTGTAAACAGCTAGTTTCCAGAAGCGTCCGGTTGGGGGGGAATTACAATGTTGGGAGAACAAGCAATCAGATAAAAGTACAGAGTAACATATAACAAGTGCAAAAATCAATAACAGACCATACCAGGGTGGTATCTGTATGGAGTAGAAGAACCACACAAACGTGCAGAGAAACCTACGTAGAGAGAGACTGGTGAGTACTACCAGTCATAGACTTGGAGTGGGGTGGCAGACACAGGTTAAGTGCGGTAGGAGTGGATAGAGCATGGGACTGAGAAGTGCTAAGTAGGCCATGGGAGGGTAGGTTTGGGTAAAGTGTGGAGAAATGGAGGGGTAGGTAGGAAGATGGGGAGAGGGATGGGGGAAAGGGGGGCAGCCTAGACCCAAACCCCTTCCAGGTGTTGAGTAACCCTGCATGCAGATAATAGGACTAGGTAGAGGAAAAAGGGGGGAGTAGGGGGAGTTGTGGAGGAAGGGGCAGTGGAGGGAAGATAGGGGAGGAAGGGGATAGAGGAAGGAGGAAGGGGCAGGGAGAGGATTAGAAGGCGGGGGAGGACGGGAAGAAGGATGGGGGATGGAGGCAACTAGCTAATTGAACCTAACCCCCTTCAGGATGCTATGAACCTTGCAAGGGAATCGCAATTTGGGGGGGGTAGCAGAGAGGGGCAATGTAGCAGCCTAACCTAGACCCCTACAAGATGCAATGCACCCTACAAGGGGATCAAAAGTAAAGATTGGAAGGAGGGAAAAAGGGGGAGGGAGGAGAGAGGAGCTGCATCCCTTCAAGATACAGAAAACCCTGCAAGGGGGCAGGGCACAGGCAGAAAGAGATGGGAGGAAGGGGGTAGAATGAGAGAGGGTTTTGTCAGGAATCAGGAGGTGTATTAGGAATATAGGAGAGGGGGATAGGATAAGGGTGAGGTGTAGGGGTGTGAAGGGAGCTCAGAGTGGTATGGGGGAGACTTTAAATAGAACAGAGGAGGGAGGGGATAGGAGAAAGGGTAGAGGGAGGGCTAGGGACAAGTGCAGTTAGGGAAATAGAAATAATGTAGGGCTAAGGAGACAGGATGAGGATGAGAAGAACTGGATAGGGGATGGCAGGGAGTTGTACTGCTTAGGGAAGCAGTAGGAGAAGGCTTCCTGTCCAATGCAGGTAGAGTGACGATTAAGGATCGCTAGAGTGCAAGCATCAGAGGATCTGAGAAGGTAAGTGGATGGGGGGGAGAGTAAAGAGAGTCAGAGAGGTAGGAGGGGAGGGTACCAAGCCAGTATTTTGACGTGCACTTGGCACAGTGGGAGAGTCACTTGCACTCCAGTGAGGGGAAAGTGAAAGAATAGTACAAGGAGCAGTGATGAGTGCAGGAATGGGCGTCAAAAGCAAAGTGACAGAAAGCACTGAAAAGAATGTATCCAATCTGGTGAGGGAAGTTTGGAAGCAGCACTGTAGGAAAGGAAGCAGCTCCTGGTGGGGGACTCAATTATCAGAGGGATAGAACTTGGGGTGGGCAAGGGAAAGTGAAGTAAGGTGCCAGCCTGGCGCCATGGCTTGGAAGGACAGGAAGCAGCTGCACGGGAGACGGTGCTGGATGTCACTGTCCACCTAGGGAAAAATGACTTGACTGGGCATGGGATTAGAGCAGTGCAGGAGGAGTCTGCAGAGTTGGGGAAGGGCCTTAGACAAGTAGCTCATACAGTATCCTTCTCGGAGGTGCTGCCTGTAATATGGCATGGGTGAGGGGAGGGCACTCCGCACCATGCAATTCAATGAATGGTTAAAAAACTGGTGTAGAGCACAGGGTTTTGGCTTCATTGGGGACTGGGCTTCCACCTGGAGGGATACCCACCTATACTGGCACGATGGTCTGCATCTGTCTGAGAAGGGAACCAGTCTCCTGAGTGATCAGTTTAAATGCTTCATTGGCAAGCTTTTAAACTAGCCAAGGGGGGAGGCACTGATAAGCAGCAGGGAATTCCCAGCCTCCCCCTACAAAACAGGGTACTAAATGAGTTAAAGACCAAGGTAGAAAGGTCAGTAGGGAGCAGGATTGGGGTAAATGGAGAAAGCAAAGTCAGTAAAAGCAGGGATGGGGCTACAAGAGGTAAAGCCCTCAAAAATGGAGAGTAATGAGTATCAATGCCCGTAGTCAGGGTAATAAGCTTCCTGAACTAGTGGCCTTGATGGAAGAGGAACATCTGGATATCATGGCAGTCATAGAAACATGATACATACAGAACCATGACTGAGATGTAAACATTCCAGGGTACACTATCTACAGGAGGGACAGGGAGGGTAAAAGAGGAGGAGGAGTAGTTCTGTACATAAAGGAAAGAATCAAAGCAACAGAACATAAGGGTAAATGGGGAGGAGAGGAAGCACTGTGGGTCAATTTGGAGACAGGCAATGGCACCACAATCCGCACAGGGCTGTATACAGACCCCCATCTCAGGGGAAGGAAATGGATAAGGAAATGATAGAAGGTATCCTTAGAATGGCAGAAAAAGGGGAAATATTGTTGATGGGGGATCTGAATATGCCAGATGTTAACAGGACTGCATTTGCTGCAGCCACATCAAAGAGCACGGTCATTCTAGATGCCCTGCAGGGGGCATGTCTTAGACAACTAGTATTGGAACCCACTCGAGAGGGAGCAATCTTAGACCTGATATTCTCAAATGGAGATGGAGAGAGGATCACAGATTTAGAAGTGGGTAGCTATCTGGGAACTAGCGACCATAGAACAGTATGGTTCATGACAAACACAGCAGTAGAGTCAAGCCATACAAAGGCAAAGGTCTTGAACTTTAGGAGGGCTGACTTTGCTAAAATGGGTGAGTGCCTAAGGAATGCACTAGCAAACGGGCAGGAAGGAGGGGTGGAAGAACAATGGGGAATAATCAAAACTGCCATCACTGAGGCAACAAGCCTTTGTGTGAAGCAAATAAACAAAACAAAACGATGTCAAAAACCACTACGGCATTCAGGAAGTACAAGGAATCACAGAAGGAGCAGGACAGAGAACCATGTCAGTTAAAGCAGAAGGAAGCAGGGAAGGCAGTCAGAACAGCAAAGGCCTGAACCAAGAAAAAGATAGCCAACTCAGTTAAGAAGGGGGATAAAACCTCTTATAGGTACATCAAGGAGTGAAGGAAGACCAAGGAAGGGAGGCATAGTGAGGCTTAATGAAGGGGGTGGGCAGACGGTGACTGTGAAAAGGCAGAGATACTAAACAAATACTTTTGCTCAGTATTCACAAATGAAGAGGGGGAGGTACCTAAACCAAACAATAGAAACACTCTGGATAGGGGGTCGATACTAGCCCATTCACAAAAGAAAGAGTTCTGAAAGGACTCTTAAAACTGAAGGTGGACAAAGCAATGGGGCCTGATGGGATTCATCTCATAATTCTAAAAGAACTAAGGGTAAAACTATTGACACCACTGACTACCCTCTTTAACAAATCATGGGAGGATGGGGTGGTACCTGAGGACTGGAGGAGGGCAGATGTTATTCCACTTCACAAATGTGGGAGCAGGGCAGAGGCAGGAAACAACAGACCTGTTAGTTTGACCTCATTGATAGGGAAAATGATAGAATCACTTCTGAAGGAAAGAACTGTTGAGTACCTAGAGGCCAGAAGGGCACAGGACCCAAGGCAGCATGGATTCACAGTGGGAAGGTCATGTCAGACGAATCTAATAGATTTCTTTGACTGGGTGACCAAAGTAGTAGATCAGGGAGGGGCTGTGGACATGGCCTACCTAGACTTTAACAAGGCAACTGACACAGTTCCACACAAAATATTAATATACAAGTTAGCCATCCTGGGACTGAGTCCCAAGATGGTAGCCTGGGTAGAAAACTGGCTGGAGAACAGGACACAAAAGGTAATAGTAAACGGAGACCACTCTGAAGAAAGGGGGGTTACTAGTGGGGTACCGCAGGGTTCAGTACTAGGACCAGTCCTCTTCAATGTCTTTATAAGTGATATTGCAGTGGGACTGGAAGAAAAAATTACTCACCTTAGTAATGTTGTTTCTTCTAATGGAGTCTGGCTATATTATGACATATGCAGTATAATCCCAGGTTAGAACTGCTCCGGAGGTGAAAGGTTAACTTCCATGCAGGGCATGGAATCTTGAGCGAGCTCGGTTGAACACTCTGTCTGTTGAAGCTCAAACTTAAACTGTCAGATCTTACGAGAGCAAAAACCCACTAAGGTTCTGGTGTGGGCCAGGAACCTACACTTGCCACTGGCTTGAACTACAAAAACACCTTTTTGTTCTTGATCCCAAAACAAAGACTCAAGTCGGGGGATTCAAGAAGGAAAATTTAAGCATAACACCTAAGCACCCTAGAAGTGTGAAATAAAGTGGGCATCAAAGAAGTGCCAACATCGCACTGCCCACCCACATCGCAAAAACAGAGGTTCTGAGAGGGGCAGGCTGGGGGGGAAGGTCATAATATAGCAAGACTCCATTAGAAGAAACAACATTACTAAGGTGAGTAATTTTTTCTTCAAACAACACGAAGTCTTGCTATATTATGACATATGCAGACTACATAGCAGTACCTCCATGGAGGAGGGACAGAAACTGCTTGGGAAATAGGCTCTGAAGCACAGCTGTGCCAAATCGAGCATCACTCCTAGCCTGGATATCCAGGGAGTAATGCTTAGTAAAAGTGTGAACTGTTTTCCAGGTAGCTGCTTGACATATCTCTAGGATAGGAATGTCCCTGGCAGCAGCCAGAGACGCAGCTGTACCTCTGGTAGAGTGAGCCCTCAGGCCTGAGGGAGGAACCTTACCCAGTTTTCCATAACAGAATTGGATACAAGAGACAATCCACCTGGCAATGGATCTATTAGTGGCAGGTTTCCCTTTACCAACCTCACCATAAGTGAGGAACAATTGGAGGGATTCGAACCTGTGACCCTTGGTACGTTCTATATAGCAACTAAGGGCTCTTTTGACATCTAAACTGTGCAGTCTCCTCTCACCAGAGGAGGAATGGTCAGTGAAGTACACAGGAAGAGACATGGATTGATTAAGGTGAAAGTCTGAAACCACCTTAGGCAAAAACTTCCTGTTAGTCCTGAGGACTACTTATCTCTATGAAAGGGAGATAAAATCAGGCTCCACTGACAAGGCTTGTAGCTCACTTATGTGCCTGGCAGAGGTGATAGCTACCAGAAACACAGTTTTCAAGTCAAGTACTTCAGCTCTGCTGAAGACAATGGCTCAAAGGGGTTGCATAAGCTGAGCAATGCAAATATTAAGATCCCAAGCAGGGCAGGATCCCTGAATGGGGGTTGGTGTGAAGCAACCCTTTAAAAACTTGGAGAACACAGGGTGAGCTGATAAAGAAGAGGGCTTACCTGCTGACAAGAAGACAGACACAGCTGCCAAGTGCACTTTTAGGGTAGCTGGTCTCAGACCCAAGGAATTCAAATGCACCAAATAATCCAGGATGTAGGGCACACCAGCAGATTCTGGGAAATATATTTACCAGCACACCATATGGAAACTCTCTTCCATTTTGAATTATAGGTAGCCCCGGTGGAAGGCTTCCTAGAGGCCTTCAAGATATCCAATACACCTTGAGAAAGGTGTAGGTCAGCAAACTCTAACTCTTCAAGAGCCAAGCCTTGAGATTGAGAGATTTGAGGTTCGGATACCAAACTCTCCCCTGGACACAGAACAACAGGTTGTGATTCCTGGGAAGACATAGGGAAGGGTGGACTGCTAAGGACATCAGGAGTGGGTACCAGGGCTGCCTGGCCCAATCTGGAGCAATCAGGATCATCTTGCAGGATTGAGATCTGAGTCTGACTAGCACTTTGAAAAGAAGGGGGAAGGGGGGAAAAGCATAGAGAAACTTCCCTTCCCAACTGAGAAGGAAGGCATCCAGAGGGACTGAGCCCAACACTGGGGGTCTGCAGCAAAAAAGGGGAAGTTGGTGATTGTCTGGGGCTGCAAAGAGATCTATTTGCGGAGTGCCCTATCTGGCAAATATTACCTCCAGTACTAGGGGATCCAGTGCCCATTCGTGATGGCCCTGGAAATCCTGCTAGAGCATCCGCTAGGATATTGTCCTTGCCTGGGAGGTGAACTGCCGTAAGGGAGGCGTTCAGAGAATAAGCCAGAGACCACAGCTTCATTGCTTCGGTGCACAAGGCCGTAGACCGAGTGCCCCCTTGCTTGTTGATGTACCACATTGTAGTGGTATTGTCTGTACTGACCTGAACTACCTTGTTCTGGACAGATGTGGAAAAAACCTGAAGTGCTAGAAAAACTGCTCTGAGCTCCAGCAAATTGATGTGGAGCAGAGATTCCTGAGGGGACCACAGCCATTGGGTGGAAAGGTCGCCCATGTGAGCTCCCCACCCCAAGAGGGATGCATCTGTGGTAAGGGTCAAGGAATGAGACTGGAGAGTGAAGGGAACCCCCTGTCTCAGATTGCTCTGATCCTGCCACCACTGAAGGGCCTGGATCAGGGTTCGAGTCACTGGAATCAATTTGGTTAGGGATCCGTCCTTTGAGACCAAAAGGCTCTCAAATGGAACTGAATGTCCCTCATCTGAAATCTCGCTCCCTGCACCACTGCTGTAGAAGCAGCCATGTGCCCCAGGAGCTGTAGAAAATGCCTTGCTGGTTGAGAGACCTGCAGGGTGAAAGAGGAGCCAGGGACACCAGGGTCCTTGCTCTTTCCAGAGGAAAGAAGGCTCTGGCTTCTTTTGTGTTCAGTTCTGCGCCTATAAAGGTGAGAAGCTGGACAGGCTCCAGAACTGACTTTGGAATATTGAGAAGGAAACCTAGAGATGTAAGCAGCGGCTGGGTTACTTGTAAATGCAGTCTGACCTGTTCTGGAGACTGGCCTACAATGAGCCAGTCGTCCAGATAAGGAAAGATGGCAATCTTTTGCCATCTTAAATGAGCAACTGCTACTGCCAGGCATATTGTGAACACCCTTGGAGCCGAGGAGAGGCCGAAGGGCATTGCTCTGAACTGGTAATGGCCTGAGAGCAGTTCGAATCTGAGGTACTTTCGATGGGAGCTTCTGATGAGAACATGGAAATAGGCATCCTTGAGGTCCAGGGAGGCTAGCCAGTCCCCTGGCCTTAGAGAGGGTAAAATAATTCCCAGAGTCACCATTTTGAACTTTGGTTTTAAAAAGGTGCTTGTTTAGATACCTGAGATCCAGAATGGGCGCCATTCTCCTGTCTTTTGGGGTAAGGAAGTACCTGGAGTACAACCTTTGCCCTGGTGTATGGGTAGAACCCTTTCCATGGCTCTGAGACCAGGAGGGAAGAAACTTCTCTTCCAGGGCAAGTGCCTCTGATGGGTTTGCAGGTGGAAAGACCTGGCTCTCATCTTCGGAAATTTTTTGAAGCTGAGAACCAGTCCCTGGCTTACTACTTCCAGGACCCACTTGTCTGATGTTAAAGACTTCCAGTCCTGGACAAAGTAAGCCAGCCTGCCCCCCTACTGGTAGTGGAGAATCGGCTGGCCACCCCATCAGGAAGCCTGTTTGCAGGGGCTTTGGGTTGAGGGTAGAAGCAGGCTTACTAGAGCCCTTCTGCCCCTTCCTCTAAAGAACCTCTGGGCATAAGCAGAAGAGGAGGCCTGGGCTTGGTAAACGGCCTATGAAAAGGCCTGCCCCTGCCCCTGACATGCTGCCTTTGAGGAGTGACTTGCCTTTCTTTGGCCTGTGCACTCCTATAGGTGGTCCTATACTCATCCATTTTCTTCATATAATTCCCTGTCTGCTCCCCAAACAGAGAATTTCCCACAACAGGAAAATCCATAGCCTTAGACTGGGTATCCTGTGACAGGGCAGTACATCTGAGCCAGGCCATTGTGCGAAGAGACACAGATGTAGCCATAACTCTAGAAGAAACATCATTAGAGTCTACAGCAGCATGAAATTGCACCTTGGATGCCTCAATACCATCCGCAGCCACCTGCTCCAGCTCCCTGGCAAGCTGTTCAGGGGCCTGTTTTAGGGCCAGACAGTATCCCACCTGGATTTCTGGTACCTAGCTGCGTAAGCCATATAATTTGCCTGTCTGAGTCCCAAAGATGCTGCCATGTACTGCTTTTTTGCCATGGCATCCATCCTCCTGGAATCCTTTTCAGGAGGGTGAGAGTCTAGAGGAATTAGCCTTGTCACAGGCTGCAGCCTGCACTACCCCACATGGCTGCACTGCTGGGATAGGAACTCCGTGATCAGAGCCTGATAAAGCATACCTCTTGTCCATCCTTTTATCCACAGGAGGATAGAATGAGGAGTTTTCAGAATTTTACTGTTTCCTAAAAGATTTATGCAAGGAATAGACAGTCTCCTAGACTCTGGAATATCCATCATTTCCACAAAATCAGGCTCTTCTTGATCATCAACAGTTTCCTCAACAGGGAGTTGCAGAGTGTCAGCAACTTTCTTGTAAAACAAAAAATGAGAAGGGGACTCAGATAGCCTGGGAGGGGATACTCCTGAGGGTCTGTCTGGAGAGATGTCCGGTTCAATGGGCACATCCAGACTTTCAAAATCACACTCACTCTCCTCGTACCCCTCCTCTCCTTCCCCTGGTTCATAAAAATCTTCAAAATCATAATCTTGAACCGACCGAACCGGGCGCT